>CM050333.1:21860000-23060000 GCA_027405865.1 Salix purpurea
AGGAGGAGGGAGATGCAGGCCTATGTTTTCGGCAATTAGGGTTCCTCATTATTAAAATAATTATATTTTTTTTAATTAAAATATCATCATTTTAAAAATTTATCTAAACAAAAAAAATAAATTAACTTGAATTAACCGTTGATCTATCTATGAATCAACTCATCTAATTTATGATACGCACTTGAGACAGTTCAACCCGATTAATAACTATATTATTCAATTTTCTTTAACTTCACCACCAATCTCAATAAGAGATATTAGGATTATATCAATGGATAAAAATAAAAATCTTTCTCTCTTTCGAAAAAAATAAAAAAAAACTCTAATCCCAATTCTAGTTTATCAGAAACTTTCTTCCATGCATGAATGAAAAAGAATATTTGTGTTTGTTTTTCCCTTTTAACCATTGATTTTCGATGTATTGAGCATGATTGCATGTCACGTCACAGTTAATTTCTTCCAAGCCAAAGACCAATTCGTTGCTGACTAATTTGATTAAATAAAAAATTATTTAATATCCTCTACAAAATAAATAAAAAGCAGATGTTTTAAAAAATAATCATTATATTTTATACAAAGATGGAGATCATTTAAAATGTAATTATATATATATAATAAAAAACAAAAAATATTTAATTAATCAAATTATTGTTTATAAAATTAAAATACCAAATATTTTACGGGATCCTGTAATAGAAATATCGTCAAGCAGAAGACAGGAACATTAAGGAGACCACTACACATGTTAATCGGGATGCTATATGAATGGCTTTGATCTCTATCTTTTTTGTTGGATCAGATTCTTATTGTTCTTATAATTAATCACTGTTCCAGGATGCTCACTGTTGTGCTGAAAGGAAATGACAAAATAATATAAAGTTATTTTGACACCAACAAAAAAATATTCGAGTTCCCGTTGTCATATAAATGACATAATTATCATGAAAAAATTTGTTAGGGAATAATATAAATTATATCTTAAGATCTCACATGATAACTTGAATTTTGAGGTGAGATGTTTTCTCGACATGATATTAGAGCCGTATTGACTCAACGCTCAAGAATTTGAATCATTTCACCCTCATTCTATATGATAGAAATCAAGCACAAGGTAATATGAGTTATGTGCAAGTTTCAAGTCCAAAAGGTTTTCACTTGAAAGAGTATATTAGAGAATAATATAAATTATATTTTGGGACCTCATCTAATAACTTGAGTTTTTAGGTGAGATGGTTATTTGATAAAATTAATCTTCGTGATATTTTATATAATATAAAAATACAGAAATCATCTAAGAATTAAAATATATTAGAGGTTTCAATCAAATATAAAATTTATCCAAAATTAATGTTCTTAAATGACAGTTTTAAAATATTAATTAAGGAAATATGGGGTAAAAAAGAATTTTACAATACTCTTTTTAAATATACAGAGGTTTCAATCAAATATATAAAATCGGAATAGTCGAGGAAGATAATATTGTAATTTCACAACTAAATTCTTCCTCCTTGCCTATAAATTAAGCACAGCCCAACCATATGATCATATGAAAAAACAAAAATAAAAACCTTCTGCCTTGCAATGTCGAAACTAGGGCAGCTCAAACCAGGGCCGCTCAAACTAGGGCAAGCCTCTGCAGCAAACCTTGCAAACCTGCTGCCAACAGGCACAGTTCTGGCAGCTCAAGCCTTGATACCTTCGTTCACCAACAATGGCGAATGTGCGCTAGCCAACGAATACCTAACCCTTGGTATGATCGCCTGCTGCTCACTGGCTTGTTTTCTCTCCTCCTTCACTGATAGCTTCACTGGCAAGGATGACAGGATCTACTACGGGATTGCCACGTGGAACGGTTTTTGTGTGTTCAATGATGGCGACAACAAGGATGGAGCAGGAGGGGAAGAAGAGAATAATAAAGAGCGTTGTATCACTGCTATAGACTTCGTGCATGCGTTTACATCGCTAACAGTTTTCTTGGTTTTTGCTCTGAGTGATTCTAATGTGCAGAAGTGCTTCTTCCCCAGAGCAGGAGCTAACGAGAAAGCACTTATCATGAATCTTCCATTAGGAGCTGGGTTCTTGGCGAGCCTTTTGTTCATGTTATTTCCTACCACACGAAGAGGAATTGGCTATGGCGACACACCTGTCAAATCAGATAAAAAAGGAGAAGAGCAAGCTCGTTAGAACAAAGAGTCTGCATAAAGATCGCATAGAATGTTCTTGATCATCTTGTGTACTGCTGGTCAATGGAATAAATGTGTGTGTGTGTGTATATATATATATATATATATACATATACATATGAGCAAGAATATCTAGTTTGAAAGCTCAAATCTAAAGCTATATATACCGTACGTGCAGCCATAACAGGAAGATCATATGAGAAATTTGAAGCAGTTCATGTACAAGAGAGGTGAGTGGAAAAGTATGAAGTTGCTGCGATGTTCATTAACGAAATATATTTTCTTGACCTAGCTAGTTTCGGAGCTAAAAATGACTTCACCATTGTATAACTCTTGAGAGAAACTGTAGTACATGATTCTTGTAATGAGAGTTAAATTCAAGATATTCCTAATTTTAAGGATTTAATTGTTTCCCTAAACCATAACAGCATTCAAGAATATTTTTTTCTTCTCATGATCAGTTTTTCTTGTTCCTCTAATTAATATGTTCTTGAGAGACTAATCAATAAGGAAGCGAAAATAATAATAACATAAAAGCATTGTGTGTTAAATAAAATATTTATCTAGACTATTTGATAATATATTTATATATATGTAAACCCCGGGAAATAAATGTAAGTGTTAAATTAAAGAAATAAATTAAAATAGAAATAAAATAAGTTGAGGGGAGGGTGAAATTGAAATAAATGTAAAGATTATGACTTATAATATAAGAAGAGAACATGTGGAGTAAAAAGGAGCATTTAAAGGAGATGGGGGCCTAAGTGCAATAAGAGAAATTGAGAAGTATAAATACCCCTCCTTTCCCTCATTTGCAGCAAAGAAGGAGGGGGAGAAAGAAAGGGAGATTTTGATATTTTCTTCCCCAAATTAAAGAAAAATTTCGAAGTGAAAGTGAGTTTAAGGGCTAACAAAACATTCAAACATCAAAAACCCAAAGATTTGGAGTATTATTGGAAGGAGAAAGTGGAGGAAAAGGAGTGTTTGGGCTGCCAACAGTAGGAAGAAGAAGAAGAGAGGAGAATATTGTGATTTCACAAGCTATTAGATCTTGAATCTCTCTTGGTAAGGTGTTTCTTATATGCATCTAAAAGATTCTCTACTTTATGGTTAAAGTGCATGACTTTTCTTTAAGAATTTTGGGTTAGGGTTCTTGAAAAAAAAATTGGGGGAAATGTGGAATTGTGTGCAATTGATGTATGTGGCATGAAATAAGATGTGAATCTTGTTTATTGAATGGTTGAGCATGAAAAGAATAAGGAAAGTCTTGTTTTCCCAAGGTCAATTTTCGGCCAAATGCATGTGTTGCAGAAATTAACAATTTCACATATTCATGTCTTGACTTTGAGAGAGAATTTGAATGGGAAAACAAAGGAATTAGGATCGTGTTTCTTCATAGGAGTTTTAGTTATGGATGTCTACTATCCAAGGAAACTTGTTTCACTAAATTTGGAATTTTATAACTCTAGTTAAGGGTCACCTAACGTGGCTGTGCAGGGCAGACTCTGCAGAACAGCAGGTCTGTCACATTCGAGATGCATTTCGTAAATTTTGGAAGCAGAACTAGGTTTTATAGCCTTCATAAGAGTTGTATCTCTATATGACATCTTTCTAACAAGATAAATTCTGTACAAAACGGAGTTCTACAACTCCAGTTATAGTGAAAAATATGGACAGAGGTCAAAATCTGGCCTCTGCTGGCAACTTTGAGAAAAAGAGGAATGAGGTGGGAGGTCATGAAATGATGAAGTAAAATGGAGCCAATTTTATAACATCTAACAAAGAAAAATGAAAATATCAAATCACGGTAGAGGGTTGACTTTAACTATAGGGTAGGTGACTTGCACCTTCCTTTTTCATGCATTGAATAAGGAAATACTTTAACATGAATATTACTCTATTGTGTAAAAACCTATATCAGATTGTTGAAAGCGTAAATGTTGACGAACGATTGATTAGCTTCGGCTAATGGCATCCGAATGGATGACCGGGACGAACGATTGATTAGCTTCGGCTAATGGCATCCAAATGGATGACCGGGATGAATGATTGATTAGCTTCGGCTAATGGCATCCGAATGGATGACCAGGACGAATGATTATTAGCTTTGGCTAATGGCATCCGAATGGATGACCGGGATGAATGATTGATTATCTTTGGCTAATGGCATCTGAAAAGGATGACCAGGGTGAATGAACGATTAACCTCAGTAAATATGCCTTAAGAGGATAGACGGGTTATTAATTATGGTTGTGTTGAGGACGATGTTTAAGATTTTGTAGACCCAGGATAAGTGGATCAAGATTGATTTTAAGGGAACTGTTACTGTTTGATCTGTTACTGATTGATCTGTTACTGTTTGGAACTGTTACTGTTTGATCTGTTACTGTTAGTGTTTGAGACATGTTATTATCTCGGGACATGTTACTATTAAATTGATGCATTTATATGCATTACAAGCTATTTGTACCAAGTACATGAAGAAATTATAAATGTTAATGCCTCATGTAACTGCCAGACCGTTTAGTTACCATTATTATTATCATTAAGTAATTACATTTTCTTAAATGTTTTGTATTGTTGTAGGGACGTCACATCCACGAGATGTCTAAGGAACTCGATACACGGGAACCTACTTTTCCAAGGAATCATGTAGATGCATTCTAAATCACAATGTATTTTGTGTGAATCAATGTACTGAACACATAACTTTCATTAGACCCTCTTGTGTAAATTCGTAATGGCTATTAGTAGTATAGGAATGCAACCTCATGTCCATGTATGTATATTTTTAATATGAATTTCTAATTATGCAACCATAATACTACATGTTTATGTAAGATCCACTTTTAATGAAATGTTGATTGTATGGATGGTATTCTGATGATGTGAGGTAATCAGGTTCTCTGATTTCCGGTACCATATGTGTTAGATATATATATAAAAAAAAAATTCGGGTCGTTACAATATATATATATATATATATATATATATATAATCCAATTATAATAATAAAAAACAATGATGACTATTTGAGAATAAAAAGCAACACTTGATAATATATATAAAAAATACCATTCAAATTTATTTTTTAAAAATAGTTTCTCTAACTTTGTATGGCTAGAATGGATTTGAGTGGCAAGATGTGGTATATAATCTTTTTCTTCATTAATAATAATCTTGAGAATGTAGAACAAAGGATGTGCTCCATCAAATTTGGAGCATATAATTAATGGAATTGAAATCTCATTCCCTCGTGAAGCATGAGTTCTCTCCAAGCATCTTTCTTTCTTTTTCTTTTTCTTTTTCTTTTTCTTTTTCTTTTTCTTTTTTTTTCTAGATTTGCTTGGCATCATTGTCATTTAATTTGTTGCATATCACTTGACCATAAACTATTCGTGCTTTAATTTTATGTTTTAACAACTCTTTTTGGGGATATATTTTAATCCTCGTTCAATAATATTTATTCTAACAGTTTAAATTCCTTCACTCGACATTATCTTGGAATGGAGATCTATTACGTTTCATTTGGTGAATCAATTATTTTGATAATTTAATAAATTATATATTGGAGGGTAAATTTTACCTTGGAGAAATAATAATTTTATTTTTTACAAAATTCCATTGTAATAAATTTGCCCGAATCAAACAAGAAGACCCTCCTAAAGAAGCTAACCTATTTTCGAGCCCAAGACTTCAAGACCCAACTAAAGAAACATCCATTATTTTTTTTTTTTTTTATGTTTTCTATTATTTTTATTTATTCTTCGAATCAGAAGATTTTATTAATTTATTATTTGCTTCATAATAATAATAATTTTAGTGATTATTTTTTTGTTGTTTTTTATAAAAATATTTTGTTTTTTTTTATCTTAATAGGAATTTTGCACAGATTTATTATTTTACCTAAATTTATATTATAATAAATAAAATCTTATATATTTAATTTTTTCTATTAAAAAAATATGATGCCGCCCGCAACGAGATACGAGAGCATTGGCTAGTGTGTGTATATATATAGTCATCCCTTTGAAACAGGAATAGGAAGATTGTCCTATATATTAATATACTATCCTACCCAGCCAACAAGGCCAAATGGGCACAGTCACACTTGATGCTTCAGTAAGCCTTTGGCTCATTCTAACAAGTGTCATCCCTTTAACCACGTGGCTACTTTATCACTTTACACGTCGTCACTTCCATTCAAGATAAGAAGTATGTGGCAAACCTTCTAAAGCGTGCAAAAATGTACGCAATGTGAAGACGTTTGGTCACCATCACAATTAATTGACCATTATTATTTCCAAGGAAACTTCGTATGGACTCCGTATTTCCCTGCCTTGCTCTTTCTTTTTTGAGCCCATCGATTTTTTTTTTTTTTTATTCTTGTACTGAGTCCTTGATATTGAGTGCACCTCATGAAATAATTCTTCCCGAACACATGTGAATCAGGCGAGCATCGATCGATGAATAATTAATATGGTTATGATATTGTATCTAGATTAAAAAAAAAAATAGATTCAAAAAAACCTCATCCTCTTCAAATATTTTTTACAAATCCGGTTTAAACGAGTAAAATCGTGGCTATTTCAGATTTTTATAAGATGAACATGGCCTGACTCGAGCCCTTCTTCGAGGTCTTCTTCTTCTTCTTCTTCTTCTTCTACAAGGTGATGAATAACAACGAGGGTTGGCCTGGGATTTGAGCATGCAAGGTTAAGTCAACGATCACCACGAACATATTAATTGACCTTTGATATTTGCTAGCATGTTTAAGCATATCCATCCTTAAAATAAATAGAATATATCATTAAAGAATAATATTGCAGAGAAGGAAAGCCATTCAATAAATGGGTGTATGAAATGAGCAAGAGCTACAGCTTCACGCATTGCTGAAAGCCAGTCACTCTCCATTCTCAAAGCATACGTGGTAATGTGATCTTCATATGCTATATTTAGAAGTTGGAAATTATAGATAAAGTTTCCTTCCTAAACCAATCATCTGAGAGATTCTTTTTTTTTAATTATATATATATATATATATATATATATATATATATATATATATATATATATATATATATATATATATATATGGTGCAAGAATATCCTTTGTGCATAATCTAATTATCAGCTAAAATTAATTCGATGACCCCACTTTTGGATATCCTAAACTATATATCATCGTATATTTTTAGCCTTGAGAGTTTTTTTTTCCATTCAAGATTCTTTTTATGTGAAAAAACTTCATCCATAGAAAGTGTATTTTATGGATCTAGGAGAGCGAATAAAACTCTGGTTGTTTTATATTCTTATAAGGGATACATACCCTAACTCGAACTCGAGACCTGCTGTACAGATTGCAAACGCTTTATCATCACATCCCCTTATTGGAGACTTCCCCAAGCAACTCCCTTGTAGAAAAGATGGCCACAAGAAGGGTAGCCATGTTTTTTGTAAAAAAAAATATCTCAAAGGATGTGTGTATGTTTTTGTACAGACATTGAAACTACTTATGTTTAGATAAGATGTTATAATACTTTTAAACGAACATGTTATTAATAAGCCAAGCAAATTGAAATGATTTTTCAAAAATTACTGTTTTTTTTATTTGCAATTAAAAACTCAACAATTAATTTTAAAGCTACATAGTTCACTTGAGATCTATAGGTGGTAACATCAAAAGTTTTTTTAAAGCTTAAAAATATATAAGCTAGTGGTATTCTCCAACAAATCTAAGTCCATCCCTACCCAATTTAAATAAGTCATTTAAGCTAGTATGAATGTAAATATAGTGTAACATTTTAATCACAAAAGCTTAAAGTTTCAATATACACACACACACCAATACTATAAAGCTTCCAATCGTATCCACATGGTACGTAATTATACGTACGTGGAGGCAGTTCCTCTATGATTGGAAATGGTTAGGCCTACCCTTTTGCCAGGCGGCTAGCTAGCACAACTGTAGCCATATATAATCACTTTCAAATTTGTCAATCTCATCAACAAAAACAAGCAATAATACAGGAAGAAATTAAGTGTGTGGAAGGAGAAGGCAAGATCTGGACGAGGTCTCAGGCCATCATCTTACGTGGGACCAGGCACCATTTTCTCGATCTACCACTGATCCAGCTAAATCCTCACTCCATTTCGTCACGTTGGCTGTCTCTATAGATACCACAGTCTCCCTCCCTCTTTCTATCTTCTCTGTGAGGATGTTATTAAAACCCTCATCCCCTCCCCTCGCAACTTTCCATAGCTTTATTTCCACTTTATAATATATCATGATGAGCTATTGCAAGAAAAGTGTTTGCTCTTTTCTAGCTCTTACAAATCATCCCATGAGTTCTGTTAGTGTTGACGGAGATTATGATTCTGGTGTTGATCAAAAGCTTTCTTGCAAATGCCAAGCTGGTGTTTGTAGTTCTCCCCAGGCAGGAGGATTAGGGTTAATAACGGCAACAACGTGTGATCCTATCCATAAAACACCGAACATTCTTGAATCAACAACTATCAAATCCTCTTCACCTTCAGCCACGCCACCTTCCTCGCCGCCGCCACCATCGTCTATGGCCTCCATCTTTAAAAAAGACCTGCGTGGGATTGGATTCCTTGATGATATTGGTGGTGGGATTGATGGTCTGATGTCCTGCACTGAGAGTCTAGGGTTTGAGAGCTCTGATGAAAGAAGGTTTGATGATGATATTGAGTTGTGTTCAAGGGAAAGATCAACGATAAAAAAGGTCAAATGGAGAAAAACCGGAGAGAAAAAAGAAGCCAAGAAGTTTCCACCACCTCTTTCCTCTTTAAACCATAATGGCCAGCCTAATTTTTTCCTCAAGTCAGTGAGAAAAGATGGCAGGCTTGAACTGACAGAAGTCAGGATTGATAGGCATGAAATTTTACGTGCTTCACGGAAAGATGGAAGGTTGCGATTACATTTTGTTGCAGATGAAGAGTATGAGGTTGATGAAGATGAACATGAACATGAACATGAGCGAGAACAAGAAGAATATCTGGAGGAAGAAAAGGAAGGTAAAAAAGAGGAGGAGGTTGAAGAAGACAACGAAGAAGAGAGTGTAGAGGAACGGGGATTCCATGGAGAAGGGTTAAGAACAAGGTGTCATGAGCTGGTGGCTCACCACCGCCATAACCACCACCATAGCAATGTTTGGAGCCAGCAATGTGTGCCAACAAGGTGAAGATAGCAAGCATGGCAACGTTAAAAAGAGACAAGCTGTGTCTCTAAATGATGTGTGTAATTAACTTTTATGTGTCCTTCTGGGCTTGTAATTTTGTTGTGTTTCGAGTTTATCTGCCTACGATTAGGCTTCGCTGCAGGCAGAAATGGTTGCTGTGTCTCGACCAAATTTGAAGGAGTGGATAGATTTAATGAAGGAGCTCTGCATGTATCACTTGTTTTTCCAAATTTATAAGTTTTAATTATGGTTTGATTCACATAGAGGTTTTCATCTCTTCAAGAAATAATTGGAAAATGTGAAATATATCCTTCTCAGCATTTGCAAATGGCATAAAATGTAGCTAGGAAATGAATGTGTATTCACTCAAATCTTCTTACTAATTACCTTTAAACCTCCTAGCTCCACTCTTTGTTTTGTTGGAACTTCAAATTAAAATTATTTAACATAACGAGTTCGAAGATAACTCTCTCATAGTTCATAAAAGCCTGATTTGACTTTTATATATATAAATTCAAAATGATATTTATTTTTTAAAAAATGATTGAAGAAGAACATATTGAAAATATCTAAAATAACCTTGGTTTCGGGAGTTTAAAAATTATGATCGTGGGGTAAAATAGTAATTTTACTATAGCAATTCACAATGAACTGAAAATAGTATCCATGTCCCCTGCAAATATTTAAAATACCTCCGGCCTTGGAGGTTAAAATTCTTTGGTGGTGGGGTAAAATAGTAATTTTATTATAGTAATTCACAGTGAAATATATCTAAGGTGAATAATAGAAAAATCTATAGTGAATTGGCAACGTGTTCTATATTTTAGTTAATAGTTATATATATAAAGTTGACTTGGTTTTTCTTATTTTTAGAGGTCGTCTGAAAGTAGAGCTACTTATCATCACCTGCATTGTATTCAGCTTTTATCATTGCAATTTTCTATCTTTAACAAATAAAAAAGGTAATAATTTTATTTTTTTATCATAGGATGGAAAAAAAAAACAATAATTTTAAAACATTATTCTTGACTGCCACAAAAAATGGAGGGACCACGCCATTAAAATGTTAGGTGAATGGACAAAATGTGTTGATGCTGACACCTACTCATGTTACTGTAGACAAAAAAGACTCAAGATCCAATTGTTTCTTCATGGAAAATTGTTGCTGTTCTTGCATCAATTATGTGTTGGTGATCCTTAATTAGTTCTTTGTCAATCTCAAATTTAATGTTAAGAGGCATGAGATTCTTGGTTGAGCTGGGGAATGTGGCCGCAATTGTATTGATTTTATTGAGAATACAATTCGTCAATGGAGAGGAGACTTTCAATTGTCGACAAATTAATGCTTTGATGAACATGATCATGTAAGCTAGGTGTGAATCATATTTTCTCAAGTCAAAACCATCCACGGGAGAGAAAAAGAAATGGAAAGGGACTACAACAATAATTTTTATTGTGTTTCAAAAGTGTTTTTTTAACAATAATATTTTTAAGCTATTAATTTTTTTTAAAAAAAAAAACCATTTTAATACATTTCTAAATAAATAAAAAAAATTAAAAATTACTATGCATGACACAAGTCTAAGAAAAAAATGTTCTCCAAGATACGACACGCGCGGCCATTTGTGGTGGCGCGTGGATGCAACATTCGAGCAGAAGGGAGGGGCGTGGCTGCAAGAAGAAGTTTCCGATTGGGCTGGCTTGTGCTCGTATGGGCATTTTAAGTACGGTTAGGCATTTCCATATCCAAGCCTTCATGGACTGAAAATCCAGTTTGATTAAATTAGAGCCCGTTTGCCTAACAAAAGTTTTCTACTTTTCTTTTGTTTTTGGTAAAAAATTTAAAAAAAAATATTTAAAACTTTTTAACAGCACATTAATAATAAGTACTACATAATTATTTATTAATTTCCCCATAGATTATATAATTAAAACATTACCATTAAGAGATTACGTTATAATTCAGTGTGCATTTAATGTGTCCACCTTTTTTAATTAATACGAGCCATAAACCCGCGCTCCGCCGCAGGGATTAAAATTTTTGTTGTCTAGTTTTAATATATATAATTTTGTATTTTGTATTTTGGTTTTTATTTTTTTATTTTTTAGTTTAGTTTCTAAAAAAATAAAATGACCGAGACACCTCACTAACAATTCTTGGTTTTTGTCTTATTTGAAGGTATAATGATTATTGTACTATGCACAGAAATAAAAAAATTAAAAATACCTCTGATACAATAACATTATTTTAAACACATTTTACATAATAAAATAAATATATAAAAAACTAATATGTATTTTTAAAAGTTCTACGACGCCGCACACGTCATCCGAAATGTGCATGAGCTCTGAAATTGACGTCATGCCCACAACACCCGACAGAAAATATAATTAAAAATTGCTAAATTACCAATACACCCCTATAACCAACTCTTGGATTTTATCTTATAGGGGGTATATACGTACTTATACAACTCGTGGTGCGCAACAGTTGACCCGAACACCCCGATTATAAAAAAAGGGTCCGAGGATTAGTCATGGTGAGCGTAATCTCACCCAGAGATCCCGGTTATAAAAAAATATATAAGTGAAAAAAAACAAACAAACAAAAAAACAAAAGCTTAAGTTGACCCAGAGACACCGGTTATAAAAAAAATATATAAGTGGAAAAAAAAAAGTATAAGTATGAAAGCACTGTAGCAATCAATATTGTTTTTTTTTAAAAAAAAAACCAGTCCGAGAATTAGTCATGGTGTTCTTAAGCGGATCGGAGATCCCGGTAAAAAAAAAGGTGAACATAAAAAAGTATAAGGAAAAAAATAGTAAATTGGTTCGGGGATTAGTCATGGTACGTCCAAGCTGATCTGAACACCCTGATTATCAAAAAACAAATTTGGTCGCGGGAGTGGTGGTGGTGCGCTTAAGCTTCCCCGGAGATCTTAGTTACAAAAAATATATATAAGTAAAAAAAAAAACAAAAAAAAACAGTATAAGCGTGAAAGAATTGTAGCAATCTATATTGTTTTTAAAAAAATTCACTTCATGAATTAGTCGTGGTATGCTTAAATTGACCCGAAAACCCCGGTTATAAAAAAATGTATAAGTGAACAAAAATAAAGTATAAGAAAAAAAAATGTATCAGCGAGAAAGCACTTTAGAAAAAAAAAATGGGTTTAGGGATTGTCGTGGTACACATAAGTTGGCATGGACACCCTGGTTATCAAAAAAAATTAGATCTGGGGATTAATCGTGGTGCTCTTAAGCTAGCTCGGACACCCTAATTATAAAAAAACAAAAAACAAAAAATAAATATAAGTGGAAAAAGAAAAAAAATATAAAAAAGTATAACAGGCAAAAAAAATAAAAATAAAACATAAAAAGGCAAAAAAAGGCAAAAAAAGAAGAAGCAAAAAACAGGGAAAAAAACATTGTAGCGGGAAAAACATTGTTGCAATCAACAATGCTATGTGTGGGGAGCTATAGTGCTTTGGTCCAGGAATTAGTCGTGTTGTGCTTAAGCTGACCCGGAGACCCCAATTATAAAAAAAAAATTTGTCCGGGCATAAGGAAAAAAATGTATAAGTGAACAAAAAAAAGTATAAGGAAAAAAAATTAAAAAAATAATAAATTAATCCAGAGATTAGTTATGATACGTGCAAGCTAGCCTGGACACCCTGGTTATCAAAAAACAATTTGGTCCGGAGATTAGTCTTGGTGCGCTTAAGGTGACCCATAGATCCTGGTTATAAAAAGAATATATAAGTAAATAATAATAATAAAAAAAAAAGCTTAAGCTGACTCAGAGATCATGGTTATAAAAAAATATATAAGTTAAAGAAAAAAAATATAAGCATGAAAGCACTATAGCAATCCATATTGTTTTAAAAACAAATTCTTTCCGGGAATTAGTCGTGGTGTACTTAAGCTGGCCCGTAGCCCCCATTTGTAAAAAAATATATATAAGTGAACAAAACAAAAGTACAAGAAAAAAAAAGGAAAAAAATGTATCAGCGGGAAAGCACTTTAGCAAAAAAAATGGGTTCGAGGATTAGTTGTGGTACACATAAGCTGGTCTGAACACCCTGGTTATAAAAAAAAATTGAATCCGGGTATTAATTATGGTGCGTTTAAGCTAGTCCGGACACCCCGATCATAAAAAACAAAAAAAAATATATAAGTGGAAAAAGAAAAAAAATTAAAAAATGTATAACCAGCAAAAAATATATTTCATGGAACAAAAATGAAAAAAAAATATAATCAGAAAAAAATGAAAAAAAAAACAGAAAAAAATGAAAAAAAAACTATAAAAGAAATTAGATCTGAGGATTAATTGTGATGTGCTTAAGTTAGCCCAAACACCCTGATTATAAAAAAACAAATAAAATTATATATAAGTAGAAAAAAAAATATATAACCAGTAGAAGAAATATTTCATGAAAAAAAATAGAAAAAAAAAAGAAATAAAGAAAAAAAAAGCAAGAAACGAAAAAAAAATAAAAAAAATAAAAATGAAACGTAATAAAAAAAAAAGCAAAAAAAAGAAAGAAAAGGAAAGCATTGTGGAAATACACAGTGCTTTCTGTGGGGAACTACAGTTAATTCCCCACACGTTTTAGTTTATTGTTAATTAATATTGTTTTAAGAAGATTATATCTTATTTAAAAAATGCTTCAGAGCTCAAAAGAATCATCACCCAGTGAATTGCCCTCCGTTTATCATTGTGCTTCAACTTTGCTCAACGAGAAATCAACAGTGCTCTCCTTGCTAAGGAAACGGTCTATTTTCTTTTTCTTTTTACTTTCTAATTTTATAAGGGTTTACATAGTTTACAATTCTTTTACGTTGGCCGTTACCGACAACGAGGCCTCCTAGATGATGATGATGATAATAATAATAATAATAATAATAATAATAATAATAATAATAATAATAATAATAATAATAATAATTACAGCTAATATTTTCCAAGTATTAACAAATAACTAAAAGAAAACGGAAGTTACTGTTGAAACACTGTTCACGCACTCTAAATTCACTGTGGACGCGAGCTTTTTCATCCGTATGTCGCGCGAGTTCGTCCACCTTTTTTTTTGTTTTTTCCTGATGTGAACAGTGTAATGACGTTCGGACCCCCGCTAATAAGACAAAAACATGTTTTCGGCTGAGGGCTACGGTTGTAATTGCACGCGTACAGACCGGTTCGGTTCGGTTCGGTCCGCCGGAACTCTTTTTTTTTATATTTTTGAAAATGTGTTATGACGTTCGTAGCCCCCGAAACGACAAAATCCATCAATTCGGCGCAGGGCTGTTTTCATAATTGACCACTACGTTACTGTGCCCTTGCGTCAGCGCTGTCAGCAATTAATATTTGTTACATTGAAAAAAATATTGTGCCGCCCACGGCGAAGCGCGGGGGCATTGTCTAGTATATATATATATAATGAAAAAAGCAAAAGCAATGCTTTTGAAAATTGAAATTTGAATTTGATTTGATGGTCTGGGTGACCCACAATTTGTCTGGCTTACATCAATGGTTAGGAGGGTGTGATATTGTGCTGGGAATCCAATGGCTCAGAAGTCTAGGCCCTATTCTTTGGGACTTCTCAGTCCTAAAAATGAAATTCCAAAAGTAAAGGAAAATGGTTCGCATATGTGGGACAAGAGTGGAAAAGTCAGAAGTCGACTACTGTCCAACCTTTTTACAGGAATTAAGAAGAGCATAGGAAGACCTGATTCTACAGGTTCAGGAGATGGGATCAACGCAAAAGGAAATCCCAGAACAAATTGAGCGCCTACTGCTAGACTTTGGGGAAGTTTTTCAAGAACCAAAAGGGCTCCCGCCAAGCAAAGACCATGACCACCCTATAGTATTGAAGGAGGGTACTTCCCCAATTAGTGTACGTCCCTACAGGTACTCATACTACCAAAAAACTGAGATAGAAAAACTTATTAAAGAAATGTTTGCAGCAGGGATCATAAGACCCAGCCAAAGCCCTTTTTCATCATCAGTCCTGCTAGTCAGGAAGGCTAATGGGTCATGGAGAATGTGTGTAGACTATTGCGCTCTCAACAAGGAAATTGCGAAAGATAAGTTTCTCATACCAGTAGTGTAAGAGTTACTGGATGAGCTATATGGTTCACATATTTTTTTGAAATTGGATCTCCGGTCAGACTTTCACCAGATTAGAATGAGAGAAGAAGACATCCCCAAAACTGTCTTTTGAACTCATGAGGGGCATTATGAATTTCTAGTAATGCTTTTCGGCCTCACCAATGCCCCATCCATGTTTCAGAGTTTGATGAAAGATGTTTTTCGGCAACATCTCAGAAAATTTGTACTAGTTTTCTTCGATGACATCCTAGTCTATAACCATAATATGGAAGAACATGAGGAACATCTAAGAGTGATCTTTGAGACACTATTACAGCACAAGTTGTTTGCCAAACAGTCCAAATATAAATTTTCAAGTAGTGAAATCGAGTACCTAGCGCATATTGTCTTAAAACAGGGAGTGCATGCTGACCCCAGTAAGGTAGAGGTAATGGTCAATTGGCCAAGGTCGAACACACTCAAATCACTAAGGGGCTTCTTGGGCTTAACTAGGTACTATCGTAGATTCATCAAATGGTATGGAGAAATTGTAGGCCCATTAACTAAGCTACTGAAAAAAGGGGCTTTTAAGTGGGACTCGGAGGCAGACCAAGCATTTGAGCACTTAAAAAGAGCCGTATCAATGCCCCCAGTCCTAGCACTACCAGATTTTAACCAAACTTTTATAGTCGAATGTGATGCCTCTGGTATAGGGCCCGATGTTGTGTTAATGCAAGGGGACATACCAATTTCTTACTTCAAGAAGGTTCTAAAGGGGAGGGAGTTATCATTATCCACCTATGAGAAGGAATTCTTAGCACTGATCACTACAGTCCAGAAGTGGAGGCCGCATCTATTGGGCCAAGCCTTCAAGGTGAAGACTGATCAACAAGGCCTCAAGTATCTACTGGAACAGAGGGTTGGAACACCCACCCAACAGAAGTGGTTATCTAAACTAATTGGGTACGACTTTGTGGTCGAATTTCGGGTAGGAAAGGAGAACCTAGTGGCTGGCGCACTTTCTAGACTGGAAGAGACAAGAGAACAAGGTACGCTATGGGCTATCTCACATCGATTGTTAATTGGTCAGACCAATTAAAAGAAAGTTATGCAATAATTAGATAAGGAGACCATAGGATCCCTGAAGTATAAGTATAGGGGGGGATATTATATTACAAGTAACAGGTTTTCTTAAGTCAGTCCAACCCTATAAAAATGGCCATCATGAGTTACATTCATGACAACCCATCCTCAGGACACACAGGGTTTGAGAGAACATTAAAAAAGTGCTAGGAGGGATTTCTTTTGGGTAGGAATGAAATCAGACATACAAGCATATATAAAGCACCGTGAGGTCTGCCAGCAGGCAAAAGGGGAAAATACATAACCCTCAAGGCTTTTACAACCCCTACCAATTCCCACCCGACCGTGGTCATCCATATCAATGGACTTCATAAAAGGGCAACCTAAATCTAATCAATACTCAGTAATCATGGTAGTGGTGGATAGGTTAACCAAATATGCCCATTTTATTCCCCGTATCCCACCCCTACAACGCGACAAAAATTGCCAACTTGTTCTCACATAATGTAATGAAATTGCATAGGCTGCCAGACAACATAATATCAGATAAGGATCCTACCTTCACTAGCAAATTCTAGGGTGAATTATTACGTATTCAGGGGATGCAACTACTGATGTCAACAACATACCACCTCCAAACCGACAAACAGACAGAGGTGACCAACAAAACACTGGAAGGGTGTTTGAGGTGTTATGTAGGGGGTAACCCGAAGGGGTTATCCCACTAGCTCACAATGGCCGAGTACTGCTACAACACCAGCAATCACACGTCTCTTAAAACCACCCGTTTAAGGTAAACTATGGCTACCCACCCCCAACCTTATAGACTATATTCCTGGTTCAACAAAGAATCGAGCACCAGAGGAATTATTACAACACAGAATAGAGCATACCACCTTCAGAAACTGTTTTTAATTTATTAAATTCTTCAAAAAAATCAATTCTTTAAGACTTTTATTTATTTAGCTTTAGAAATACTAGTTCATCAGAAACTATATTTAATTTATTTAATTCTTCAAGAACTTGTGAGACTAGCTCTTCATAAACTATCTTTAATTTATTTAATTTTTCAGGAACTTGTAATACTCGTTCTTCGGGAACTATAAATCTCTTTCTATGAATAATAATGAAAATCAAAAATATTAAAATTGATATAAGATGGTTAGAGCATTGTGCTGATAACGTGTTATAAAAAAAAATTAATATAAAAAAGCATAAACATCAAAATATAATCAAAAGAGACAAGAGAGAAATACGTACCTTGTTTAATAAGAATTCTTCTATTATTCCAAAAGTGTAAAGAATACAAGACAAGTGATCTATTTATAGAAGAAGGAAATAAACTCAAGGGTTATGAAAATTCAAAATACTAAACTCAAGAATCATGAACATTCAATATACATAAATATAAATTTATAACAAATTTAATGTTTTTTTCAAATAAAATTCTCTTTTCACACGCACTAAAAAATAAAAATTACTACATTACCATACACCGACATCTACTTGCGCGCGAGCGTGTGTATATATACAAACACGTCGCCTTGCTATGCCAAATAAGGAAACAAAAGAAAACTCTCAATTTCTTTGTACTAGCTTTCCCTTCCGTTCTGGTTATGCAGCATGATGTTTGAGCTTATAATAGCTGGTTTTGTCATTCTTCTGCTCGCAGTCTTCATCAAAAACAGCAGACTAGGGCATGGCTCCCTCCCCCCAGGTCCAACGCCCTTGCCAATCATCGGTCATTTCCATCTTCTTGGACCCCTAATTCACCATTCTTTTCGTGATTTATCTTCTTCTTATGGTTCCCTAATCTATCTCCGACTGGGTTCTGTCCCCTGTGTCGTGGCTTCCACGCCAGAGCTCGCTAAAGAGCTGCTCAAGACAAACGACCTCACCTTCTCGTCCCGCATGCATTCTTTAGCCATTGATCACCTCACCTACAGCTCTTCTTTAGCGTTCTCACCGTACGGACCGTACTGGAGATTCATCAAGAAGATGAGCACGTTTGAGTTCCTGGGTAACCGGGCGCTCAACCAGTTTCTCCCTATACGAAGAAAGGAACTGCGCGAGTTCCTTGGGGTTGTACACGACAAGTCCAAAGTCTGTGATAGTGTTAATGTCACTGAAGAGCTGCTGAAACTATCAAGCAACATAATTTCACAAATCATTTTGAGTCTCAGGTGTTCTGGGACTGATAACGAGGCTGAGGGTGTTAGAACCCTGGTGCGTGAGGTGACACAGATGTTCGGAGAGTTTAATGTCTCCGACTTCTTCTGGTTTTGCAGGAACTTTGATTTTCAGGGGTATAGAAAGAAATTCGAAGATGTCCATAGAAGGTACGATGCATTGCTGGAGAAAGTCATCAGAAACCGCGAGATAGAAAGAAAGAATAAGAGTCCTGGTGGAGAATACAAGGCTAGAGATCTTCTGGACATGATGCTTGATGCAATGGAAGATAAGAGCTCCGAGGTAGAGCTAACTAGAGAGAACATTAAAGCCTTGGTTTTGGTAAGGAAATTAAACCCGGCCCTATAAACACAATATATATCTTGAATTTTGAATTTAATTTTTTTTGTCTGCTGCTGATTTGCACCGTTACATTTTCTCAAAAGGATTTCATAACAGCTGCGACGGACACGACAGCCACTGCAACCGAATGGGCACTAGCAGAGCTCATAAACAATCCCCATCGTCAGCAGCAGCTGTAACATTTCGACGATCCTACTACCATAGAGCACCATTTCCGACGTCACCACCATAGGAAGAACCACATCGGTCTTCTATACTAATTGGTATTGGTCGGTGACCCTCTCGTCACAGTCGGACAAGTTACTATTCACATGTTACGTGAATAGTAACTTCGTGAATTAATTCACGATGAACGCAGTGCACCGTTTTGTGTTTTTTTACACTTTTAACTCTTAGGCTGGGCTGGAGCTCCTCTTGGCCCAGCCCAAGTCCAGGAGAGTTGGGCATTTTTGGCCCAACTTGGCTGGGCCGACCCATTTAGTTGGGTCAGGCCCAATTTGATTTTTCACTATATATATATATATATAGAGAGAGAGAGAGAGAGAGATTAGTCCTGGTGAAAAAAAAGACACGTGATTTCATTTCACTCCACAACCCTGTTATTTTTCGATTGATTATGAATCTGAAACTTACAACTGGATTTGCCCTTAGAATTATATCTCTACAACTGGATTGCAGATGTTGTTCATCCATCAAATAGCAAGGGATCATAGATGCATTAACATATCGATTTAGTTTGTAATGAAATTGCAATTAGTTTGATAGGAGAATAAAAACAAATATCTAATTTACTTTAATTATTAATTACATTTTATTGTTATGATTAATCTACAATATTTAAGAAACAATATATATGTGTGTGTGTGTGTGTGCGCGCGCGCGCGCGCGTATCCTTTAAAGTAATTGAACAAGTTGATAGCAATATGAAAAACATGATAATTAAACATACAAAATTGTTTTTCATTAAGCCTCAAACTCAATCACAGTTTTAAACAAACACTTCAATTTCAGTTATGAACCGCATCTAAAAATATTTTTCATGAAACTGTTTTTTTTCAACCTCAATCACAACAACAACTGCTATGCCAAACATGCTCTAAATTAGAGACTGCAAAAAGCTGTGGCTATAAATTAGAGATGTTGAAGTGTTCATGAGCTTCTCCAATGTTGAGAGCTCGGTTCAAACTTGAAGTTGCTGAGGAACATTAAGTTTACATGAGTATTTTTAAAGCTTAGCATATTAGTAGGATCCAATGGAATATGAGTTTAAGTATGTCCTTACTATATATTATTGGATTTTTATTTATTTAATTTCTTTACTTGGAAGATATTTATAATTATAAAGATGGAAAATTAATTATAGGCTCGTAAATATGCTCGTAAATATGTTTAGCTAAACTGGGTCTGAGGCAAGCCCGAACGAAATCGAAATCTATGAAATTTTAAAAGAAAATTAAATTTAAACTAATATTAGAGCATGTCAATGTTCTAATATTAAATTTAAATTATGTTCTTATTATTATTTGGATTGATTACTAGTATGATTTTTTTATTTGTATTGTATTGTAATTTAAACCTGTTCGGATTTAAAAAAAATATTTTTTTGAGCCCATCGAATTGAAGCTACTGTCTAATTTATCACAGCATGCTTTTATCTTTTTTTCAAGCCCATCTGGGAAAAATGGTGCCCCTGATTTTTCTTTTTGGAAAAATGATGTTTGGATTTTATTTTTGAATTCAAGTATTATTTCTTTTATGCTGTGATTGTGATAGCTTTTATGCTGTTTATTCGTTGAAAGTAATATTTTTTAGAAAATTATTTTTTATATAAAATAAATTATTGAAAAGTATTTTTTAATATTTATAACATTGTGATAAAAAAAATAAGCTGAAAATAATCCGTATATGTTTTTTTTTCCAATTCTATTGAATAATTAAGATCAAATTTGATAAATAAAAAATTTAAAATATCATGAAATTAAAAAAATAATTTTAATTTCATAAATATTTTAGAAAAGATAAATAACAATGAAAATAATAAAGACTAGATATAATCTATAAAAATTTAAAAGAGAATGAAATTTAAAAATAATAATTTTATAAATTATTTGAAAAAAAAATAGGGATTAAAATTGAAAAATAAAAAAAAAATGAGTTTGAAAAAACAATAGTAGATTCGTTGAATAAACTTTTTTAAATATTTATTTTTTCTGAAATTGTTTTTTTAAATAATTCCCATTCCCAGAATCCCTTAATGTATCCACCTTGTTTTTTGGCATAACAAATGAGTTGGAGACTTAAATATTACTTTTATTATATGGCTCTGCTTGGCTGCCAACCATCACTTTAATTACTGGAATGTTTGATACTGTTTAAATTGTTTTTAAAGTTTTTTTATTTATAAATAAATTAAAATATTTTTTTAAATAAATTTGATATCAGTCCATCACAGTAATTTTAAAATATTAAAAGAATTTAATTTAATAGATTTTTTAAACACTTTTAAAATACAGTCTTAAGTGGCACTGGATGAGTAGAACAGAATAAAAATAAGTCACAATAAGAATTTGGATTATTTCGAATTAATAAATAATTAAAAAAAATAAAATAAAAATCGCATCATCCAGCAAATATTTCGAATCCAAAAGTGAGCGACATTAATGGCATAAGAGAAAAGAAATTGGAGGCTTTACATTATTTCTTCATTAAACTTGTTAATCATGTGATTAATATCATTAAACCAGAATAATTTTATAAAAACCATTTCAAAATAAATTATAATATTTAATTATTAGTCAATCTAAATATTAAAAAGATAAATTAAAAAATTAATTATATAAAAAATTCAAATCAATCAGATAACTGTACAACTTGCAATTTGATTTGATGAGATAAGTTTAAAAAAAATAATGAGAATTCATAGCTATATTTAATGAGTCATAATGAAGATACAACAAAAGCACCCCAAAAAAATATTCGAAGATTCTGTTTTTTGCTGACGAGAATTCCATAGCGAAATTTAAGTACCTTCAGTGTGTAATAAATGCTATTTTTAAAGTATATTTTTGTTTTAAAATAATTAAAATATTAGTAGAGTTAAATAATTTTAAAACATAACAAATATAAATTTAAACATTAAACATTTAGAATTGTTTAACAATATTTAATTTATTAGTATATATTATAACTTTATATTTATCTCATTAATTTTTTTTTAGATTTTAATTAATATTTATTACAGAGGCATACAAAATTCTATCTGGATTTGTTTTTGATGTATAAGGAGCCATATACCCATTTTTATAAATTTCGCAAATTCACAGATTGAGGTTATATTATAATATCATAGCCAAAGAGTGGATTCTTTGTCTATTTTGTTTTTTGAATTTTATTAACTTTATGGATAAAATAGAAATTTTAATACCTTTTTTTCCTTTTTTAAAAAAAATAAATATGATTATTAATTTTATCAACCTTTTCTTTTTGCAAAGATATACCCATTAATAATTTTATTCAATCTATTAAGAAAATAACTACTTCGTTTTTTGGTAGAAACCATTTGGTAATCCGGCCACTGCCAACTAATCCGGATTCGAGCCGGGTAGGACCCTTAAGGGCGGCAAAGCTCTCCCAAGCGAGTTTTAAAGCAGCTGCATACCCAAGGCTCGAACTCGAGACCTTGGTTAAGCTGGGAGGACCCCCTACCAGTCCACCCACGCCCCCATTGGTGAAAATAACTACTTCCATTTTCCTACTTTATGCCTTTTTATGCATCACATAAATCTTAGAGGGTGTAGATTAAGCTTTTTAATAAATCACCTTTAACATATATAGCATTTTATTTTAGCTATCAGAATTATAACAATGTTTTAAAACCAGTCAATAAAAGCCAATAATTAAGATCTTGTAAAACTTCAGTAATGTATTAATCTTCAGTAAATTTTTCAATGTTATAGTGCAGGTATTTATAGTAGTAAACACTTTCAGTTACACTAAAATACAAATACACACACAAACTTAGCCTAACACTACAATACAAATTCGGTTATGCTAAAATACAAAGATAACAACTATATTCTAAACAGTAATATTTAAAAGATCTGAATAATAATAAATTTATAAAATCATTACATTCAATATTTAATTTTATTTATATGGAATATTTGATTAGAAAAAATTTATTCATAAAATCCTTCTCAATTAAGTTCCAGTCATTACTACCTTTACGGAGGATTCTTATCTGCAGCTGCAATCACGGGGTCTGCTACACTTACTGCTTGGTCAACTTCCTGATCTTCATCCTGAAGATCAACATCTTCATCCTGGAGATTAGCAGCCATTACTCGGTCTTCTACACACACCCTCAATCTAGAGGGTAGGTCACAGACATTCAGATTGAGCTGTTTTTGTCTGAATTTTATTGGCGACAAAGGTTTCGTAAGTGCATCGGCTAATTGATCTTTGCTGGAGATAAATTGAACCACGAGCTCTTTGTTACACACTTTTATCGCAGATGAAATGGAAGTCAATTTCGATGTGTTTGGTTCTTGCATGAAATTTAGGATTTGATATAAGGTATGTAGCACTAATATTGTCACACCACAAGGTGAGGATACACTGTTGGGGCAGACCAAGTTCATGAAGAATTGATTTGAACC
The DNA here is from genome assembly GCA_027405865.1 of Salix purpurea. NCBI lineage: Eukaryota > Viridiplantae > Streptophyta > Magnoliopsida > Malpighiales > Salicaceae > Salix > Salix purpurea. The sequence continues at coordinate 21,883,750 of CM050333.1, forward strand.
AAGTGAGTTCAGCAGCAGTATTGGCAATGGCTTTGTACTCAACCTCTGTACTGTTGCGTGTCACTGTGGGTTGTTGTTTGCAACTCCAAGAGATGAGGTTGGAGCCCATGTAAATGCATTAAGCACAAACTGACCGGCGATCATCCTTGTCTGCTGCCCAGTCCGAATATAAAAACGCTTGTAAGGTGATATCAACACATTGGGTGATGTATAAACCAGTTGAAATGGAATGCTTAAGGTAGTGTAGGATACATTTCATAGCCCACCAATGAGTAACTAGAGGCTTATGCATAAATTTGCTGACTTTGTGAACAAAAAAAGCTAAAACATGTCTTGTAAAATCCAGGTATTGCAGGTTGCCTACAACACTGCGAAACAGATGGACATATTCGAATGGGGTGCCATCCATAGAATTAAGTCTACATATGGAGGCCATTGGACTAGTGCAGGGTTTGGCGTGCTCCATCTTCGTTTTCTAAAGTAAGTCAACAATATACTTACATTGAGTCAAGTATATACCATCAGGGCACCAGAGTGCTTCAATGCCCAGAAAATAATGTTAGTAGTTGTATTTTTGCTATTTGTCAAATAAATTATTTGTTAAGTAGTTAAAACATGTCCAACAAACAATTAGGTTGTTGCAGGCAGCAAATAACTCATTTTTAGTCAATTTGATCAATTGCAGTTTTATTATCTATCAATTAAATTATTATCCAAGTAGTTAAAACGAAACCACCAATCAAATTATTTGCTGCATAAAACAAATCACTAATCTGTGCTAAAATTTATCGATTGCAATTTTAATGTTTGCCAATGAAATAATTCATTAAATAAATAAAACATACACAACAATAAAGTAGTGTGATACACAAAGCAAATGACTCATTTTCAATGAATTTTATTGATTCCAATTGTACAATCTACTGATGAAATCATTATCAAAATAGTTTTAATAATAGCAACATTCAATTATTTTTAGGCAAAAAAAAAACCTATTTCTGATAAAAAAAATTTCAATTATAATTTTACTAATTAAATATAAAGATAGTCAATTATAACACTAACAAAAACAATTAGTTTCTTGTATAAAAAAAATCCAGGCAACAACAACAAAAGGCGAGAATATTTTATAGAAATCGTATAGAATGTTGAGGCATTTTCGATGGAATCAATAATGTAAAGCTATGTCAACATTTATGAGTTTTTGTTACTGTATTATAATAATATTTTTGAAAAAAAAATTATTTTTATTTTTTTACCTAAATTTTTTTATGTGTGTTTTTAGATTATTAAGTGTTTTTTTTTTTAAAAAAAATATTATTTTAATATATTTCTAAACAAAAAAACACTTTTAAAAAAAATCACAACCACCCTTTCCTTCCAAACAGACACTTCAAATATTCCATCATTATTTTCGTTGCCAATTCTAAAATTCAGGTGCTGACTGAATATGGACAATAAAAATCGATTTATTTAGCGTGAATATTTTGACTTCTATGAGTACATATTAAACTTTATTTTAGTTTATAAATAGATGCATTATATAATTAATATGCATGTTTGGTTTGTGATTTTCATTATAGGTACTATTTTCTTTATATGTTTATAGTTTTATAAAAACAATTAAATAAAAAAATAAAAAAATAAACGAAACCGGTTCAAACCGACCTGTTTTAGTTTGGTTTTTTTAACTAAAAAGCAAAAAATAGTCTTGGTATTTTAGCCTCTATTTTTTTTTTTTTTACTTCTTTCAATCAATTTTCTCCCTTCTCCTATTTCACCAAAATAGAATTAGATCAAAAAATTTGAAGTGAACCACAAGAATAAAAAAAAATATAGTATATTTTTTTTAAGTTGAACCGGTTCAGTTTGGTTTTGATTTACTAATTTTAGCCTTTGAAAATAAAAAAAAACCAAACCGGACCAGAGTTTTTCTTTTTAATTCTAATAATTTTAATTGTTTTTTTTAATTATTTGGTTGTTCTCTTTAATTTTAACCGGTATTGCGAGAAAAGATATTAATCTTACTAATCTTTTTATTAAATATTAATTTATTTAATTAGATAGATGAATAGACGATAATCTTTTATATAAAAAAACGTAATGAAAATATTTATATATTTTGTTAAAAGCTAGTTTACAATCTACACCGCACATTGACGACAGATATTTTGGTGTGGTTGGTGTGAGGTGAGGCTGTGGGAGTTTGTGTTTTACGATGAGTATTTATAAAATAAAAATAACAAAAACTCGTGCATTTATTATTCCACCTAGCTCGAAATAAGATATTTTATTTGAAATTGAGTTTTAATAATAATAATATATTTTTTATTTTAAATTAATTTTTTTATATATTTTTAAATCATATTTACGTGCCGTTATCAAAAATAATTTTTAAAAATAAAAAGTTATCATTTTAATATATATTTTTAATAAAAATTCACAATTGTTTCGCGGTCGGATTTACAATGCTTTTAAGATATTTTTATATTTTCATGTTTTTTAAATTAAAAATAATTTATAAAAATAAAAAATAAAAAACAATTTCCAACCAGATCCGGAGAGAGTGACCGCGTAACGATTAATTTGTGATGGACGTCCAGGATCGAATGACCGACCTTTCAAATTGGGGTTTGATTGTGGGGACAGGGGCGTGCTACGTGCCATCTACAGGATATTAATGGTCAGCACCATTCCACGTCATCAAGCTGGAGTTTGGTAGCTCGAGGGGTCCTAAATTTGCCACAAGCCATCGTTTGATAGCAAATATTACACTTTAGTCCTTTTATTTCAATAGATAAGTTCGGTCCTCCGATTTTGACACTGTACCGAACAGTCGAGCTGACTCCGAGGAATGGTGGGTGTAGAAAATTCTAGGGTATTAAAAACATAATCAGAAATATTTTATTAGTTATTTTTTAATTGAAAAAATAGATATAAAAAAGAAAAGAAAAGAAGAAACTCGTACATGGTAGAAGCAATGAGAGTATCTGACTTATCGTTTTGTCTGTATCCATTTTTTAAAAATGAATTTAAAAAATAATTAATATAGTATTACTAATCATGCCCTGAACATAACAATGAACAGTCATGGAAACGTGTGTTAGGGTTGGCCAGTATATTTCAGCCCTTGCCAAAGCGATAGTGGGAGCAACTAAGGGCATGTAATTAGCAGGTCATATTCTATAATTATATTTATTATAAACACGATTGATTAAATTTTTCAAAGTAAACCCTTTTCTTTCTTTTAAATAATTTCTTCTCATGCTGCATACATGAACATGTATATTATCTGTTTAAAAGTATAGTTGGTGTTGTGTTTTTAAAGTAATTTTTGATAAAAAAAAAAACATTAAAATAGTATTTTTTTTATTTTAAAAAAATTATTTTTGATATCAGCACATGAAAATATCTAAAAGTATTCTTTTTAAAAAAAAATTTAAAGTAAAATGAAGCTTAGTATTGCAACTTTTCTTGAAAGAAATATTTAAAAACAGCTGCACAATTCATGTGGAAGCTACGTGTTCTCTTTGTGATGAAGCTATATATAAATTAAAACCATGGATTGCGTGCATTGTTCATATATTTGGATCGAAATTGTGTGATCGTTTTATGAAATGACTGAACATCCAATGTGGGTGAAGTCCTAGAACCATTGATGAACTGGTAAAGGAGAAATTCTAGAGCAATGCAGATATTCATGTGGAAGATTATGGGAAATTAATTAGGTTAGTTGGGAACAAATTGATTTTCTAATAAAAAAATCCCAGATTGGAAAGATACATCCTTTCAATTCATTCTTCAAGGTTTACTTTTATATTTGAATACAATTGAAAACAATATTATTATAAGGTTTATATTTTTTTATTTATTAATGTAGGTGTCCCGACCAACTTGCGTATACCTCAACTAATCTCACGACCTTGAAGTTAACGACTATATAATTCTCTAGTTATCATCATGTTAGCAATCACAAGACTCAAATCTAAAATTATAAAGAAAACAAAACTTTTAATATTAAGATTTTATTATTGGATGACCTACTATTTGACTTATATTTAAATTTATTTAGAGATTGGAAGGGAATACTTAGGGTCGATCACTCGAAAACAACTATATTCATAAGTTGAAAAACCGCGTTTTATACGGTGTCAACAATTGTTTTTTTTATTTCTTCCATATCCGATTTAAAAGTAAATTGTCAGTGGCTGCTTGGAGCTCCACCTACTTGTCTTCTTTTAATACCAGCAATATTAATTTATTATTATTATTATTATCAGAAGCTAGCAAGAGTGAAAATTGGAGGAGATTAATATGTTGTTGTCGTGCAGTATATATATTTTTAAAATGTTTTTATATATATATAAAAAATAGAAATGATTTTATTATTTTTAACATATATACATCAAAACCATAAAAAACATTAATTAAATGTTGTTTTTTTGCAAATAAAATACTCTTCACACGCACTAAAGAATAGAAATTACTACGTTACCAAACACTGGCTTCTACTTGCGCGCGCGCGTGTATATATATACAAACACGTCGCCTAGCTATGCCAATAAGGAAACACAAGAAAACTCTCAATTTCTTAGTACTTGCTTTCCCTTCCGTTCTCCAGCATGGTGTTTGAGCTTATAATAGCTGGCTTTGCCATTCTTCTGCTAGCAGTCTTCATCAAAAACAGCAGACGAGGGCATGGCTCCCTCCCCCCAGGTCCAACGCCCTTGCCAATCATCGGTCATTTCCATCTTCTTGGACCCCTAATCCACCATTCTTTTCGTGATCTATGTTCTTCATATGGTCCCCTAATCTATCTCCGACTGGGTTCTGTCCCCTGTGTTGTGGCTTCCACGCCAGAGCTCGCTAAAGAGCTGCTCAAGACAAACGACCTCACCTTCTCGTCCCGCAAGCATTCTCTAGCCATTGATCACCTCACCTACAGCTCTTCTTTCGCGTTCTCACCGTACGGACCGTACTGGAGATTCATCAAGAAGATGAGCACGTTTGAGTTCCTGGGTAACCGGGCGCTCAACCAGTTTCTCCCTATACGAAGAAAGGAACTGCGCGAGTTCCTTGGGGTTGTACACGACAAGTCCAAAGTCTGTGATAGTGTTAATGTCACTGAAGAGCTGCTGAAACTATCAAGCAACATAATTTCACAAATCATTTTGAGTCTCAGGTGTTCTGGGACTGATAACGAGGCTGAGGGTGTTAGAACCCTGGTGCGTGAGGTGACACAGATGTTCGGAGAGTTTAATGTCTCCGACTTCTTCTGGTTTTGCAGGAACTTTGATTTTCAGGGGTATAGAAAGAAATTCGAAGATGTCCATAGAAGGTACGATGCATTGTTGGAGAAAGTCATCAGAAACCGCGAGATAGAAAGAAAGAATAAGAGTCCTGGTGGAGAATACAAGGCTAGAGATCTTCTGGACATGATGCTTGATGCACTGGAAGATAAGAGCTCCGAGGTAGAGCTAACTAGAGAGCACATTAAAGCCTTGGTTTTGGTAAGGAGATTAAACCCTATAAACAGTATATATATCTTGAATTTTTATTTTTATTTTTATTTTTATTTTTATTTTTTTGTCTGCTGCTGATTTTTACTGTTACATTTTCTCGAAAGGATTTCATAACAGCTGCGACGGATACGACAGCCTCTGCCACCGAATGGGCACTAGCAGAGCTCATAAACAACCCAAAGGTACTTGCGAAGGCGCAGCAGGAGATCGACACGGTTGTCGGAAACAAGAGGCTGGTAGAAGAATCAGACTCTCCAAATCTTCCCTATATCCAGGCCATCATCAAGGAAACTTTTAGGCTTCACCCACCCATTCCAATGATCGCGAGAAAATCAATCCAAGAAAGCAAGATCAATGGCTACACAATTCCCCAGGACACATTGTTATTTGTGAACATCTGGTCCATTGGAAGAGACTCAAGGTACTGGAAAAACCCGTTGGAATTTGAACCTGAACGGTTTCTAAAACCTGACGGGGACATGGTTCAGCCCGCTTCCGCCATGGACATTAAAGGGCAGCATTATGAGCTGCTGCCTTTCGGTTCTGGAAGAAGAAGCTGCCCTGGCATTGCCCTGGCCATGCTGGAACTACCCGTGACTCTAGCAGCCATGATCCAATGTTTCGAGTGGAATGTGGTTGACTCATCAGATGCAGTGAAAATCAAAGGCAATGCTGCTCGCCCTGTTGATATGACCGAGAGGCCTGGCTTGACTGCTCCAAGGTTTCATGAACTTGTGTGCGCGCCGGTGCCACGTCCAGCGCTTGACAGTCTTCAGCTGTAATATGCTGACAAAAATCTATTTTCCTTACTTTATTCGGCGCGTGAGCCTCAATTATCATCCTCACCGGCCTTTCTAATCTGGTTCCACGTTCCAGCCGGAAAGAAGTGCGCCGGCCGGGTCATCCATGGCAAGTTTTTCAGAGCTGCCTGCATGAACGTGGCTCCACGTTCAGCAGGAGTGGCTATCAAGAAAACACGTATCTGTGATCACTAGCTAGCTACTCCTGTTTCCTTTCATGATGGCACGCGTCTATGTTTTAATATTTTTTTCTTGTATAAACCCTTGCTTGCTTCCTTGTGTTTCAATTCCGTCGGCTATGAATTATGATGAGATCGATGCGGTAACAATTGTCTTTTATCATTAATTCAATGTTTGTTTTTTCATTCTCTCGAGTATTTGATTGTGTTGTTGTTGCACATCTTAAATTAATATAAGATGTTGAGTTAGTATCTGTAGGGAGTGTTGTCGAAGTTATTTTTAATAATATTTTTTGTTTAAAATTAAATCAAAATAATATTTTTTATAAATTATTTTAACATATCACATGAAAATAATTTAAAAATATTAAAAAAATTTAATTTAAAAAAAAATCAAATATTTTCAAATAGACATTTTGATTCCACTTTTTTAATTAGATATGATTAAAATTAATTATAACAAACCGATACACACACACAAAGTTTTTCAATTGCTTATCATGATCCTTCTCCTATAAATTATTAATAAAAAAAAAAAATTGTATTTTATGTATACATCAGAGGGAAAATGGTGCGAGAATTGGGATCGAGTTTCTTTGTAAATACCATTAAAGATGATAGATAATTGTCTGTTTGGAGAACCCGGAAAAATATTTTCTAAAAAATATTTTTTTTGGTTTTAAATTAAATTATTTTAATATTTAAATGTATTGATATAAAAAATAATAGCCTGCAAAAAGCTGTGGCTATAAATTAGAGACGTTGAAGTGCTCTGAGCTTCTCCAACGTTGAGAGCTCAGTTCAAACTTGAAGTTGTTGAGGAACAATAAGTTCACATGACTATTTTTAAAGCTTAGCATATTACTAGGATCCAATGGAAAATAAGTTTAAGTATTTCCTTATTATATATTATTGGATTTTATTTATTTAATTTCTTTAGTTGGAAGATATTTAATTCCTGAACGAAATGGGAATCTATGAAATTTTAAAAGAAAATTAAAATTAAACTAATATTAGAGCATGTCAATGTCCTAATATTACATTTAAATTATGTTCTTATTATTATTTGGATTGATTACTAGTATGAATCAAGAATTTTTTTATCATTATGAAAATGAATTGTTTTACCGATGAATTTTTTTTATAGGTATTGTAATGTAATTTCTGTCGATAATTGTTTTCCACATAACGACACGGACGAGAATCATCCGTTGATAAAACACCTGTCAGTTTTTCAATCTCATTTTAATTTCTCGGTATTTACCATTGACAACTACCGAATGAACCATTTTTTCGGAAAAGATGTCGGTAAATTGCCGATTATAATACTTGTTGGTAAATACCGATGGAAATTACAAGGATAATGTTATGAAAATAATATTATCAGCTAAATTCTGTAAGTATTTTTGTATGAATTACCTGATATTCTGGTAGGGTGTACAGTTTAATTTTAATTTTAAATTAAATAATAAATAGAATCCCACAAAATCTCATGATTAATTAATTCTTTAATCCAAAGTTGAATGACATCAATGCACTGAATAATGTTTTTAAGAATACCTCTCCTACGGTCCTACCGCATAGACATGCGACCCTTCCCAACATAGTAGATCCGTTGATGGAACTTTTTTAAATATAAGGTTTTGTGTTGAGAGATGCTATTTGGTAGTCTATGGTTGTTTTTTAATTTTATTTATAAATATATTAAAATAATATATATTTTTAAAAAATAAACATATCAAAATAATTTAAAAATATATATTTTTTAAAAAAAATCTCTCATCCCCAACCATCCCTTAGTTGGTAAGGCAAGGCATTTAATGTATCCACCTTGTGTTTTGGCATAACGAATGAGTTAGAGACTTAAATATTACTTTTATTATATGGCCCTGCTTGGCTGCCAACCACCGTATTAACTATCACTTTAATTACTGAAATGTTTGATACCGTTAAAGTATTTTTTATTTATAAATATATTAAAAGAATTCAATTTAAAATAATTTTTAAACACTTTTACAATACAGTTTAGTTTTATGCCGGCACTGTATGGACAGAACGAAATAAAAATAAGACACGAAGCTCCTTTGGTTAATATATTAATGATAACAAAAATCCATACTCCGAGGGGGTAATTAACAGATATTGATGCCATTGACTTTTTTTAATTAAATAATCACATCATTTTTAATTAAATAATAACCATCACATATTTAAATTAATTTTTTTTTTAAATTTAATTGCAACTCTCTAATTATACACAGGTTCTTTCCAAAATCTGTGATACTCTGCAAGGCATATAAGATAAGATCATGGATGAATTGATACCGGGGGGTGGCGGGTGCGCGCGGCTGGTCAATACCAGCAAATCTCGTAGACCAATTATTTTTTACTCATCAAGTCGCCATGACTTCTTTTAAATTGTAGTTTAATCTCCCACAGAGCCTTCAAAATGAGAGAATCGATTCGGTCAATTTATATATTAAATCATGGTATTGTAATAATTTAATAAAAATAAATTAAGAAAATAATTTAAAAACAATTCGAATCGAATTGTCAAACTTCTAGTTTAAACTATGAGACAAGATTATCTCTATAAAAAGCAAATTTAAACAAATTATAATTTTTTAATTAACATAATATTGGGAAATAAAATTAATAAAAAGATATGAAAAAAAACTCAGGTCAGCTATAGTTAGCTTGTCAATCATGCGACTGGTGTCTTGAAATCAGAATAATTTTATAGAAAATAAATCATAATATTTAATTATTAAAAAATCAATTATATAAAAGAGTCAAATCGATCCAGATAACTTGTCCACCTTGCAATTTGATTCGATGAGATGAGTTTTAAGAAAACAATGAGAATTCCATAGGGATATTTATTGAGTCATAATGAAGATATCCTTGAGTGCGGCTGTAGGTGTAATAAATGCTATTTTTAAAGTATATATTTGTTTTAAAATAATTAAAATATAAGTATGGTAAAATAATTTTAAAACATAAAAAATATTAATTTAAACATTTACCATTTTGAATTCTCTAAAAATATTTAATTCATTAACATGTATCAAAACTTTACATTTATCTCATTAAAAAAATTATTTTCAGATTTAATGAACAGCGCGTTGAATTGGGCTTCCTTGCAGGAACAAAACAGGGGTGTGAATTGGCCTTCGGGTTGAAAATAATCTAAGGAGCTTCTTCTATCATCTGATAATTTTGGTGACCCCCTTAACTGGGATTCCATAACAAGGCTAGCTTCTTCACTCCTAAGGGGTGTTTGATAATATGTTTGGAAAATATTTTTGAAAAAAAAAATTATTTTTTTTTATTTTAAATTAATTAAAACATAAAAAATCATTACTTTAATGTATTTCTGAACAAAAAAATATTTTGGAAATCTAACTGCAGTCACATTTCGGAACAGACAACCAGTGCATGCCTGTGTTGTAACAGTGGCAATTCATGCTTCAACTGCGGTTGCGCCATAATAACAAACGCAGAGAGAACTATCAATTTATGAGACAAACGTCCATGACAGCATGGTGTCGGAGAATGCAGAGCTGTGGTCCCAAGTTGTGGCGGCGATGGACGTTGCTTTTGCTAGAGATTAATGCCTGCAAGCGATGACCTCACGGGCCATAGTTTTTGGGTAGAGACGAGCAATAAACCCGCTTTTTTTTTTTTTGATTAAAAAGAATGAGAAAAAAATTGAAAATATTTCTGATACCATGATATTATTTTAAACATATTTTACATAATAAAATGAGTATATAAAAAACTAATATATATTTTTTGAAGTTCTACGATACCGCACGTGCCATCCGAAATGTGCATGAGCTTTGAAATTGACGTTGCGCCCGAAGACACGCCCACAACACCTTGACAGAAACTATACATAAAAATTGGTAAATAACCAATAAACCCCTATAACCAACTCTTGGATTTTGTCTTGTACGGGGTATATACGTACTTATACAACTTGTGGTGCGCATCTAACCTAGACACCCCAATTGAAAAAAGGATCCGGGGATTAGTCATGGTGTGCTTAAGCTCACCCAGAGACCAAGGTTATAGAAAAATATATAAGTGAAAACAAACAAACAAACAAACAAAAGCTTAAGTTGGCTCGAAGACACCGGTTATTAAAAAAAATGTAAGTGAAAAAAAAGAAAAAAAAATATAAGCATGAAAGCAATATAGCATATCATATTGTTTTTTTTTTATAAAAAAAATCAGTCCGAAAATTAGTCGTGGTGCGCTTAAGCTGGACCGCAGACCTTGATCATAAAAAAAATGTATAAGTGAACAAAAAAAAGTATAAGGAAAAAAATCATAAATTGGTCCGGGGATTAGTCGTGGTGCTCTTAAGCTAGCTTGGACAGCCTAATTATAAAAAAGAAAAGAAAATATTAGTGGAAAACGAAAAAAAATAAAAAAATATAACAGGCAAAAAAATGAAAAAAAAAAAAAAACATAATAAGGAAAAACAAGGCAAAGAAAGAAGCAACAAAAAACGGGGAAAAAACACTGTAGCAGGAAAGCATTGTTGCCATCAACAATGCTATGTGTGGGAGCTATAGTGCTTTCCCCACACTATTTACAATCCATATTGTTTTTAAAAAAATTCGATCCAAGAATTAGTCGTGGTGTGCTTAAGCTGATCCAGAGATCCTAATTATCAAAAAAAAATTTGGTCCGAGGATAAGGAAAAAAAATGTATAAGTGAACAAAAAAAAAGGTATAAGGAAAAAAATTAAAAAAATAATAAATTTGTCAGGGGGATTAGTCGTGGTGCGCGCAAGCTGGCCTAACACCCTGGTTATAAAAAAAAATGGTCTAGAGATTAGTCATGATGCGCTTAAGGTGGTCCGGAGATCCTAGTTATAAAAAAAATATATAAGTAAAAAAAATAATTAAAAAAAAAGCTTAAGCTGATTCAGAGACCATGATTATAAAAAAAAATATATAAGATAAAGAAAACAAAAAATATATATAAGCGTGAAAACATTGTAGCAATCCATATTGTTTTAAAAATAAATTTGGTCTGGTAATTAGTTGTGGTGCACTTAAGCTGGCCCATAGACCCCGGTTATAAAAAAATATATAAGTGAACTAAACAAAAGTATAAGAAAAAAAAGGAAAAAAAATATACCAGCGGGAAAACACTTTAGCAAAAAAAATAGGTCTGAGGATTAGTTGTGGTATGTATAAACTGGTCTGGATACCCTGGCAATCAAAAAAAATTGTATCCGGGGATTAATTATGGCGCGCTTAAGCTAGCCCGGATACCCCGATCATAAAAAAAAAAAAATATAAGTGGAAAAAGAAAAAAGTATAACCAACCAAAAAAAATTTCATGGAAAAAAAAAGAAAAAAACATATAATAAAAAAAACAAAAACAAATAATCAAGAAAAAAAAAGTTATAAAAAGAATTGGATCCAAGGATTAATCGTGGTGCGCTTAAGCTAGCCCAAACATCTCAATTATAAAAAACAAATAAAAAAGATATAAGTTGAAAAAGAAAAAAATATAACCAGCAAAAACAAATATTTCATGGAAAAAAATGGAAAAAATTAATTAGGAAAAAAATGTAATAAAAAAAAACCAAGAAAAGAAAAAAAATAATTAGAAAAAAATAAAATAAAAGGTAATGAGAAGAAAAAAGCAAAAAAAAAAAAAGCAAAAGACAAAAAAGAAAGAAAAGGAAATCACTGTTGCAATCCACAGTGGTATGTGTGGGGAGCAACAATGATTTCCCCACACGGTTTAGTGTTTTGTATAATATAAAAATTAAAATTAAATAAATTTTATAGTAAATTTATGTATTTTTTAAACTAGGAGGTGGTAAAGAGGAGGTATATTTCTAAAAACAATATTTATATTTTTTTATTTTTGTAGTATCCTTGTAGAAACTTTAAGCTCTAATATAGTTTTAAGACTTAACTTGTCAAAATGCTTGTTTTACCTAGTTGAGGCCCGAGTCACGGATCAAGTTGATCTAGGTCGACTTGAGTCAATGTAAGACTAAAAATAATTATTACTATATTTTTAAACACAATTTAGAAGTGAAAGTAGGAAAATACCTAAGTCATAAGTGGTGTTAACGGTTGAACAAGATTAATGTAAAATAATAATGATTATTATTATAATTTTAAAATCTGATATAGGAGTCAATTTAGGGTAGGAATCCGGGTTGATCTAGGTTAGCATAAAATAAAAAGTAGTTATTATCAAAATATTAAAACTTGATTTAAGGGTCCGCTTAGGGAAAAGCTTGAATCATGAATTAAGAAGGCCAACTCAGGTTGACTCAGATCAGTATAGAGATAAAAGTTGTTATTATCAAATTTTTAAATCCCGACTTGAAAGTTGATTAAGACAAAACTCGGGTAACAGGTTAATAGAGTCAACATGGGTTGAATCCAGGTCTAAAACATGGATAAAAATAATAATTATTTTAATTTTAAAACTCAATTCATAAGCGACCTGATAAAAGGTTTTAGTCACTAGTTAGGAGGGTCAACCCGACTGATTTAAAAAATTAATTAAAACAATATTGTTTTGACCCATTTTTCTTTCAAAAAAATAAAAAATTTGATGTGTTTTATCTTGGATTGACCTGGTTTTTGTTTTGGTCAATCACTCAAGTATTAATGGTTTTATAACTAGAACAATTACAATAATATCAATTTCATTATTCATACAAGTTAAAGTAAAAATAAATAAATATATAATTTTTTTTAAATATATAAGTTTGACGATAATACATGGGTAAAATAATTTTTTATATATTTTATTTTATATTGTCCATTAACCAAATAGAATCGAGATTGTCACTGTCTTTTTCATTATTATCAATCATAATTTTTTATCTCTATTTTATCTTATATATCACTACTAAATACAAATTTGTTTTTATCTCATTTACAAACCAAATATAGATTTTTTAATCATTGCTTTGCAAAGTATTTTTTATCTCAAAATTTATTAAAATAATATATTTATTAAAATTTATTTTTAATATCAATATATTAAAACAATAAAAAATTATTTAAAACATTTTTTTTAAATGACTTGTTTACCAAACACTCTGAATTTTTTTTAACGTTATCCTTTGTAACCAAGCCTCTCCAGCACAAAAAAAAAAAAAAAAAAAGTCAAGGAGAAATATTTTCTTTTTTCTTACAGAAAAAGAACTTTTCAATTTAGCTTTGGACTTCTTAGGGCAAGTCCAACGGACGAGCTATTAGACAAGCCAAATGCCAAAAAGTACACTTTTAGCATTTTCGATCAATTTTTGCAGCTCCAACGGGGCTGCTATCCAAGCAGGCAAAATGGCTCTTCCCTTCTTCTAATGCTATTTGTAGCATCTCTAAACAAGAGAGCCAAAACATAAAATAATACTATATTCGGTCACCCAACCTTGCAACTGATCGATGATCTTGAGAACCATAAAACCAAATCAAAACAGAAGAGAAAGTGCAAAAACTGAGGGGAAAAGAAAAGAAGAAAACTTGACTGATAATCGACGCCCACGAGAAAAGCTGGGCATGGACTTTGCTCTGTTTTTTATTGGGTTTGGTTTCAGTACCAGAGCAGGGGAGAAGGGAGGGAAGACTTTGCTCTCTTTTTTTAGGACGGGGTAGGTTTCTAGATGGAGGGGAGTAAATGGGTTTGGTGGGATTTTTTTAATAAATCCTTAAATAATAAAAAAAATCATTATGTGAAATTGATAAATTAGGATTTTTTTTTAATTAGCTTAATTTCATGCTTTAAATTTACTGTTAGATTTATAAACTGTTTAAATTTTGTTTTTATAGTTGCTGTATATTTATTCGTAATTTATATGTTGATAATGATGTTATTTTTCTTGTATTAAATAGATGTTTTTATAAGTTTATTAATACTGTAAGTTTGATAGAATTTGAGTTTATTAATACTGTAATTTATTAATATTGTATTTCAAATTTAAAATATTATGGGTATTTTATTTTAAATTCATTTTTTTATTTAAACATAATTAAAAAAATAATTTTATTGTTTGAAGGTTTTTTAAAAGTAATTATTTAATTATATAACTTACTCCTATTAATTGTATAATTAATTGCAGAATTAAACTACATACAAAATAATTGCACTATATTTAAAATAATAAAAAAAAATAGCTCTCCAAAATAGCTCTTACCATTGGAGCACACATCAACAAAAAAACCATATAAACACTATTCAATGAGCCATTTACAGATTTGGCTCTTAAAAATGGCTTTTACCATTGGACTTGCTCTTAAGATAGAGACCAACTGGCAACAGTGTCTATCAGTTATTTCGATGGTGCTCATCGAAGAACTACAAATGTTTATCTCCAGTTAGATTTTTCATGTATTTCTTCGAGCTGTTTGATAAGTAAGGATCACACCAAGTTACAGCCTGTAAACGCAACCAGATTACTGCAACTTCATTAGCTTCTCAAATCTTATTTAACACCAACAAATGGAGCAATCAGAATGATAAAAGAAAAGCATTGGAGTATTAGTGATATAAGACTGAAGTAGCAGTGCTCCACTTCAACAATTTTCTCCCTTTGCTACAGCATCTCTCTTTTTCTCGGACAACAGGTTCATCTTTTCCAAGTCTTGTAAATTTCCTTTTCACTTTATAGGGATCTGGGGTCTCTTCTATTTCCTCAAAAAACTCAAGAACAGACATTTCTTTTACATTCATTCATTCGCTGAAGTTGCTATTTTTAGTACAGATGAAGAGTAGAATCATTGTCGAGTTTTGTAGTTCGACTACTTAGATCTCCAAATTGAGCGTGACCCAGATCTTTATATGTGTTTTTTCATGTTCTGCAAATAAAAGCTTGTTTTTTTACTACTATGTTTTGGCTGTTAAGTTCATTTCTTTGAAAGCATAAAATAAAGTTTGGTTTTTTGGGTTTTGTTTCTTTGTGTTTTGATCGTAGAAAGAGGGGGCTGCGGAGATGGCTTACCCATCAGAGCATTATGGGTTTAGTAATGGTGCATTAAGGGTGGTTTTGGTGCTGGTGGCTATGTTCTTTGTTGTCTACATTTTTGGACTTGGATTGTTTTCGAAGGGGAGTTCAAATGATGCTCAGGCTTCATGCTCTTGTGATTGCAATTGCTCTGAAGTGGAAATATCATGGACATTAGGTGAGTTGAAGCTTCTTACGGACCTTTCTAAACATGGTTGATAGTTAGTTTGCGCTTTTGAATCTGTTTTGATACCATAAAAATGTGCCTACTTTTAGTATAATTTTTACTTCTGTATATAAAAAATTCACTATTTTTGTTTCAGAGTTTAGTTTTCAGTTTTTTTTGCTCTCTTTCGATGCGTTCATAAATGCACTATTTTATGTGTTCTGTTTATGTAATTTAGGAAGAAATTTGTCTTTGTTTTATGATTTTGGTGATTTTTGACTGCGTATAATTTATATGGCACGGCATTTAAAGTTATTACCAGCCTCGACATGGTTAAAGTTGTGGGAAATTCTTAATGAAAAGACATTCATTTAAACATCATGGAAGTGTAGTTTATCTGAGCAAATTTGGTATGATGGATAACCTCTTCAATGAGATTTTATTCTGATAAAAGAAAAAATCTCCAAAGTAAGCTGGTACGTTTGATCAGTTCTTCATGGGACATGTATTGCTAATTTATACTAGGAAATAAAGAAAATCATAAATCTTTTGTTGATTAAGTGAGTATGGCTTGTGAGATTGAGGGTTGAAAGGGTTTACTTTGAAAACCCCAATTTTAGGCTTAGTAAATGTCTTGAGGTTTTGTGAGTTCATGGTAATATCAGGAATACAAGGTCTCATTTGATGTTATACTATCCTTCTGTGAGAAATTTACGAGGCTTTCCTCTATTGCTCATTTTTCATCATCTATTTTTTAGTTTTATGGTGGTGTTTGCACCGAAGTATTAACTTTTGTCAAGCTCATACCCAAAGAGCAACTTCAATTACGTTCATGGTAGATTTTCCTGTCAACCCCGTGAAACACGACATCAATTTGAATCATAATCCAATGAAATGAAGTTAGTTAAGTGAATAGCTGTTTCCATGGCAGATAGCATGGACATTTGTAATAATCTCTGCTTTAACAAGCAGAAAAGTTGAAGGTATTCACCTTGGTAGCAAAACTTTTGTAAGCTCAAAAGTGTTCGTCTGTGTTATCAAACCATTTGATGTTAATTAGAGAGTTGGAATATTTTCTACCTTCTGCTTTCAGACAAAAGGGCTTTTTTCAGTTCATCTCGATGAATATCAAAGCAGAACACCAACTGCAATACTATTTTGCCAGTCACATAAACATCATTAAACAATAGCATCATTTGAGTGCTGATTATACATTGATGGTAATGTTAGATATTTTTGTTCTTCTTTCCTTTTCTGATTGGATGCTAGAGTGCCCTTCTATTACACCTCTAAATTTATTCCTTTATGAAATGTAAATGTTCAAATACACGTTGGGGAGTACTAGACTTCTACACGGGGAATCTGAAATCAGTGCTATAAATTGGGTACATAGGCGGATTTTCATTAATTCTCCTCGTGATCTTGATTGTCTGTTTCTTGTGTATTCTGAAGTTACTTCGAAAATTTAATTTTCACTGGTTTCTGTCCTGTTAAAAATACTGATGCTTCCACTAACTTTGTTTTAACATCTCTTATTCTGCAGAATTTATCAACAACTCATATCCTGGTCAGTCCTACTCTCTTGCTTTCTTTGCTGTTTTAAACTATGGTTTCCTTTCCTTTCCTTGGAGATTGAATGGAATGGCCCAAGCAGGAACCACTGAAATATTCACATTTAACCCTTTATACACTTGATTTTTGTTTCTCAAATCATGTTATTCAACATCCTCACGTGGAAACTTTGAAATCGGACAAGTTCAGTAGATGAGATTTTCTTCCTTGAACATTTTCTCACTTTACCAGATGAACGCTTTTCTCGATATCTTAATTACATATACAATTAATGGAAGACTCATACACTGCTAAAGATGATTTACATGTATTCTTTGTCAAGATAGTTTTACCAAGTTATCGGAGGTCATCTGTATTGTATTTGCAGAATGTGGCAAACACGATCCAGAAATAAGTGAAGAAATGAAGAAGGGTGTGGCCGATTTAATATCAGAGGAGATTGGTTTACAAAAAAGAGTGGCTAATGAAACTTTGGAGCAGACATGGAATTCGGTAATAGCTGCCAGGAGAGTTTCATTACAATATGAAACCGAAGCACAAAAATGTAGTGCGCACACAGAAGCTTGCGAAGCAGGAAGGGAGAGAGCGGAAGCAGGACTAGTAGAGGAGCTTAAGCTGACAGCAATGTGGGAGCAACGAGCTCTAGAACTGGGTTGGACCGAAAATATAACTTATGCAGATAAAAACACTATTCATAGTCTTGGAAAAAAACAAAACAAAAACAAAAACAGAAACAGAAACAAAAACAATCATTAGTTTTTAGAATTTGGAGAGCTTGTTTAACCCTTTTTTTACAAGGGTCTCTTTTGTGTGTGTGTGTGTGTGTGTGTATATTCAATTTGCACTTCTTAGCTACTCTTTTCAATAAGAAAGAGTCATTGTTAGGATGCCTTGTATGAAAAGGAAATTAGAACACTGAAATTATTCTACATTACACCTCTCTGATACGAGCATTTCCTTGTAGTTTTATGCACTGCAAAACATAATGATCTTTCTTCGAGCTGTTCTAAGGGAACGAGGGACGTCCTACACGGAGATAGATTGGATTCTTTCGGAAGCTTTGACAAAATCCCTACACAGAGCCTGATTTTATGCATCCCATGCAAATACACACCTCCAGTTTTTACATCTTTCAGAGAAATTTCTAAGGTTTATCTTCCTTCAGCCCATGTTATTGCCTCATCTTGCAATAGCTGCACCACCGTACTTCGCTTTATCCTGCCAAAAAAATTAAAACAATTCTACTTTTCTTTGGGAGAGGAAAAGTGAAGCAAAATCATTAGAATATGACGATTCACACTCCACAACATTGCACCTGGAGTTCAATATAAATGCTGCAACCAGCCATCTTAAACTGCAAATCTCACTCGAGTTCATCACAGTTGCTGTGTAAAACAATTTTGAGCTGCCGTGTATGATTCCAAATTGCTTTGTTTGCTGATACAGTTACAAATGACTTGTTACAAAAATGGCAGGAAGTAAAACCACCCATCAGAAAGTTGGAACAGGATAAGAAAGAATTTCCGCAATTTGGCAATGTCCTCTTTGTTCTCTAGAAATCCATGAAAATACAAAATCATTGTTTAAGGGATCACCAGTCGAGAGCAGTGAATGCTGCTTCTCTTCTAAAATTTAAGGGACCAATGAACTACTCATAGTCTTCAACCAGAATCCATCTTCCCAGAAACGTTTGCAAGGGTAGAGTATACCTTTCAAATCCTAACCAGTTGGCACTTGAAAGCGTATTATCATGTTTCTTGAGGCAAACCTAGATGCATGGCTAGATCTACAGGCCTCCAAGCAAAGGCATATGGTACTAAATATACAGATTTGGCAGCTGTTGTGGTAAAAAAAAGAAGAAAATTGTTCACCTTATGAGCCATAACGTTAGATTATAATCTTCACTTTACTCTTTCTTTTGGCCTCCGTTGCCTAAAAAGAAATCACATAAACCAGCAATGATTTGAGAAAAGGCGGAAAGTGTTCATCTTGCAAAAATTACTCCCTTTCAAGCATACTGGGTTTTGCAAGTTCTTGGTTCCTGCTAAATGATAAGATATGGATGGGCACTTGACAGCTGATGACTGCTCCATAAGTGCCCTAGCTCTCCATTCCTAGAAAAGAATGAGCATCAAAAATCCATATGATATCAATCATAATCCAGGAAACAGGATTCTTTATTCATAGAAGTAACATTTAAGGTCAAAATCAGTATCTTGCAACTGATATTGGAACTAATCCAGAAATAACCAGGAAAATTATGCCAGAAGTAGGCAAAGTCCAAAATGAAATACTTCTGAAGCAGACTCGAATCAAGATAGCAAGCAGCAGCAGCAGAATAAAAAAAAAGTAATAAATTCTTACAGCTTCTGAACGATAATCAGTAGGTGCATAACCAGCTCTTAAATAAACAACTGAAATTTCTTTTCCACCTCTGCAAACGCATGTTTATAGCATATCAGAGTTAGAAATACTAACATAGCAAAACCTGTTGTAAGAGTTATAAAAAGTTTTTGAAAAGTCTATCCTACATCGGTAAAACACAACTAACATTCCGAGTGCAAAAAATATATATAGGACTTGAAAAGAAAGACTTTCATCAAGTGTTTATATAATAAAACTCGAGATGAGATGAGATGAGATAGTAACCAACAAAGTAAGTAGAGTGAGCGCGCGTGCATAAGGATGGGTCGAATAAAATGAAAACTTTTGATTCGCTCCTTTGCCTATAAATACCTTGCAGTTTTTTCAAACAATACATAACCTAAAATGTTTTTTCCCTTCTTTTAATTGCTGGTCTTTTTTCTTTCCAAGTTGTTTATTTGCTGTCCTTTTCTGTTTAGAAAGAACTTGTTGGATCCTGGAGAATATCCTATTGTTGGGAAAATATTCTCAAGAACAATGCTTACACACACCTCAAGTTTTCTGTTTTTGTTCCTTTATCTTCATATTTTTACACAACAAAACCTCTAGAAGGTGATATCAGATTTCCATGGCATGCAGGAAGCTGCATACAGAAGAAGAGCTCCTTCTGGTAGAATCCCCCCTTCCTTCTCTATTTCTGCCAATGTTTTCAGAAAAGTTGTGACATTATGCGAGTTATAAAGCTAAGGAACAATTCACTTTTGAACTCCATGGAAAGCTTTTTGGCTAAAATTTAATTATCTAGAAAGTGATTTCCGAAAATGTTGTGCCTGGCCGATAAATAAATTTTGGAATTAATGAACATTTCATCACTTTTGTTATTTCTGCCAGTGTTCAAATTGTGGTGGCATTTTTTTTGTCTAGTTTTTGTTATGACTTTTTTGTTCTTTTTGTAAGAAAATATCTTTCTAATTTTATCCTTTTATTTTTAGATTATTAGAAATTGAACATCATAAATTTTTTATTTGTTTCCTATAGAGTTTCTCCATTCTCACAATTCAAGTCATGGATTTAATAAACTAACTCAAGTTTTTTATTTATTTCATCCCTCTGCATTGGACTGTCTAGGAATTGAACTACATGATTTATTTATTTATTGATAAAAGTTCTTATGCAAGTCATTTGATCTTTTTTAAAATCAATCTATATATTGTCACTGCTTTTTTATTGTATAATTAAATAAAACTATCTTATTAAACTTAATCATATTTATAACCCAAATTATAAGTTTTATTAACTTATTCAAAACACGTTAACAATGCATGAACTACAACCCTGGGGTGTGTGACTCACAGGTCCAGGTTCTGGATTTGCTTTTTAGAAATCACCAGTTCGAGTTCCACATCAATTAGGATCACTAAAGATTTTAACTGGTCATTAACTTTAAACTCGGACACTCATGTTCTAATAAAAAAAAAAAACATGAACTACAATATCTATCAAACTCATCAACAGTAGAACCAAATAATCTCATCCTTTATTACATGTCATGGCACTAGTTTTTGAGAAAATCACTTTTCATCTTATTGATTAAAACTTCAATAACAAATCAGCAACCAGCACAGCTCGTTACATAAACAAAAAGATGGTTTCAACCAATAAACTCATCAATCAGTGCCACAATGAATTAAAAGAAGAAGAAGAAGATGTGATCTTTCACCTAAATCACAGTGACCAAAAGATGTTGATTTTCCACCTAAATCCGAGTCCTTCTTGAGATTTGATTCTACTGGCTGAACAACATCTTCTTCCAGGTCAATTGAAGGCAATTCCTCAGTTCATGTGCTCCTTTTCATTTTCTTCCTCGTATCCATCTCTTCTACCCTGTCATTTATGCGTAACATTTTTTCTTGATCTTGTCTGGTTTTGCTTTCGCACAAGTGAATACGGCAATGGTGCTTCCTCTGTAGGGAGCTCCTTGCCATCTTGTTCATCGCTAGAGTAGCACGATGAGGGAAAAGAGTTCGATCTCTTCGAACTATATTTGGCTTCTTGTTTCACACCTTCACAAACTGGTGCCGCCCCTTGATTCCTGGAGTGCACCCTGTGACCCCTTTCATGGATAGCCATAGCCATAGCTCCATTTTTTGCTCTTGCCAAGTTTTGAGGCACAGGATGGCCTAATTTCACAGTCTTGAAGGCATGATCTGAGGCAATTTTCGTGAAAAAGTTGTAGAGCCTGCTGCAGATATCAAGAGAATGGAACTGGTGATCTTTTTTATCCATTTCAAAGTTGATGGAGCGGGGTTCTGTTGAGTGATGCGTTGATATGGGCTCTACTTTTCTTACAAGTAGAGGTTAACAGGAAGCAGGAAGACATTGCTTGTAAGGAATGCGTTTCTTTTCTTGAAAAATGATAATGACCCTGGACAACAGAGGTCTGCGAAGTTTACTTCTGGTTAAAGCAAAAGGTGGCTTGAACGATATCAGAAGTCAAGTTGAGTGTTCATTGCAACAGAAACTAAGGCCGGGAAGATTTTAATTTGCTGAATTTCCCAGATAGTTTGTAAGCGGATTGGATTGTGATTGAAATCGAGTAATTTATTACTCAAAAACACTAGATTCATAGCCACAAAGATCAGATATTCCTGTTAGTATTAGTAATTTAAAACTATTCTGGGCATTGATTGGTGATATTTGTTTTCTTCTTCAAAGATCATGGAGATGCTCATACTAATACTAGGCAAAAATTATCATTGGCCATGGCCATAGAATCGAGGCACACCAGGCAAATAAATTCACTCATCGAGTGAATCACTTGTAATATCTAATCCTAAGGTAAATTCATATTTATTAATCAAAGGAGAATTAGTCTCAATTGATAAAATAAATTAATCAAAGGATAGTCCTAATCATGAAATTAAAAAAATATATATTATGCTAGGAGTTTATAAATTCCTCCAACAACTCATAGATGTTGCTTGTTAGTCTTTTTGTCTTCAACATTTACCAATTCCTGTTTCTTATCTCCATGATGCAGGAATGCTTCCTGAGTATTTTTTTTTGTAGACAGCACAGAACTCTGAAAGGGAGGGTGAAAATGGCAAAGATGCAAGTCAATTTATTATTTCCTAGAAATTCAATACACAAATTGAACACGTAAAAAATAATTGTATGACATGATACTCGATCTATTACAGTTGTCTTCAGTTTACAAAATTGAAGAAGAAAGGTTATTCATCGGCAGAACTTGGTCTTTGATCGCTCATCACAGAAAGCCAGCTTATGCTTTAATTCGTCCACAAAGCCGCCAATAGGCTCCAGGATGAAAAAGGGATTTCTCAAATACCCAGATTTCACGGACAAGGATCTGGAAATTATAGTAGACATCAATCATAATTCGGAGGAGATGGGGAAAATGCTAAATGATAGACTCAAGCACAAAATTTTGATAGAATGATGTGCTCAAAGCATCACATTATTTTTGCAATTCCTTGAACATTTTATGGTTTTGAAAAACTCAAACAAAACAGGAGTGTTTCTTCAAGTGAAAAAGCAGGAGAAGTCCACTAACTACTACCAAAATAAATGATGGGGCTAGGGTAAGCTTTCGTTGTTCAACTGGGGCCTGAGCCTGACATCCCACGGTTAACCATCCAAATTGTAGAATACAAATCCTACACGAGTTCGTTCAATCAAATGGCAGAAAAACTACTTTTCCACACAGAATTGAATGATGAGAATTCTCAAATAAGATTTCAAGCAGGTTTTAATTGCAATGTCATAGAAGAAATGAAAAGTTCCAAGTATAGGATAGAACTAATAAAATAGGCTGGACCAAAACCAAAAGGATAATTATGCAATTAAACCTACCTCCTTATTTTTATCTCCAGCAACTCTGTCTCCTTTAGAATCATATGCCTCAAACTTCTGCAAGAGATAGGTGGTAACATGTAAGTCTACCGAATTATCAATGAAAAATGTTTAATTAGAAAAAGCCGACAGGCACGAGGTTGGTAGTTTGAAACATGACAGTCAGGCCATAATTTCAATGCAACTAATTTTAATATACATCATGACATCATGGAAGCACTTGCATAACAAAGACAATACTTGTATAGCAACCAACTAAACATGTAAATTAGTAAACTCTGTTGCATTTACTTTCTGTCATCTATAATGTTGTTGGTCACAACACTGTCAAAGATCTAAAATTACAGTCACCGATCATGAATGGTTCCACTACTGCACGAAATAGCCTCACAAGGATCAATATTGCTGCGTATTGCTGAACCATGGGGAATTTGCCTTGGTTAACATCCAAATCATGCGCATATTCAGGCAATAAAACAAACGTGTAGAAAATGACACAACATAACAGAAAAAAGATTCCTTCCTATACAGTAGTTGTACCTGCTTTGTCTTTATCTCAAGTGTCAGCTGTATGAAAACTTTATTGAGGTCGCTCTTATCAACACCAATCTGTAAATATGGAAGGAAAAAAAGTAGTCAGTACAAAGGAAAAGGACGAGTCCCAAATTTGAATGACCTCATCTCAGGGACAAGTATACATGTATAGTGCAATCTTTTTCTATGTTAAGTAAGCTGCAAACTATTTGGTAGTTGTTGTCTTAAAAATGAGGACCAGTGTGATGTGGATTAATATTGTAAGAAAAAGAGTATATACTTGCCAGTCGAGCTCGCAAAGTTCGTATCAGAACAGCTGGTTCAATCAGCTCCCAATAAAGCTTGCTCATATTCCATTCAGACTTTCTTTGTTTAATTTCATTTTTGAGTTCCTGTCAGTAACATAACTGATAGTAATGACTCAAGAGACAATCTGTATGTAAAGCCAGATTTGATTAAAGTGCAAAGGCATATAGCAGCATAACTGAACAGAAAATGAAGAGTTGAATCTGAAAAAAGCAGGAGTTAGACAGGAGGAAAAGGGACAGTGCATACGGAGTACATTTTTTCTGTAACTGCTTTTCTGAGTGTTGTTTTGTCACCATTTGCCAGTAGAGTGTTTATCTGTAAACCCCCAAAAAATGAAGACACAAGGAAAACAAGCATGAGATCTGAATCCAGTAGTGTAGTAACAAAACAAAGTAACCAGAGAGATTTTAATAGTTAGGTCGAACTTGGAAATACAATGATCAGGATACCTCTTTGTATAATTTGATGGCTTCTAAGTAAAACTTGTGTTTTGAGTATCCAGTTTTTCTTAACTTGACAATAGCATAGGCATTTTTGAGCTGCAAAAATGAGCGAAAAATGTTAATTCAGGTGACAATAAGCCCACGTTGGAATATGATTTACATGAAAACCAATTCTAGAATGCTTGAAGAGAAAATAAGTCTGAATAAATCCAATCAAAAAGTTGATTTGTGAATGCTACAAATTTAATAAACAAGATAACCACCTCTAAAATGATGTCATTTTTTGTTCTTCTCCAGCCGCTTTTTGTGAACCATCTGATACAAGAGAAGAAGAAAAAAGGTGCTGATGGCCGGGAACTTGTATTAACTGCTAAACAGAAGACGTAGGAACTATGAAACCTAATTACATTCTTAAGACAGTACAGGAGAAAAGCAAACCACTAACTAGTAAAGTTAGCTGGAAGTTTGGAACTAATTTCAGTGAATACCATTCCAGTATAAGGAGATAACATGAAGAAAGCAGACTGCCATACAATCAAAATAAAATGTAAAGAACTTCTTGGAAGAGTTTCTATATGGCCTGAATGAGCTGAGAATTCTAATCTTTGCACACCCCACCTCATCCTCTACATAGCCTCAACACATTTATTATATTGATTATTTATCAACAAAATCAAAAATTTTATACAGTGGCTTTGTGAATATCTAGCATTGTCACCAAGTCATTTACCGAGTTTAATATGGTTCAAACAATAATTATTTCGACACGGAAGAAATTTTCAATAGTATGACATTTTGGAAGAGGGCATGGCTGCCAACTAAAGCATTCTTCAGCAACATCTAGAGAGGAGTTTCACTGTAACACATCCAACTAACCTCCGCCAGAATGAGATTGTATCACGAGGAACATAAGGTTCATATATGAATCCAGGACTTGAAATGGCCACTTTAAGAGATCCCTGCATATATTATTACATAAGCAAGTCATCAAGTTATTGCCTTACTCCATAATAGAACAACCAAGATAGTTGCAACAGGAGTAAGTTCAGACACAAGTTCTTATATAAGAATGAAATATTGATGCAAAATTTCTAATCTGTTAAAGTGATTAGCCAGAAACAGCACCAAATGAACCAAATGAAAGTCCTTGGACATGAATAAGTTCAATGGAGAATAAGGGATATACGCCACCCAAACTAAACTATCTAACTATAATGCATGTTCTACCTCCATCAGGCATGTCCACAGGAAACACAAATCTACGATTGTTTTATGGGTTTACATTATATAAATGCTCACAAAATTGTAAGATTTTGTTGATCTGGCACAATGAAGCATCATTTCTGGTTCTAAATTTTTCTGCTGCAAACAGATTATATAGAGAACTTGGAAAAGATATGGTACAAGTAAGTTGAACAATGAAAAGCAGTTTCACAACTAAAGAAGCGTATTTAAATCTAAGAAGTTTATTGTTAGTTTACAGCTAGGCCATTAAACCTTTTGAAAATTAACTAAGCTCAGAATGAGACTTTTATTTAAGTAATCATCAAGACTTAAAGTGTAAGAAAGTCAAGGAAGATACATGTATCTCTGCTCTGAAGCTAATAACTAATATACTAAATACTATTTATTGGCACTCAATCCTTGCATATTGCAGGGATCTTCTCCCTGAACTATTTCACTCTTTACTTTACTTTTTGTTTGACTTAATTGCTTATGAAAGTTCTACATCATGAAAATTGCAACCACTTCCAAAATCAAACTGTAAGGAAGAACAAAAAATGACAGTTTAAAAGGTAAAGATGACACACCATCTGTCGTGCTTGTGGGGGGGCATTCACTTTTGTTGTTGCAGACCTCTTGCCATTTAAGAAGATTGATAAATCCATGGCCTGAAAGAAACAGAACACATCAAATTAAAAAGAACAGTGTCGTCTCTTAAACAATTAGACATTTGAAGCATTCATACTTCAAAAACTCCAATCATAAAATAAAAATTACACCTGTTTTCACCTAAATTTTATGTTCCATAAATTTACCATCGTAGAATGAAGAGTCATTGTACTTCTATGAGTCCAAGGAAGAGCATTGCGGTCATTATATAAGCAAGATGAAAATCTTGGGGAATTAAATTTAAGACCTACCACAAAACAAACATATAATCAACGAATTCTTCATTAAATTTAAGATAAATTAAACTACTAATAATGAGAGCCAAAATAGACAATTTACCATTTGAAATATCAGTGGAATTATTGGAGTAGCTTCTTGAGCTCCCAAGCCTGAGTAGACAAAGAGCATCATTTTTCATAAAACTACCTTCAAACACAATTTAACACCAATTCCCATAAAATCATGTGAAGAAAACATCGTTTTGTTCTAGACAATGTAAGTAATGCAATGGAAAGAAAACTGAAAACGTGATTAACTTATCCAATTCTGCTGCAAATAATATAAAAAAAGAAAAAAAAAGCAACAAAGCCTTTTTTTTCCCCTTTTGTTATACTTATACAGCATAACAACATTTCCAGATTCAACAGTTTCTTTGCAATTCCCAGTCTGTCTATTCAACCAAATAAGCCGAGTATAAAACAAGAAATCTATCCTCATGAACTACAGCCAAACAGATAAGCCTATTTGTAGCTCTGTATATTGTAAAAAATAGAAACTTTGAATTCAAAATTGAAACTTCTCCTTTTCCTCCATTTTCTCAGCAACCAAACATAGCCTCAACCAAAAACCTCTCTCGCACCCTTTCAAGACATAAATCCAAAAGGGTTTTCTTTCCAATTAAAAAAGATGAAAACTTTCACTCAAAACTCAAACTTACCTTTTCCTTTTCTTTTTCTTGCATTTTCTAAGAAACCAAACAGAGCAATAAGAAATGAAGAATAGAACTCACAGATAAGAAGAAGATTCACGAATCCCAATGGTTTGATTAAGTGCACGAATTGCTGGTAATCTTCTTAATAGAGCCATCATTACTGATCATGTATAGCCTCTTCAAAAATGTACCGATCCGATCAGAGAGGTTTTTGTTCCTGCAGCTGAAGGGTTTAAGGATGAAAAATATATGCTACCATACAGTGCTGAAAGTCTGCGTGCATTATATTTATGGGCTTGGCCTTGTTTATTGGGCTGGTCACCACTAAGTTAACCAATGTGCTATCACTGAAAAAAGATTGGTTGTAGAGTCATAAGGCTAATTTTTAGGTCAACAAAAGTGTTTTGTTCATTTTTGTTTTTTAAAAAATATCAAACTGGTTTGGTTTTTCTCAAGTTTAATCGGATGGACTAAATCATTATAAATCAAGATGAGTAAATCAAGTTAGCAAGGTTAATATCATGCCAAGTTTAACTAGAAATTCGATTTGAAACAGACTTTAAATAGCAATTTTTTAAAGTTAATCTAATAGATTGATTTTTAGATAAATACTATATTTGATGTCAAAATATAGTTCTTTTTCTTGGGAAATGCTTTATGCTGCAGCTGATATTCAAGCATGGAAGATATAGTGCCAGTTTGGCATTGCGATCCCACAGGCTTTTGGCCGAAATTTGATTTTTTTTTTAGTTTAAATGAATATATTTTTGTGTATTTTAGATCATTTTGATGTCCTGATTTCAAAAATAATTTTAAAAAAATAAAAAATATCATTTTGATGTATTTTGGCACGATAAACACTTTAAAAAGCTACCGCAACCACACTCTCAAACAGACCCATATGCTATTTGCTACACAAAATTTGGAAGAAATTGTGCGCTCTCTCATACGCACTTCATAACATTCCTAATGCTATGACAAAAGTAATGATTAAAGGGATTTGTTCTCCTTGTAGTCTCAGGTTTGAGTTCTATAGTTGCTAATATAATAATAATTAGAAATTTACATAGTTTTTAACTTCAGACCACGCGGAATTAGTCGAGGGTGCACGCAAACTGGTCTAGACACTCACGTTAATAAAAAAATGATAATGATAAAAATAATATTAATTAGAGATTTACATAGTCGTTAGCTCAGTTAATGTTATGGCTTGGAGTCCCCGAGGGTGGGGTGCAGCGGTAAGGCCTGGGGTTGTCGAAGGCATCACCCAGGTTCGAGCCCTGCATATTTAACTCTCCTCGTAAGAGCCTGGGACAGCCGGGGTTTTACCCACTCCATGGGCCCACAAAGTGCGCTTTCCGGGTGGTGGGGTTTCCCTGTCTCAAAAAAAAAAAGTTATGGCTTGGAGATTTGTTTTTTTTATAAGAACTTGATTGCTATTAACTAAGCTACTTGGTATTAATAACAACATATTAGAAAAACCCTAATAATTATGAAAGGCATGTGCATTTACATTTATGGATGTTCCCAAATATAGAGAAAGAGTATCTTCCTCAAGGTCATATGAATAGATAAAGATTGGATTTTGAACATTTATTTTTGTTTAATAAGTCTGCAAAACCACTTATTAGCCAATAAAAACTTCCCTTATCAAAACCACTTATTAGCCAATAAAAACTTCCCCTAAGTCTGTAAATTCATATATCCAAAACCCATATCTATATCTATATCTATATCTATATCTATATCTATATCTATATATATACACATACAAATAGTGAATAAAATGTGTGCCAGTTTATTTTCTTATCATCTAGAGATTATTTTTCTGGTTTTCTTTTGACAGTCAAGTTCATATTTTCAAAATAAAAATCAACAAAGTCAATGAGTGCAATTTAGTTTGTTCATAATTCACTTCCAATGGCCTATTTTCCCTTATGTTCAAATGCCAGATCTGCTTGTATTTTATTTTTATTTTTATCATTATTATTGTCATGAAAACCAGCAGTAGAGAGTATATTGGATGAAAAATGTTAGTCTTTCAGGCTTTGATTTGCCATTTCTTATAATGTAATTTCATAAGAATAAATATAAAAGATGTCCTATTTTTTTTTTATAAAAAAGCTTAATGTTTATAATGGCAGCATGTGTGTGTATCAAGCCCACAATTATCATCACGAAATCTAGAATTGTCAAGTTTGTCATCACGTAGAGCGATAACACTCAAATACAGCATAATGCACAAGAGAAGCAGGAGAAAAGAAATCCATTTTTGTGAGAGCATTTCAGTTTCAACTTCCTGTTTACAGATTAACAAAGGTTTGCTTGCTTTTTTTTTTCTTCCCCTGAAGAGACTCCCTTATTAGTGTTTAAATTTATTGACTATACGTAGCTAAGCCAATTAGGCCATAGATTAGCCATTGTGTTAATCAAAGTTCGTTGATAACGATTTAGTTCTTCAATGTTCATCAAATATATGGGCATAAATCAACAAAGAGACTATCTTCAGCTGTTTTTTTTTTTCTATATATTCGAATTTGATGCTATCCTCCAGGAAAGAACATTTTCTTCTAAATTATTTGTAACAGAGAGCACAAAGAATACAGCTTGTGTGTGTTGAAATAGGCAATATAGCTGTGTATAGAATTAACCAACTATACAAACATGAGAAATGTGTTTTCTGCTTTTGATATTCTTTGCTACAGGTTAGTAACTGATTCCTGACATGTGGGAATCAGTTACGACCTTTTGGTAGCCCCTCTGTATAAATATGCAGTCCATCATCAATAACAAATCATCTCAGCAAATTCAATCTTCTATTCATCAGTTTTTACATGGTATCAGAGCAGGTTTTCATCACTGCCAATTAGTCTTCTTTTGCCATATCTCTCCACTAAAAATCATCACAAAACCTCATGTCTAGCAGCACCATTTTCTGCTTTTTTTCGTCACAGCAAAATCATCTCATTCTCATCACAGTATCTATTGTCCAACAGTCCTCTTTTCTGCTATATTCATCAAAATCAAATCCTCTCATACTCATCACAATGGCCAACACTGAAACATCATCCAATATGGAGGCTAGTCTAGATCATTCCAAAGAAAACCTCTCAAACCCATTTTTCACACACCATTCAGATCACCCAGGTTTAGTGTTGATTTCCAAACCCCTAAATGGAGATAACTATTCTACTTGGAAGAGGGCTATGACCCTAGCTTTGAATTCCAAAAACAAGCTGAATTTCGTCAATGGATCGAAAAAAATCCCTTCAGAAGAAATTGATCCAGAGGGATATGCAGCCTGGTCTAGATGCAATGATATGGTCCATTCATGGATCATTAACACTCTGAATCCAGAAATTTCAGATAGTGTGATATACTACTCTACGGCTCATGAAGTTTGGGAAGACCTTCATGAGCGTTTTCCCCAAAGCAACGCCCCTAGAATCTTTGAAATCCAGCGAGATATCACTTGTTTCAACCAAGAGCAACTTTCAATTTCAGTGTATTACACAAAATTGAGGGGGCTGTGGGACGAACTCTCTTCCTACAGTGACTGTCTACATGGGGCACAACAAGAACAACAAAAATTGATGCAATTTTTGATGGGATTAAATGAGTCTTACACTGCTGTTCAGGGACAAGTGTTGTTGATGAAACCCCTTCCCTCGATTCGACAAGCTTATTCTCTCGTCACTCAGGAAGAGAAGCAACACATTATTAGCTCGTCACACACAATCAATGATGGTGGTAACAGTGCAGCCATGGCTGTTCAAGGGAGAAATGGGAAGCCCAATGACAGGGGAGAAAGAAACTATCACTCTTTTCGATCTCATGGGCGATTTGAGCAAGACAGAGACAATTTTGATGGTGGCAGACGTTTTGAAAGAAATTTTGCACCCAGACGAGGACGACCCCAATGTTCCCACTGTGGAGAACAAGGTCACTGGGTGCAGACTTGTTATGAGCTCCATGGTTACCCTACTGGGCATCCTAAATCGAAGAACAACTCGGGGAGAAGGTTCAACAATGGTCAGAGATTCACTGTCAACCATGTGGCAGCGAACCCATCTAAGGAGGACGACAAGTCGGTTGGGAAGGGAGACAACAGGCCGGTTGGCATTTCAGAACACTAACTGAAACAACTCCTCTCTCTCCTCAATGATAAGGGTGCTGAATCCAGTTCTAAACAACCTGCTATGACTAAACCAGGTTTGCCCAAAATTGCTTCCCGCAATTGGATTATTGATAGCGGGGCAACAGACCATATCACCTCATCTCTATTAAATTTTCAACAGCATGACAATTATCCACTGCCTCCTGTTTTATTGCTTAGCGGGGACACTGCAAATATTGTTACAAAGGGAACACTGCCTCTGAATTCAACTTTTTTATTTGCATGATGTGCTGTGTGTGCCAAAATTCAAAGTTGACTTGATGTCAGTCAGTCGATTGACAAGGGATTTAAATTGCTCAATAACATTTTTTCTGTATTGGTGTATTTTGCAGGATCTGGCTACGAGGAGGATGATTGGTTTAGGTAAACAGCGGAACGGACTCTACTACTTGGTGAAAATAACGACGAAGAACTCTATGGTACCATCTATCCCACCACAACATCAAACAACCTGCAACCTCACCATCTCATCAACTGACCTATGGCATAAACGCCTAGGCCACATATCATCACATCGTTTAAGTTTCCTTGCCCAACAATTTTTAAATTTTTCTGTTCAATCCAGTCATGTTTGTCCTATTTGTCCTTTAGCTAAACAAAGTCGTCTGCCTTTCAGTTCTAGTGAAATTTCAACTATTAAACCTTTTGAGTTAATCCAATGTGACATTTGGGGTCGTTATCGACATCCTTCTATTTCAGGTGCTTATTATTTTCTTACTATCGTTGATGACTACACAGGTTTCACGTGGATTTTTTTAATGCGTCATAAATCAGAAGCTCAATCCCTTATAAAACATTTTTTCTGTTATGTTTCCACACAGTTTGACACTTCCATTAAAAATTTTCGAAGTGACAATGGTGGTGAATTTATTTCACTTCATTCTTTTTTCCAAGAACAAGGTGTAATTTTTCAACATTCTTGTGTTTACACGCCTCAACAAAATGGGGTTGTGGAACGCAAACATCGTCACATTTTACAAGTTGCTCAAGCTTTAAAATTTCAGGCCTAACTACCAACTCTTTTTTGGGGAGAATGTGCTCTAACTGCTGTACACATTATCAACAGACTCCCCTCTACAGTACTCAATTTTAAAACTCCTTTTGAAATTTTATACTAAAAAATACCTTCTTTTTCTCACCTTCGGGTCTTTGGTTATTTAGCTTATGCTACAAATGTTCATCCCTTTCATAAATTTGATTTTCGTTCAATACCCTCAATTTTTATTGGTTATCCTACTGGTCAAAAAGCATATAAATTATATAATTTATCTACCAAATTTTTTTTACAAGTCGTGATGTACATTTTCATGAAAATATTTTTCCTTATTCCTCTGCCAAACCCAGCCCACCCACTGATTCTGGCCCCATTCCTTTCCTGACCCACGGTTCTTTTTCCAGCCCACCCACTTCCACACAACATGAATCCAGCCCACCCATTCCCACCCAACTCCTTCCCAGCCCACCTCTTTCTAGTCCCGCTATTATAGCCCACACAATCCCAGCCCACATATTCACAGCCCACATAATCCCAGCCCAAGCACTTCTTCTCTCCCTGTCGTCCCTACCTCTCCGTGTTCCTCACCACCGGCCGACGACAATCCACAACCACCATATACTCAATCAACGGCGCCCCCTGATACTCATCCACCTCCCATACTCCATACATACACCCGTCGTCCCAAATCTACTAACCCAGCCCCTCCATTATCTCCTCCCCATTCCAACCCCACTGTACCCACTGACCTCCCTCGTCTCCCTGAAATCACACCACCTCCACCTGATCCCGTTCCCCTTCGTCGCTCCAGCCGCCACACTGCACCGCCAGCAAAGCTCAATGATTTTGTCTGCTCCGCTGTTTACTCCTACCAGTCAGCTCCTTGGACACCAGGTTCCACCAAAGGTACCCGTTATCCCATGAGCAATTTCATTTCTTACCATCGTTATACACCTGCAAATCATTTTTTTGTTGGTCAGATCAGTACCATCACTAAGCCCAAGATTATTCAGAGGCTGTTCTTTACCCAGAGTGGCAGCATGCCATGCAATCCGAACTCAAAGCTTTGCAAAACAATGGCACTTGGACAGTCACACCATTACCATTTGGCAAGAAACCAATCGGCTGCAGATGGGTTTACAAGATTAAACTCAATTCGGATGGTTCAGTGGAGCGTTACAAAGCGCGTTTGGTTGCATAGGGCTTCACGCAGTTGGAAGGAGTGGATTACCACGAGACTTTTTTGCCCACTGCCAAAATCATCTCGGTTCGCTGTCTCCTTGCTTTGACAGCAGCCCATGGCTGGTCCTTGCACCAGATGGATGTGCACAATGCGTTTCTTCATGGAGATTTATCTGAAGAAATTTATATGTATGTGCCACCAGGTCTTCGGCGACAGGGGGAGAACAATCTAGTTTGTCGCCTTCACAAATCACTCTACGGTTTAAAACAGGCATCCCGGCAATGGTTTGCCAAATTTTCCGAAGCTATGCTTTCTGCTGGTTTTGTTCAGTCAAGAGCAGATTATTCATTGTTTACCAGAAAGCAGGGTATGTCTTTCACCATTCTCTTAATATATGTTGATGATATTTTGATCACTGGAAATGACCCCGTATACATTGCTGCAACTAAACAATTCCTGCATGAACATTTTCATATCAAAGATCTTGGTGATTTAAAGTATTTTCTTGGAGTTGAGGTATCTGCTTTAAAGAATGGAATTTTTGTCTCACAACGTAAATATACGTTAGAAGTTATTGAGGATGCCGGGATGGCAGGTGCTGCCCCTATCAATACTCCTATGGAACAGGGATTAAAGTTATCAGATAAAGGTCTCCTATTCAAAAATGCAAACCAGTATAGAAGATTGGTGGGTCGTTTGATTTATTTGACTGTGTCAAGACCAAATATAATGTATGATGTGCATGTTTTGAGTCGTTTTATGCAGCAACCCAGGAAGCTTCACATGGAAGCAACTCTTAGAGTTGTGCGATACCTAAAAGGGGCACCAGGCCAGGGGTTATTTTTTTCTTCCAAGAATGATTTGAGGTTAAGAGCCTATTGTGACTCAGACTGGGCAGGATGTCCGCTCACTAGAAGATCTACAACAGGCTATTGTGTTTTTCTTGGACCATCATTGATATCCTAGCGATCAAAGCGTCAGAAAACAGTTTCGCTCTCTTCCGCTGAAGCAGAATACAGAGCAATGACAGGAGCGTGCTGTGAGTTGACATGGTTGCGATGTCTTGTAAAATACTTGGGAATTTCACACCATGAGTCTGCTTTATTGTATTGTGACAATAAAGCTGCGTTGCACATTGCAGCTAATCCAGTGTTTCATGAGAGGACTAGGCACATTGAAATGGATTGCCACTACATCAGAGACAAAATCCAAGATGGCTCCATTACTACGCAATTTGTAGACTCTACTCATCAACTTGTAGATATTTTAACCAAGCCACTAGGAAAAGAATTTTTTGTCCCTATGGTTAGCAAGTTAGGAGTGCAAGATATCCACTCTCCAACTTGAGGAGGAGTGTTGAGATAGGCAATATAGTTGTGTATAGAATTAACCAACTGTACAAACATGAGAAATGTGTTTTCTGCTTTTGATATTCTCTGCTACAGGTCAGTAACTGATTCCTGACTTGTGGGAATCAGTTACAACCTTTTGGTAGCCCCTCTGTTTAAATATGCAGTCCATCATCAATAACAAATCAACTCAGCAAATTCAATCTTCTATTCATCAGTTTTTACAGTGTGATCATTTGAATAATTACACCAGCCTAACTCTAAGAAACAAGGAAAATGAAATTTGCAGCTGCTTTCTATCACTACAATATAAGACGGGATAGTAAAAAGATGAAACCTTCACGCAGAAGAACTATCATCAGCTGCACCTGTGGGTGTGCTAGGTACAAATGGAACAAATCCCCGCCCTCCGAACACTGGTCTCATGAATTTATCATCAAACTTTCTCCAAAAGTAGTGAACAGTTGTAGTGGGGTGACTTATTAGTAACCTTAAGCTACTTGCCCTTCGAGCTGGTTGATTGTTGTTGCTGTTATTTGGATCACCACTTTCAAGCAAAAGTACCCGCAATTCTTCCAGGCTTACGTTATCATCTAAATCTGAAACCATTGGTTTTCTATGTCTTAACAGCACTGCTTCAATCAGAGGTTTCGTTACCGAACCGCAGACCTGTTTAGAAAACAAAATTGTTGTACTTCTGTGCTAAGACAATAACAAGTTCAGCAAACATAATCTTGCAATTCTTAACATGCAAATGGAACTCAAGTAGTAAGAGCAAACAATGTTTTCCTGTTATACCAGTGAAATACAGAACTTACAATTGTGCTGAAAAGAACTACTATTATGGTACTTGTAATCATTAGTGCAGATTCTGGGGACGACTTCACAGAACTTGCAAACTGTAATTACAGAGTGCACGAGTGAGAAACCCAAAAACCAAACATCATAATTTAAGTAACATGTTATGAATCTATGACGTACTTGGTTATAAGATAACGCAATTGTAACTGCACCTCTCATTAACCCTGCCCACCATATAATAAACTGAGATTTCAAACAGTTAGCACAGTTTGGAGTACTGATGACTACACGATAAAAGCAATTGACTAGATCATGCATCCAATAATCACCTGTTGTTTAAAATGAATTTTTGAGCTCTCTATTTTCTGAAAACAATTTAAGATATTTGCTAGAGGAAAAATAAATGCTGCCCTTCCAACTAACACTAACGCAAACAATGTTGAGCTGACAGCAGCTGAAGTTCCTGCACTGAATCATTGATGTGAAACGGGTTAGAGTTGAAAAAATGGTGTTCCAATGAAACCCTCTAGCGATAATGAGTAATTTAAGAATAACAAGCAGATGCTGGATCACATATATTACAGCACGCATCAACAAGCTTAAGCTAACTACTGTGTCCTTTTTCTAGGTTAATCAACCAAGTTGTGCAAGTGCTAAACTTGCATAGACTCTCAGGCCTAAACTTTAAAATTTATGGGTAGAATTTACCTTGCTTTGCTTTCTCTCCACTTGTCAATGTCTAAGGCATCCATACCAACATATAGAAATATGAAAGTTTCTGCAATGAATGATATTGTTGCGAATGCATGCCTGAAATTATCAGCCACCATGAAGATTATAACTTTTTCTACTGAAACTCATGATACAATTGTTAAACGAACAAAAGTTTCTGAAAGTTTAAGAGGAAAGAAAAGGGTTTCTACTCTCACTTGGTTGTTATCCGTGAGCTTTCTGTTACATTGTGCCATGTGTAGTGTGACATTACAATGCCACAGAAGAAAACTGTCAGAATCCCACTCAGATTTAGAAGCTGTAAGAAGAAAAGTAAATTAACATTCAACCAATGATCCCATCCCAGTGGGGAACCAACTTATCCAATTGGTGCAAGCTCTTCATTCTTTTTTTTTTCTCTGCAGTTTATATCTTGATGAAATCAGCTCACCAAAGTCCTATAAAAGATGAAATTATCGAATTTTGAGGTGAAAGGTATTTTAGGATGGTCCGACAGGAAGATGATAGCCGTAGCCCACCCAATTAGAAGATATAAACTCAATCCAAACTTAATCTATGTAACAACAGGCGAGTGGTAAGGCTACACAGGTGAAACGAATGAAAATTTAGAGGCATGTATTAATCTGCTAAATGGTGAGTGATGAATAGGAAGAGAGGGAGAATACATTTATCCCCCACAGCTTCACATCCTTTTCTCATTATATGGTAAACCTCAAAGTATACCAGGAAACATTTGAAGTTAATAGCGAGTACCTCAGCTAGAAGGTATGGCAAATAAGCCATAAGAATCATAAGTGCAAATTCACGATCAGTAGAATGCCTGTTGATGAAACAACGATCAATTAAAGTTGGAATACACAAAATCCAACATGAATAAAAGTCAGCTTAATGGCCTCTCCAAAATTGTGATCACATATGAAACTAGAAGACGTAAGCCATTTTCCTCCATTGATTTTAGACAAACCTTTACTTTTTTTTTATATAATATTGAAAACCATCATTTTCCCTCAGAAGGTAACAGTTTTAATTTACCTAAACATCTTGACTTAAAACATGACCATATGCTGTGCATAGAACCTTAGATATGA
Source organism: Salix purpurea (assembly GCA_027405865.1). Taxonomy (NCBI): domain Eukaryota; kingdom Viridiplantae; phylum Streptophyta; class Magnoliopsida; order Malpighiales; family Salicaceae; genus Salix; species Salix purpurea. The sequence goes on from CM050333.1 coordinate 21,921,656, forward strand.
CGAGGGCTTTGGAAAACAGAAACATAGACATATGAAAGAGTAAACAGAGAACTGAAAGACATTTCTTACCTTCCAAAGTATAGTGTTTTTATGATAAAAGCACTTAAAAGACCCGCCTGAAAAATTGCATAATGTTCCTTTAGATCCAAACCACAAACATGAACACTCAATTTATCAAACAAAAAATAAGAAAGAGCCAAGAACCTGCTACCACTAGGCGCAATCAAAATTTGGCAGTGAAAAGACTATGATAGCTAGACTTACTGCTAAACCAAGAGCAGTACTTGTGAAGAAGAGGTAAAGGAAGGTGCCTATCAATTTTAAGGCTGTGAGGCCATCAATGTTGTCGAAATCCAGCGTTTGAACTGAATTGAAGAGCACAATAGAGGTAGCATCATTCACTACACCCTCCCCAAACACTATACTGTAAAGAAAGGGCGTCTCATCTTGACTGAGAACCTTGCAAAAAAAAAAACATTAACAACGTAAGGGAATTATCAAGAACAACCTTGTTTTCTTTCTAACGTTTAACTTTATTTAGTGTACCTGCAATGTGCAAACTGAGTCAGTTGCTGACATTATGGCTCCGATAGCTACAGATGCAGGAGGCGGTAATTAAGATTCGCTAGTATCAACAATGATTGGTGAATTAAATTAAATTTAAACAGTTTCTATAAATCACCTAGGTGATCTTTGATATTCAGAGATCTGACACCAATTTTCTTAAAAGTCCAAAAAACACCTACAAGATCATACGAACAATATGAATCAGAATCTTTCTGTTTTGACAAGATATAAGATGAAAACTTGGTTGTACTGTTGCTTCTTAATATCAGCATATAAATCGACAACTTCAGTTATCAGACTTGCAAAAAGACAAATGTTTGCAATGATCTTACCTAGTGATATGACGCAGAATGAAATTACTGTGCCAAATATTCCAAACAACAATATTGTTGTGAAATTCTTGAAAAACCGCTTTTTCTTAACCTGGAATCTGGAACAAACTCTCAAATTTTAAGAAACAATAACTAGAAGGAGAGAAGAAAGAAACATGCGACTCAGGGTTTTCTCAGAGACAATATATCAAAAACAACAAACCAATTTCGATAAACCATCCAAAATTCACATCAAGGCAGAGAATGAAGTCATACCCTGCATTGAAAATGATTGGAGGAAGCAAATAAAGGAAGAACAAATCCTCACTAAACTTCATTAAATGCGAACTCTCCCCTTTGCTAATCAAGAGAACCACAACACCAGCACACAACCCCTGAAAAAACAAAAAACAAATCCACCCCATGTTAAACAATCAACCAAGAGCACAAAAGGGAGAAAACCCCATTATTTTTCAACCAAGAATCAAACTGAGATACCAAAAGAAGTGCAGTGATGGACTCATTAGCCCAACGGTTCTCCTCAAGAAGGTGACCAATAACGATACAAGCACAAAGGAGAGCAAAGAAGACACAAAGTGCTATTACGATGCTAGTTTTAAGGAGTGAAGCATCTAATGCCGAAGGTAAATGTTCATGAGAGGACATGTTTTCAGGTGTAAGGCCAAGCATAGCAGCATTCAAGATTTTTGTGGCCATATCAGAGGTTATGGTATGAAGCTATTTTTCAAGGAGAATGAGAGTGGGTGGATAGTTTTGTCTTCCAGGTAGAGAATAGAGGGAAGAATAGTAGTTGGAGTGGGGTTTATCTCTCTGTAGTTGAGATCACTTTGAGTATTCTGTAACCTGAAAGGTGTCACTAATGGAACTAGCCACGTCAAATGTCAAGTATCTTTGACTGATATTATCTACAAGCGTGTGTTAAGTTACAATAGCACCCTTGGAGCTACTTGTCTTGTTGGGTTCTCATTGGCGGACAGTTTATTGGCTGTATTTTTTAAATATGTTCTTTCTTGTTGAATTGCCATTTAATGAATAATAATAATATTCTTAATTTTTCATAGCACTCCTGATTATACGGTTTAAGAATTGTTATCTTGATTTTTTTTAATTAAAACATGTTTTTTGCTAGGTTTTTTAGCAATTTTTAAATTCATCACGTCGACTAAATTACATATCAATAAAAAAATTACACAATTTAATTTTAAATACGGACTAATAGAAAGTTAGGTAAGAAAATTTTAAAATTGACATATTGAACCATATTTAATAGTAATACTAAATAATTCCCTACAATTAAATTTTTTTACTTTTATAATTTTTATTCGAATCACATTAATGTTGCGGGACTATGTAAACTAGTATTTTTTTTTTTTGAATTCGAGGAAAACCTCACCTCCTGGAAAGCACACTTGCGAGACTATGCACGCACTGACTCGAACTCGAGACCTGTTATGAAGATCTCAAGCCCTTTGCCACCACGCCACACCCCTTAAGAACGCAAACTAGTATTCACTAAATCCTTATTCTTTCCTTAACAATCATAATTAGAATATAAAGTAAGATCATGCAAATTGAAAATTATCATAGATTTTGATATAAATAGTTTATTTTTAACTACATTTAAGAGATTGGGAATGTAATATCTAATGTACTGAACATAAAATAAAATAAAATAAAAAAATGAATATACTTTACCCATCCAACTACAATTATACTATATATCCCCATGTTTGTTTTTAAAGGGTGACTTATTTATTCCAACCTAAGTTTCAGACACTTGAAATCCAACAAAATTTGAGGAGAAGAACAGATAAAGGTTGCTTTCGGTCTTGTCTTCTTCTTCAAATTCAAGAAAAGCCATGAAATTCAAACTTAGTAATGAAATTAATGACCAAACCAAGGTTATCAATATCGTTCTGGTTTTTCTATTGAAATGGAACATTCTGGTTTCGAAGCGTTTCGGCGTGCCGTTTCAGGGTTGTATTGTTCATATATAATTAATTATATATATATGAAAAATTAAAATATTAATTTAACAAGCATAATTAAAATTCAAGATAAATTAATTTTAAATTATACAATATAAACACAAAGTCAAACAAATATAATCTCAAAATTAGAAAAAAAAATCATAAGTTAATCAAAATAAAGATGACTTTAAGGCCGGAATCGCACACCCGGAATGATACCGAGATGTTCCGGCCAAAATTTGGTAGAAATTTCCAGAACGGGCTGGAATTAAAACCGAGACGAAAACGACGCCGTTTCATCTCGGTTTTTTTAACGGTACGGAACGTTATGGCCGGAACAAAACGGAATTGACAAGCCTGGACCAAACCATTTACTTTCATATTACAATCCTTATCAAGAAAGCATTTACTTCGAAGATCACAGAGATGAAACTTCTTTCTTGAATGATTTCGAAGCTCACTACGTCAAGCAATTGCTATCCATGAGAATTACTTGGTTAGATATGGTAGGTTGATGCAAGTGTTTAGCCAGCACAACTGGAATAATCTCATCACACCTAGATTTAGTTCAAAATCTAGGTTTTAAATTGTGATTTAACTTAGGTTGATTAAGATTAATTAAATTAAAATAAAACTTAGACATGAATTAACTATATTATATTAAGTCAATTTTAAATCTATTTTTTTGTTCTAAAACCCAATTGGGAAAGGTTACCTAGGGCTGTTTAGTAGGGCGGTTGCAGTTGCTTTTGAAAATGTTTTTCGTTTAGAAATACATCAAAATAATATTTTTTTTTAAAATCATTTTTAACATCAGCACATCAAAATGATATAAAAACATCAAAAAAATTTCATTTAAAATGAAAAAAAATTAAATATTGACCAAATGCCGGTTTGACCGCATGGTATTTTTTTATATTCAAAAACATTTATTGATGGAAAGTTTTTTTTTTTTTTACAATTTAAATATGAAATAACAACATAGAGAATGACCTCAAGAAATATCATTTCAATCAATTTTTTTTTCTGTTGTTTACATTGGGACAACTTGGTCCCATGTGAGCAGGACCTTCCATGAATGAAGGGTGATGCATCAGTTGTCCTTGCTTGTAGATCATGTACAGCTGGATATAGCGGGTGGACATAAAGCCTTTCGAGCTTTGTACATTAGAGTTTTGAGCACGAAGTCAGGCAATGTAACCCAGAAACAGAGTTTTGAGCACGAAATCTCATTTTCCATGTGCGATGATGCATCAGCTGCACTTGGGCATGGATCATGCAGAACCGGATGTACCAAACGAACCAGCGTTGATGATTTTATCTTGTTTCGGCTGAAATGGCCGATACAGTTTCGTACCATTTAAAAAAACAAGATAAAACAACGCAGTTTTTATCTCGCTTAAAATTTCAGCTCCTTTCGGAAATTCGGCTCAAATTTCGGCCGGAACGTTCCGGTTTCATTCAAACTGTTCTATTTCGGCCACATAATTTTTTTTTTTAAATAATGAATAATTTTACAATATCAATCATATTTCTCAATCCAACCGTTAGATTGAGATGAAATTTTACGAGAAATCTCTTGACATATTTATATATATATTATGTTAAAATTTTGAAGCAATCAAAGATGTAATGACCTTATGAGATTGATAATGACATTCTCGTAATATTATACATGTTCATAATTTTATCTAGAAAAATCATTGTATTGTGTCTTTTTTAGATTAAATTGCACAATTTCTAAATAATTTTATTTTTAGATTTGAATTATTATTTTTTGAATTAATATATTTAATTATATACACACACATATACATAAACAATATAATCCAGAAATGAATTGCCGAAACAATTCAGAAACCGAAACAAAATTGATAAACTTGAAATGAACAGAAAACTTTTCAGCTCTGTACATTAGAGTTTGAGTACAATGCCAGGCTACAGTGCCCCTGAATGAAATCTCACCTCCCATGAATAATGGTGCACCAGTTGTACTCACTCATGGATCATGCACAACTGGATATAGAGCTTTTCAGCTTTGTTCAATAGAATTCGAGTACAATATCAGGCTACATTAACAGAGTGAAATCTTATCACCATGGTCACCATCTTATAGATCTTATCACCATGATCGCCATCTTATAGGCAGTGAATAGTTTATAACCATTTTTTTTTAAATCATAACTTGGATTGACATGTTAACGTATAGGTTAACTTATACAACCCACTGCTCGAATCTCATACCAATTCAACTCATAACTCAGGTCTTGTGTTGGACTTACATGGAAGGTGGATTGAGGTGGACAGAATGGAGCTGTCAAATTTAATAAACTAACTAGATTTGTCATGTTACAGGCGTTAAGAATATTAACCGAAGAAAAAGAAGCCTGCAAGTCAAAGAAGCTGATGTATCATTGACCTTAGGTCTCTCTGCATGTCTATCATGCAATATTTTCAAGAATGCAATTCATAATATGCCATATGATTTGTTTTCCAAGCACTCGATTTATGAACCTGGAAAATCAGACACCAGGCAAATTCCTACAGAACTGTCAGTGAAATAGCAGCAGACCGAAGCTTTACACCATCTTCGTCCCATTTTGACTGTGGGGCTGTTGCTCCTGCGATAATTGCCTGCTTGAAAATTACGATTATTACAGCTAGTGAGTTGTAGAATCTAACAAATCACAATTAAGGAGAACTTTCAGCGAGGCCAAGGATTAAAATAAGATCAGTTATGGTTTCCATGTTGGAGCGCATGAGCAAGAAATATATATTGGCTTTACCCGAAAGAATTATGACAGAGTAATGAGTTAATTCCACTAAAGACATGGACACTGCAATCAAAATCCTAAATGTAAGGTGGATTTATTAACCTTTCCACTGTTAACCGCAGCTACTAGTGCAGCATGCTGTTCATCTATGCCAAATTCATAGAAGTAGTAAGTCCTGAAATGAACAAACAATGGAACACATATGTCAGAAAGTATCGTAATTATAACATCCATGATCTGGTTCATGTAAAATATCATATCCCTTCTGAGACCCTGGTTGCTTTAGATTTATTGTAGGGGTGATGGTATTCGTGTTTATTTTCCAAGTCAATGGAGAAAGAAAAATATATGCTTCTATAGCTGATAAATGCAAGGAAGGAGGTTATTCGATTGGTACCATTATAACCATTTCTTATTTTCTAAACAGCTAATGTTTATACACAATACAGCAGTTTATTCAGTGTTATATCTATATCTATATATATATCACACTGAATAAACTTGTATATTCCTGTAGGTGCCTGTCCTGCTTCAATAGCATTATTTATTGAAGAGCTCCAGAAGGAAGCAAAGATAGATAAATTTACCTGTAACCTTCCTCTTCCTTTATTTTTAGTGTACGGGCAGAGTATAAAGTTGTCCCACCTGCCATTCCAGGTAAATTGAGTTACCAGAACAACATAGCTGAAAAGAATGCTAATCTACTTGTTTTTTCAAATGACAAAAGATCAGCTGGAAAAGTGGAAACCATTTAATTTAAAAAAAAAAAAAAAACTACAAGAAAAGTTCGATGTATACAAGGATTTTTGGTTCTAAGAATCAAAACTTCAAGAATAACACAACTGAATGCAATAACAGACCTGGAACAAAGAGTTTTGCAGCCTCCTTCAATGATCCCAAATCAGTAATATCTTTAGCCTGTCCATGTTAGCAAAGTACATAGTGTTTCAGAGAATTACTCTTTGAGATCTTAAAATTGGAACAATCTAAATAGAGAGCAGTGTGGGTGGCATTATTCAACCATTATACTTTCTTTCGTATTTGAAATTAGTACAAGACCTGAAGGTTGCGAATGATAACAGCAAAAGGATAATGGACTTCACAATGAAGGACTGATATCTGTCATCCAACCATAATGGCAACAGGAAAACTCATATAGAGGTTAAGTTGCAAGATAATAACCCTAGATAACCTGAAAATCATTGTAGTCTGGGATGAGATATCCTACCATGCTTTAAATCAGGGAAAATACTGGCATTGTGCCCTGACAATATGATGTTTAGTTGGGGGTATTAAATTATTGCAGTCTTTTAATCTCGCAGATGTTATCTATGAAATAAACTAATTTGACGAAGTAGATATGTCAGAGTGAGTGAGAATCATCACAGCCTTTTTGTTGTATTACTTGATAAATGCTTATGCTTAAAAGCAACTGCCTTGGTTCCAAATCTAACCATGTAAATGTACATGGACGTTTAATGAGCAATACAGAAACAAAACAATACAAGAATAAAGGTGAAAGTTTGACAATTTTCACTAGACAAACCTCTAAGAAGGTGATCTTCAGTTGATTGGAAGGGCGAACGACAACACTTAGAACTTCAGATCTATGTTGACAAAAAGAAAATGAAACAAAAAAACTTGCATGAACTATGACTATTACTATAAAGCTTTATGCATTGCTCCAATGAAAAGCTGAATAAATAAATACATCAAAGAGAATGAACTTGCAGTAAACTAATATACCCATCAGAAGATGCGAAACGGGCTGCAAAGGTCTTTGGCTTTGCCTTATCTCCATATAAAGACAGCCCGGCACTGTAATCCTAATAACGAGATACAATAACCAAGTTGATGAAAAACAATTCTGACATTGGGAAACACATTTGACATCCAATAATTTACAGTCCCTCAATCAAGATATCTAACTCTAAGAAAAACTGAATTGATTTTGAAAGTCTTGGTTTCAAATCTTACTGTATCTATCACTAATGGTCAATTTGGAGTATCTCTTATCCTTCAAAACCCACTAAACTAAAATTATATGCCAATTCAATGCATATTGATAAGAATAAAATGAGCAAAATGTTAGCATTGGCCAAAACTCCATATCCATAACTGAAAACATTGATAAAAGGAACTCAAAAGATTCAAACTTGAACTCAAAACAGTTAAAAACACAAGAATGTAAGGGAGAAAAGTGAAGTCATAACAAAAAATAAGATAAATATACCTCTGGTTCCATGATGTCCTCAAATTGAGGAGGGACCCTAATGGCAAAACCATCCCCAAAGAACTGAAACCAAGATTTTGTATTGGCAAGGCTAGAAAGAACAGGTTTTAAAGGTGGAGAAGGTTCAGATAAGGCTTGTGCAAGAGGGTTTTGAGTGATTAAGGAAACGAGACAAAGTGAAGTAGTTTTGAAGGTGAACTGTCTCTTAGAGATGGTGCCGGGGAGGCTAGTGGCTAGAAGGGCTGGTTTTGGGCTATTGGGGTTCGGGTTTTGTGGAGGGTTTATAGGGTGGTGATGATGGTGAGGAGAAAGGGAGAGGAGAAAGGCCATGAGATAGTGAGGTTGGATTTCATGGTAGTTAAGAAAATGGAGGGAAGATAATGTGGGGTAGTGGTGGGAATTTGATGTCTTGGATTCTCTTAACCATGGAAGGGTGTTTTGGAGATTTGGAGTAACTTTTACCAAATTATGTTATCATTCATCTTAATTATAAGCAGTTTGATTCTCTCTCATTGGATTATCTCTATGATTATCTGATAATGCCACAGAAATTATATTTATCAATCCTGGATGGACCAAAGTGACTCCATAGTCTGCTATCCATTCCAAATAATAGCCAGCCAATCCAAAACTAAAGAAATCCAAAACACCCAAATTCCTAAATCAAAGAGAGACCTGAAAATGATGTTGCAAAATAATTACCATTTGCTACCTCTCCGTGACCACCGTTTCTGTTCTGTTGCCCTCTCACTCTCTTTCCATGGAAACCCAACTTTCTTCGCACTCTCTTTCTCCTCTCCTCAACTCAAAGCCATCCTCTTCGAAATCCCATTTGCTACCTTCTCTTCAAACAAGATCAGACTCACTCTCTTTCACCCACAAGAGCATCACTTCTAGCCTCAAAAGGCATACTTCTCAATCTTTGTCGGTGCCAAATAGATGGGTCAGTCATGCTAAACAAGGCCTAGCAGCATTAACTCTCTCTTTGGCACTCAACTTTAGTCCACAGTTGTATATTGGAAATGCTCAAGCATCTGAATTTGACTTGCTCAATGAGAGGCCACCAAAATAGTCTTATATATTTGATGATGCTGGTGTGCTTAGTAGAGTGACTAAATCTGATCTGAAGCAGCTGTTATCTGATTTGGAATCAAGGAAGAACTCAAAGATTAATTTCATTACTGTTAGAAAGCTTACTGTAAGTCTTTTGGTATCATTTCTTTATAGATTTGAATGTGTAGTTAGTGTAGCAAAATATGACTATTTCCTCTTTTGAAGCAAGCTTTTGATTGTTTGGAGGAGGTCCATTGGTGATTGCTTTTGTTGCTCCCATGGCGCAATACTATGCTTATGTTTCAGAGAAATAGGTCAACCCTGTTGTTAGGCTTGTTTCTCAAATTCTTTCCTCCAGGTCTCGACAAAACCTGGTGGCACATAGTTGTACAAATGTCTGTAATGTTCTTGACGAGAAACTTGCAACCAGAGGATATACGTACAGATTTTTGGTTTATGCTCATGAAATGTGTACAGAACCATGTGATAAACCACCACGAAGATCTGTAAGAGTGGCCGTAAAAACCCAAAGTACTTGGACTAGGAGATGCTACGAAAATGCGAAGAGAGATTAGGTGTTGTGTTTGCCACGTAAATGCATGTAGAGAGAAGGTTTGCCAAAGACTTGGTCTAAGTTGTTGGTCATGAATATATAATAGTAGAGTTTGCATTTAATCTTCAGCGGTAGGCAAATGAAGAAAGAATTAATAGAATAATTACAGCATAGTTAGCAAATTAGCTCCTCAGAACTTGATATTGAGAAGGAAAGGCATTCTATCAGAGAATGGTGGATCCGAAAATTTTCCGGTGAGTATCTGTGATGAAATGTACTGATTTGCTGCCTCTGAATAATGGATTCCATCCCAATTCACATACTCAGTACTATCACTGCATGCTTTGGCTGTGACACTGGTCCCATTCAAAACTTTTGTTTGCCCACAAGAAATCCTGCTGTCATAGTTTAGTGGTGGTCCTCCATAGCCACAGCATGCCATTATGGGTTGCTCAAATCCTGCAAATTCATGTTCACTCAGAATCTAACGTCTTTCCTTCCTTATCCTTTCCCATTTCCATTTCTTTTGATAAGAACAAGATGACAACTAAAAAGTTTAGAAATTCTCATAATAAAGGAGCTGAGGATTACTAACCATATCGGGAATAATTAGCAATGAGGTTGGATTTTATTGTGTAGATATCAACATATGTGATATTTGAATCCGCATATTGGCCTTGCAGCTTTTTAGTAAGAGCATGAAGCTGAAGATTTAAGAGCTTAGCTGCTTGATTATGTCCACTTACACATCCGAGCTCATCAAGCTTTGATGGATCAGTTCCGAACCTGGCAACGTTCTGAGCCAAGCAACCAAGAGGACCCGTGTTGTGGATCCAAAAATTCCTACCTCCTTGGTCATATAGTTTCTAGAACATAAAAATAATCAACCATTGTTCCAGATTTCATGTTCCTTTCAATACAGGTTAGTGTCAAAAAAACTTCAAAGAAAAGGAAATGACAGAACTACGATCTAACCTTGATCCCGGTTTCGAACTCTACCAAAATGTTTGGGATTGAAGCAAAAATCTGATCAATTGTTTTTGAGTAAAATGCACCAGCAAGATCATTCTGGCCTATATCAAACATGTATAGACCCTTCTCAAAATAGTCTTCTGCTGGTACGTATTTAACAAATTTCTTACCTGTGACAAGGTTTGAAACATGAAAAAACCATCAATGATTCTTACACTTCTTGCCATACATCAGACATTTACGTTTGCGTAAGAACTGAATCCACATCACCGCCAACCAAGTTTTTCTCAACAATGGTGGCTTACACTATGAGAGTGAGCCATGCACATACCTCTGGCCAGCAATTCGAGAACTCGAGCTTTGAATCGTAGAAACTGATTCACTTGAACCCCGAAGGAAAATGGGCTCACAGATGTTGCGGTTGCTGGAAGTATAGTTGATCCTGCAGCTGCAAAGTTGCATCCTTTTCGAAAATTCGGTACCCCAACTGAGTCCAAATATGCATTTAGGAAGGGCAGATCCATTGCATCCACTGGAAAGCACACACCCACATGAATGAAAGAAACAAATTGCAATACTTCCTACTTGAAAACAGAGGAAACCGACGGTGAATGTTGAAAAAAAAAAAAACTAAAAAACAAAAAATTTCAGATTCTTGTATTTCTAACTGCATGGCTATTTTCAATCAACTCTTGTACTTAACATTAATTGCCTCCTAAATATTCATCAAAAAAGAAAGGTATTTAACACAAAAGGAACAATCATACAACATATCAACAAGAAAATGGGATTTTTTCCATCAGAAGAACCAGGGGAATACAGAGCAAGAAAATAGAGAAAAATAGCAGACAAAACAGAGGGAAAGGTCTGTCTTCTTTAAAACAGAGGAATAACAGAGTATAGAAACAGATCTGACATGCTGGAAAACTAGAAGGCAAGAAAGATTTCAATGATAGTGGGAGATTTACTGAGGAAATCAATAACGAGACGTCCATCACAGTATCTCCCAGATGGTATTTGAAAGTGAATTTCCCCATAAGGTGGTCTAATGCATTCAATGCCAGCCCCGACAAGGTTTCCAGTGTCAGAATTTGAATCACCAAAGTTGAAAACAGCAGGGAACTTGAAGTGAACGGACAGTGCCGGTGGAAAGAAGATGGATATGAAAGTTAGAACATGGAGGAAACAGTTCATGGTTTCCATTGACAGGCCAGGGCTTCAGAGGATGAGGATATATCTTCACTAATAAAAGAAAAGGTCCAGGAACATGTGTAGCTTTCACTTTTAAATAATAGTTACCAGCCATGAAAAAAAATCAAAATGGTGGTGGGGCATTGTGTGCAATTCAAGAATCCTTGTACTTATTTGAAATGGGCACGAGGAAAGAAGAAATTAATCATCTTGTTCGGTTATATGAATGATTGTGTGACGCTATAGGACATCAGAAATTATTATCATGGTTCTTAAGAAAAAAGTTTTCTAAAGCTAACCATCTAGGTTGGTATTATCTTAGCTTAGCCGATCAATTAAGAAAACTTAACTTTAACAAATCACATTTGATGCATTCCAAACATTATTTTTCTCTAGAGGGTATGAACTTCGATGTAGCAACAGAGCATGAAGCTATTGAATGTGTAAGAAAAAACATATTCAATGCAAAAAAAATGGCAATCTTTGGAATGGTTAGAGAGTAGAAAGTTTACTTAGAAAATCAACAATGAGTCGGCCATCAGAGAACCTTCCGGTGGGGGTTTTGAAGTAAGTTTGCCCATAAGGTGGATCGAGGAGGAGGCCTAGACCAGCAGCAAAGTCACCTGTGTCAGAGTTTGAATCTCCGAAATTGAACACTGCTGGGTAGTTGAAATCAGTCGAGTTTGCTATAAATGGCAGGATGGATAAGAGGGTGAAAACTTGGACAGCAGTTTTTGTTCTAGCCATGATCAGCCAGTCGTTAGCTTCCCGATCCTAGAACTCGAGAAGATGTGTAGTGAAATTAGAGAGGTCTGGTGCTTTTATGGGCGCAGGGAATGCTTGCTTGGAGTTGTGGAGAGGCAAGATGAGTGCCTCGTTGCCCCAAAACCTAAGTTTTTTTGTTTCTTTTCTTGGCTGCATAGCATACTTTGAAGTGTTGTTTCCTTGTCCTCGCTAATTTACTCCAATTTTTTGTTGGGTGCACGCATAAGCCACGAGTAGTACCGTTAGAAACATAACTCGACTCAATTAATCTCTTAGGTCGGTAGCCCAGTGTTCTTAATTTCATTCTGTTTACGTTGAAACGGATGAAATATTTTGTATCGGTTAAAAAATTATTTTTATTTCGTTTAAGATTTTAGTATGTTTTGGAAATTCTGTTCAAATTTCGATTTGAACGTTTTAGTTTCGTCCCGTCCATTTCATTTTTGCTAAATAGTATTTTTTTTAATTTTAAATAATTGATAATTTTATGATATTAATCATATCTCTTAATACGACCGTTATATTGAAATGAAATTTTATGAAGAGTGTCTTGATATATTTATATATGTTATGTTAAAATTTCAGAGCAATCAGAGAATGTAATGACCTTGCGAGATTGATGATAATATTCTCGTAATATTATACATGTTCATAATTTTGTTCAGAAAAATCATTTTATTATCTTTTTTTAGATTAAATTTAACAATTCTAAATACTTTTAGTTTTGAATTTGAACTATTTTTTTTTGAATTAATATATTTAATTACATATATATACATAAATAATACAACCCCGAAACAACACGCCGAAACACTCCAAAATCAAAACATTCTATTTCAATTGAAAAAACAAAATACCAACTAAAACAGAATTGACAACTTTGATTAGAAACATCATTCGAGACTCAAGTAATCTCTTAGGTCTGGTTCTACATTAATCTTATTTAGTCCTTAGAAGGCAACCAAATTAAGTTCTAAATTTATTTCAAGTAAATTTTCTTATTTAGTCCTTGATTTCTACATTAATCTTCAATTTAGTCCTTAAAGGCAACCAAATTAAGCCCGGTGAAACCCTATTTGGGAGGAGGGAAAATAAAGGAAATAATCAACCCAATATCCAAATTAATTGGATGATTTTTCTGAACTTGTCACCAATCAAGTCTTTTCGCCTTTTCCTCCTTTTCTTCTTCTTCAAGAATTTGTTGCTATGAGAGCCATGCTAGGTTTCATGGATATAAATAGAATGATTGCTGTTAGATTTGATTCAAGGATTGGTCCGGAAAAAACCCTAGGTTATTAGGTCAATTCTTGGGTCATAAAGTCAACTATTTGTATTAAAATAGCATCATTTTATCCTCTCTTTTTTTCTTAGTGTTTTCCTTATACGACTTTAACTAAGTTAATTAAATTATTAAAAACTTAATCTAAGTCATATAAATTTTACCGAGTAAATATCGGCTTAGAAATGTAGTTGAGGTTGATTTTCAAAGTATCAAATTATTTTTAACTTCAGCATATCAAAATGATCTAAAAATATAAAAAAAAACTTAATTTAAAATAAAAAAATAAATATTTTTAAAAAACATTTTCAAAATACAATATGGAAGAAGCATTAAATGTCTCATTCAAATCGACAACTTGAAATATATCATTTGATGCTTAATAAAGCGGGCCCCACGTTAATGGCAAAGGGTAATTAACAATTATTCTTGAGTCTTGACGATGGACATGACGTCCAATAAACTCTTATCTTGTATTGCTAAATTTGTGGCTCAAATTCTGATCAGTGTAGTGTTATTGAGTTTCAGGGAGAGAAAGAGAGGAGATGTCGTCGGAAGTAGAGAGCAAGAACAGGGACAAGAGATGGGATCTCCGACGAATGACAGCCCTCGTCACCGGTGGAACCAAAGGGCTCGGGTACTTGATTAGAGCTCCTTCATGCATCTCCTTCTCCACTTCACCTTAATTTCTTGATGTTTATTTTAATTAGGTCCACTGTCTTTAATCTTAATCTCGTACATTAATTAGCATGAACCTGTTCATTTTATTATTAATATTGTATAAGACTATGATAATTAATCAACTTCTCGAAATTGACGCAATTTATGTGAAATTGGTAGCAAATCGTTCATGTATTGATCACTAAGTTTAAGCAATAGAATTATCTTAATATAGCTCAATTGATTTTATGGATTTAAAAACAATTAATAAAGAATAAAAAAATAAATTTCAATATAATAGCTTTTATTAATACTGAGATAATAACATATTAAAGATTGCACAACTTAACTTACAAAACTCATGACTCAATCATGTACTCCACTAAGTTCAAAAACTTTGTTTTTTTAGATTATTAATATTGTATAAGATTACGATAATCTCATAAAAAATAAATTATAGTAAATAATTTAAAACTAATAAAATATTAATTAAAAGATAAAAGTGAAATAGGTAGAAAAAAAACTTGATTGGTATAATTTTCTTTATTTAAAAAAAAAACATGTGACATTAAATGATAATTCATTGTTCATATAATAGTGACCGCTTCAATTTTTTTAGTTTCTGTTAAACTTTTTTTTTAATGTAATTCTCAGATTATTATTATTATTATTGATATTTATAATTTATTAAATTAGAATTAATTGTTTTCTCTATAATTCAGGACTGTAATAGTCTTAGAACTACAAAAAAACCCTAGGTTTTTTTCTTATCTTTCAATTTACACTGCATCAACTCCAAAAAATTAAAGTCGTTAATGCACAAAAGACTGTTTGCTGATAAATTTTGATCAGGCATGCTATTGTGGACGAGTTAGCAGCACTAGGGGCAATTGTTCATACATGTGCGAGGAACCAAGAGCAGCTCAATGAATCCATCAGGGAATGGAAGGAGAAGGGTTTTAAAGTTACTGGTTCAGTCTGTGATGTATCGTCTGATGCTGAAAGAGAGAAGCTGATGAAGGAGGTTTCCTCTCTGTTTGACGGGAAGCTTGATATCCTTGTAAGTAAATTAATTCCACTCCTTTCTCTTTTTATTGCTTAACACATTTGCAGTAATATTTTCTTAGAAAAACAGTACGACGATTGATAGTTGCTGCAGTGATTTAGAGAGTTTCAAGAACATGAGTGAGAATTAAAAACTTGGTAGTGCTGGTGGTGGTGGTTGCCCGTGGTGGTAACGGTGGTGTTCTTGTTGTTGGGGGTCACTAGTGGTGGTTTCAAAATATTCAAAGAGAATATTCAAAGAGAATAAAATACATAGTTTTATTTCAATAACAATCGAAGTTTAAATACGGTTAAACTTCCTCCCTTTACTATCTAGTGTTTTTCCTTACTGTCTCTCATACTAATTTACCTTAATTAAGCTTTTTATTTATATATAAAATAAAAACTTGATAAAATAGATTTTTAAGTGTAAATATAAATTATAGATGCGTGTGAAAGCGGCTGGTGGCTATAGCCGATGTCTCCGTATAATAGTTGCCGATAATTACCCTTCTTTAACTTTGCAAATTCAGTTTACACTAGCAATTATAACTCGGTTAAGAAGCCATAATTGCTGTAACATAAATGCATAAACGATTTTTGCTGATTCCCTGAACTCGATCGCCCAAATGTATAGGTAAACAATGCTGGGACAAACATATTTAAAGCAACGACCTTAGATTACACTGCTGACGATTTCAAATTTCTCATGGATACAAACCTTCAATCTGCTTTCCATTTGTCCCAACTTGCCCATCCCCTTTTGAAAGCTTCAGGAGCTGGAAATATTGTCCTCGTGTCTTCCATCGCTAGTGTGGTATCTCTTAACTCTCAGTTTGCTGTGTATTCAGCTTCTAAAGGTACGTACTTTACTACTATACCTCTCTTTCTGTAGAGCTATAGATGTGTTTCTCACTTGGATTTTTCATCTTATTTCTGCTGCAAAAGCTTCTTGTTCTATTCTGATATATATATATATATTTCCATGGCCATGGATACTGCAGCGGCAATGAACCAACTTACAAGGAATTTGGCATGCGAATGGGCCAAGGACAGCATTAGGGTTAACGCAGTTGCACCTTGGTTCATCCGAACTCCACTCACAGCACCTGTATATATATCCGAACTCAACGCTTCTCGTTTTCTGCATTAAATTTTTCATTCGATTTTCATCACTGCATGCTATATATCTGTGTATCGGTTTCGGATCAGCTACGTGAACTAGGTTTAATAATGTCAGCTAGCACAGCAACACATTTGTTCTTCCCAGGCTAGCTAGTTTTTTTCTGATCAGATAATGAGTTTTTTTCTTACCATTCAGAGTCTGGACGATGAAAACATTTTGAAGGAGGTTTTGAACCGAACACCGATGAGACGACTTGGAGAACCAGGGGAGGTTTCTTCTGTTGTCGCGTTTCTGTGCTTACCAGCACCAGGTTTCTTGACAGGACAGGTGATCTGCATTGATGGAGGGATGTCAGTGAATGGCTTCTCCATGGGTTGAAAATTAGGTCTCATTCATCGAGCTAGCTACTTGTAGGGTTGAAGAAGACTATCTTCTTGTTGCCTCTAGCTTGATGATTTTCCTGTCAAATAATAAGAGGATTCTTTCAGCCTCTTCTTGATCAATGACTTGTAGCCAATTTAATACTCTTTATTTGGTTGCTTTTACAATGGTCAATAAACTATTATTGCAACTAATACTTGCTTATTTATGCCTGTCTATTTAATAGAAATATTATTTTAAAATAACTATTTGTTTTTACAAAACAAAGCTTATATCTACAAAATAAAAAACAATCTGCAAAATTTAAATACAAAAAAGTTATTTTAAGAAAAAAATCTTTATCCAAAAAAGCGTGCAAGACTCATAATCTTGATAATGAGAGCAAGACAAGTCTCAAACTCATATTTGTATTGTTGGATTTGGAGTGAGTTCAGCTTTGGATAAAAAGGATTTTGTATTAGCTGTAGGATTTGGATTTTGTATTAGCTGTAGGATTTCTGATTATTGCTAAGTGTTTGAATTTGAAACAGGTTTTGAATTTCAAAACCTGTATTTATCCAAATCTCTCAGGATTGTTTAGAGATTTGTGGAGATTGATTCAATTGCATTGTTAGCCTATTTATAGGCATTTTTGAATTCAATAAAGATCAAGTCATTTTGATTCCAGAATTTTATTGTTTTGTAAATCTCAGCAACTCTCGGTTTTTCACAATTAAATCTGAACAGTAACTGTTCATAAACAGGTACTATTCAGATCATTAAAATTCAACAGTGGTATCAGAGCTCTTTGTTCCTTCGGGACTGTGAGGTATTTTCGAGTGAATTGTGAGGCTTTTTCGAGTGAAACACAGAGAGGGTGAGTGCAAAACACAAGTGAGTCAATTGATTTCAAAAATCATGTCTGCATCGAGCAATCAAGCTTCTGCCATTCCGCTATTTTCTGGAGAAAATTATCATATCTGGGCTGTTAAAATGAGATTTTATTTAAGATCTAAAGGGCTATGGAATGTTGTGGCAACCAATGATGATCCATCTCCACTTGAACCAGATCCAACACTTGCGCAAATCAGAACATTTGAGGAAGATAAACTAAAGAAGGATAAGGCAATCACTTGCCTGCACTCAGGTCTTGCTGATCATGTTTTTACAAAAATCATGGATCTGGAATCACCAAAGCTTGTATGGGACAAGCTACAAGGAGAATTTCAAGGGAGCAGTAGAGTGAAAACAGTTAGGCTACTTGCTTTCAAAAGAGAATTTGAGTTGATGAAAATGAAGGAAGCCGAAACTGTCAAGAGTTATTCTGGCAGGCTAATGAATGCTGTCAATCAAATGAGGCTACTTGGAGGGGATGTTGAGGATCAAAAGGTGGTGGAAAAGATCATGGTTTCTTTACCACAGAAATTTGAAGCAAAAATCTCAGC
This sequence comes from Salix purpurea, assembly GCA_027405865.1. Lineage (NCBI taxonomy): Eukaryota > Viridiplantae > Streptophyta > Magnoliopsida > Malpighiales > Salicaceae > Salix > Salix purpurea. Next base: position 21,939,980 of record CM050333.1, read on the forward strand.
AATAGAGGAGTCCTGTGACTTGAGCAGTCTCACAATTGCAGAATTAACAAGTAAACTACTTGTTCAAGAACAAAGAACCCAGATGAGGGATGAAGAAGAAATTGAAGGTGCTTTTTATGCTAAAGACAAGGGAAAAAGGCCTTTCAGAATTACAGAAAGTAAATCAGATATGGAAGAAAAAGGGCAAGCCTTCTTACCTTGCTCTCACTGTAGGAGAACAAATCATGCAGAGAGGGACTGCTGGTATAAAAACAAACCTGCCATCAAGTGCACCTTCTGCAATTTCTTGGGTCACAGTGAGAAATTTTGTAGAGCCAAGAAGAAATCACCTCAGGAGACAACTCAGCAACAAGCCCTCGTAACAGAGGCTGAAAAGGAAGAGGATGAGCATTTGTTCATGGTTTCACAGATTTCAAATTCACATGATTTTATTGTTTGGTTTATTGACAGTGGATGTACTAGTCACATGACTAAACATCTGGAGATTTTCTCATCCATTGATGTCACAATACAACCAAAAGTCAAGCTTGGGAATGGTGATATTGTTCAAGCAAAAGGGAGAGGCACCATTGCTGTGAACACTAAGAGAGGTACAAAATTTTTAACTAATGTTTTGTATATCCCAGAGTTAGATCAAAACTTACTTAGTGTTGAACAAATGATGAAGAATGGTTATGAAATTCGTTTCAAAGACAACTCATGTCTTATTTCAGATACACATGGATTGGTATTAGCAAGGCTGGAAATGAATGGGAACAGCTTCTACGTGAAGCTGAATGCAGTTGAAAGACATGCTCTTACTGCCCAAGTTGATAAAAGTGTTATTTGGCACAAGAGTTTTGGGCATCATAAATTCATTGATGATAGATGAAGATGGGAATGTCCAAAGCTAAACTCAAGGAGGAGTGTTAGATTTGGAGTGAGTTCAGCTTTGGATAAAAAGGATTTTGTATTAGCTGTAGGATTGGATTTTGTATTAGCTGTAGAATTTCTGATTATTGCTAAGTGTTTGAATTTGAAACAGGTTTTGAATTTCAAAACCTGTATTTATCCAAATCTCTCAGGATTGTTGAGAGATTTGTGGAGATTGATTCAATTGCATTGTTAGCCTATTTATAGGCATTTTTGAATTCAATAAAGATCAAGTCATTTTGATTCCAGACTTTTATTGTTTTGTAAATCTTAGCAACTCTCGGTTTTTCACAATTAAATCTGAACAGTAACTGTTCATAAACAGGTACTGTTCAGATCATTAAAATCCAACAACTTGTAGGGTTGAAGAAGACTATCTTCTTGTTGCCTCTAGCTTGATGATTTTCCTGTCAAATAATAAGAGGATTCTTTCAGCCTCTTCTTGATCAATGACTTGTAGCCAATTTAATACTCTTTATTTGGTTGCTTTTACAATGGTCAATAAACTATTATTGCAACTAATACTTGCTTATTTATGCCTGTCGATTTAATAGAAATATTATTTTAAAATAACTATTTGTTTTTACAAAACAAAGCTTATATCTACAAAATAAAAAACAATCTACAAAATTTAAATACAAAAAAGTTATTTTAAGAAAAAAATCTTTATCCAAAAAAGCTTGCAAGACTCGTAATCTTGATAATGAGAGCAAGACAAGCCGATAAAAAAAAAACTTTTTCTTAAATAATATACAATAATAAAATCATAAATGAAAATGAGGAAAAAAGATTTTCAAACTATATAAACTCTTAAAACTTGTGTCAAACAAATCAAAAAGTGAAGGATGTAACCACGATAAAAATCAATAACATAAAAAAATATAATTAAAAAAATAAGAATAGACAACAAAATAAAACATAAATTTGAGGAAACCACAAAACCAATTATTTGAATAGTTTCTTTCTCTAGCATCCCTTTGAAAATTATTATAAAAAATTGTCTATAATTTTATAGAGATATACTAGCTATTTAACTGATCAAGCTTTGCTATGAGTTGGACAAATATTTTCCAGAAAAATAAAAAGAATTTTTAGGCCTTTCTAACTCCTTTTATTATAATGTTTTTAATCATAAATCAAAAGGTCTGTGCTTATATTTAATTTGCTTGTATTTAATTAAATGATTTGAGAATTATCTATGCTAAAAATTACAAAAAAAGTCTTAAGACATCTGTTTGACTCTCCTTATTGTAGGTTGAATATTTGTATAGCATAAAATAATTAATTTTTTGGTGTTGTAGATTCTTTTTCGACACGAAGAAAAAAAATGTGAATAAAAAAACCCAATTTTTATATATAATAAAATAAAATAAGGATCATATTTATTAATTTAAAATGTGTAGGATTTCAAGTTGATTTTTAATGTAATAGAAAAATAAAAAAAAATATTACAAGTATATTTCATTTTATCATGATATTATTTAACCAAAATAAAATAAATCATACAATGCATGAATTGATAAATTATGATAGAACTAAATGACCATGAAACTCTAAAATGAAAAGATACTCATCTTGTCACCGTAAAAGTAAATAAATAAATAAATATGATATTTAACCCTAAATTTTTTAAAATTTCAGAGCAACCAGAGAAAGTAATGATCGTGCGAGATTGATGATGTCATTCTTGTAATATTATATATGTTCATAATTTTGTTCAGAAAAATCATTTTACTGTGTTTTTTTAGATTAAATTACACAATTCTAAATAATTTTTTTTTGGATTTGAACTATTATTTTAAATTAATATATTCAATTACACACACACACACACACACACACACACACACAAACAGTACAACCCTGAAATGCAGGCCGAAACGCTCCAAAACCGAAACATTATGTTCCAATTGAAAAAACGAAGCACCAACCGCAACGGAATTGACAAACTTGGTTTCAACTCACCACCTTGAAAGGGTGGAATGACCCCACGCACCCATGAAAATAACAAGCTGATCATCCCTGAAATCTTAAGCTGAGCTCCAGCATTATTGTCAGTCTCTTTGTGCATTGCATCAAACCTTTCTGCATCTGCTAGTCTTGCCTTGAGAGCCTGGTTTTGCCTTGAGAGCCTGGTTCTAATCTTAAGCTGCCAAGTAATATTACTGCACTTGGACTTGAACCAAATTCCTTCAACATAATAATGGTCATTTCTGAATATGATTTAGTCCTCCAAACTGCAGTCATGAACTGCTTTCAGGGACAAAAATGGTGAAGTTGCTTGAAGTCGAAGTGAGAAATAAATCACATGATACACGAATGAAACAGCTGTTCTTCTTCATTTTGATCTTGATTTAGATAAGGTTGTTTAGGCAGCCAGGAAGCAGAGGAAAAAGCGCAGACCAGTCACTGTCCTCTGAAAATGAGCTGGATTAATTCTCAATTACTCTTACTTAGCTCCTCGACAGTGAACATCAGCTCCTCTACTGCCTGCTGTAATGAGGAAATTGTTTGCAAAGTAACATCTTGAAAGAATTCGATCACATTAATCATCTTTAGATGGGGTGATTTCTCCATGTTTGTTTGGCATGTTTATCTTCTCTGCATCTGACCAAAGATGATGCCTTTATATGCTTTGCCCTGCCAACAACGTAAGATCCAAAATGAAATCAAGATATGGAAGCACCTCAAAAGGATGCGGGAACCTAGTACTGCCATAAACAGATTATTCAGTTTTATTGCATCTATATATTCCAACGTGGTTATCATTTAAACTAATTAATGGCATCGTTGCACTTTCGGACAACAAGAATTTTCTAATCTAGAGGCCCATAACTTTTTTCTTCCATTCACCTCTTCCGATTTCATCATTTTCCATATGGTGGACGTTGGACTTTCATACCTTGTACCAAAGCGAAATGTAGACAGAGTTTTTGATTGGATTAGATTCGAGGAAACTCCATCTCTGGAAAGAATATTTTGTGAGCCCAGGTGAGTGAGTAAAACTCCGGCTGTTCCAAGCTCTTACTAAAGGTGCACGTCATGACTCGAACTCGAGACCTGCTGTGCACATCTCAAGCTTTTTGTCATCACACCACGTCACTTGAGGGATGTATTTGAAGGGCTTGGTGAGAAACAACACAGAAATCCAATCCTGGAGTTGCCAGACTATATGATGAGAGTCAGAAGACAGTTAACAAGGTTGAACGCGCATTACTTGTTAACAAGGTTGTAATATCAACCTAAAAGTTTAAGTTTTAATTGAAGCTCCAGGGTATATTTCCTTTATTCTCCAACAAAGAAGAAGACGAGTCTATCATTATCCAAATCACTTTATCTATCTCACCCTGTTTGCAGTTCATTCCTGACCCATGGTTCGAAGAAGTGAAGGTTTTGTCAGAAGTGGTGTTTTTGGCCCTTGCAACTATAAAGAACTAATTAATGGGATTTCTGGAAGGAAATGAAAGTTATGGCCGATCGAGCTGATTATTTCCTTATTGGCAAGGATCTCCCCAGTTACATGGAGTGCCGAGAGAAGGTTGATGATGCATATTCAGATCAGAAAGTCCCTCGCATATGTAAAAAACCTGTAAAATACGTGGCTACATGGGTTCCACAGGTAAAATCATTTTTACATTAGGTCTAAAGTTTATTTATTCATCGATGAGATGTGTGAAATTATTACAAGAGCATCTTGTAGACTCCGGGTAAGTTTTGAATCACGAAAAGGAATACGGCTTGATTTGGCAGTTGAATCACATGTCAGAGCATTAATTTATTACATTTCGTGGAGCTGATAGGGATTTGTTAAGACTTTTAGGTAGGGTTAGAGAACGACAATATTCTTGCCCGAAGCTGTCAATAACATTTCGGTTGCTGTTCTGGTTGTCGTTCTGGTTTTTCTATTAGAACAAAATGTTTCGGAGTGTTTTGGCGTGCCGTTTCAGGGTTGTACTGTTTATATATAATTAATTATATATATATGAAAAAAAAATTAAAATATTAATTTAACAAGTATAATTTAAATTCAATATAAATTAACTTTAAATTATACAATACAAATACAAAGTCAAACAAACATAATCTCAAAATTAGAAACATCTCTAAAATTCTAAAATATTATGATAGTAAAATATTTTAAAATAAAAGAAATATTATGATTTTGAGCCGGAACGACACTGCTGGAACGATACCAAGGCATTCTGGCCGGAATTTCCGGAACGAGCCGGAATTAAAATCGAGATGAAAACGACACAGTTTTGTCTTTGTTTTTTTAATGGCACGGAATTTTCTGGTCATTCCGGTCAGAACAGAACGGAATTAACAAGCCTACTCTTGCCTGCTTTACTATACATTTTTTTTTCCTGTACCTATTATAAAATTTAAGTTCTTTACAATCTCTTCAATTTTTCATTTTATACATGTATTTTTTAACCTGTATTACCATAGCAAAACTCTTAACAAACAACGTGTTTTTTTTTTTTTTTAAAGAAAGTGCTTTAAACTATTTGTGAATTGAAAAGAATATTTCAGTATGTAAATCCTAGTCACTACCGCCAGCTGCCAGTTCAAAGCATATCTGAAGGATTCTCAGCTAAGCTAATTTGAGTGGCTAGCTACCTTTTCCCCAGGTAAACGGTAGCTCCAGCTCCATCATCCTATAATAATATAAATTATATTTCGAATCCATTAAAAAATCTAAAGTTTTATATATAAAAATATTCCTTATATAGTATCTTTACGAGCGAATTGCCCGCGCGATGCGCTGGGCTTTTTTATTTATATAGAGAACTGATTGATTTTATACGTGTTGTATTTTGTTATTTTAATATTTAATTAGTAAAATTGTAATTGATAAAATATGTTAAAAATGATTTTTTTCCACCAAAAAGTGATGAATGTTGCTATTGCTAATTTTTTTTTGATAAATTTTGTTAGAAAATTTGCTAAGAAGATGAAATGATTTATTAGAAATTTGTTGTCACGGATACCCTAATAAAAAAAACACAAAGAAGAAACTCGGTTACAAAAAAAGGCTGACTTGGACGCCCCGGTTATAAAAAAATTAAAAAAGGTCCCTGTTTATTAAAAGAACAGAAAAAGTGAAGTCAGTCATAAAAAGAATTTGCAAGGGAAAACACCTTTTTAAACAGTAATGAGAAAAAAATTATGGTGCGCGTAAACTAACCCGGAAACCCCGGTCATGGAAAAAAAATGTATAAGTGGGAAAACAAACAGGGAAGAAAAATGTTAAAAAAAAATGGATCTGGAGATTAGTCGTGGTGTGCATAAGTTGCTACCAATACCTGAGTTAAGAAAACAAATAAAAAGCCCAGTTAAAAGAATAAAACATAAAACACCCTTTCAAATAGTGAAAATTACTGTTACAAAACAAAAAAGGAAGCTTGGTTATAAAAAAAAGTGCAAGGGGAAAGTATCTTTTTAAACAGTAATGAGAAGAAAAATCATGGTGCGCGTAAACTAACCCGGGCACCCTGGTCATTAAAAAAATATATAAATGAAAAACAAAAACAGGGAAAAAATGTTTAAAAAAATTGGATCTGAAGATTAGTCATGGTGCGCGTAAGCTGACACATATACCCTATTAAAAAAAACAAAAGAGAAGTCTGAAAAAAGAAAAGAAAAGAACAAACGGAAAGGACCTTTCTAAACAATAATGAACAGTGAAATCACTGTTCATTACTGTTTTAAAAATATTTACAGCTGGAGAGATTTAAACTCTCACTCCCGTGATTTGGCCCCCGCACTTAACCACTTAGCCGAATGATTTTGTTGTTCATCCTAGCATTCAAATAATGCTTATCTTAGTATATAGTGTTTGCTATTCCAATCCATAGTGTATATGAGTCTGGGTTAATAGTGCAATGAACAGTGAAAAATACCCATTTTGTTTTAGCTTATAGCGAGCGAACTTGCCCGCGCGTTGCGCTAAGCTTCTATCTATGTGGAAAACTGATTGATTTTATGCCTGCTATATTTTGTTATTTATTTCATATTAGCACCTTAAAATATATATACTAAGCACTTTTTGGAATTGCAATCTCCTTTAGGTATTCTATAAAATAATAATAGTCATGGTGCGTGTAAGCTGATTCAGACACCCTGATTATATAAAAAAAAAATATAAGGGGGAAAAAACAGAAAAAATGTTAAAAAAAATTAGTTCAGGGATTATTCATGATACACCACGTTGGCCCGGAACAAAAGAAATATATATTTGGGAAGAAAAAATCATGGTGCGTGTAAGTTGACCCGGACACCTCGGTTATAAAAAAAAACAGAAAAAAATGTATAAGTGGAAAAAAAACAGGGAAAAAATGTCAAAAAAAATGGATTTGGAGATTAGTCGTGGTGCGCGTAACTTGGCCCGTACACCTCAGTTATTAAAAAACAAATTGTAAAAAAAAAACAATCAGTTATTGAAAAGAATTTTGTAAAAAAACAACAACAATCAGTTATTGAAAAAAAAACCATTTTTTTTTAAAAACCCGGTTTTTAGAAAGAAAAAAAAAATCAGTTTTGTTGGCTGAGTGGTTTGAACTCCTACACGCAGCATTTTTCAACGCGCAAAGAACCACTCGGCCACAGCCATTCATTTGACAATTCTACACTACAAATACAAAAAAAGCAGCCCTGTATAAAAAAAGAAGACCACCGAGCTCATGTAGGCGCGAAGCAATGGATCAAATGTCCAGTACACAGTGTTTTGTGTGTGTGTGAACAGTGTTGCTATAGTAAAAGGGCGAGCTGTTTTAGCTTATACTATATATATATATATATATATATATATATAACAAAAATATAAGAAAAACACTTTAGCAAAAAAAAAAAGGGTCCGAGGATTAGTCTTGGTACACATAAACTGGTTTGGACACCCTGGTTATAACAAAAAAATTGGATCCGGAGATTAATTGTGGCGCGCTATAGCTAGCCCCAATCATAAAAAACAATATATATATATATATATATATATATATATATATATATATATATATATATATATATATATATATATATATATATATAAGTAGAAAAAGAAATAAATTTAAAAAATATAACCAGAAAAAAAATATTTCATGGAAAAAAAATAGTAAAAAAAAACAAAATCAGGAAAAAACAAAAATAAACTATAAAAAAATTGGATCCGAGAATTAATCGTGGTGTATTTAAACTAGCCCGGACACCTCGATCATATATATATAAGTGGAAAAAGGAAAAAAATATAACCAGGAAAAAAATTTAATGGAAAAAAAATATAATCAGGAAAAAAAAAAGCTATAAAAAACATTGAATCCGAGGATTAATAATGGTACATTTAAGCTTGTCAACACTCTAATTATACAAAATAAATATATATAAGTTGAAAAAAAAAGTATAACCAGCAAAAAAAAATATTTCATGGGAAAATATGAAGAAGAAAAAAAGGAAAAAAACATAATAACAGAAACAAAAAAGGCAAGAAAAAAAAATAATTAGAAAAAAAACAAAAAAAAAGTAATAAAAAAGCAAGAAAGAAAAGCAAGAAACGAATAAAATGAAAAAAAGAAAAAGAAAAACGTAATCTGGAAGAAAAAAAGCAAAAAAAAAAAAAAATTAAACCAAATCGGTTTTGCGGTTTGAGCGCCTCGAACTCGCGCGCCCCGATGCGCAACGCGGACAACCGCTCGGCCACAACCACTTCTTTGTCATTTCCACCGTAAATATTAGAAAAAGTAGCCCTGTGCCAAAAAAAAAAAGGAGCACATGCTCGCGCGAAGCACCAGAGCAAATTGCCAGTGAACAGTGACAATGAGTCTAGCGCTACAGTAGGAAACCGAGCTGTTTTAGCTCTTTAGGTAATATAGTATTATACTCTTGTTAACTCAATAATCATGAGTTTAAATCTTATTATTTTTATTTTATTTGATAAAAATTAAACACAAAGTAAAAGTTTTCAAATCCAAAGAACTTTGACTTAAAAATATATAATATAAATAATAGAAGATATATGAGGCCTCACAGTCATTTCTTATCATGTATTGCTAAATTTGTGGCTGAAGTTCTCACCTGCTTTCCGCATAAAGGCTGTATACTCAGTGTAGTGTTATTGAGTTTCAAGAAGAGAAAGAGAGGAGATGTCGTCGGAAGTAGAGAGCAAGAACAGGGACAAGAGATGGGATCTCCGACGAATGACAGCCCTCGTCACCGGTGGAACCAAAGGGCTCGGGTACTTGATTAGAGCTCCTTCATCTCCTTCTCCACTTCACCTTAATTTCTTGATGTTTATTTTAATTAGTTCCACTGTCTTTAATCTTAATCTCGTACATTAATTAGCCTGAACCTGTTCATTTTATTATTGCAAGATGATAGATCATATTATAGTACTGTCAACACACGTTCATAAATCTTAACATTGTTTCTACATTTAGGTAACCATTTTTCTTATGTTTGCAAACCAGGTCCGATATAGACTGAAACATTTTTCTTCATCTTTTTCTTTTCTTTTCTTTCATTTTTCCCTTTTTGAAAAAGCAGTTCTCAGATTATTATTATTATTATTATTATTATTATTATTATTATTATTGATATTTATACTTTGTTAAATTAGAGTTAATTGTTTTCTCTATAATTCAGGACTGTAATAGTCTTAGAACTCCAAAAAAACCCTGGTTTTTTTTCTTCTTATCTTTCAATTAACACTGCATTAACTCCAAAAAATTAAAGTCGTTAATGCACAAAAGACTGTTTGCTGATAAATTTTGATCAGGCATGCTATTGTGGACGAGTTAGCAGCACTAGGGGCAATTGTTCATACATGTGCGAGGAACCAAGAGCAGCTCAATGAATCCATCAGGGAATGGAAGGAGAAGGGTTTTAAAGTTACTGGTTCAGTCTGTGATGTATCGTCTGATGCTGAAAGAGAGAAGCTGATGAAGGAGGTTTCCTCTCTGTTTGAAGGGAAGCTTGATATCCTTGTAAGTAAATTAATTCCACTCCTTTCTCTTTTTATTGCTTAACACATTTGCAGTAATATTTTCTTAGAAAAACAGTACGACGATTGATAGTTGCTGCAGTGATCCTAGAGAGTTTTTTCTTTTTGTTGGTTGTGGTGGTGGTGGATTCGATCACTCAGAGAAGATAAAATATACCGTTTTATTTTAACAATAATATCATGTTTAAACCCCGCTAAACTTTCTCCCATTGTTTTCTAGTATTATAGGTAAGATGATTCTTTAACATAGTATCAAAGTTTTATTGATCCAGCAGTCACGAATTCAATCTTACCACCCGTATTCTATTTGATAAAAAAAATCAATCACAAGGTAGTGTGGACCTGTACAAGTTTCAAGCTCAAAGGGCTTTCACTTGAGGAGATGTGTTAGAGAATAATATAAATCATATTCTGGGACCTCATCTAACAGCTTAAATTTTTAGATGAGATGATTTTTTAATAATTTTTCATGTTAATTCACCTTAACTAACCTTCTTATTTATACATAAAATGAAAGCTTGATAAAATAGATTTTTAAGTGTGAATATATATAATAGGTGCGTGTGAAAGCGGCTGACAACTACAGTGGGTAACTATAGTCGATGATGGTGATTGTCTTTCTTGATATTTACAAATTGAGTTTGCACTGTAGAAGATAATGTTGAATCACGAAGATCAAGCAACTGCAGTCATCAAGAGATTGAAGGCGATTAGAACAGCTATAATAATCCGATAAGGATTACAATGAATATGTATAAATTAACTAGAACTCTGTCAAGAGTAAAACAGATTAGGACTCCTCTGTATAGTTAGCTATAAATTCATTATTCTTGTATCAGTAAACTTACCGTGGAATAGAATCAAGAATTCATTCATTGACTCCATATACTTTATTTGGTATCAGAGCACTAAAAGACCAACGTCTCATCATGTCTTCTTCTCCTTCTTCTTCTACAACTCCCACCTCCTCCCTTGTCTGTCCAACAATAATTCCTATCTCTAATATCGTTTCTCTAAAATTAACACCAGACAACTATCCACTGTGGAAAACCCAGTTACTGCACTACTTTCGTGGCCAAGACTTATTTGGCTATCTTGATGGCACTCTCACTTGTCCTCCCAAACTTCTCACTTCATCCAATCCTGTAACCAATACAGTCATCCAAATTCCAAATCCTGCGCATCATCAATGGTTGCGACAGGACAACTTAATTCTAAGCACACTATGACAGAGAATGTTTTGGCTCAAATTGTCTCTTATTCAACCTCTCATCAAGTGTGGCAAGCACTAGCAACAAATTTCTCTTCTCAATCTCGAGCTCGCACTATCCAGGTTCGCACTCAACTTGCGAATGGCAAGATGGGCAGTCAGTCGGCCAATGACTACTTCTTATTTATCAAGAAATTAGCTGATGAACTTGCCATGGCTGGACAACCCCTTAGATGCGATGACATTATTTCATACATTCTTGCTAGCCTAGGGCATGAATATGACAGCCTTGTCTCCTCCATTTATGCCCGAACTGACCCAGTCACCATTGAGGAGGTATATTCTCTTCTTATTGTTACAGAATCTCGACTCAATCGTCATCATCTGTCTTCTACTAATCAATATGCAGAGGCTAATATTGCACAACGCCACCAAGGCTATTCCAGCAATAAACCCAAAAGTAATTTCCGAAACAACTTTCGGGGTCGTGGCCAACATCACTCTTCTTCTTACCGTACTGGGAATAATTTTTCTCACAAACATGACAGCTACAATACATCTTCCATTGTATGTCAAGTTTGTGGTAAACAGGGCCATTCAGCAAGAAAGTGTTACCATCGCTTCGATCTCACATATCAACAGCCAGCTTCTCCTCAACATAAACAGGCTTTCCTTTCCACTCATGGCCGGGATAATGAATGGCATGCAGACACTGGTGCTACCCATCATATTACTCACGATATGACTCATTTAGACCTCAAGAGTGATGACTACAATGGATCCGATCAGCTGCAAGTGGGTAATGGCCAAGGTTTGCATATCTCTAAAACTGGCACCTCATCCCTTCATACTCTGTCTCACTCGTTTCTATTAAATGATATTCTCTTTGTTCCTGAAATTCAGAAAACTCTAATTTCTGTCCAAAAATTATGCATTGATAATAACGTTTATTTCGAATTTCATGGCTATTTCTTTCTTGTGAAGGATTACTCGGGGATCATCCTTCATCGCGGTCATGTTCTTAATGGTTTATACCAGTTCACGTCCAAGCATCTTTCTCCTCAAATATTTTCCAGTGTGCGTCTTTCGTATGATCAATGGCATCGACGCCTTGGTCATGCTTCCTCTCCTGTCGTTCAAAAAGTTTTGTCCTCTAATAAAATACCAGTTGATAAATTAAACAAGCACACTATATGCAATGACTGCAATTGGCAAAAAGTCATGCCTTGCCATTTCATAATTCCAATTATGTTTCTACTTCTCCGTTGGACTTAATTTTTACCGATGTTTGGGGTCCGGCATCTGTAGCTTCCACTACTGGTGCTCGTTATTATGTCAACTTTCTTGATAATTACTCTAAATATTTGTGGTTGTTTCCAATCAAATTAAAATCTGATGTTGAGCATATTTTTATGCAATTTCAATGCTATGTGGAAAAACAATTTAACCACAAAATAAAAGCAATTCAATCTGATTGGGGGGGGGGGGGGGGTGAGTATCACAGACTTCACAAATATTTTCAAACAACTAGCATAGCCCATCGTATAGCATGCCCTCATACTCACCAACAAATTGGTTCTATTGAACGTAGACATCGCCAAATTGTTGAAGTAGGCCTCAGTTTATTGGCTCACTCCCAATTACCTCTTTTGTATTGGGAAGATGCATTTACCACTGCCACTTTCATAATTAATCGCTTACCCACACCAATTCTCAAAAATCGGTCACCATATGAAATTTTACATCACCGGGTACCAGATTTTTCTTTCTTACGTGTTTTCGGGTGTGCATGCTGGCCAAATCTTAGACCCTATAACAGACATAAATTAGATTTTCGGAGCAAGTCATGTATTTTCATTGGATATAGTATAAACCATCATGGTTACAAGTGTCTTGATTTATCAACTGGTCGTGTTTATGTGTCTAGACATGTTATTTTTGACAAAAATTTGTTCCCTTACAAGCATCAAATGTCTTCTTCACTGTCTTCAAACTCTAATTCCTCCACACATGTCACACTGCCATTTCACTCTCTAGTCCCCATTCAAGCCAATTTTTCGGATATGCATACCCCACCACAACCACTTGCTACTAATGAATCTGTTTCTATAGTCTCTCAATCTACAGGTACTGATGCTGAGATTCATGACAGCAGTATTGCATCTCCAACACCTGCAGCTGCTGACCTGCAAGTGGCTGTTCCGACAGATTCAAATCCTATTCTCATGAACAATGCAACCAGGACTCATGTTATGGTCACAAGATCACGCAACAACATCTTTACACCGAAGCACACCTCTGATGATTTCATACGGTATCCTCTACCAAAAGCCCTCATTACAACTGTTAAGTCACCTGATTTTGAGCCATCTTGCTATAGTGAGGCAGTTAAACTTCCACAGTGGCGTACTGCTATGAATAATGAATTTGATGCACTTCTACGTAATGCCACTTGGTCACTGGTTGTTCCACCTCCTACTGCCAACATTGTAGGCTGCCGTTGGATCTACAAAATAAAGAAAAAGGTTGATGGTTCCATTGAACGATTCAAGGCACGACTTGTTGCCAAAGGTTTTCATCAACAAGAGGGTATTGATTTCAACGAAACATTCAGTCCTGTCGTAAAACATGCCACCATTCGCACTATCTTATCCATTGTTGTTTCTTCCAACTGGCACATCAAGCAAATTGATATTCAAAATGCTTTTCTTCATGGAACCTTGGAAGAAGAAGTTTACATGACTCAACCACAGGGTTACGTCCATCCTCAGTATCCTGATCATCTATGTCGTCTACATAAATCCATTTATGGATTGAAACAAGCACCAAGGGCCTGGTTCTCTCGGCTCACAGACAAATTACGGGACAATGGTTTTATTGCTAGCAAAGCTAACCCTTCATTATTTATTTGTCACAGGGATAATGTTCTAGTATTGGTCCTCATTTATGTTGACGATATTATAATCACCAGTGCATCCAATTCTGCCATTCATCACCTTATTCAGTGCCTACATTCAGACTTTGTTGTCAAGGAGCTTGGTGACCTTAATTACTTCTTGGGAGTGGAAGTATTACGCTCCACAGAAGGCTTATACCTCACACAAAGGAAATATGTGGCTGATCTGCTGAGAAGAACACACATGGACGAAGCAAAGCCATGCAAAAGTCCTATGTCTACAAGCTGTCAACTGTCTGCAACTGATGGAATGACTTTTTCTGATGCTTCCCTTTACAGGCAAGTAGTTGGAAGTTTACAGTATTTGGCCTTCACCAGGCCTGATCTCTCCTTCTCCATCCACAAGGTCAACAAGTTCATGCATAACCCTCTAGAGCCACATTGGCAGGCTGTCAAAAGAATTTTACGTTATCTCAAGCATACCATTTCCACTGGCATGTTCTTCCGCTCATCATCTTCATCTGCTATCCAAGTTTATTCAGATTCGGATTGGGCAGGGGATAGGGATGACCGACGTTCCGTAGGTGCGTATTGTATTTTCATGGGCAAAAACCTAATCTCATGGCGCTGCAAGCAACAAGCTACAGTTGCCCGAAGCAGCACAGAGGCAGAGTACAAATCACTGTTAAAGGAAATTAATTTACAGAGTTAAACAACACCAGTCCTATGGTGTGATAATATTGGGGCTACATTTTTGACAGTCAATCCTATCTTCCATGCTCGGACAAAGCACATTGAAATTGATTTCCATTATGTTCGTGATCAAGTCCAGCAAAAACAGCTCACAGTCCAATTCATCTCATCCAAAGATCAGCTCGCACACTCACTAACAAAGCCATTATCTCCTCAAAAATTCTCAGAAACTTTGGGCAATCTGAATGTCCAATCTCTCCCCTTCAGATTGAGGGGGCGTGTAGAAGATAATGTTGAATCACGAAGATCAAGCACCTGCAGTCATCAAGAGATTGAAGGAGAGATTGAAGGCGATTAGAACAGCTATAATAATCCGATAAGGATTACAATGAATATGTATAAATTAACTAGAACTCTGTCAAGAGTAAAACAGATTAGGACTCCTCTGTATAGTTAGCTATAAATTCATTATTCTTGTATCAGTAAACTTACCGTGGAATAGAATCAAGAATTCATTCATTGACTCCCTATACTTTATATGCACCAACAATTATAACTTTATTAAGAAGCCATAATTGTTGTAACATAAATGCATAAACAATTATTTCTGATTCCCTGAACTCGATCTCCCAAATTATGATCTCTAGGTAAACAATGCTGGGACAAACATATATAAAGCAACCTTAGATTACACAGCTGACGATTTCACATCTCTCATGGCGACAAACCTTCAATCTGCTTTCCATTTGTCCCAACTTGCCCATCCCCTTTTGAAAGCTTCAGGAGCTGGAAATATTGTCTTCATGTCTTCCATCACTAGTGTGGTATCTGTCAACACTCAGTATCCTTTGTATTCAGCTTCTAAAGGTACGTACTTTACTACTACCTCTCTTTCTCTTGAGCTGTGTGTTTTCTCACTTGGATTTTCATCTTATTTCTTCTGCAAAAGCTTCTTGTTCTATTCTGATATATATTTCCATGGCCATGGATACTGCATGCAGCGGCAATGAACCAACTTACAAGGAATTTGGCATGCGAATGGGCCAAGGACAGCATAAGGGTTAACGCAGTTGCACCTTGGTTCATCCGAACTCCACTCACAGCACCTGTATATCCGAACTCAATGCTTCTCGTTTTTTGCATAATATTTTTCATTCGATTTTCATCACTGCATGCTATATATCTATGTATCGGTTTCGGATCAGCTAGGTGAACTAGGTTAACTAATGTCAGCTAGCTAGCACAGCAACACATATGTTCTTCCCAGGCTAACTAGTTTTTTTCTGATCAGATTATGAGTTTTTTTCTTACCATTCAGAGTCTGGCCGATGAAAACATTTTGAAGGAGGTTTTGATCCGAACACCGATGAGACGAGTTGGAGAACCAGGGGAGGTTTCTTCTGTTGTCGCGTTTCTGTGCTTACCAGCCCCAGGTTTCTTGAGAGGACAGGTGATCTGCATTGATGGAGGGATGTCAGTGAATGGCTTCTCCATGGGTTGAAAATTAGGTCTCATTCATCGAGCTAGCTACTTGTAGGGTTGAAGAAGACTATCTTCTTTTTGCCTCTAGCTTGATGATTTTCCTGTCATATATATAAGAGGATTCTTTCAGCCTCTTCTTGATCAATGACTTGTAGCCAATTTAATACTCTTTATTTGGTTGTTTTCAATGGTCAATAAACTATTATTGCAGCTAATACTTGCTTATTTATGCCTATCTATTTAATAGAAATATTATTTTAAAATAACTATTTGTTCTTACAAAACAAAGCTTATATCTACAAAATAAAAAACAATCTGCAAAATTTAAATACAAAAAAGTTATTTAAAAAAAAAAATCTTTATCCTAAAAAGCTTGCAAGACTCGTAATCTTGATAATGAGAGCAAGACAAGCCGATAAAAAAAAAAACTTTTTCTTAAATAATATACAATAATAAAATCATAAATGAAAATGAGGAAAAAAGATTTTCAAACTATATAAACTCTTAAAACTTGTGTCAAACAAATCAAAAACTGAAGGATGTAACCACGATAAAAATCAATAACATGAAAAATTATAATTAAAAAAAATAAGAATAGACAACAAAATAAAAAATAAATTTGAGGAAACCACAAAACCAATTATTTGAATAGTTTCTTTCTCTAGCATCCCTTTGAAAATTATTATAAAAAATTGTCTATAATTTTATAGAGATATACTTGCTATTTAACTCAAGCTTTGTTATGAGTTGGACAAATATTTTCCAGCAAAATAAAAAGAATTTTTAGGCCTTTCTAACTCCTTTTATTATAATGTTTTTAATCATAAATCAAAAGGTCTGTGCTTATATTTAATTTACTTGTATTTAATTAAATGATTTGAGAATTATCTATGCTAAAAATTACAAAAAAAAGTGTTAAGACATCTGTTTGACTCTCCTTATTGTAGGTTGAATATTTGTATAGCATAAAATAATTAATTTTTTGGTGTTGTACATTCTTTTTCGACATGAAGAAAAACAAATGTGAATAAAAAAACCCGATTTTTATATATAATAAAATAAAATAAGGATCATATTTATTAATAAAAAATGTGTAGGATTTCAAGTTGATTTTTAATGTAATAGAAAAATAAAAAAAATATTACAAGTATATTTCATTTTATCATGATATTATTTAACCAAAATAAAATAAATCATACAATGCATGAATTGATAAATTATGATAGAACTAAATGACCATGAAACTCTAAAATAAAAAGATACTCATCTTGTCACCGTAAAAGTAAATAAATAAATATGATATTTAACCCTAAATTTTTTATTTGATTCACACAATTTATTTTATTTTATCTTGAATTTATTTTTTATTCAGAATAAATAATCCTGATTTTTAAAGATAAAATTTATTTATATAAAACATAAATGAATTAGAATAAGCTTCTCAAAATATTATGCACATACAAAATAATAAAAAAACAATTGTACGTTTTGACATTGAAATTCTAAATTAAAAAAAAATCGTCCAAAAATAAAATATAAATGAAAATAATATTTAACCTTACCTTTTGTTTTATGCACCCATTTTATTTTTATCTTAAAGGTAATTGTTTCTTACCTAGAACAAATAATTTTTAGTTTTTAAACTATTTATGTGTATGTTCGTATTGTAATAGAAAGTACTTTTGAAAAATATCTCTTATTTTAAAATACATAAAATAAATGATATTTTATTTTTAATATAAAAAACATTGAAATCATGAAAAATAGAATAAAATAAAACATATATAGAAACTCAATGCAAAACAGCCAAAATATAATTCAGTGGAAAGAGCTGCTGTCTGACACTTCATTAGTCTGAGTGGCTATCATTACCACCGCCACTGCCCCACCTTTTTCCTTCTTCCGAACGGTAGCTCCAGCTCTCCTCCATAGTCAACACCGACATAGCGACGGTGGTCTTGACCTTCAATAATATGTTTTTTCTTGATTTGCTAACATTCTCACTTACTTTCCACATTTATTCTGGCTACCATGTGTATTATAACCTATAGGTATTGAGCTTGAAAGAGAGAAAGAGAAGATGTCTCAAGCAGAAAGCAATGGCGAAAATATGGGATTGGGTCTCCCAGGAATGGTGCCCATGTCACTGTTGGAACCAAAGGACCTGGGTAATTCTCGCTCCTTCATTTCCTTTCCATCTTCACCTTGCTTGATGTGTATTTTAGTTCCATTGTCTTCATATGTACATCAGTCTAAACCTGTTAATTTTATTGGAAGATGATAGAATGCGTTAAGGTCCCAAATCTCTTTGCTTTGTGTTTTCTGTTGTCAAAAAATCACAAAATATTTAGATGGTTAAACAACCCAGCATATATGTTTAGCTTATAATCTCCTTCGAAATTATAAGAACTTGGTAAACTTGCAACCAAACAAAGCCAAAAGCATATATAAATTATATTTAAACAAAACTGTTACGGTTAATATGCTGTTAAGCTACATATTTGACCTTAATTTTGGTTAGTTTAACTCGTGTTAAGTCGAAATAAATGGAATTGGTTAGTTTAAGAGGTGATTGAAGTGACCATGTGTAAGACTGATGTGTGATGATTTTGCATGTATAAAATACGGGCTGAAATATGTAGAATACAGTAAGAAAGAGAGAGAGAAAAGAAGAGGATTATGTCCCCTGTTTATTGCATACTTGTTTTTCATAAAGATTGCATTTTTATGTTGTGTTGACCACACACAAGTTAATAATTTAGCCAGCAGTAGTGGTATTAGAGCTGAGGTTAAAGGGTATCAAGTTTGGAGGTGAAATCAAGTAAAAGAAGCTAATTTGCAAGAGATGACCAAGGCAAGCAACTTAAACCGGAGTTCTGTCTAGCCTCCAATGTTTACTAGAGAAAATTATGAATTTTAGAGCAGAAAGATGAAGACTTTGCTCACTTGACTTGACTTGTGGGAGATGATAGAGACTTAATTTGTGGAGCCTGATTCAATAGACAACTTGCCCACAGAACAAGTAGGAGGTTTGAAGGATAGAAGGAGCAGAAATGCTGGAGCTTTTGGGTTAATTCAGAGTGGGGCAGTTGATCCTGTCTTTCTACAACTGGAATATGAAGGAGATGTGAATGTAATAGTTGTTAAGCTGCAAACACTTAGAAAAGAATTTTAGAATTTGAATTTGAATTTGAAATTGACATTGAAATTGAAATTGAAGGAGAATGAATCGGTTGAAGAGTTTTCTAATAGGTTGATAGAACTCGTAAATCAAATGAGAATATGTGGGGAGGAAATTCCTGATAGAAAAACTATAAAGAAAGTCCTTATTAGCTGGCCTGAAAAATTTGATTCTATTGTTGCTACTGCTGAAGAAACTAAGGATCTGTCTAAGTTAACTATTCAAGAATTGAATGGTACCTTGAACTTAGTGAGAAAAGACTAGTTCATCAGTCTGAAGAATTTATTCAGAATGCATTCAATCCAAGCTTACTCATGGCAGTCAAAACAAAGAGAAATGGTCTTCCAGTGAAGGAAAAAAAAAGTTGAGTCTTGAACACCATGCTTCTTTTAGTTTTAGCTCACAGTCATCGCTATCTTATATATGCTTATAAATGCTCATAACTAATCTTGATTCTGGGCTCCAGTATATAGACATTCATCTCTTGAAATCAGTTTAAACAGTATAAAACTGGTTTGCTAATGCATTATGAACAATTATACTGTTGTAGATGAGTTGGCAGCGCGTGGGGCAATCGTCCATACAAGTGTTAAGAACCAAGACTAGCTCAATGAATGCATCCATGAATGGAATGAGAAGGGTTTTAAAGTACTGGTTCAGGCTGTGACGTATCCTCTAATTCCGAAAGAGAGAGGCTGATGAAGGAGGTCTCCTCTCTGTTTTATGGGAAGCTTACCATCCCAAGTATAAAACTTTCTCCCAATTTCTGCAGCCCCATTAGTGTTTTAAAACCACAGGCTGCCGGATTGTGCTTTAAAGGGAATATAGCATTGATAATCATAGCATTCATCCTAAAAAGAGTTTCAACAAGTTTTAAAATCATTACAAATTTGTGGCCACGATCTCAACTTTGATAAGGTAATATCCTTGAATCCCAACAGGTTATGTTTTCCAAACCAGAGAATATAGCCAAATTTATTTTTTTCTATCTTTAGAAGGAAAGTCATATTCTCTCTTCGATTCCAATTTAGCCTTAATTATAATTTCTTAAAAATCGCCTCTTTATTTAATTTCTTTTCCAGCCTGATACATATTAATTATGTCTATGCACAAAATTAACCAAATAAAATCTAGCTTAACATGCTAAACTTAATTGCAAATCAAACTTGTCATGCATATTTTATTGTTTTGATCATAGATATTACTTGTGTTTTTGGGCTTGAACAATGTTTTCCTATCACGAATCTTCATTGTGTAGCTGTACACTAGGGTTAAAAATAGATTCATGATTGTAATTGTTAGTCAAGTGTAACATTATATTTTTCATTTTTAAGATTATAGATTGAAATGTTAGGATTCAACGGAATTGAGTGTTATAAATGGGTTCAAAGTTCAAATAAAAAGACTTCAGGACTTTATTTCTTCACAACAAATATAGTATTTAGTTTTGAAATTCAAAGTTTAACTTTTATTTTTTATATTCTCCTTTCTTTCTATTTAACGCCAAATGAAGTCTCTCTAAATGAACTTGCTTTTTTCATAGGAATAAAATTAATAATTCATTAATAACCAGTTAAGAAAATAGAGTACAAGCCACAAGAGTGAATGACTAGAAAAAACCATAGTTGTTAAACTTGGTTTAATCTAGTGGATTAACTAAAAAAAAAACTGTGATTCAGAATCTAAATTGGACTGAATTTTTAATTAAGTTGGTCGTAATATTAACTTAAACAAACTTTATTAATCTGCTCAAATTAATTTATTTATTTGGCTCATTTAGCTAAATTTGGTGTAGACGCTCCATGTTTTATTATTTTAAAAAAAATAAAAACTAAAACAAGTTGATTTCAAACAAAAAATAATGATCAAAATTGATTCGGCAACCCCAGTAACAAGGGTTCTTTTCAAGTCAGACATGATCTGGTACGATAACTATGGAACAGACATGACTTCCCAACAAAACTAATGGGAAAAAGAAGAAGCCGGCAACCTTTCCCAGAAACAAAGTACTGTAAACACCAGAATCCACTGCAACACTAATGGAGATGACTGAGCAAGGAACTCAGAGCCAAACACAGAAATTACCGGCAAAGAACACAGCCATAGCCAGGAACAATGAAAAGAAACTAGCCCACACGAACGAACAGTTGAGAAAATTAAAAGTCCCTGGAGTAACAGGAACCAGCTAAACTTTTTACTGAGAAGCGTTTCAGATCACAATCTATTATTACCTGTTTCCACATGTCTATATTGTTATAGATTTTATGTTAATCTTTCACAGATTCTATGATTTTTCGTGTTACAAAGAGAGTATTGTGCGTTTAATGTGTTAATGTAAGCTATTAGATAGACCCAATAATATGATTTATATTATTCTCTAGCACATTCTTTTAAATGAAATCCCGTTGGGCTTGAAATCCGTTGGGCTTGAAACCCGCACAAACCCATATTATCTTGTGCTTGATTTTTTATCAAATAGAATGGGGGTGGTGAGCTTCAAACTCATAGCCGTTGGGTCAACAAAGCTCTGATACCATGTTAAAGAATCATCTTACCTAAAAGCTTAAGCAATTAGATGAGATCTTAGAATATGATTTACATTATTTTTTAAAGGCAAATCTTTTCATACATACATGAGTAAGAAATTTATGAAGGAAAGATAGTGTAGTTTATCTGGAAATATATATAATGCAAAAATAATGCCCATTCTACGTTCCATGTTTTGTTAGTGCTCCACACTTCTGCATCATTCAATTTGATATACAAGGAGCACTGTCTAGATTATCTTGAATCTCTTACTGTATTTTTCTTTTTCCAGGGTTTGAGAAACAACATTTGGATCACTTCAAAATATAAAGTTTTTGGTGTTAAAGAATAATATAAATCATATTTTAGGACCTTATCTAACAGTTTAAGCTTTTAAATGAAATGGTTCCTTAACATAGTATCAGAGTCTTGTTGACCCAACAGTCACGAATTTGAATCTCATCCATCCTATTCTATTTGATACAAAATCAAGCACAAGATAATGTGGGTTCATGCAAGTTTCAAATTGAAAGGACTTTCACCTGAAAAAGTGTGTTAAAGAATAATATAAATCATATTCTGGACCTCATTTAGCAACTTAAAATTTTAAGTGAGATGTTAACTGTGGAAAAAATCATTAAGATTGGAATCCTTCGACTACATTTTACCCCGCTAGAAAACAAGCAAGTAAAACAGATGGGAAAAATCAGTCAGTCAGTCAGTCAGTCAGTCTAGTGTTAGAATCTTCCAAAATAACACTCAGAGCAAGCTAGTGTGAAGAATTAAAAGTATGATTTCTCCACCTAACTATATATGGAGTCTTGACCCTTCAACAGTTCTTGAGCTTGTAAAATCACATCTCAAAAACAATGGTGATGATCTCATCTTTAACAATGGAATGTACAGTCCTGCACCTGTAAGGTTACACGGTAAGAAATCATATTCCTCTTTGGTTCAATCAAACTCATTCACTTACAGTAAATCATTGCAATCATATTCCAAGTCCTGCAGCTATTAATAAATACACCAGAAAAATAGCTAGCTTTGCTCCAACATTAATTATAGCCTCAAAAAGCGAGTTTTCTCCGCTAATTATTGAGTAAAATGGCCTGCTTCGGCAGCCTCACCACTAGCAATGATGTTACTGGACTCCATATATGTTAAAACTGGATCCTGAAGCTACTAAATTAGTTGTACTAATTAGTTGATCAAGATCTAACATATACTTGAAGCTTAAAATATGTTCATCAACAAAAAATAATAGGAAAACAGAAATAGAGACACTGTTATGAACGAAAAGACTGTTGTTTTAACCCTGGTCCCGTTGAGACATTATAATTATGTTTTTGTCGAGTGAAGTTTGAAACATGCCAATTCATGGTCTACGTGTTAAGATTTGCCGAACAATACTTAATTATCAGCTGTCCCCTTTATCAATTCACTGTCATGAACTTTATTCTCTTTGAATCTGTTTTCTCTTAAAAGACACTCAACCCTACCACCATATCAACTTTTTGCCTAGGGATTCGACCGCGAACATCGTACAGTTTGATGAGGCTATAATTATGATCTCCAATGCTCAAATGATTTTGATTTGATGCCACAAACATAAGATCATCAATACCCTATTCTAGTCCTATAGAGGGTGGTCAAGTGGATTATTATAAGGGTACATGAATCTTTCAAAGTGCATGATGTGTTAAAAGAAATCCAGAGACGCAGGGAAAGTTTAGTTCTTCTAAAGCTTCTCGATCATGGAAGCCTTCTTCTCTGGTATTTCACTCTGATGAAGATTTTCTGAGGTCAAAATCTTCGCTACTGAGAGTATGCTTCCTTCTGACTTTCTGAATGATAATGGAGATGCATTATCTGTCTACCCATCTGGATTATTTTTGCTGTAGTGCTAGCTGGCTACTGGTGGTAGAGCTATATAATGTGATCCCTTTTTTAATAATAATAATAATAATTTGATCATATATCTTATAATATATATATAGGTTGACACAGTAGAGCAAAAAAATATGCATGGGCAAGACAGTAAAGAAGGTTTGAATTGACCAAGCATTCATGTATGGCTCATACACAAGATGCTCTAAAAATACTACAAAAAGAAAGGGTAAAAAAAAGTTACAGGAAGAGGAACAGAAACATCCAAATTAGACCATCCAGAGAAAGCTACACTAAGGATAAAATAGCAAAGATATTAGTTGCAATAAGCCTTTCAGAGACTGCCAAAAAAATGCAGAAACTGCCCACATATGGTATGTCAAGGGCAAAAGGAGGGCCAATCACAGAGGAAAATTAACAGTAAACTTTCTAACAGTTCAGCACAGACTCTTCTTGAATCCTACCTAGCATCTGATACACAGCTGTAGCAATCTCATCCACTGAACTCAGCTTGCAATCGTCTTCTACCTGCAATAATAGTCAGATTAGGTGTTTTTTCCCCTTGAATAAAAAGGATTTGTGTTAACTTGATTCCTTGATAAACTTGCTCTGATATATTTACCTTGACACTTAGACAATAAAGCACGATTTGATCAGCTGTTGAGACATTTAGGTGAAGAACAGTGAGCCGCATACTATGCAGCGCAGAAACAACCTTCAAGAGCTGTTTCGGCCGCCTCTTCGATCTTATTTTGAGGTTGGCATGGCTCTCCACCATGGTCACTTCTATGTCAGCTATAGCAGCAGACTGAGACTTCATCAGTTTTTCATCCTTGCCAGCCGAGCTTTCGCAATGAATTGAGCTTGTTGAGTACTGTGGAAATATAAAGAATTTAGAGAAAGGCAGCGAAGAAACACGTTGCTGATCACCACCATTTGATTTTTCTTTCATTTCTTTACAGGCACCGAGAACTTGTAGCTTCTGTTCAAGCTCCTTGACAAAATTAATAGCGCCTCCAATAATTGAAGCCTGATCACCCTACAGAAATTTACAGCTTAATTAAGAGAGAAAGAAACTTTGCAGGTGATAGAAGAAGTTATCACGAAATGAAATTGGGAATGAGAGGGATACCCTTTGAACGTAGGACTCGGGCATTAGAGATCTCAGAACTGAAAGATACTCATTCATTTGCTTTCTTCGGTTTCTCTCTACAGCAATGTGAGTCATTCTTTGATTTTCAATCTCTTCTCTGTTCTTTTTACTCCTTGACCTTCTTCTCTTAACACGAGGAGCAGCCATTTCTGATGATTCGCCTAAGCGGTGGTGATGATCACTGGTTGGAGTGGTACTCATCAGTCCATTTGCTGCATCAATGCTAGCATCTGATAAGGATGGAATGTTGCTACAAGTCAGGAGCAGATCATTGAAGGGAGGCGCCATGGAAACAGGTGGTGACAAAGGGTTCCAATCCCCATGAAGAAATGTTTCTGTTTGGTTCTCGAGAAAATAAGAAGAGCAGCTTTTGTCTTGATCTTCTTCGTTTTGGTCCAGGCCAAAGTCATAGCTCCAATTCCCACCTGCCAAATTGTAGAGTTCTTTGCTGTTGTGGCCAAACCAATCTTGCTGAAAGACCGCAGCCTCTAGTGCCATCTCTTTTCGATCTCTTTTCAGAAACTCAGTGTATTTCTTCCTTTTTTTTCCCCTCTTGAACGCAACACAGAGAGAAAAGAGTAGCAGCACAGAAACCACCCAAAAAGAAGAGAGGCTTTCTGCGTTCTGGGTCTTGAATGGATGGAGAAGATGAGCTTTTAAAGGCCTTGCTATGAAACAAATTATCTACAGCATATTGCACGTGAAAATGGTATTGAGTTTTTGTTGAAAAAATGAGAGGAGAGTACCTTGGAAGATGACAGAGGTTTATATATGTTCATAGGTTTTTAAATGAAATAATTACTATCATTTTGATTTATTCCTAATTTTTTTGTTAAGTAGAAAAATAAATTACAATCAACTTGCTGACAATAAAAAAAAAAGACTTGTGATTTTTTTAAAATGTTATATTAAGTTCTAAAAAATCACATCCATTGATCATCGTTGTGACCGGAAAAAAGAGATTTTGAGTAATTAAATGACATGAAAATTTATTATCAACCAATTATATAGATATTCTAGTATATAACATAAGAAGATCTCGTCGTCAAACTAACAACTTGACATTAAAAAAATTATAATTTTTAATTTAATTTTAAGATTGAGCTTAAAATTTTACAGGTGATTTTCAAAGTTCAATTCTAGGTCCGGGTCAACACACTTTTATCATACCCTCTTTAAGAGATTTTAAAATAGATTTGCTTAAAATTAGATGTTGTTCAAGCTAATTTCATTATTTTTCTTTGATTTTCCAGGATTTTATGATAGTTTTGAATCTCTTGTTATTTTTCCTCTTTTTTTTTAGGGTTTTTGTTCTTCCTTGTTAAGATATTTTTTAGATTATTTAAAAAGTTATAACCTCTTACAAACTGATAATATATCTGATTTTATTCTCGTAAATAAAACTAAAAACAAAAGTTATTGGTGTGCTAACTCTATTATGTCAAACCCTACCTTTCTTTTTGTTGTTGTCTACGTGATATCCTTTGCAATTGAGGGACTACCATGAAGAAATTCTTGCAACTTATTTTGGAAATTCAATCCTAATATATAAATTATAAGAATTAAATCTTTAATCATCATGACAAGTTTTCAAATTGTTCTCCTTTCTTTCATGGTTTGTGATTGAGATTTTATCCTGTTGGATAAGAAATATAACAGCAGCCACTGAAACTTGAAGCTTGAATCCTTGTCCACATATATTTATCTCCTACCTGGTTGACGGTAAACAAGTTCTTAAGAATCAGTATATATATATATATATATATATATATATATATATATATATATATATATATATATATATATATATAGACACTTGTGGCAGTACTTACGACACAATTGTCAATTCTATCAAACAAAAAAACTGTTTTATTAATGGAGTGAAAATGATATTAGCAGAAGTATCTGAATTAGGGCAGAACTGACATAAGTATTGTTCATGTAGCCTACAATAGCCAATTTCTTATTTTGTCTTTTATTTTTTGTATCCAGCTGAACATGTTTGACTTGACTTGGGCTTCGTGGACATGGTGTTTTAAGGGCTACATGTCTAGAAAATATTGAGAAAAATAAAATAAAATAAAATAAAATTTTAAATGCTCTAAAAAGGTTTAAGACACCGACTTCTAGCCAAATACCAGAGGTAGCAACGAAGGGCCAGCTTCCTCTTGTTTCTGTTCAAATTATATCCTTGAATTTTATGCAGACACTGCCTGCTGACCACCATTTCACTTTACACTGCTGGAAGTACGTACTGCATCTTGATATGATATACGGAGAGCGAGTGACACGCGCCACCGTGAACCACCGAAATTTGTGAGCTGACACAGAAAGATCGTCATTTTGGTAAGGGTCGGATGTACGAGCTCATTGAGATACGTGAAAATAAAAAGGGCTGACAAAGCAAAGATTCTTACAGCGAGCAAAGCTGAAAGTTACATGGCTTTGATTTGTCTGATTATCTGTACGTGAGGAATCCATGTGAGGAACCAAACAAGCAATTCATCACATTATAATTTCTTGCAGGGCACTGCTCGTATTTTATTTTATTATTTATCGATTGCTTTCCCAAGAGTTCTGCAAAAGGCAGCTTCTGTTTCCACAGCTCCGAAGGAGTGTGAGCCCCTCTGTATTATTTGCTACACTTATTTATGATAAATTTCTTTGTTTTCTGGGAATTCTATTATTTATGATGAGAATTTTTCATCATGATTGATGTATTTAGGTTACAAAGAGTAGTGAAAAGGAGCGAGGCAATCTTGAGATCCTGAAAATTGGAAGAATTTATTGTTCTATCTCAGTTTCAGATAGATTTATACAGGATTTAAATATAAATTTATAAAAAGAGTAAATCATTAATGAAAAATTTCATTTCTAAAATTTGTTCATAGGGATATATAGAGAGAGCACACAGCTTGGAAAATTGAATCTTTAGAGGGCCATGATCTGCCCAAGAATCATTAAAGAAATGGATCTCATTTTCACTACCATCTTTGTAGTGGCAATATTTCTTTAAAGCTGTTGAGATTTCACCTTCATTTTAAATGATGGAGTGTATATACTTGAAAGAAAATGATTGAAGATTGGTCATTTTTAATTTTAAATCATGGTTATGTTCTGGATAGGTAGACGACACGGTGTTTATCTTAATTTTTTTTTTCAAGAAAATTGGTAGGCCTATTAAAAAAAATAGAAGAATTGATCTAGTCGAGACGTACAGGCCTCTGTAGGACCTCACTCCTAAGCGTTTCTTAACGTTCGGACACGCTAGGAAACCGAGGTCCGCACACTTTACCGGACTCTTTTTTGACATTTTTTCCCTTTAGAATATCAAAAATCTTTTGTGGTTAATTGTGTTTTTGATATAAATTAGATTTACAGAAAAAAAAAATGATGCTATTTTTATTTATATAAAAAATATGGGTTTGTTAGTTCAGATTTTCTTTTCCTTTTTTGCTATTACAATACACCTTTTCATTTTCTTTCTTTTTTACATATTTTAAAAATATAATATTTTAAAAATTTGTAGCTAGATTCTCACTGTACTATTATTAATTGGGTGATAAGCTTTTTATTGGTTTGGATTTTTTTTTCTTATCCTAAAAAAAGAAAACAAAGTGCAAGAGATACGATAATATTGATTTAAGTCCACAGCAACAGACAGAAAGTACAAATCAATACTTTATCTCTTTAATTTCTACTTTTGTTTTCGTTCAACTTCCATCGGAATCAATTTTTTAAGTAATTTTGAACAGTATATATATATATATATATATATATATATATATATATATATAAGCCATCCTCATCCAAATATCTCGTGCCCAATAATCCAAGTTGCTTCCCAGTGATCTTCAGCTAGCTACCACACTATTGACAATTTTTCAGTGGTCCTGGCTAGTTCTACAGCAAGGAGAGTACTGATTTATTTTATAGGGTTATGCTCTTGGCACTTTGCTAATCCTTTCATTTTAAATCCATCAGTCACTAATAGTAGTAAAGTATGCAGACATTCCATCACAAAAAAAGGAAAAAAAAGAAAAAAAAAAGAAAAGAAAAGGTGTAGGACATAATAAAACAGATGCTGCACTGCTAATCTCTTGCTTTTGCGTGAGCAATCAATGATCTTGCAATGTGATTTGATACACAGAACTGTGATGCTTTGCTATATCCATATGCAAATATATATTAAATCCCATTAAGAATTCCGATATTTAACTAAGGTTTATCAGTCGGCTTGAACATTTTGTTGGCTGCTACTGGTTTTTCTTCATGTACGTTGGCTGGTGATAATAAATATTTTTTTTATATGAGGAAACTCCATCACCTGGAAAACACATTTTATAGGTTCAGGTGAGCGAGTAAAATCTCGGTTGTCTTATACTCTTACAAGTGGTGCATGACCTCACTCGAACTCGATACTTGCTGTATAAATCTCAAGTTTTTTTTCATCACGTCAAACCCTTTAGAGACATGATAATAAACCACTTGCATGTGAAAGGAAAAAAAAAAAGAATGGAGTATTTATGAATCTTATGAGAATGATCGGACAGCTGGTAGACCAGACAGAAAAAATCAATAACCATTTTGTCTAGAAAAGAAACTGTCCCAGTCTACTTAATATATAATCAAAAACCAAAATCTTTTATTGAGTGGTTCATGCATCAGCAATCCAACAGGTTTAGGGCAATTGTCTTCATATGAGAAATGTCATTGTTGCCTATTTCTGCTACCCAACTCGTACCATCTGCTTTCACACTATATATCGTGTTTTTTCCTTCTTTCTTGCTAATTTTACTTGGGAAGAACGGTGGAACTCAAACTTGAATTGCAGAGTTCATTCACACCCACCCATTTAGACAATATATATACATATATATATATAGACACACACACCATTTGACTGCATACTTGATAAATACAAAAACAATTTGTGAAAAGAAACCATTTGTCTTTAGACTTATTTTTAAGGGCATTTTATCATTTCATTGTGCATTTGTTTCCTTATATATTTTATAAAATACTAAGCTAACCCTTAACTTTAATCAAAAAACAAAAAAAAAAATAATCATTATGAAAATAATACACACCCCTTCACACTTGTTTTATTTGTAATACTTTTCAATTGATGTCAAAGATGTCTTTAATCCGAGTAGTGCTCGATTTAATTACTAGCTTGAATCATGAAGTTAAACAAATTGATGTGAAAACTATTTTTATCTATAATGACTAAGATAATGAGATCTATATGGAGCAACTTGATTCATTCATGGTAGAACATGGTTATGGTAAAACCACTCATGATCACTATGTGTTTATAAGAAGATTTCATAATGATAACTTTATTATTCTCTTGCTATATATGGATGTTATGTTGTTTATTGGCTATAATGTTTAGGAGATCAAAAATTTGAATGAGGAGTTAAGTCTTTTGTAATGAAAGACTTATACATATAAAACAAATCCCTGGCATAAAGATTCCTTATGATGGAATGAATCGGAAATTTTAGCTATCTTAGTGAGGTATGTTTAAAAAGTACTTAAGAGATTCAATATGACCACGTTAAAAATTATTTGTTTTGGATTGTCATACAATCATAGTTAATAGCTTGATATATATTACTATTTGCATAAGGCCAAATATAGCTCTTATTATTGGTGTGGTTAAATAGTTCCTCTTAAATCCTAGTAAATAACATTAATCAACA
Source organism: Salix purpurea (assembly GCA_027405865.1). NCBI lineage: Eukaryota > Viridiplantae > Streptophyta > Magnoliopsida > Malpighiales > Salicaceae > Salix > Salix purpurea. Next base: position 21,970,620 of record CM050333.1, read on the forward strand.
CTAAAATGGATCCTCACATATCTCAAAGGTACTTCTAGTTTTAGTATATGTTGGATGAATACATAAATACAAATATGGCTAGCGATGTTAAATTTAGAAAGTCCACATCGAGATATTTAATGATCTTTACAGGGGAAAAGTTTCATGGAAATCAAGGTTGCAAAAATATATTGCATTACCCATTACAAAGGTGGTTGCTTTTACTAAAAAAAGATAAATAATTGTTATGAAAGAAAAAGTTCTTATATGAACTTGGCCTGGTATAAGAGAAATTTGTATTTCACAATGATAGTTAAAGTTTAATTTATCTTAGTAATCATCCCACTTTTCATTCTTGATTAAAGAAAATTGGGGTTAAATACCAATGGATTTAAGATGCTACGAGGATGAAATATTTTTTTGTTGAGAAGATCTATATTGATGATCAATCCTTTACCATGAGAGAAGTTTGAGTAGTATCAAACTTCTCTCTTGATTTGAGGTTCTATAGAAGGCAAATGAGGTTCGTGAAGCCCTATAAAATAGCCTAAAAAGGGAGAATCATTAGGTTTGGTCCCTCCTCTTATAGGCCATAACCCATTAAACTAAGAGGAAAAAAGGGATGAAAGTTTAAATACTTTTAGGTCATATAAGTAACTATGTATAAAAACATACCTTTGGATTATTTTCTCTATGAAACAACATATACAAAAGATAATGAGAGAGGGAAAGCTTTTGGCCAGAAAGTGAGAGAGTGGAGAAAAAAATATGTTCTTCATATTTGTGCTTTGTTCGAACAATGACTTTTACCCAATTAAAAGAAGATTTTGATATACTATTTCCAACGATGAACTCTTCAACTTAGATAGTGTTGATCATTGAGAAACTTCACCTTTTGATATTAATTTGTTTTTTGGTAAGATCTAGTTATTTTTCTTTATTATGTAATGATGAATTTAGTGATTTGGTATATATTCTCTAGTTAAGGTAGGGAAGAGCTTTGTGATCCTATTTTTTGAATTAGTAGAAAATTTTGTATTGATTATGGTCTTGTGGTTTTTCCTCACACTGGGGTTTTCAACATAAAAAATTCTTGTGTTGAATGTTTATTTAATTTTTCACATTTTAATTTTATTGATTGATTGACCTTATTTTTAATTGCACAAAGAGAAAAAGAAATTGAGACTTGTGGATTGTGGATTCAGTTATATTGGTGTCCTTTCCCAACATATTATTGTCTTAGAACAGAAAAGATTATGATATTGAAGACAAAGAGAACATGTTTTCGTGCATCTCTTATTTTGAAATTAAAAATCATTTCCAAGATGGATTAATTTTATGTCACCATCTTTTTCTCTTCATCTATATAATTTTTAACCAAATGCTATTTAAAGGTGAATGATTATACAATATCTCATTTTAGAAAGCAAAGGCAATGCATTTTTTTTAGAATATTCAACCATCCTTTACAGATTTTTTTACATGTAATATTAAAAATTCGTAAACTAACAATCAAGATATTTATTTTATTGTACTCTAGAAAACATTCCAAACTATGAAGATGTACAATATATCTTCATTAAAAAGGTATAGACAATGTTCAAAAAGCTCTATCTATATCAAGACAATTTTCTATCTCATCCAAGAAAACATTTTGAAACTACGAAAAGGCATGGTTTGATAACACTTCATGCTAAAAACAAACGTAATGTCTTTTGTTAAAACTTATTGAATTTGATGTCTGAAATATTTAGTTAAAAAGATGTGACAAAATACCATATGATTATACAATTCATCCATTTATTACAGATTTTTGTATAAATTATTCAGCTAAGTTTCAAACTCTCCCGAGACATTTCTCTATCTCATTATAGAAATCATCTCGAAACTAGTGCGAGTGGAAAACCTAAAAGCACTTGAGAAAGTGCCAACAAATATCATAGACTGCTAAGTTAGTAGGTATAAAATTTTGGGGTTTTTCCCCTTCTGGTTTAAAATTGGTCTGCCAGAATCGGCAGGCACAATCCATTGGATCCTGTAAACGGGAAGAGTTTATTTTTGAAATTGCTAGATGCTAGACCCTCCAATGTCCTGATGCATGCATTGTCATGAGTTACGACAGAGCTTTCTGCCTAATTTTCGTTATTCTTTATTATAAAACTCAATAAACTTTGGAGCACAAAATCCAATGTTTTATCTGCCATCATATATCCAATATTTTATACCTCCATCCTGCAAAATCAAACTTGGAAATAGAATAGCTTTGACAATCTTCATTCTGCTTGGCTAAACTAATTTTTCAGATTTCTCGAAGTTCATACTCTAAGAAATGAGAGACTCCTGCGTGTCTACAAAAATACAGACTCGACTCCCTAATAGTTTTTATAATTATATCATCAGCAACTCATCATTGCCTGTCAACCAAGCACACATACAATGAATAAAAGAGAAAACAATCAACCCTCGACCACCACCAGAAATTAAAATAAGGGAAAACAAGATGAAGTGTCTAAAAGGGATTGGCTGACCGGTCCGAGGATCCTATAAATCGAGTAGGTAAAGCACTTTGCTTTCTAGTATTATTAAAGTGACCATAATTGAGACTAGCTAGGTCGATTACATTAGGCATTAGGTATTAGGGTTTAGGCCAATCAATCTTTAGACTACTTCCAAGATTAATTGATCCTTGCAGTAAAAAAAAATAAAAAAAAATGGGATGCAACAAGCTAAGCCACTAATGGAGACGATTTTCCAAATCCAAGTCAAAACCTTCTCCAAATAAGTTATTAAACCAAGTCAACATTAAATTAACACACGTATCTTTTTAGGATTTTAGTGAGGTTTATAGTTCAAATGCAGTGGTTGCCGCCTTCCTCAGGGAGTTGGTGTTCATAGAAAGCACAGTGGCTTACCATCAGGTTGTCTCCATGCATGTATATACACATGCACACATACATACATACATATATATAGATAGATAGATGTAGGTTTGAAATTTGAAGAATTGAGAAGGATTTGGTTTGACCAAATGGCGATCGATAGGGATACTGGCAACTTTGGCAGTATCCATTGAAGCTGTGAATGAGACCAAATTGTTTTCAAGGATTTAGATTTTGTTGTTGTTGATGGAGGGTGAATTGTGTTCCTAAGATCTGAGCTGGTCTATTTTAGGGTTTGTCCCCTTTTGAAATCTTGAAATATAAGGAAATGACCCCTACGAATCACAGCTCACCCTCTGATTAATTAGACCATACATAAACATGCTTAGACACACTAACTTACCTAACAATTAACATTTCATTGATTTTTTTTTGTATTTTCTATAGGGTCTAGGCTAATTAATATATATTATCATCGACAAACACGCATTCTACAGAGCAATTAAGTCAATAAATGACCCTAGAAATTTCATAATATAGTTTTTTTCAGCCGCTGCATGTCCATTGTAGTTTAGAAAAGAGCAACTATTCAAGATACATATGTCTAATCTGTTCCAGAATATATGGGTTCTTGCTCATAGCTATGTAAGAATCCAATTTAAAAGTCCCAAGGTAATGTTATATTCCCATATCGTAAACTTTGTTGATCCAAGTAGTCAACAACTATGTATAACTTGCGAGCAGTTTGCTTTTTCTTTGTAAATGCAATATATCTTAATTAAATATATATTTCTTGCTGTCAAATGTCATAATCTAATCTTGAACGTTTGTTTTTTTATTTAATTTCATTTGTGGGGTTAGAATTAGAAATAAAAAAAGGGTAGAGATTCATTTTTGCTAAAGGGTTTGATTTGTAAATGTGTGGAAAATTAGAAGCAGCAATGCATGTTTATTTTTCTTGATAAACCCAACTTTTGGATTTAGCTAATTCTTTAGAGTATTTAAGTTTTGTGCAAGATTTTGAATTCTAAGCATATTATTATAAATAGTAGTTCTAGCACATTGAAGAAAAGAGAGGCGAGAGAGATAGAGAAAGACTAAAAATCACCTTACATTATGCCTTCCACATTGTTCCTCTTCCTCACAAAGAAAATATATAAAAAACCCAAAACATTATTCATCTATCTTCCTTATATGTTAATTTGTTTTGATCAATTTTCTGATCCCTAAACCCAATATGTTAATTTGTTTTGATTCTGAATGGTTTAATTCCTTGTATACTTTGGTGTGAGTTTTATAAAATTCATATGCTCTTGGATTACTATTGATGCACAAAGTTAATATACTTGGAGTTCCTTAACTATTGCACATGGAGAATTGCAAAATAATTAATATGATAACTTGATAAACATTGTTTGTACATGAATTGACAATTTTGAGAATACATATTGTTTAGTTTTTGGGTTTTGTACATATCGCGATACGATTGTGACCATGTCTACATGATCTCAAAAAGTTTATTGAGAGTGAGTGATGACCTACAAGCGTAACCTAGAACATAATAGAGAAAATGGGCTCGGAAGCCCAATCCAATATGCATCATCCTCTCGGGTCCAACACTCGTATTTTAGAAGTGAATATCGAGCTTTAAAACTAGACCTTGTTCCCAAATTACTTTTCATAAACTCTTGTGAGTTTAGACAAATAATTAGAAAGGCTTAATAGGTAGATCATCATTAGTTTACAACATAGAAGTAGTTTATTTTATATAGGATACTCTACAGCATGTGTTTTCCTTTTAGTATAACCAACTCATTAGATACCATAAACTAAGGTGACGACTTCTTATTCATTTTTTTATTTTTTTCTAATTTCACATAATGTTGGAAGTAAGATATGCATATGAGAATATTTTTATTACTTCTAAATTTGCAAAATCAACTATATATAATGTCAAGATAGATTATGCCAAGCCAGTTTAGCTCGACAATTTTTGAAAAAACAAATTATTGGCCAATTACTGTTATTTATGTGAATAAATGCATGATATACATAGAAAGAAAAGCAAATAATTCTATTAAACGCAATAAAAAAGAATGGATAAAATATGGTATTCTGAAAACTTCTTTCAGGAATAAGAAATTCAGGAATACGGAGAAAAATCAAAGGAGGAGGTTGGCTATTATTTTATCCATAATCTAGGTATAAAAATAATTCTGAAAATAGGAATTATGTACGTGTTGACATGACAGTTCATAGGATGTCATCAAGGGAACACTTTATAAGAAAAAAAAAATTGGATATTCAATTATTCATCTGCTCTCTCTTGCTCTCCATCAGTTTATATAAATAATGTTTTTTTTTCTTTTCTTTTTGGCTGGCAATATTAGCGAAGAGACTCGTACATTCTTTCTGAACATGTCAACCAGGTAGCTAATACCACCCTCGAAAGAGTCGAAATTGTGCTGTGTGTGGTGGGTTAGAGATGAAAAGACAATGAATGTGACCAGTGATGCTAAGTGAGAAAAAAGATAGCACCATCGCAGAATCGGCACGTGCATGCTGGATAAATTCAACGACAGTCACCATCTTCATTTTAATTTATGATTTATAATCTTTTTTTACAAATTAATCTTGCCCATCAATATTCTGTTAGAAAATAATATAAATCATATTATAATATCTCACTTAACAGTTTCAACTTGTAGGTGATATAGTTCCTTAACATGGTATCAGAGCCTTATTAACCCAACGGTCACGAGTTCGAATCTCACCACCCTCATTTTATTTGATAAAAATTAAACACAAGGTAGATGGACCTGTGTGCAAGTTTCAAGTCCAAAGGGCTTTCACTTGAAGGGGTGTGTTAGAGAATAATATAAATCATATTATATGACCTCACCTAACAGGTTGAGCTTTTAGGTGAGATGGTTCCTTAACATAATCGTTGATTAAAGACTATATATCCATGACATCTCAAGATTTATATTTGAATATTCATGTAAAAAGCAAGCAAGCATGCATATATACACACACACATGTGTGTATCAAAATACGGTGAGATTTACATTATGTGGACACAAATACAAGAGTTTATAAATTTAATCGAGGAGTAAGCAAATTGAATGAATATACATTGATTAAAAAAATATATATGAAAAATAAATTGAAATCCAAATCTAACTAGATAAACATTAAATGGGAAGGCTTTCTCCTTTATCAAAGCTCGTTTTCCAACTCTATTAAAGTCTTCAAGACCCATGATTTTTTTGACGCTTCTAAATAATGTCTCTGCAGGATTCATGATGGATGGGTCATCCATTTTTTGATCAAGGGCAGAGAACCTAACTTCCAGGTAATGACTAAAATCATCGATTGTACCTTTCAAAAATGTGTTTTTTTCCTCTGTAATGTCAATTTTTTCTACTAGACAAGACCCAAAATTCAAAAAAAAAAAAAAACTCATGAAAATGCCAATTTTTTAGGTATTCTTTGCAAGTATGAGTTAAATAAGTAAAATCTCAGCTGTCCCAGAATTTTACAAGATAAACATGTCCTAACTCGAATCTGAAATCTACAAGATAGATCTCAGACAGTTTGTCACCATGCTCCATCTTTGGAGACTTTGGATCACAATATCAAACATAATAAATAACATATTACTAAAAATAATTATGATTTACTCACTAATCACCATGCATTACTAATTTGCTGTCTTGCCAATTGTCGCCCATGCTTTGTTGAGAAAAATGAGAGCTTTACACCCATTTCATGTAGGAAAACAAAGGATTGATTTGGAAGATTAAAAAAAAAAAAAGGAATTAGGTGACAAAGACTCCTTCCTTTGAAGTCATTTCATCATGTGAAAGCACGAAATTTCGTGGGGTCTCGTAATCTATACTGATATATTCCCTCAATCTCTTTGTCTTTCTCAAGATCTTAGTGGCTCATGTGAGTTCTTAAGCATTGCCTTCTTCTTCTCATTGGACAGTAAAAGAAATCCAAAAACATTTGTATTTGGTTCCATTAATTGAACCAAACCTTGAAACGTCTTTGTATACTATATTACCTGACGTATCTCGCCCACAACTTTTAGTTTTTATTTTATTTGAGGCTAATATAGTTATTTTATTGTGTATAGAAATATAACAAAAAACAAAAATATCTTAAATAGACAACTGTTGTTATCTCCTGATACGGTGTAAAATTGTATTTTTACTATAAAAAATACCCGAAAAAGACATAAATATCCTATAAAAAAGTCAAAAATACTCACGAGTCCAAGAATTAAATTTTAACACAGGAAGGTAAAACAATAATATCACTATTACTATTTCAGTAATATGTATTTATTATTGCAGTAAAAAAAAAAAAAAAACGTAATTCATAATTACCAGAAGCATGTAAAATATTTTAAAAGAAACCTAATCTTAAATTAATTTAAAAAGACACACTTTTCCATATCAATCCTAACAACCTGGCAAAATCATTGTCATCTAAAACCTTAATCAAATCTATCTATTTCTCACAATTCCAACCTACCAACCCCACATTTGATACATCTTTGATTCATTATTTCTTGAATCTTGTAGCAAAAAGTTGATCCCCGTCTAATCAATTTCTTCTTTTTTTAAAAAAAAAAAAAGAAAAATATTGAATTTCTTCTCGAGGTTAATTCTAGTGTTGTGCATTCAATGTTTGACATAGCCTACCCTATTGTCTAAGGCATAATAATTAACTTTGGATTGTCAATGTGTCCAAGGTTGGCTCATGTTACCTTGAAGCAAGGGAATGTGACCAGCAAGTAGTACATGGTCGGTACCATAAAAGATGTCAGAAGACAAAAAATAATTGGAGAATAAAATGATATTAATTTGGATTGCTTACAAATATTGGAATTACTTTAGCTTGGATTATTTGAAATCTACTTTCACTTTCAACCGTTGAAATTATGTATTTACAGGCCATTCACACATATCGAAGTTTCAGTGAATAGTTTTATAAACACTCTCCTCACAAATCCACAGATTGGATTTAAGATTTCATTTGGATTGAGTTGCATAAACAAATTGAAAAATAGCAAGTTCAAATTATAATTTCTATCATGATCTTGAGTGGTAGCCTTTTCCTAGGCTTCAAGTTATAATCACAGTGATCATCATCATCTGTAATTCTTAATGATGATGCGCTTTTTTTAGTAAATTAATTGAACGTATATAGTAATAACACTATTTCTAATTACATGCAATTACAGATTATATTTATAAAAAAAAAAAAAAAAACTAAAAACATGGAGCATAGCAAAATCACTATTCAAGAAATCATTGTGAAATGCAAATGGTGTTACACACTGATTAATATCATTTTATTTTCAACATGTGATGTCTGATCATTTTATACTTCAATTATAATCTAGTTTTGGGGACCAAAATTATAGTTTTGTTATTTTTTAAAAAATAGATTTAATAAAAAAATATATTCATTATCATGCATACCAACTCGATCCATTTCGTTCATTTGGCATGTGAAGCACATTGTAAGATTCATATTTAATTAAATCTATTTTTAAAAAAAAATGTTGTTTCTTATTAATATTTGTAACTAACAATTGTTTTCTCTTCAAGGCTATAGTTCTTGGACATGAACCAAGACTAATAGAACGATGCTCGTCGTCAAAAAAGGTATAACAACTCTTGGATGGTCGAGCTTTGTGCTTTGCAAATTGTTGGGTTTTGGGTTTCAACTTTTTTTCTTCAACTATTTCTTTTTTTTTAAATTTGCTGACTTTTTTTCATAAAACATATAACCCAAGGTAAATTTTTTTTGTTTGGCGCCCTTATCACGTCAGTAAATTCATTGATGATTTTTCAACAATGAAATTGCAAACAAAACAGGAATTACCAAGGAAAGTTTTTCTGACAAAAATTATTTGTTGGCGAGTCCATCGGCAAAACTTGTCCCGGAGGACTTAGTATCTAACCACCGATTGAATATCGCATCAATTAATGCAAGAGTTGTGGTGGTGATAACTAGGGAAATAATGAAAACTACAAAAACAACATCTTTTAAGTTTAATTTGAGGATCATCCCAACCTCAACTAATTGTAGCAATTTGGCTCTCTATAGAACTAGACATATAGAATCTTCTTGTCAAATTTAATTTCAATTCACTAGTTGAATTTAAAGTTGTGAATGTTTTTTTGTAACACTAGTTCATGTTTGGTGTATCTGAGCTTTCTCTTAGACTTTACCATGTCTATTTAGCTCATAAATACATCCACAAACCCTCCCTTTATTACCCTCACCCTTCTAAGCTCCTTTTCCCTGTGTCTTTAGTCTCTTTTGAATGACAATTTCACTCTTGAAATTGACATCTTTCATTATTATTATTATTTTTGTTTCGAAGATCCTCTGTCTGATATAAGCCTCTTTGAATTTATGAAAATCATTTTAGCCAACGACTGAGTTCTATTGTTTTCACTGGAAAAGGATTCAAACAAATTACATGCCCACGCAACACTACAATTACTTTAGCTCTCCCTTTTGTCATTGATCCACCCATTCAGGATACTTACATGATTTTGTGTTGCTTAGTTAGTATCCAGCTTTTTAAACCATTTAACAACTTGATTAATTATTGGAGTGCAATAATTAACTAGAATTTGACACGCACAATTATTCCCGTTATGGCTAATTAATGAGAGAATGAATAGAATCTTTGCGTTTAAAAAACGCTTTTAAATAAATTTATTTTTATTTTCCACATTAAATTAAAAAAATTTAGTGTTATTAGATTATTTTCATGTGCTGATATCAAAAATAATTTAAAAAAAAAACATCATTTTGATGTATTTCTGAACGAAAAATACTTTTAAAAACAACTGCAACCACACCCAAATAGGTACTACTCTCATATGATTAACTTCTTCTTCTTCTTCTTCTTCTTCTTCTTCTTTTGCTATTATATGAATGTTAATTTATAATAAATATGAAGCCCAAAAAAATCTTCTTTTTTTTTGTTTTCGTTTTCACGAACATCACATGATCTCAAGTCGGCCATCAGATCTATTCGTGTACTGTTTGTCCCCTCAGATGGGTCTCTGCTCGCTAGCTTATGCATGCAAATTGAAATTCATGCAAAACTGCCGACGAAGGTCTTGTTTACCTGCTTAACGTTTACTAGTATGAGACAATGTTTCTCTGATTCGACATAAAGAAACTTGTCATCATGCATTTGGAAGAGCACCTCATCATCACTCATTGCCATCCATACACGTGTCAGCAACCACGGCCATTGATGGAGTCCTTGCACTCATCAATCAATGTACAATTCCCTCTCTTGCTTGGCACTGCTAATCTACGAAACAATTACTAGCAAACTGTGTGACAAACAACGGCGCATGCCAAACCACCTTCTCGAAATAGAGTGGTTTCGATTTTTGGATTATTATTTTCTGCAAGAAATAACCTCTTAGGCTATTGTTTGTGAGGGTGATAGAGGCTGACGTGTGTGGGGCAATGGACGACGTGTAGTTTCTTTCAAGGGAAATAGAATTAGGTCATGGCTCTTGCCCTCATTTCCATCCCTTCCCTCTCCTTCGCCTGATGAGGACGATGGTTAGCTAGGGTTTGGTGCTGACTGATGAGACTTTCTTTGCTTTAGAGGCAGTGGGACCCATGCATGGAATTTACCACGTCACTCGTGACCTGTCATGCTCACCTGGATAATGGATTTGATATGGTGATAATTCATGAGAGTTGTGGGCTCCATCTCTCGATAGAAATCTATGGGTGCCAGCTCGTTGGTCGGTTGCTTGAGCCATGAGTACCCTTCGATACCAATGCATGCTCGCCTCAAAATTTGTAGTTGTGTTTAGAAATTTCAACTTGAGAAATTGCATATTCGATTCACATGTTGCATTTACTATTTTAAAGCCTGGATCTGTTTGTACGTATGTATGTATTTGTTATTTCGAATTCAATTTCGACATATCTTAATTCATAGCAAATGTAATGTTTAAAATAAGTTTAAAACAAAAACTAATACGAAATAAACACTCTAAGAAAAGAAAATTGATTGGATTTAGGTGAATTAACGGAGAGCAGACCCGGTTTAGGTGCACTCTACTCGGCTTAGTTTGCTAAGAAAGAATCAGATTCTAATATTATTCAGTTTTGATAACTTGCTATTCAAATTCTTTAATTCGTTTATGTTTGATTAATTTGATTTTTCAAATTTAATTTCAACACCCTTAATAGTAATTTCGTGACTCAAATGTTGTAATTCTATAAGCTTTTTCCCTGCCGTGTTGACACTACAAATTAATTAATGTCACTAAATTATCGGAATGTCATATGATGACTTTGACTCCAGATTTTCAGATCACATTCGAAACGTTGTGATAATCTTATGTACTTACGTTGACAATAGAGAAATATGAAGAAATCATTCTCTAAGTAAACTAGCTGGAGTACCTTTTTTTATTCTTGATCTTTCATGGCGGCTAACAGCTGGTGTTCATCATGAATTTCCTATGAAATTATCGATAATTGCCCCCATTAAATTCATAACAGGTTATTTAGATTCACTGTACATATAAAAAAGTATATAAAAACAATTTTTTCATACTTAATTTTCAAATAAATTTATGCATCATTCTATAAATAATAAAATTCGAATAATTGCTAAAACAAATTGCAATTAAATGTGTTTGTAAGAAGATTTAGTATGAAAAAATTGGTTTAATAGCATTGCTCTTGACTTGAATTGATTACCCTAAGACTGGCTAGGGCTTGGCTAGGGCTAAAACCTTCCTTCCAAGATTCATAACAAAAAGGAAAGCACCAATCAATTGAAAAGCTTCTTCTTACAAAATAACTGGAGATGCTACTAGGCATGGGCCTTACGCACTTGGAATCAGCTCAGAAGTTGCAATTCCTTGCCCCAATATTACGAGATAGATTACTCATTGCATTTCTTCTCGAGGTGAAAAGGTGAAAACGAATTGGACGGCCATGCACAAATGAGTTTCACTAATCACTAATTATAGATCATGATTACGATTGCAATGATAGTTACATTGAACCTAAACAAACTTCCAAACAACGTTTATATATATATATATATATATATATATAGACACACACATATACATATACATATATATAGAGAGAGAGAGGGAGAGGGGGAGAGAGGGAGAGAGAGAGAGACCTAGAGAGAACTTGCATGTCTCGTTCCTCCTCCAGCCTGTATGGACCCCCAATTTGAAAGTTACATCACACAGAGAAATAATTCTCTTACAGTCATAATTTCTTACTACAAAGCACTTGTGCATGTTCTTGGGGATGACAAGCTTTTGATCATTTTTTTTCTTTTATTTTAGATGGAGACTAGCTAGCTAGAACCTATATATGTGTACAGATTTCCAGCTATATATAATGGCAAGGAAAGAAACACCTGAAAGATAGGAATTGATCGTTTTTTTTTAATTAAATAATCCTTTGCATTATTGCAATCTTACACTTTCTTACTATACGTATATGCAGTCTTTGCTTTCTATAAGGAAACGCTATCACAAACAGAAAATCTAGTGACGAAGAACAGAAACCCTAGATCCTGATCAAGTTACTGGGTTGCATTGTATTTTTCTTTACCGACTGGTTCTTCACCTAGTCGACAAGGAACAGGTATTTTGGATGGTAACAAATCAAACCCACAATTCGTAAGCCAACCATCAATCATTCAACCCCATCAGACAGGGACTAGTAGGCATCATAGTCCGAGTAAAATAAAATTTTGGGAGAAACTTTGCAAGTAAGAGTTTGGGGATCTCAGAATGGATAAAAGTAAGCCCAATATAGCCTTAATTTGGGCCATCAATACATCCATCTTCTTGCACTCTACTCCGTCGTTTGAAGAAATCAACGTGTGATTGAAGTTCCATGGTTAATGCTTTAGGATTTGAGAATGTTTGGTAAAGGATGTAATAAAAGTGTATGCAAGATCTTTGTGCCATCCAAACAAGAAACTCACACGGTTAAGGTTAATTCGAATGGATTCAATGGAGAAATGTGGAGGAATTTTGGTGGTGATGCAATTTTTTTTGTAAGAAACAAGGTCATTTAATCATTTAATTACTCAACTTTACTGTATTCTTCTTTGCATTCTATCCTTTTACCATTGGGACTCTTTGGCTACCTGGATTGGATCTTTGGTGGTTTCCAATTTCCAGTGAAGAAGAATATTATGAATACTTTGGTTTCAGTCTCGGAAAAACAGCCTTCCTCCTCGGATCCAAGTTGTTCAGACCAAGGTTGTCAATTCCATTTCGATTGGTGCTTTGTTTTTTTCAATTGAAACAGAATATTTTGGTTTCGGAGCGTTTCGGCACGTTGTTTCGGGGTTGTATTGTTTATGTGTGTGTGTGTATTATTAATTCAAAAAAAAAATAGTTCAAATCCAAAAATAAAATTATTTAGAATTGTGCAATTTAATCTAAAAAAAAAGACATAATAAAATGATTTTTCTAAACAAAATTATGAACATGTATAATATTACGAGAATATCATCATCAATTTCGCAAGGTCATTACATTCTCTAATTGTTCTGAAATTTTTACATAATATAAATAAATATGTCAAGAGACTCCTCAAAAAAATCCATCTCAATCTAACGGCCGGATTAAGAAATATGATTGATATTGTAAAATTATTCATTATTTAAAATATAAAAAAAACACTATTTGGATAAAACATCACAAGCGAAATGATTCCAGCGCATTTCGGCCGGAATTTGGCCGAAAAATCCAAAATAGAAATCGAAGATAAAAACAACAGTATTTTGTCTCATTTTTTTAACTGATACAAAATGTTTCAGTCATTTCAATCAAAACAGAACAGGATTGGCATCCCTAGTTCATACTGTGTTTTTCGTCTTGTCTTAAAAAGCGTTTGATGATACAACGATGATCATCAGTACATATAACAGAGGAGATCCAATCTGGAAAACGACTGAAAATTACTGGTGTTGAAGAAGGTGAAATCAAGTATGCCATTTTTTTTGTGGAATTCTTTATTCTCTTGGGTTGGGGAGCTCTACGAGCCTCTAATGTTGTGATGCGGAGGAGGTTTGTTTTGTGATTTTTGTCTTGAATATTTTTATTATATGTTCATAAAATAAAAAATAAAAAATCCAAATTTAAGAATAAGTTTTGGCAAGTCAAATGAATAGCAATATTTTACGAGCTCAAATTCTTACGGGATTGGTCCGCTAGCGCTAGTCAAAGTTAGGATCTTGTCCAAATTAAGTCCATCATGAGTTTTATTTGAGTTTTCTTTGGATTCATTTCCTAATTAAACTTCACAATTTTATTTGATTTGAGTGCTTTTAAAAAATATTAACATTTAAAATCTATCAAATACCCATTTAAATTTTTTTTAGAAATTTTTTGTTCTTTTTAAAACAATAAAAACTACTCTTTTAATATTTATTATTACAATATTAGTATATGGGTTGGGCTCAGCCCATCAAACTAGGTCAGCCCAATCTTGTTGGGCCTGAGTGGCCCAATAAGTTTTTTGTTGGGTAAAATATGCTTTCCAAGTTTTTTTTAAAGAGAATATGCTTTATCTACTAGGATTTATGAAACATATAAGTATAATATGGGTAAAATATGCTTTCCAAGTTTTTTTAAAGAGAATTCAAGAAGATTCAACCTAATTAAAATGCAAGATATCATTCTATATTCTTGTTTACTTAATAATTAATCTCTTTTTTTCATATGTTTTTTTTTTTATTTGGGTTGAACTCTAGTCATGCGTATTCAGGACTGATAGAGAGACATGAAAGCTTACTTAGTTGGGTCAAAGCTAAAACATAACTCTAACTTTGGACCATGAACTTGTTTGCAACATCCATATATATATATATATATAGATAGATAGATAGATAGATAGATAGATAATAACAAGGTTTTTCCCTCTTTCTAATTTTTTTCTAGAAGAACAGTAAAAAAAATGTGTCAAGAAAGAGATTTTTTTGTCCGGCAGGGATGAGTCCATCTCTATATTTCAAAGAAATGGAAGAAGAAGAAGAAAAGGAGAGCATTTGCTATCAATTAGCCATAAATGTTGACCATCGTTCATTGCATTTTGCTAGCTCTATAGTTTCACGTCATCGTCAAATTAATGCATAATAAATATGCGTTACTATTTTCCTTGCACCCTTTCAAGAGATTCAACGGCTTGTATACGCTTCATATTTCAAAATATAAACCAGAAATTTATTTATTTTTGTTTTTTTATCTGGAAAAATATAATCCCTAGAAGTACACCAGCAAAATAAATTATTTTGTCTAGCCTGATTTGTATATGCAAAGTTCTTGTTTCTTCTATGATTTGTATATGCAAATTATTTGTATATGCAAAATAAATTATTTCTTCCTGAGGGCGAAGCTTCTTCTGTGAGTCACCGTCCCCTTAGTAAGAGCCTGGGACAGCCGGAGGTTTACGCATGCCCTGGGCCCACAAAGTGCGCTTTCCGGGTCATGTGGTTTCCCCGTTCCGCAAGGATATCCAAAAAAATCTTCCGGACGTTAGGGCTAAATCTAAATTGACTTCCAAGACACCTAACACCCGTATTGAGCTTTCAATCAATTTATTGTTGCCGCACATTAAATATATAATATTTTAAAAAATATATTTTTAATATTGCAAACTATATGGAAAAAAAATTAATTTAATAATTTTTAAATGGGAAAACTATATTTTTTTACAAAAAAAAAAAAAAAAAGAAGAAGAAGTTTCTGCAACGTAAAAAGTAAGTGAAAAGGCATCACAAAATTCTAATTAATTATTGCAAAATTACATTTAGAAAAAATATCGTAGTTATCCGTCGCAACCAAGATTTAAATGTGCCTGACTTGCTCGCGCTCTCTCTCTCTCTAACACTGATTTCGTCATCATGAACTCAGTTGGACTCAGTCTTATTAGTTTTGTTCTGATTTGGTAGAAATTATCTAAATATTTTGTACTAGTTAGAAAAAAAGATAAAATGATATTGTTTTTATTTCAGTTTAAATTCCGATCCATTTTAGATTTTTTAGCCAAATATCGGCCGAAACATCTGGTTTCATTCCGCCCGTTCCGTTTCCTCCAAATAGTATTTTTTTAAAAATAATAATGAATAATTTTACAATATCAATCATATCTCTTAATTCGACCGTTAGATTGAGATGAAATTTTACGAGGAGTCTCTTGATATATTTATATATATTATGTTAAAATTT
The DNA here is from genome assembly GCA_027405865.1 of Salix purpurea. Classification (NCBI taxonomy): domain Eukaryota; kingdom Viridiplantae; phylum Streptophyta; class Magnoliopsida; order Malpighiales; family Salicaceae; genus Salix; species Salix purpurea. The sequence continues at coordinate 21,986,764 of CM050333.1, forward strand.
TATACCAATCAGAAAATATAATAACCCTACGAGATTGATAATGATATTCTCATAAAATTACACATGTTTATAATTTTGCTCAGTAAAATTATTTTATTGTATCTCTTTTTAGATTAAATTGCACAATTTTAAATAATTTTATTTTTGAATTTAAATAAAAAAAAAATTGAATTAATATATTTAGTTATATATATAAAAATAGTACAACTCTGAAATAGTATGCCGAAACACTCCAAGACCAAAACATTATATTCCAATTAAAAAAATAAATCACCAACCGAATCAGAATTGATAACAGTTTGAACACAATGTTAGGGAGGGTGGATTCCTTTTTGCTAGGCAGAGGTTTGATTCAAACTCATCATGGAACGTTCTATTTATTATCTAGAAAAAAGGTGGGGGAAGAAAAGGAGGACGGCATGGTTTGATTCTGGAGGAAGACTTGAATTTTTAATCAAGAAAAAAAAACACTAAAAACCTAAATTGCGTGTTTTGTATCGTGGTACACGAGACAAATACCCCGATAGAATAGGGTTCTTGAGGGTAGATTGATCAATGAATTTGGAGGGCTTGAATTTTTAATTAAAAGAAAACACTAAACAACCGTTTAGAAGTGAATGAAAAACTTTAATGTTAAGAAATTGAAAATCAAAAGTCAATTCTCTTGTTCTCTTTGAGTTCTTGAAAAGACTCGATTCACTCTCTTTTTTATGCAAAAACCCTATTTTTTTAAGATAAACAATTAAAATTTCAATTATCTCATATTTTTACAAGTTGAGCATTACTCGAACTCGAAACCTGCAAAACAGATCTCAATTTTTTTGGATTCACTATATCATGCATGATGCAATATTTCTGTTGACTTTTCACCTTTGAATTTACTGGTCAACTTTAGAAATTGTTATAAAGTTGCCTTAACTATGACCCCATTTTTATATAGTGTATTGCTTGATCACATTTTAATTATAGTATATGATGTTTTTAAAAATATTTTTAAATTGACTATATATATATATATTCTTGGCATCGATAAAAAAAATTAATTTGATATTTTTTTCCATATAAAAAATAATTTGAAAAACACTTTAAAAAAACCAAACTTATTACAATATCAAGGGGTAATCGTTCAACCCATTTCACACTAGGTGCATTGTCAAAGTATTAAATAGAGAAAATTAAAAAAGCTTTAAAGATGCGTGATTAACTCCTTCCCACGTTGACAAGAAAATCGCTACTTCATAAACACAGCACAGAACAAAGAAGAAGCCAGTTTTTAATCTAGAATGCAGCTCGAGTTGACAAAGTCAATGAAAGCTTCAAACTACAAGAAACTTCAAAGGGAGAAAGAAAAGATAACGAGTACTTTATTCTTCAAGGAAGGCATATTAGAGCCTGTTGGCATCGTGAACGAGCTATCAGTCTTTACTAAATGGATACACTTTTTTATTATTATTGACTTGGATGTTCGGGTTAGCTTGTACGTACATCAACTAATCCTACAGACCCTGAAATTAACTGTTAAAGAATCATCTCATCTAAAAATTTATGTTGTTAGGTGAAACCTTAGAATATAATTTATATTATTCTCTAATACCCCCTCAAGTGAAAGCTCTTTGAACTTGAAATTTGCACAGACTCATATTACCTTGTGCTTGATTTTTATCAAATAGAATAGGGCGGTGAGATTCGAATTCGTAACCGTTGGATCAACAAGACTCTGATACCATATTGAGAAATCATCTCACTTAAAAATTTAAGCTGTTAGGTGAGGTTTCATAATATAATTTATATCATTCTCTAACATTAACAACCAAGTAAACTTCTTATAACTATTATATTAACAACCACATAGTTCAAATCTCAAATTAAAAGGAAAACAGACCCTAATTTCAAGTTCTTATAATTGGGCTACATAGTTTATGAATGAATACACTTTCCACGTTATGAAGCAACATGCCAGAATCTCCACTAAACGAGATTCCTTCATGTTCATGCGAAATTCCATGGAAGAAAGGATAACCATTAAAAAAAGATGAAAAGATAGAGATAAGCTTTAAAAGCTTCCAAGTAAGTGGACATTATTATATAATAACTAAAGGCTTCTCGTTTAGTGATCGAAGAAGAGCATATCTTCTTTTTGTGATGTATGTATTGCCTGTGGAGTATCTTATATCACTTCATAAAGTAACAATTTCTATTAAATATGCTATTGAATCTATTTTGATTTATTTTCTTAGTTTTATCATTTAATATTGAATTATTTTGAATTGATCTCATAATTTATTTTGATATATTTTTATGAGGTAATTACAATCTTAAACAGATATTTTGGTGTTTTCTTGGTACAAAATTTTGTAAGTGTATATTCTTTTTATAATATATTAAGTAATTTCTTTTTGTTAAACTCAATAGAGTCCGTAATTTAAGTCATGGGTTTAAAGGGTTAAATTATAAATTGATGTAATACATTATTGTCTCAATATTAAAATAAATAAAAAATTCATCTTGAATTTCGAGTAAAGTCAAATTATTATTTTTACTTATTATTTAGTTTTTTTATAATAAAAAACATCAAGTAGAGTAGAGCTGGTAAGTAAATGAGTAAGCGTGGTGACAATTTTAGTATTAAATTATAATAAATTTTGCTCCATTTCATTAGCGTGTACAAAAAGGAAAGCGGAGGGAGTTTCCTGCTATTTCATGCTGCTAAACAAAATAATCTTATGGGGCAGCAACTTGTAATATATTAGGAGAAAAATGATAAAATAAAAGATTTAAAACTCAAATGTGTAATATATAAATGGCTAAATTGAACTTTCCCTGTCAATTACATGGATTGAAGAAAGATACTTGTCATAAAAAAAAAGGGAAAAACCCATCCAAGATGAGACTTGGATGTTCCTATAATAACAGAAAAAGACTGAGGATTAATTAAAAGTAATTTGTCCAACCTTATTCATGAAAACTGAATATGAGTTCGAGTCCAAATATACAGTTTTTATAAAAACCGTGAACAATTAGAATTTTATTCGTTCATCGATGTCCGTAAAATAAACTTTATAGAGAATAAAAGGGTTTCGTCGAATCCAGACAAATTGCCATACCGATCCCTAACTAGAGATTAAAGTGATCGAAGATGTGAAATTAGAATGAAAAATCTTGTGACCACTCTAAGGAAGAAAGCACACAGTAATCTTTTCCAGGAAAAAAAAAAAAAAAAAAGCTTGTAAAGCTGTTGTAGGTGGCTGAATTGGTCAAATGGATGCAGTTCATAAGAACGACAATCACCCAAGTGGTCCAACAATGGCGTCCTTGGCTGTGAGGCTACCATTGTTTGACTTTAAAATGGGATTTAGAATATGTTTATTTTCGTGTAACGCGAATATTTTTAAGAATATATCAATGTTTTTTTTTTTTTATTTATGTTTTTAAATTATTAAACATACCTTTTTTTAAGTATTTATGCCTCCCTGTTCCTTGCGACCACTCCAAGGAGCCTCTAGGATCTGTTTGGGAGAGTGGTTGCGGTAGTTTTTTAAAGTGTTTTTTGTGTTGAAATACATCAAAATAATGTTTTTTTTATTTTTTTAAATTATTTTTGATATCAACACATTAAAATAATCTAAAAATACCAAAACATATTCATTTAAAATAAAAAAAATATTTTTTTTTTTAAAACAACATTTGAAACGCCGTTCCGAGTACCTAGACTTCTTGTCTTGACTATGACATCTCGTCGTTCAAGAATCACATTCTTGATCTACAAGATAGAAAGATTACCTTTCATTATTTCTACTTTAATGGGAATTCTTGCACAGATTATAGATTTCAAATCTGCTCCACTCGGTTTCACATCCGATTTAATTGTAGTTAATTATTTTATCTAAAATATATATATATTTTTAAATAATCCTTAAAATTAATAATTTAAATTTAATCATGATAAAGAACTTGGCGGTCAATAAGTAGTGTTTGTTGAACTACATGTCATACAGTTGACTCTTTTATTTAAAGACTTCGCCTAACCAATACCTAATTACAAGGATTTTCACTGGATTTGCAGATGACACGATGCATATTGAATCTTGAAATTTAAATGTTGGGTGCGTATATAATCCGGGAAATATAAATATAGATGTGTTTGCATGAATATCACAATAGGTTTCTCACATAGCATGTATAGAATAAATAAAACTTTGATGCATTAAAAAAATGAATTCAATGAGCTTCCATAAAGAAAAGTAGCCTGTAATGTTGTGTAAATTTTTAAAATATATATCTTAATTAGTAAAATTATTAATAAATTAAAAGATTTAATTTAAATTAAAAAACATCACAAACAATAAAAAAAACAAATCTTGAACAATAATTTCTGGGCTTTATTTTAAGGATTTACTGACCTTTCATAAATCCAATAAAAGCATATGCTAGATATTTATATTTATATTAATTATAAACCTAAAGTCCTTATAGAAAAATGATTCTTATAGGCTAATATATTTAGAGGAAAACATAATTCAATAAGCTTTCAACAAAAAAACCTACAATGTTGATTAAATAAAAGAAAAACATCTTAATTAGTTTAAAATGAACTTAATTATGGAGCTTATATCTAAAACAGTTTAAAATAAATCTTAATTAAAATTATATTGTAAATTGATAAATTATGAGGTTTAATTACCTCCCGGAACCCTCATCCAATAATTTCATTGGATTTCTTCGGAAGCTTCTAGGTAAACAAATTTGTCCACGTGGGCTCACCATGTCTGACCCAAGCACTTACATCACCGCCACCATAGATCAAACAAATCAATGGACCCCATTTCTTAGTCTTTCCTGATCCGGCTTCCACCCAATCCCTCTTTTATAACCCACTGTCACCCCTCTCCCTCTTCATTTCTACACCTCACCCTGTGCCAGCCCCGGCGCACTGTAACGACCACAACACCCCTGGAAAAAAACACCACCTAACTGAACTCTCCTGTCTGAAAATCACGATTTCGTCTTGTGGTTGCTCGATATCTGCCATCATGGATTCGTACTCGTTCATTTACAGGATCCTTCCTCTCTTGATTCTCTTCTTCCTCACAACTCCTTGCGGTGTCGTCTCGCAAAACAACAGCTCGAACGACAAGGGGATGTACAACAACTACGCGCAGGTGACACCGTCGATGGCGATTATCATTGTCGTTTTGATAGCTGCTCTCTTCTTCATGGGGTTCTTCTCAATCTACATCCGCCACTGCAACGATGCCAACGCAAACGGGAGTATCGGGCCTTTGGGTATGGTCGGACTCTCTCGACGCGCTGCCGCATCGCGTGGGCTTGATCCTGGCGTTATCGAGACGTTCCCGACGTTAATATACTCGGTCGTGAAAGGCTTGAAGATTGGTAAGGGCGCGTTGGAATGCGCCGTTTGTTTAAACGAATTCGAAGACGATGAAACGCTGCGTTTGATTCCGAACTGCGACCACGTCTTCCACCCTGATTGCATCGATGCCTGGCTCCAGTCTCACACCACCTGTCCTGTTTGTAGAGCTGATTTGACCAAACCCGCCGACTCGGCATACCAACTCGGTGAATTGCACAACCCCGAGCTGGACCTCGAGGCCCAAAACGGCGCCACTGTGATCGAGCCAGAAAACGGGAATGCTAAAGTGGAGGTGCAGGTGATCGGACCGGAGCCTGGCGATGGGAGTGCGAGTATGAGCAAGACTTTGAATAGGAACCGGACACGTGGGTCAAGATCGGGTAGGCCACTGAGGTTTCCTCGGTCACACTCGACCGGGCATTCTTTGGTTCAACAGGGAGAAAACACTGATCGTTTTACTTTGAGATTGCCGGTTGAGGTCAGGAAACAAGTGATGAACCGGAAGTTGAGCCGGGCTACGAGCATGGTGGTGCTGCCTCGACAGGGAAGTTCAAGAAAGGGTTATAGAACCGGAGTTGGTGAAGGGAGTTCAAGAAAGGTGCTCAACTACAAGAGACTTGAAAAGCTGGATCAAGAACCGAGGCCAGACCGGGGGGGGTTGGTTAGGAACCCGTCGTTCTTAGCAAGAGCGTCGTCGTTTCTATCGAGAGCTTCGTCATCGGTTAGGTCGCCAAAAGTGGCGGCCGGTGAGAGCCAAGTGGGTTCGTCGAGGCTTGGGGGACCGGACGTAGGTGAATCTAGCAGACCACCGGTTTAGGAGGGCAATCTTTGTTTGTCCACAGCTTAAGGAGGCTAAACTGAATTTTCTTCTTTTTTTTTGACTTTGTCAACATATGTAAAATGTGTATTTTTTAAATTTTTTTTGATGATTAATGTAATTTAATATAAGATCATCATCATGGAAGAGGTGGACTTTCATTTTTTTTTTCCTTCCCAATTTCGAGTTCATATCTGCTGGTCAAGAAAATGAATGAATTTTCCTGGAAATGTTTTGCCGGTGGAGGGTAAAATTCATGGTGAGTCGAGTGAAGATTTTATATAATAGTTTATGACTCATATATATATATATATATATGAACTAAACTGAATTAAATTCTTTATCAATTAAATATTATAGAGAATTCGATGATCGAAGTGTTTTAATGACAAGGGGCTCTGCTCACGAGAGATAGATGAATGGATAGAATTCATGGCACGGGGGATTGCTAGTTCCAAGGTGGATACTTTCAGCTTTTATCAAGGAGATTTTTGGTACCCTTCTAGATTTTTACAATTTTCCTGCATTTTAAAAATATTTTTTAAAAATATATATATATTTTATTTTAAATCATTTTAATACATTGATTTTAAAATTATTATTTAAGATATATACAAACTCGCCTAGATATACCATAGTTGTCAATACTGTTCCGGTTATCGTTCCAGTTTTTCGATTGGAACGAAACGTTCCAGTTTCGGAGCGTTCCGGCGCGCCGTTTCGGTGTCGTACTGTTCATATATAATTAATTATATATATAAAAAAAATTATTAATTTAACAAGCATAATTAAAATTTGAATTCTTTTTTATTTAAAATATTTTGGTGTTTTAAAATTATTTTGATGTATAGATGTCAAAAATAATTTTTAAAAAATAAAAATAAAATAGATTTTGAACCCGGAAAGGAACCGAGACGTTCCGGCCGGAATTTGAACCGGAATTAAAACCGAGACAAAAACGACGCTGTTTTGTCTCGATTTGTTGAACGGAACGGAACATTCCAGCCGTTCCGACAAGATCAGAACGGAATCAACAACTATAAGATATACACCTTAATTAAAAGAAAAAAAAGACCATCAAAGTCCACAAGAGCTTCAGCCTGCAGCTGCCTGGTCAGAGATTTGTTGGATGCTAACTAAGTGGAATGCCCCATATTTTAAAGCTGTACGTCGGTCAATTGAATGCTGTCATCATGAACATCATTAAAAAAAAATGGCGAAATCATCAGACAACTTCTTTTACTTTTTTGTTACAGGTTAAGGGCATAGTTGTTGTCTTTTTAATTGGACTATTTTGGTGTTTTTAAATTAAATGATATCATGAATTATTATAAATTCCTTAAAATTAATGCATTAGTTGATATCATAAAGGGATAAATTTATGTTTTTAATTTTAGAATACACGATAAATTCTATATACACCTTTGATTTCAATCTTAGAAAGAAAGTTGGGTAACGACAGCTACTTCTGTGTTAGTTAGGGTTGGTATAAAAATTGAGTATTTAGATATTTTTGTTTTTTTTTTTTGTATAACCACGCGGTGTCCTAGATACTAGTCCAGACTAATCCACGTTCGCACCGGGTGGGCCCTGAAAGGGTGAAAGTGCTCCCCAAATGACCAGCTCCATACAAGAGTAGGGATTGAACCCCTGACCTCTCTTAAGGGACGAGAGCGCCCTCACCATTCACCTCTGACCTCTCTTAGATATTTTTGTTTGAGTTGCCTGGTTAGGTCAATTGTTTCAGACATTTAAAACCAAATCAATTCAATTTTTTTGTATGTTTTTTAATTGGTTAATTTAATTATTTTTTCTTGTTTCTCAGTTTAATTAGTTTTTCAGGGTTTTTTATTTCTCAAAGTTAAATGTTTATATTTTTGTAAAGTACTTGTTAAATCGGCCTGTTTTGTTTCAATTAGTTGTATATATTTGAAATCTTAACCAAAGACATATGTGGTTTTCTAATTTGTTAATTCTTTTTTTTTTCAGGAAATTTTTTTCCCAAAAATATAGTTCAAATCGATGCATGCCGCGGCCTGCGGTGGATGATCATCATTTAAAAAAGATTTAAAAATAAAATAAAATAGAGAGTGAATATTAATCTAAATATAAAAAATGTTTTGAAAAAAAAAAATTAGTTTTAAATTAATGGCTAGGAGCGGTAGTGCTTGACAAGCTATGCAATCCACCTAGGCGTTGTTGTCAAGGCCCTAGCAAGCTAGTATGACCAGTCTTTCTTTTTGTTTTACTCTACTTTAAGCACATAACGTTGTTTGATTATGCTGAAATTTTGGTCACTATTTTGACATGTTTTTCAATCCAAATATAAATATTTAAAAAATATATATTAATTAAAAAATAGAAGAAAAAAAAGCTTAGGAGTTATGGGGTTTCACTAGTTAGGTCAGCTTGCCTAGTTCATGTTGTAAAAGCCTCTGGAAGAAAATATGTTGTTCTCCCTAATTTTATTTTAAAAAAATAGATAATATATTGTTTGATTTCACTCAGATTTTGGTCATTATAATGGTTTGAAAATCAAAGCTTAAGTTATTTTGAACCCCAAATCCATTTTAAACCTATTTTTACTTTAAAAAAAACTATAAAACCCCTTAGAAATCATGGTAAATTTGACCTCAAAATCACCATAAGAAAACTAAAATCAACCTGAAACTAAAAATAAATTTGAACTCAAATATGTTTTCTCATACTTTTAAAGGTAAAAAAAAAACTTAATATGAACCCACATCATTAAAAAAGATAATTTGACTGAAATATCATCTATTTTGATAACATAAATCGGTGTCAATAACATTTTTTGATCTGTTGTTGGAATCGTGCTATCTTTCTTTCTCATTTCTCTCAATTCGAGACTAAAAAAAATGAAACTTTTTTTTTCAAATTTGAATTGAAAAAATGAGGTTATGAAATTGCATAATTTTTTAAAAATTTAAGGATCAAGATGCATCTTTTGCAAAATATATAGCACGATATCGTTATTTGATATTCTTTTCATTTTTTTTTTCAATCTTATCTTTTTATAAAAAAAATCAAAGTCAATTAATTTTTAATTAGAACTGAAATGTCAAAAAAAAAAAAAACTTTTTCGAAAATAATACGTAAAAGGATAAATAATACGTAAAACAGATTATACTTAATGATTAAATTATCTTTCTTGTTAAAAATTTCCCGGAAACAAAAAATGAGCAATCAAGATAGGAAAGAAAGATGAGGTGAAGAGCAAAGCGCACAACCAATCATATAAAAACAAGAAGTTCAAGCAAGTGGGTCTTGGCCTAGTGGTTGAAGGGACTTGTTTCCTTCCTCTGTACCGGGTTTCAAGTCCCACCATGCACGCCTGTCACCCCTGCGGTGCCTTACATGCTCACTGGGTTTGCAGGATGTTCAGTGAGTCTGGAGATTAGTTGTGGTGCGTGTAAGCTGGCCCGGACACCCAGGTTATATAAAAAAAAACAAAAAAAAACAAGAAGTTCACAAATAAAACCATCGCAAACACAATAATCTTCATTATCTAAACCATCAAGTACTTTTTCTCAAGCATTCTCCTTTATTAAAAACTCTCAATTCGACTCTCCTCCTCCCCTTCCACCTTCAAAGTCTGAACATGGGCCTAATGATTATGCAACCACCAGGTATCGTAAAGCAATGGGTTTCTTTTGTTTTCTCGATCCGGGATTTGTCTTTCTGATATGAAGTTAATTGTTTTTTTCTGGTCAAAGCAGTGAAAAGGTTTCGCCTTCTCCATTGGCATAGTCAAATTACACGCCAATTTGTGACTTTAAATTAATGCATAACAAAACAACAATTTCCTGGTTCATAAATCTACATCGGCCTTGGACTTGTCTGATTTATAAATCTTGAGGAGCCAGAGGACGATACAGAGGAGAGGTTCTTGACCAGAGGGATGAGTGACTGAACAACATCTGTCATCAATGGCCGATAATCTGCTTCTGGTTGCGCGCAAACTGCTGCCATGGCAGCTACCTGTGAGAAAACAAGAGCTTGGTCGGATATTTTATCTCTAGGGACGCGTCAAGATGATGAAAAGATAAGAACTAAGAGGCAACCTGGATCAAATCCTTCATTGAATACTGGCCTTGCATTGCTGGATCCACCATTTCCACCACCTTATCTCTGTTAGTTAGCCTCGGAAGAGCCTGCGAATTCATACAGTTACAGGGACCGAGAAATCTGTAGCAAATAACCTTGGAAAATCCTTACTATGGAGAATTAATGGTTGGTAAACTAACCCAGGAGACAAGAACATGTTCACCGGAGGGCCGCATGGTGTCGACCGGTACACGACCAGTTAAGAGCTGTAAGAGAACAACTCCATAGCTGTATACATCTGATTTTGTGGTAAGCTTGCCAGTTGAAGCATACCTAAACATCACCGAAAATAATCAAGTGTTAGCTAATGAACACATGGAGCTTCAGAACCAGCTAATTACTTTCAAGTGTGTTCATAAACTTGTTGGTTGACGAGATCATTTGATTGATGCTATCCCAAGATATTTGGGATCAGAAAACTTGGCAGTGAAGCTAAAAATCTCATGTGAAATTGTCTTTTGAGCATAACTCAGAAGATGAAGAAAACGACGTGCTGCCTAATGGACAGTTCCATTGCCATGTGCAGTTGACGACATTGTTTGATTGTTAAAAGGGAGATGCAGGACAGAGATGATGGATCACTCACTCCGGTGCTAGATAACCAGTGGTCCCCAGAACACGTGTCGGATTCTGACCGTTGATCCTGTCCGAACCCATCTTGGCCAATCCGAAATCAGAAACCTTAGCCCTAAAGTTTTGGTCTAGTAGAATGTTGCTGCACTTGAAGTCACGGTGGATAACTGCTGGGATAGTATGCTCATGAAGGAATTCCAGAGCCCTAGCACAGCCAAGGGCTATCCTCAATCGCGTCCCCCAATCCAACGGTCGGTATTGCTTGTGATGGAGATGGAGTTCAAGACTACCATTCTGCATAAATTCATATACCAGGAGCCTGTGGTTTTGGTCAGCACAGTAACCAAGTAGCTCCACCAAGTATGGCGAGTGCAGCCTGCTTAGCAAATCTACCTGCAATTTGGAGATAGAAATATTTTCATGCATGTATTTCAAGTTCTACAACCAATTTTTCTCCTAAATACTTGTTGACTTTGCAGCCCATCTGAAGTTTTGACTTTAAGCCTCTCAGCTAGGTCATTAATTTTTTTTTTATTTTTAGATTCGAGGAAACTTTATCCCCGGAAAGCGTATTTTATGGACCCAAATGAGCGAATAAAACTCTAACTGTCCCATACTTTTACAAAAAGTGCACGTCATGACTCGAGCTTGAGACTTGACATGCAAATCTCAAGCTACCATGCACCTTGGGGACCGGAAAGCGTATTTTATGGACCCAAGCGAGTAAAACTCTGGTTGTCCCATACTTTTATAAAAGGTGCACGTCATGACTCGAACTTGAGACTTGCTATGCAAATCCCAAGCTATTTGTCATCACACCATGCAACTTGGGGACTTAGCTAGGTCATTAAACTCTAATGGAAGATATATATTGAAATTAGGAAACAGGAAGAGAGGCCAGATGGGGCCAAAAGTTAATAAATGAAGTCACTTGCCTCTACCCTGAATGCACGTTCTCCGTGCTTCCCTTCTCTATGGAGCATCTTAATTGCAGCCACAGTCCCGTCAATTAGGGTTCCTCTGTACACCACTCCGTACCCTCCACTCCCTATCACATTTGATGAGCTGAACTTGTTCGTGGCGATTTCAAGCTCTCTGTATGTGAAAACTTGGACCCCTTTGTATTTACTCGGAGGCTTATGACCCAAATTGCTTCCATATAGACATCCACCGTTAACATCTGCCATGTTTGCCATTTTAAGATGATTAGATGTTGAAAATTTACTTTCCAGCAATCAAAATGAAGAAAAATCACAGTAAGAACTTTGAAATGGAGCAATTAATTACCTGGGCTTGAAGTGAAGCTTATGGTGGTATGAGCAATGAACTTGTCAGTATTGCAACTGCTCAAGTCTCTGCAACCGCCTCCATTCTTAGAAGGTCTGAGTCTTCTTAGCAATGCTATAATAAGAAAGATCGTGAGAGCTAGAACAACAGAAATAGCAGATATGATGATTATGAGGATAGAGGTGGAAGAGAGGATGCCGTGATGGTGATCATGGAGCTGAGAATTCAAGCTATGGTGCTTATTGGTATCGTTTCCATGAAACCTCGCAGGTTCACCAGCGGTGCTAGGCTCCATGACCACACAGAGAAAGAAAAAAGAAGGTGACAGAGAGATGGGAACGATAATGTGCGGTACAGGAATGTATAAGAGAGGATTGAGCTTCCCTTCCTATGAGGTCACATTGTCAAGGCTGACACAATATTCCACTCTATCTCTCTCCCTCCCTCCCTCTCTCTCTCTCTCTTGCTCGTGAGTACTGAAGGTTTTTTGTGTGCTTCATTCGTCCCTTCTTTTGTATTGTCCAAGGAGTAGTCGTTGTCAGTATTGTAGCAGAAAAAGATTGAAACTTTTTGCACCATTTTCACTTCTATACTCATTAGCTCAATCAATACATTTCTTCGATGGAAGACAAAAAGATCATGGCTTCTATCCCTAGTTGGAGTTGATATTGTTGATTTCTTAAGTAATGGCATAAACCAAATTTTGTCATAACCCTAGGCTTCCAATTTGCACATGGCTAAGTTACCACATAGGTCAAAAATTCCTAATTATGGTTGAAGTTGTCTTGCAGGATTATGCCAAGAATTGTGATCATAGACTCACCTGTTGCATTGAATTCAGGGAAACCAGAAATACCCCGTGATCGAGCAGCCATAGCCCATGTGTAAGAAGATTCTTTAATTTACAGGAAGATTGCTAGTCAATGAAGCTAAAACCATATCCTTATCTAGCCCCACTCAAAAGTCAATCTGCCTTGGCAAATATTTTCATTTTTTATGATACTAGAACCCAGCTCATTGGACTCTTCACCATATTCTTCATCATATTTTGCTCCTCCATCCTTGTCTCTAAACAGGGACCCTCCGATCTATGAGATAGAGATAATCAAGGGCTGTGAATGCTCATCTGTAGTCGCACAGGTCATGAGGCAATCACAATGTGGTACAGAAATGCAAGCCTTTGGTTTAGGAAAAGAAATAAATTCTAGCTGGGACCAGGTCCGAATAATTAATCGAAGCTGGTACTGTGCTACAATGCCGTCTCATGTTACCTCTATCAGAAAAGGCATTCAAATTCTAAATCCAGTGTAATATTCTCACCTACCTAAACCACCACGTTGCCATCTTCGTACATCAAGGGCTCCGGCATACATCAATGTCAATGGTATCTTCAACTGCTTGCTAAGGATACATAACCATAAGGTTGGCCCAGTAATAATAGTTTATAACTAAGAGATTGTATCTTCTATGATTTCAGGTCCGAGTCCTATAATTGTTAATATGATGACCACTGGAAGTTTACATGATCATTAACTTTAGGACCCGTGAGATTAGTCGAGGTGCATGCAAGCTAACTCGGACACCACATTAATAAAAAAAAATACCAATTTATATTTGCAAAATGGAACCGCATCAATATATACCGAATTGCCATGCAAAACCTTGGCATGAACCGTTCTACCTCTTCCAATTGACTAGCCATATAAACCTCCACATGTTTACCATTCCATTAAACAAAACTGTTAAACAATGTGACATGAAAGTAAATATCAAAACAAACAACTCAATGGCCTGGCAATGCTTCTATTGGCGGGCGAATAGTAACAGTATCTACTTCAGTTACAGAGTTTTACAGTTTCATCAATCATCTGGGAAACCAAGAAACGTGTTTATAAGCTTGGCAACCGGTGTGGCATCACCTGATGGGTACGGAAGGAGGGACTCCACATTCATATCAGATATTGTCTGATGAAGCGTTTGAGGATGAGCACAATATAAATGCTTCCTCTCTGCTAGTTCTTCTGCAAGTTCACTTTGATGATTGTCCATCAAATCTTCATTAACCACTACAATTAGAGGTTTACCAAGCTGCAGAGTTTCAAATATGCTCCCAGACCCTGCCCAGCAGACAGGACCAGTTAATGACACTCCAGCATCCAAATTAAGTGCTTATCACTTTGGTAGCACATAGTTACCCGGCTTTTTTTATTTTCTTATCTCAAAGCTTTTACCTTGACAGAGATTTCACTAAATTATGAAGACATCATTGCATATATCAAGACATCATATAGCTTTGACCAGCTAAAAAATTCCCCTTCTTTGCCCTCCCAACTCTTCCTTTCTTTCATGAAAAAAGTACATATTCTCTAGACCTTTCCAAGCAAAAACTGAAAAGGCCGCAGTGCAACACCACAATCACCAGATTAATTGTTAATCTGAAAAGTTCCAGTTGACATTCAGCAACCAAATTGGTAAAATTTATCTTTAATTTAAAGAAGTTAAGCATTCTCCTAAATACTCACAGGCTGCTACATTTATCAAAATAACAGAGAGCCTGAATTATTTTGTGAACCACATTATATTGGCAACTCTCTCAATGATCTCCACCATTACAGAAAAGAATAGAGCAGTAAAACAACTTTGATCAGTTTACCACTTTTGTGGAACAAAAGGGCAGGAAAAGAAATCCTTATGGGCTATAAAAGTAAAAGCAGCACAAGTTATCTGCCTCATTTTGAATAATGAAACTTTCTGTGTTGATAATTCTCCTTTATAAAAAAAAAGGTTCAAGGGGCACAAGATAACCTTGCTTCTAATGATGAAATCTGTAATTTTCCTCCAGATAAGTACTGACAATGAGTTTCCCCATGTTTACTAATTAACCTATGTCTAACTATTGTCTAATACTTTCAAGCCCTAGCCTATGGTGCTGTATACCACAACGGAGCCTGGCTTAACCCCACAAGCATTTCACTGTCAGGTAATCCTCCATTGCTAAAAATAGGTACATTTTACCAGCATTTTCTCATGCTAAAATACGATAGTTCATGTGAGCTTAGGTGTGAATAATATAGTTGTGACAAAGTGGAATATAACCCTGACATGCACCAAATATCAAAGATAAATAATAGCTTGCCTGCATGGCTGATGACAAGAGATGCTGATCTCAGATGGTCAGCAATGCTTGGAGAAAAAGTGAAGTAATCAACAGCCAGAGATCCATCTTCTCCATCACACTGCATTTAAAAGGAACTTATAAGAATGTGAAGAAAACATGAATTTGAATAAAACCCCTTCGTTCACCCTCAGGAAAACAAAAACTCGACATCTGATGAAACCAAGAAGACAGATGACAAGGGTGAAAAGGGGAATGAACTATAAGAGAGAATACCTTAGTAGGATTGTAGGATCCTCGACCCATTTGAATAACAAGGTGGGTGTACCCCTTTCTTAATAACTCTTGTTTGACTCCATTAGTATCCACTGCTCTCACAAGAGCATTGAACAATGTTGTTCCTACAGTTACAAACACCACTTTCTTCTCTTGCTTCACACTATCCCCAGCATCTCCCATTTCACCGTGTCTGATGATTTTCCACTGCCCAGCCAACTACAAAACCCAAATAAAAAACAAGGGAACACATTACAAAACGAGTACGGGTTAGAAACAACGGGTCTTCATTCAACTTCTCGGTTCCTTAAACTTGCACGTTCCCACACGTTGAGAAAATTATAAATATAATCTCACATCTTATGTCATTCTTAGATTAAAAATAAATAAATTAGAAGATCAAATCATAAAATTAGCATGACTGTACAAATTATAGATATGGACAGGTCAAAATAACCTTGTATCAGAGTATTAAGCATAAAGTTAGAGAATAATACCTTACACTTTTATAAGTAGCATTTTGATCACCAACCAATCATTAACAGCGGGGCCGATTCAAATAAAAATAATCACAACGTTAAGTTCAAATTCACAATAAACGTAAAAATCACATCCAGTTTATCAAGGTGGAGGAATTACAAGTCACAACTCAAACTACTTCTTCCTTAAAAATTGAAAGTTTATGTTTTTTCATGTTAAAGTTTCCTACTTTACATTTCAATATGTTTTCATATTACAACAAATTAAATTTCACCAAATGGGAATTTAGAAACAACATTATAAATATAGCAAATCCCACAACTTGAAACCATGAGAAATAATATAATTCTATATCCATATTGAATTCAATTACTAATTAGATATTAAAATTTGTTTCAAAGGAAAAAAGGAAGATCGAAATGAATGGCATATGATGATAAAAGCAGCTGGGTTTTATGTAATTTGTTCAAAGTTTATATCTTTACATCTCTTGATAAGTAAAAAATGCAATACATTGACAGTGAAAAAAAGGGATTTTGACTTTGGATTACCTTGTTTTGATGGAAGATGAATTAGCCTCAGTCTTTAGGTAGCTCCTTCGACACAGAGAGGAGGGGGTGGGGGGGACAGAGTTAAAAGTGCGGAAGCCTGTCGTTGATGAGGAAGAGAAGCAGAGGTAACTCTGTTTTGTCATTGGTTACAGGTAATTCGAAAGTAGGGAAACCTTATATTTGGTCCTTAAACTAAACATTTATTCATTTGGATCTCTCACCTATTGGAATTTCTTGTTTGAGTACCATGTTCTAAATCCATCAATATGTTGCTTTTAGGATGCATATTTTATACGGTGAGACAACACTAGGTTAAGGATAATCTTAACATGTTTTTCCTAAAAACATCTGCTATGATTTTAAAATGGTGGACAGTGGACAAATTGGGAAATTATAATAATTGAAGATCTGATAAAGAAAACTTGTTTTCATTTACTGCAACCGTAATTTGTATGCAGAATGACACACAGGCACAGGTAGGAAATAGTTTATCCTTGACAACAAAGTTAGGTAATATATTAATGGGGCTGTGGATGCAAGGATTCTGAACGGAGTGGATGGACCCTGATATAACAAGATTATGTTGCTTGTAATGCAATAAGACCTTTTTCCCAGCCAATACTCCTATCGGAGATAATAATGATGTCCCCGTTACCTCATAATGAGAAAGTTGTTGAGGGTGGTGATGGTGTGGATGAGGATATTACCTTTACTGGTGGTGCTATCATGTCTGGTCATGGAGAAAATGCAGCTGACAGTATAGTTGCTGGTGCAATTAATGATGAGGTTGGTTACCATGCAGATGGAAATGAATAAACAGATAGTGCTGATAATGGTTTTGATGAATCTGAGGTTGATAGGCCAGAGGTTAATGTAGTTGATAAGGACTGTTAAGAGAATGGAGGGAGTGGGGTTGATGAGGAGAATATGATAATGAGTAGAATGAAGAGAATGATGGTGGTGATTATCATGCTCAGGATGAGGAAGAGATTGAGGCGAAAAGTTACAGAATAATATAAATTATATTTTAAAAACTCGTTTAATAATTTTAATTTTTAGATAAAATGATTTCTTCATTGATGAATCCTCGAGGACGAGGACATATTTCGATGTGCAAGTTAAACTGTCCATGATGAATCTAACAAAACCAGTGGTCATAACAAGCCTAGAATCCCAAAACAGAATGTTAGGGAAGCATTGAATGAAGTGGATGATGATTATGGGTCTGATAATGGAAGAGTAAGAAATTAAAATCTCCATATGAATTTGGAGAAGAAAAATCCAAGAGTTCAATACAAAGGACATGTCCAATTATAAGCAATCTGCACGCGGAATGTAGCAGATCGAAACTAACAGGATGCTTCTCTGCTGCTCCCTGCACCATAAATCTTCTGTTAGTGAACCATCATTTCACTACTGATGAAATATTCTGCTAGTACAGATTCAATTAGCGTTTTTCAATGCTTCTAGCAGAATAGACGACTGGATACTGTTGTCGAAAACTTGCTCGGCGAGATTTTCTATTTCGAATTCGAATCGTTCCGAAGAATATTTCGTCAGCATTTTCGTTACTGTTTTTATTTAAAAGAAGAAGAAGAAGAAGAAGAAGAAGAAGAGAAGAAGAAGAAGAAATCTGCATTTTCGAAGCTAAAGGATCTTCAGGGTCTGTGCCGACAGCAAACACAGCCAGCCTAGGTTCAAATGGACAGCTTCCTACGGATCATAAAATGGAGCAAGAAATAAACGACAGTGGAGCCCTGTAATATACTTAAAAATTTTTTTTTAAAAAAAAAGTTAACATGATTCGTGACTAAAATTAATTGATATCAAACCGATTATCCATTATTCCTTATATTCAAAACTTATTCAGTCTAAATTAATAATTTTTTTAATTATTATCAATTTCATGTAAAATTAATTATTTAAAAAAAAATCAACTTAAGTATAAAACTAACAAAAAAAACCCATACCCATCAATTCAAATTTATTCAATCTAAATTGATATTGTTTTAATTACTATCAATTTCATGTAAAATCAATTATTTTTAAAATTTTCAACTTGATTATAAAACAGATAAAATACCTCCCACAAACTCTAAAATACAATTATATATTAATGCAGTGAAATTATTATCATTAAACAACTAAAACACATAAATCTACATGCGAAATACAAATTATATAAATAAAATCAATAAATTAACTTTAAGCTTAAATGGATGTTGCTACATGAATAGTTGCAGGTTTTTTTATTATTATTAATACCGCTGTCATGGTCTTCTTACACGCTTCTTAATTAATTTCATGATCCTGAAATTAATGACTATATAAGTTTTTAGTGATTATTAAATTAATAATTATATGTCTAGATTATAAAAAAAAAACACACTTTAATTTCAAGATTTTTATATTAAATTATCGTTTAGATGATTATGCAGTGTAGTTTTCTTGCTTTGTGGAGTAGAGCTTGAAAAATAAAATAAAATAAAGAATGGGAGGTTGCCGTCATGAAATTAATATCATAGCGAGGACTCTTTCACCAATGGCCGGGTAACGAAAGCGTGTGGATTTCTTAAAGGAGCCTTCTTGCCTTCTTCTCTCCTCTGAACTTTCCCATTCAATGAAAGTCAACCAAATTATAATAATCACATCAATTATTAATTTATCTTATCATTTAGCAGACACCAACATTGAAGTGTCTTTATTAAATATCTTCAATAAAAAGATTTCTCTTCGGAATTAACAATTATATTGAATTTAATATGAACATAACTGACGTCCATCTTCTGCAAACTGATGTAGATCCCACCAACAAAGCAGAAGTCTCCATAAGAAAACTTGGAACTTGGAACAAAAGCAGTTCAAAGATGGGTTCCTCCCCGAGTAGACATAGAAGAAACCACCACCAAGACAACCACCTCCACCACCGTCAAAACCATCCAGACACTTCCCAACCTTCCCACACAACCACCCCAATTCGACAACTTACCTATTTCTCCACCAACGATTCTAGTAACCTTCCCTCACAAAACAGTTCGATACCATCTAGTAATAATTTTTATACAAATACTATCCAGCCATCATCATCACCGCCACTACCAGGGCCACAAAGTTATTATTTTGCAGCAAATGCACCATATAATACTGCGACTCCTGTGATTCCCACAAGTTCTACTTACGGTTCTTTTAGTTACCATCACCCTCCTCCCCCTCCCCAGCAACCTCTTCCTTTCAATAATAATGGGTGGGGCCCGTATCAATATCATCAACCTGGTTTCATGGGCCCACAAATACCACCACCACAGGTGAAGCCTCATAATTCAGGACTGTTTCAGCAGCCACGTTATGTTGACCATAATCACGCAAAGACAATCAAGAATGTTGTGAATGTGAACAAGGCTAGTATTCAAGTTGTTGCTGATGAGAATAATCTGGATTCTCACTTGGTTTCCTTCACTTTTGATGCTGTTGTTGATGGCAGGTACTATTCAAATTACTTTCTTTTAATAAAGCTAGAGTTTGTTTTGTGATTTTAGCATCTGGTTAGGATTAAAGTTCTTGTGATTTGAAGCTAGTGTTTGTGATTTGAAATGTGAAGTTTAATAGTTTATGTTTGGTAATTGAAAATCCTTATAGTCTAGAGGGAATTGGTGCTGGAAAGATATAGAATTCATGTTGTTTGGTGTTGTGACTTTCAAAAATCCTCCTGTTGAATTTTCTGGTAAATTGAGATGAAACTATTCTGTAAGAGCCTTAGAATATAAAATCCTTCCTTGACTTTATGTTGAGAGCAAATCGATGAGTGAATCAGTATGTGTAGAGATTAATTATTCACAAAATTAATCATTTCGTAGTTGGAACAAAACATCAATCCTCTTTGGTTATCATTTTCATAAGAAAGGGATAAGGATTTTCTTTCTGGTTGGTTTTAGATTGGTGGACGGAATTTAGTTGATCTTAATTTGTGGCGGTGGTAGTTCTTTCTTTGCAATTAGCTGGGGCCGGTATGGAGGCGATTTGGCAATGATCCTTTGGCGGTTGTGATGGAAGAGCTTGTGCTCATCATATGATAGAGGTGGCATGCTGGTCATGTTAATATACTTTTGGCAATGGCTGGATGGATGATTGTGAGCCTGCTAGCTTTTTTGTGATGGGAGTGGAAATTGGTACTGAGGTTGCTATTGTGGAATGGTGTTGGCTGGACTGGCATCTGTAGTAGATTATGAAATACCTTCCGGTAAATCTTTTGTTTCCATCTAGGGTAGTGTAAGTGATGTTTGATGTTAAGTTTTTTCATCACACCCAAATTGGAGCGATGACTTTAATTTGCAGAAGTGGATCGCCATTCTCAGCGCTCAAATACAGATCTGTGCCTTCAAGTACTATTCCGGTTGATTATTTGAAAGAGTTGAGAGTAAGAGCCGTTGCCTCGGTTCAAGTACTATTTGATGTTTAGGTATTTAACCATTCAATGTTTAGGTTTTTTAGTTGGAACCATGTTGAAGTGACAGCTTGATTTGTGAAAATGGATAGTAGTTTTGAGGGTGCTCAAGCCCTTTCAGGTACAATTCTAGTAGGGGATTGGAGGGGTTGAAGTAAGAGCAATTTCCTGCTACTGGTGTGAATGGGATTGTGTTTCAAGCTAGTTAGTTTTTGTTTTAAAATTTTGATTAACTCATAGCAGTTTGCTTATTAAGATCTTGTTAGTTTTCAATGTTCAGAAAATATAAATTGTTGAAATTGATGTTTAGATCTTTTTTATTCTTTAGCTGGCTAGCTTGATCTAAAGCTCTGTAATTATCCCTCCAAGTTCTATTGGCAGTGACTGCTATTAGACTAAATACAAGTGGCTGCTACAAAAGAAATTTGAAATTCTTGGCTTAAGGCCATTAATAATGAAGATCTGATTTATGATTTTCAAGTTGCCTTTTACAATATGCTGCAAGCTTTGGAATATACTCGTTTTTATGCCGACTTGTGGAGTTCAAGAAAAAACTTGCTTTGATTAAGATGTTCAGGTGCTTCGGTGATTAAGATGTTCTTTTACTGGCTTATATGTTGATTGCTTGGTGATATTTCTCTCGTTTTAGATTTTTGCTCTAAACTAATATGAATCCAGCATAGGTCCAATTATTCCTCCATAGATATGTGAAACCTCCTTTGTTTTTCAATGGCAGCATCACCATATTTTATTTTGGAAAGGAAGGACAGAATTGCACATTTATGCCAGCATACCCTGAAATCTATATGCCAAGGAAAATCCCCTTTGAGAAAGGAGCGGGTCAAAAATTCTCTCAAGCATCAGGAACTGGCATTGACCTTGGATTTTTCGAGCTGGATCAGCTATCAAAGCCCTCGCCGGAGGAAGATATTTTCCCGCTTGTTATCTTTGCTGAAGCATGCCCGCCCCCTCTCTCTACTTCTACGAGTCAGGAGCCTGGCAAGCCTCTTCCTACCATGTCTACTCATGCACAAATAACTGAAGCTGTCCTGGAGAAAGATAACGCGGGCCATTTTCAAGTAAAAGTAGTCAAGCAAATCTTATGGATTGACGGGACTCGTTATGAGTTGCGAGAGATCTATGGCATTGCCAATTCTGACAGTAAAGGCTTTGATGAGAATGATTCAGGAACAGAATGTGTTATCTGCATGAGTGAGCCAAAGGATACAGCCGTTTTACCTTGTCGACATATGGTGAGTATGCTGCTGGACTTTACCTATTTATTTGTGTCATGATTCTTCTTAATATTAACCAACCATGGGATTTTTTATAATTATTATTAACAACCAGTCTCCTCATGAGCCATGTTCAATCTGGTATCATTCATAGGATTGCCATTTTAAACAATCGCTTTTGAAATACAGCGTCAAACACCCCGAATAAGGATTTGCATGATAATTATACCACAAAACAAAACGACAAGTAAAAGGAGTCCAAAATTAAAGGAAGGGTTTGGCAGCAGTGTAGAGCGTGAACCTCTATCGAACAGGTTCGGGGGGTGTTTGGTACTGTTTTTGCTTTTGTGGTTGAGGTCTTAAAAAAACAGTTTCATGAAAGCACTTTTAGTTGTGGCTCATAATTAAAATTGAAGTATTTGGTTAAAACTGTGGTTGAGTTTGATGAAAAACAGTTTCGTGTGTTTTGTTATCATGTTTTTCATATTGCTGTCACTTGTGAAATTACTTTAAAGGACACAAACACACACATATATATTGTTTTTTAAATTTTGTAGATTAATAATCATAACAATAAAATATAATTAATAATTCATGAAAAAAGCAGATATTTGTTTTTATTTTCTAATCAAACTACTTGCAATTTCATCACGAACTAAATCGATACGAGAAATGTTTCCTTGATCCCTTGCTATTTGATCGATAAACAACATATGGTAACAATATCATGAGTAACATCTACGATCCAGTTGTAGAGATATAATTTCAAGGCCATATCCAGATGTAAGTTTCTGATTCTATCAATTCTGACATGAAAAATGTTTGTTTGCAATATTATCCTTGCTCTTGTAATGGATCCAATTTGTTAGCCTTGAATCAAGCTTTTATCCTTGAATACCATCCTTTTTGCACATGTTACTGAATCAAGCAAACATCAAATTTCTCCATTGGCAGTGCTTGTGCAGCGGATGTGCAAAGGAGTTGATGTCTCGATCAGATACGTGTCCTATATGTCGCCAGCCCATCCAGGAACTGATGGAGATCAAGGTGAACAAATGTGAGAGTTCTTGACCATTACAGTTCATGCAAAACTCCCATAGTGTCTATTTCTTATCATTTTTCTCTTTTCATTTGTCTAGATGAAATCTTTGTTAAGGAATCATATCACTAAATAGCTTAAGCTGTTAGGTGAGGCCCCAGAATATGATTTATATTATTCTCTAACACGCCACCTCAAGTGAAAGTCTTTTGGGCTTGAAACTTTGCACACAGACTCACTTTACCTTGTGCTTGATTTTTATCAAATAGAATGGGAACTCGTGGCCGCGGCGTCGACAAGGTTCTGATACCATGTTAAAGAACCATCTCACCTAATAGCTTAAGCTGTTAGTTGAGGCCCCAGAATATGATTTATATTATTCTCTAACAATCTTGCCATTGTCTTTTTTTCTCACTTTCTTGCATAGCAATAGTCCATTTGACTTATACTCTCCCCTGTTTGTTTATAGCTCATCCAGAGTAAATAACCACTACACCATTGAATGAGGATTGCTGAAAATGTTTATGAAGAATTGAAGCACTGGTTCTGTACACTACAGCTGCCTTGGGGTTTGTGAGACGGCAATTTTCTTTATACAATGAAAGGCTGATATAGTTTTCTCCTTTTTTCTGTATAAATTTGATACTTTTTTAATAAAGGAAAGAGCATCATCATTTTATTTTATTTTTATTATAGAGGTTGTATTGTATATACTTTCACAAAAAAAGATAAATTCTTTTCTTTTAATTAATGTATACTCTCTTTCACACATCCACAATGATTTCAAGTGTTCTGGTATCTACTCCAAGCGAGGAAGTCACTTGCTTGTGCCTCTCTCTGTTCTGTGTAAAAATACAGTGTTGGTACTGCAAGCATAGCTGGTTGATTTTTTTATTTTTTTTATTTTACCTATCTCATTAGAGGGGTATTTAAAAAAAAATTACTTTAAAATATAAAAAAAATATGTTTTTAAATAATTTTAATGTGTTGATATTAAAATTATTTTAAAAAAAAATAAAAATATATTATTTTAATTATCATCACGTGTGTGTGTCTTATATTAACAATAAATAGTACTGAAGTAATAAATACTCGATGATGTCATAATAAATATTATAATATTACACAAACAATAAACGGCGTCCCGAAATTACTGTAGCTCCCCTCAGTAAACACTGTGGACTGGAGCAGTGTATTTGCGTTTTTATCCTTAATGAACGGTGTCAAGCTTTCCTCTTACGCGGGGCTTCATTGTCTCTTCCCATGAAATTAAAAAACGACCCTATCTTCACTTCTTCTCCTCTCTGGCCACAGAGCGAACGACGGGCTGGGTGGTGAGGGCCGATCGGGCGGTCGACGATGGCGGTTCGACGGCTGGTCTCGGGTCGATCTGGGTCTTCAATGAGGTATGTGTTTCATCCTTTGTTTGGGTCAATGCCTACTTTCTCTCGGTTTCTTTGCATTCGGTTCTTCTTTTTTTTCTGCATTTTTCATCCATCTTCTCCTTCGATTGATACTCTTTCTGGTCTGGGTATTGTTAATTCATTGCATTTTGAGCTGATTGTGTTTTTTTGCCCTTCAATTGATGTTCTGTGTTTTTTCGTTTCTCAATTATTTTGCTGGGCATTCGGCTTCTTGAGGTCGGGGTCCTTTGGTTTGGTTGTTTGTGTGTGTTGGGGACTGGGTTTTGGGTTGAATTCGGTTCGGGCTGGGTTGGGTTGATTGATTGGTTCAAATCTCGGGTCCTCACTGTTTAATTGGGTTCGGGTGGGTCTTAGGTTGAAATTGGTTTGGTTTGATTATGCAACCGAAGTGAATGAATTTAACTTTGATGAATTGAATCAATTCAGCATTGAATTGATTTATGTGTGCTCTCGGTTTGTCACTCTTTTTTTTTCAGTTTGTTTCATTTGTTCAATTCTGTATCACTGTTGCCATCTGGTTCCGTTTCTTCAACTGGTTTTTCATTAAATATCATCTCGCATTAATTACATTCTCTGTTCATTTTGTAGGGTGACATCCATTAATTTTAACTTCTTCTGTGTTGATATTTTTTCCCCTGGCCTGCACCGACCCTCTTGCTTTCCTAGGTGATTTATTTAAGTTCTTCTTTCCTGTTTTTTACGTACTGTCTCCTGCGTGTTTTTGTTGCTTTTTTTTCTCCTCTGGTAGCTTCTTCTTTCTTCCATTTTTTTCCCTGCTTTCCTTTGCATTTCATACGTTATTCCTCTTCAATCTTTTGTTCTTCTTTCTTCAGATTGTGGTCGCCTGTTCGTCACAAATTGCTGCCAAAACTTCCCTTCACAAAGCCTTTCCTAAACCCTTTGTCACCCTACTTTTGAGGTTAGTAAACCTTTGATGAAAACCTTACAATTAGTTGTGCTTATAATGGAAATGTTTAATAGTTTGTTTACTGCTTTTTATTATGGTTGTGGGAATTTTTATTGCGAACATGTTATTATGGTTTGATTCTTTGATATTAAACCAGCATAAATAATAAAGGTTGCCCTGAAATAATTGAGAATGGTATAAAGCATTGCTAATTTAGAGAATCAATTAGGGTGACAAAGGGTTGCTTACAGTATTTGACATTCTATCTTTACATCTTTACACTGAAATCACAAAGGCTGCATTTTGTAGAGCCATAAAATCTTATACGAAGACACATGTTTATACACCTCATATAAACAAAAATCCATGTTATCTCATTTCAATGTTACCTTTTACAAATCAAAACATACACAAGTAATCAGACCAAACACTTTAACATTTCAGTGTTACCTCTTACATACACAAGCTGTCCTTTTACTACAGAGTATCAGTGACCATCAATTTCTAACATTGTAAACTTTATCTTATATGTCCAAATCATCACATGCTCACGGCACCTTCCACACACTGATAAATCATTATCAATCCACAACATAAGAGGGTTGCTTCAAAAATATGTTGAGTGCTTAAATCATAGAGCACAACCACAACCTTCTTTCCAAAAAAGCCTACAGGTTTTCATTTTCTAAGAATATGGTCCAAAACTTTCAGCAATAACTTCACTTGCAAAAACCTGGTTTTGAATTCATATGTAGCATCAACAACCTAAAACTAAGAAACCTGTGGCAAAATCTGTTTCCCTGGCAGCAAAAACAAATGAATTTGAATCTTAAATTTTCTTAAATTCAAACAAATGCTCATCATCATTATGTGACAGCACTAATGATCCATTGTGTGGGAGTCATGAGTGCAGAAAGAATGAAACCAGCATGATGCATCTGACTTTTGAAAAGGATAAGATAAAATGACCACAAATTAATACCTTTATTCTAGCATGATTATCCAACATCTTTTGCTCACAATCATAAAATTCTCTGTTTAGAAGTTCTCTGTTTTTTCATGATGAGTTTTTCCAGCTTCTTAGTTTGCTTTTATTTTGCATTATTTGTTGTTTGCATCTCATTTTGTGGTTAGAAAGAAAATAGAGGCTATTGATTCGATTGCTTTCATTTCAAAATTGAATTGATTGCATAGTGAACAAATACAAAAAAAAATTATACTTTTGATGATGATTTTGAACTAAAATGTTTTGGATCTCTTATAAATGGTCGATGAAAGATTAAGGCAGAATTCCTTTAGGTCTTCCTTAATTCATCTAAAATCAAATTGCATGTTGTCCCCCTTTTTTAGTTTGACTTATTTTGTTTGTGTGTTCGGTGAGAGTTGTTTAGGCTGTTTTTGCTTGGCACATATATTAGAGTCTTTTCGTTTTTTGCTGGTCATATATATTAGGGTCTCTTCTCCTCTTTTTGGGTTTTTAGCCTTCTTTTTTGTGTGGTTTGTTTTGCTGCTCTTTTCTCTCTGTTTTTACAATCCATTTGTTCTTTCCATTGTAGTTGCTCTTTCAATGTCCTATGCTTATTTTTTTGAGTTTCGGTTCTTCAGGATTGTCAGTGTTAGCTGCTGCTGCCAATATTTCAGTCTGGTGTAATTGTTGGCCTACTGTTTTGAAGGTATTTTTAAATATTTTTTCCTTTTTATTGCTTGCTGGTTTTTTTCTCTTTGCCTCTGTATATGGTATTATTTATGATGTTACTGCTGCTTTTGAGTTTTTTTAGTGGTTGTTTCTTTTTGAATTTTGAAGATGTTGTGCTATTTGAATTCTTTTTTGCTCTTTTTGTTTGGCTGTTTTTGTTTTGTTTCCCTTCTTTTAGCTTTTGCCCTCAAATTCCAACAATTTATCATAGATACGAAAGTGTATGTGAGATGATTTTGCTAGAAAAGAATATTGAGCATTAGATTTTGCACGGAGAGCATGCCTTTTCAGTTTCAAATGCTCTTCCGATTCATCTTCCTTCTGCATGGAAACATTGTTAGATTGCTACCATGTGAGAGCTGAACTCCTTTGTAGATTTTGCTATTAAAGAATCATCAATAGTTCAAGAAGAAACACTTACTCAATTAACACCACCTGACAGCAATCCATCATCTCAACACGAAGAAGACAATTACCGCCTCAAAGCTAAAAAAAGTTTAGATTTCGCCGATCCTCATTCAGAAAAAACGTAACTTTCGTTTTATCACAAATGTACTTATATTCTCATATTTAATACTTTTAATACTTGCTGAACAATTTAATGCCATTGCTTTCATGCTCCTTGATTTTGCAGTCATCTGAAACAGAAATCAATCATTCTCAATGACGAAGATGAACCACCAACTAAGAGGAACAAAGACAACTTTTCTCCGTCATCAGAGGTCCCTTTGCACACCAATTATTTCAAAATATTTATCATTTATTTATCAATCATAGTATGCATTTAGTTGATTTCATTTGAATGCATCAATTTAACTTTATATATATAATGCACAATGGAGATACTTGATTTTTAGAAAATTATGCAGGTTGTGTTATGAATAACTTGGGATCTCCCAATATAGAGGAAACTCTGCCGAAATTTCTAACAAAGTTTCTTCCCATGCTTCATCTACTAATTACAAAAATTAAACAAATTAAAGAGATATATTTCGAATTATTACTAATGATAATTCTTTCTCTACTAATTATTTTCATCTAAAATTTTATATTAGATCTACTTGAATTGTTTAATCATTCTGTTTTTTATTTATTGCAGGAAGATTAGCAACAGAATAATATGACTCATTTCACAAAAGGGATCTTGCTTCGTTCTACACGTGAACATCCCTTTCTTTTGAACTTATGTACAAATTGTATAATTATTACTCTTTTGTCATCTTTGATGATGCTGCAAATATTCCAAAGATGTAACCTATGTTAACGGAACAAACTCTTTTATATTATAGTTCTAAACTTTTATATTATAAAGTCATCGTTATTATTGTAATTATATTATATTATATACGCAACAATGCCCGCGGCAACGCGCGGGCATCTAACTAGTTTAAATTATATAACTCATGTAGAGACACTGATTCATCATATAAGGCCTTATTCTATGACTGCAATCGATTCTGTCGGGCCGGGTAATGGTTTGGGCTTTTCTTCCATTATTGGGCTGTGTTACAGTATATCATTTTGTTGGTAACTTCTGTTGTGTTGGGTGTTGATCCATGAGTGAAGTCCGTAAAATATAATAAATTTAAATTATTACTTTCATAAGTTAGTCATATGGAATCGAGAAAAATTATGGTATTCATTAGGGGTATTTTTTTTATTTTTTTAAAAAAATTAGATAAAAATAGAATATAGAAACTCTAGGTATGTATATTATTATCACTTTCGTTGGATCATTTTTAAGAGCTTATTTGTTATTGTGTTTTAAAAAATAATAATTTAATTTAATTTTTTATTTGTTTATATTATATTTTGTAATTTTATACTGTTTTAATATATTCATCTCAAAAATATTTTTTAAAAAATATATAATTTAAGAATTAATAATTTCTATAATAACAAAGAATTCTTAAAAGTTAAAATGCACCAACTTTTCTATTATATTTTGTTGAACTGCATTTTAAAAGTGTTTTTGAAAAAAAATATTTTAAATTAAAAAATTGATAATTTTAGATTATTTTTATCTATTAATATCAAAAATAATTTAAAAAAATCATATTAATATATTTAAAAAAAAAACACTTTTAAAAATAAATTAATCAGACTCCCCAACAATCTCTACACATCAACGCCTAACATCAAATCATATAGATGCATGCTAAAGGATTTTCTCAAACGAGATGGTGGAAACTTGTGATATTTTTTTTTTTTTTTGCGTGGTTATAAAACTTTACAATTAGCAACCAAACCATGTTCATAGCTACAGCAAGATCTCAAGGTGGTTCTGTTCTTGATCTTGAAATTCCCCAAGATAGCCAGTTTATATGAAAGAATCTGCAAGCTATTCTTTTACAAAATTCATCTTGTAAGAAAAGAGAACCCTGCACTTTTCTTGCCATATTAGTTAATGTCCATGATTATAACTTGAAGATAGAAGTCTGAAAAGAGCCGTTACTATTAGGGTTCAACTTCCTCCTCTTTCTTCCTCATCTCAAATACACCTACAAAGAACTGTAGAGAGAGAGAGAGAGAGAGAGAGAGAGAGAGAGGGAGGGAGATTGGAATATTTGCATTGCAAGTTATCGTATGAGAGAAAGAGGGGGACAAAAGCGAAGGCTTCGATGGTGAATAGTGTCTAAAGGTGAAGGGAGAATCAATGGCGACGCACTTTTTTCAAGAGTTTGAATCTGTATTGGACCATCAACTTTCATGTCAGCTGCGGTGTTTTGAATGGCATGCATGTAAAAGTGTCTCCTCTCTAAAGTAAATTTATAATTTCAAGTAGATATTGTCTCTCTAATTCACCTCATTTGTCGGTTTAATTTTTTATATCCGATGGTTTAGACATGAAATTAGTATTATTTACCTAACAGTCATAAATTTAAATTTTATTTTATTTATTTTATTTGATAAAAAATAAATATAAGATAATGTGGTTATATATGTTAATTTCAATTCTAGAGAGTTTTTACGTGAGAGAATATATTAAGAATGATATAAATTATATCATAGGTTTGAGTTTTTAGGTGAGAAAGTTCTTTAATAATAGAGTTTTATTAACTCAGTGATCATGAATTTAAATCTCATCATATCATTTGAGCAGAATCTATCTTGGTATTCCTTTCTTTCTTGCTCGCACTTTCTTTCTCTTTTTTTTTTTCTTGTTTCTTTTCTTTTCTTCAAGTGTGTACACTTATTTGAAAAGGAGGGCTCTAGTCATTACTTGATCAAACTTTCAATGATCTCTTTCTTCTTTTGGAATTTTCATTCCCATACTATTTACTATTATTATCTTCGTTTTGGAACACTTCATCAAAATTGATGTGCCCTTTATTAGGGTTGAAGTTTCTCCTCTCGAGTACACAAGCAAGAAATTGTCCATGGAGAGCGAAAGAAAGAGAAGGATAGGGAATATTTGCACTACAAGTTATCATATCATGTGGGGTGAGGTGAGGTTTAACGCGTATTTGGCATTGAAGTGTGAAGTGTTTTTTAAAAGTTTTTTTTTTAATTTTTATCATTAATACATCGAAATCATAAAAAAAACGTAATAAAATATTAATTTAATACTTGTAAATTGAAATACACTTTTAAAATAAATCTAAAAGATTATAAGTGAAGTCCACTTATATTTGGAGTTAAAAGAATATTTGCACTACGTTGAAACGCCTTTTTAATTTTTTTTAAAACGTTTAGATATCAGAATTTAAGTTTTCTTTAAAATTACTTCTATTTATCTCGCAGCGCAGACCTCCTCCATGGCTATATCCAATTATCCATAGGGAAGAGGGGTGCATCGGTTGGAGACACGAGAAAAAAAATATTCTTCTCTCTTGACCTCTTGTCTTCTTGCTCTGCCTTTCGGTTCTTTTGCGGTCGAGAGAAAATCGTGTCAGTGTTCTTGTTCGGAGGCTTCAATTGGAAGTGCATGATTCGTTTGAGATAAGGTTAGTGGAATCTTGAAGGGCTGTTTACGTCCAGATTTTTGCAGTAATTTTTGGGTAATTTAGCTTTAAAAATAATTAAATAGTACAGTAATTGACAATCATGTTCTTTATTTTCATGTTTTTCAGGCAAGGTTATGCATATAAATGCTTTACATATACACTTATTTTACCTGATATATATATATATAAACATTTCCCAACAAATCCAAGGGGTCCTGACGTGAGTGGTGAGGGCACTCTCGTCCCTTAAGAGAGGTCAGGGGTTTAATCCATACTCTTGTATGGAGCTGCCATTTAGGGAGCACTTTCACCCCTTCGGGACCCACCCGGTGCGAACGTGGATTAGTCTGGATCAGTGTCTAGACACCGCGTGGTTTATACAAAAAATAACATTTCCCAACAACTAGAAGTCATGGGACGAGGAGCATGATCGATGACTACTGAGAATGTCTGTCTGATTTGCAAGGTGGCTGTACCTTCTGAGCTTCACCTCCAACCAGAGACCAGATGCATGCTTCTGTTCAATAACCATCTCAAGCTTTAACTTGATGAGGTTACAGAATTTATATTATTTTTTATAACATTCTAGTTAAAGTATTTTGAATTTAAAATTTGCACAAACAAACTACTTTATGATTGATTAAATATAATAAAACGATATAATTTGAATTCGTGATTACTGTATCAATAAAATTTTGATATTATATCAATGAATTATCTCATCTAAAAACTTAAATTGTTAAGTAATTCTAAAATATGATTTATATTATTATGTAGCAATTTTTTCTATCCAAGGTCTACTCGCAGCTTTTTTACGAGGAAAATAAAGAAGAAGAATTGTGTATTTAGGAGTATGGTTGCTTTTGAAAATATTTTTTAACATCAATACATGAAAATATCTAAAAAAATATATATAAAAAATAATTTTCTTTTCAAACATCTCAGAAGAAGGATTTGCACGATAATAATCCAACAAAACAAAACCAGAATGAAAGGAAGGGTTTGGCAGCAGTGTAGAGGGTGAGCCTCTTTCGACAGGTTTAGTTTCCATCATCCCACCAAACCCAACCATGTCTGCTCCTCGAGCGGACCCATTTCGGCAATGGGTTCAGCAAGGTGTGAACCTTATCATGTCGATAAGATTCTAGCTCAGCCCTGGCTGTCACCAGCCACTAGCCTGCGTTGCTTGTCCAGCGACAAGGGTTCAAGCCTGGCCTGCAGGCAGGGGACCCTGAGCTGAGCCGGTCAAGTCTAGAAATAAAGCCAGTCAGAGTCCGTGATGAAGTACTGTGCCTCTGTAATTGTTTTCTGCTGGTGAAAGACCCCACTGAAGATTGTCAAATCTTCTTCACATCAAAGCTGTCCTGAAACGTGTACATAAGTCACCATGCTCCTCAGCCCCACCTTAACCTATCTCATTATTTTTTTAATAATAGATTGATAGTACTGTAACTACTGTTAGTACATTCAGTGTCCTGAGCTGTGGAAATTCTGGACCGCGCTCAGTCCTCTATTAATTAAGGTGGTTTTTTACAAAACAAAATATTTTCTAAAAATATATTTTTTAAATTTATTTTTAATATTAGTATATTGATATAAAAATATTTAAAAAATAATAGTAATTTGAAACTATAAAATTTAAATATTTTTAAAACGTATGCTTTTTATTGCGATAGTTTTTGTAGTTGTAGTTTGATGAATTAGATTTGAAAACTATTATAAATTATTGTTTTTTTATAATTAATATTTCAAATATCAAGTAATTTTCTTTTAGTGCTGAATTAGATTTGAAAACTATTATAAATTTATTTCTTTGTGCTCTCGCTCAATTATTAATAATAATAAAATCCAATATATAATATAAAGAAGAATAAGAAATAATCAATAATTAAAACTTGAATTAAAACATTTGCTTTAATATGCTCTCAATCAAGTTTAGTTGTTACTTATATAATAATTATTAAAAATTTATATGATTATTTATTTTAGAATTCGTGAAATTAATTGATATAAGTTTACAACTAAGTTAATAAAAAAAATGAAAAGGAAAGAATTGGGTAATGATGGCATGAGATGTGATCAGGAATTTAATAGGTGTGTAGCCACATGCCCAACTGGGTTGACAGCATTGAGCACAAGGCAAGCAGCATACGATGAACTGTGAGTCAGGTCCGGGCTCTATAATCTATTGAGAAATCCAGAATTAAGAATTCCCGACGAGCCACCACTCTTCTCCATCATCGTCTCACCTAAACACCACCAGGCGATGCTCACGTGTGCTGGCAGTGCACATTAGCGGCAGTGCAACTCCATTTATTTATTGGCTTATATAACCTTCAAACCTCTGCGAGGTGATCTCGCATGGATCGCCAGCATAACACCCACTTTTTTGTCTGCTATTCGTTCAAGAACTCACCCACCCTGCGATGTGAGATTAGTTTGATTTCTTCGAGGTAATCGGCTCTTCTCCAAGCCCGAGGTTTCAGACACAAGTAAAGAAGATCAATCTCCAAGCATGTTCATTTCACATGTAATTGAACCATGATGAAAAGGGTTTTTGATCAGTCAAAGATTGGGCTAGAAAAGCCAACTTGTAACCTAACACTGTCACCACCTCTAAAGCAAAACAAACATACATACATACATATATATATATATATATATATATATATATATATATATATATATATATATATATATATATATTAGGGTTAGATATTTCTGGGGATTGTCTTGTGGCATGAGGAACACTTTTTGGCACCATTCAAGCATCTTTTACAGGCGAAGGAAGCGTAAAGGAAGAACAAGGGACGACAGCATTTTCTTTTGTTCAAGGATCAAGTGGCTGGGCTTTTAAGGTGGACAAACAATAATTTCGATTGGCAAAATCATTGCTCGGCCACCTTTTTAATACTGTATATTCTTGACTCCTAGTGTTTGTTTGCATCACAGCACAGCCAGGAACAATTAGTTCCAAGATGCTCCTATTTTTGCTCCCACTGCCTCCTCCATTCGGGGCACCCCTTTTGGCATGCCATCGAATATCCCCTCGTGAATATCAGATAATTTTAAAAAATTAAAAAAAAAATATCATTTTGATATATTTCAGAACAAAAAATATTTTCAAAAACAACCGTAATCACATTGCACTCCCGCCCGCGTAGTCACTTCATATTTTAGCTGTTTTGTTCATTAGTGGCACTGGTGCTTGTTGCCACCAAGGGTGATTTTGTTTTTTAGGGTGCATTATTGTCGAGTTACGATGGCCACTACCCTTCTGAAAATGATGTCTTCACCACCACTAAGACGTGCAAATAATTATCAACGGAGTTGTTTGGACCGGCTTGTATTATTTTGATTAATTTTATAAACTTTAAAATTAATAATTATATAAATCTTTAGTGTCCGTCAATTCTCTCCCATGTTTATTATATGCTGCAAATAGTTTTGAATAGCATGGTTTCTAGTGGATCGTGTTTTGCTGATTAAGAGCTTATCATTTCTAACTTATTTAAAAACTTGATTTGATTGATTTTTGCTTAATACGTCAATTTATAATTTGATTGACCTAATAAAATCTTGGTGGTATACAGTCTTCTTGTCTGAGGGTATTTCTAACTCATGTTTTCAACATTGTTTTAATTTTAATTTTTATATTTTATGTTCAAAATAATATTATTATTGTATGACAGGTCCAAGTTGACTTGTTTATCCGTAAATTAACCTTTTTTGGATTTGAATTCGAGGAAATTCCATCCTTATTTAAACACTCCCTGTGAGACCAGGTTAAACGAATAAAACTTTAAGTGTCACAAACTCTTATAAAACGATCATATTCTGACTCAAACCTGATACTTGTACGTCAGATTTCAAGTTGTTTGTCACCACATTGACTCTTGATGACTCCATAAACTAATCTTACTAAACTGAAAGTCGACTTATCAATTCACAAATTGACTTGGCTAACTCGTCGGTCTATCCACTCGTAACTTATACACCGAGTCACGTCAGATCTAAATTGGTTCGACAAATATGTTGTAATGGAAAATACATAAGGAATTTCTATTAAATAAACTTGCAATATCTTGTGTAATTTGATTAAAATTACTTAGTTAGCCCTGCAATAAAAAAATAAACTTGATTGAAAACAATTTTCTGTGCAATTTGGTTCTATTTTTTAAATTGTCCTTGACTTTTCCTTTCCTCCTCTTGAAAAATGGGTGGGCTCTCTTTTCAATTTCTTGAGATCTCTTAGAATGGCAGATCAATAATGCAATTTTTAATAATTGAAGTAATGTTCCATCAGGTTACTCGTCAAATTCATGTGTGTTGGTTTTTACTTTCCTATCCTCACAATTCCCCATGCATGGTGTTTTGCACGAAATGGTTAAACTAAGCAGCGAGTTAGGCCGCTCCAAGAGACTTCACAGATGGGCCATGAATATTCTTTCCAGAGTTATCTACCGCAGCACTCTACCCCAGAAGATTGGAATCTTTAATACAAAACTACTTCTTTTTGTTTTCTGTTTTCAAAATGTTTTCGAAGAGTTTTATTTTTTTTTATTTTTTATTTCATTGCATTTGTTTTAAATTAATATTTTTTATATTTAGATATGTTGATCTTAAACATAAGAATATTTTTTAACAAAAAATCAGAATCCAATAAGAGAAAGAATATCTAAAGATTATAGCTAGCTCCCTCCTTAGTTATTCAAAGGGTTTATAAGTTTTATTTTTTATTTAGTTTTTAGTTTTAAATTATTATTATTATTATGTTTTTTATCATTTTAATACACAAATATTAAAAATATAATTTTGATGTATTTTTAAATAAAAAACAACTTCTACCATATGCTTTCTGTTTGAAAATGCATAAAATAATTTTTTTTTATCCCTGACATCTACCTATCAAAACCATACAAAAACACTACCGAATATATCAATTTAATATTTTTTGAATAAAAAACATTTAATAAAAGAAGAGAAATATTTCCAAACACACCATAAATCAAAGCCAAAACGTTTTAGTGTAAAGCTCACTATTTTATTTTTATTTTTATTTTTATTTTTGACTAGAAACACAGTTGTTGTTTCAAAATACACCAATCAGCAAATAAAGGGAAGGGGTTATATCGTCGCACTTTCCACTTAAAAGTGTAATAAACTCAGCTGCAACCATCTCGACCAGACCTCCAATCAAGTGATAACTAAAATAAACAAAAAGATATTCTTCTGGCACCTAGCGATGAGTTGACCAGGCCACGACAGAGTGTAAAATCAGTACTCTCTTCAATTTAAATCCTTCTTTTACGACTGTTTTGGCTTTACTTATTAAAAGTGTATTCATGTTGGAAATAATATTAATTTCATCACTTTAAATATATGACTAATCAAAAACTATTTTATATATTTTTATTTTTTATATGAGAAAATAGGGTCCCCTTTAGATATTTTTTATGAGCCCGGTATAAACAAGTAAAATTCTGATTATCCCAGACTTTTATAAAATGAGCATGCATTTTTTTTGGCACCATATCACGCCCTTTAAAGATTATTTTATGTATCACGATGCCAAACAAATACTAAATATAAATGGATGGAGAACTTATTTATTTATTAAATTTTATTTGAATCCATTAATATAGATAAACCTTATAATTTATAACTAGATAAACTAGATGTCATCTCAAGTCTCCATCAAATTCATGTTTGGGAGGGTCATTAAAATTGTTTTTAAAAATTTTTTTTATTTATAAATAATATTTAAAAAAAATCATACTTGACATCATTATATAAAAATGATTTAAAAATATTAAAAAAATTAATTCAAAATAAAAAATATTTTTTTTTTCAAAAACATTTTGGTAACCAAACAACAAACATTTCATTTAATAGCCATAATTTTTTACCTTTTTAAAAACTCAAATGAGGAACAATAAAATTGCCAAACAGGACACCAGAGAGTCAAAATGGCCAGGGAAAACGACGAGTGGGGTTCTGGGAATATTATTTTTTATTTTTTATTTTTTCTCTTGCATGAATTTAAGCGTGTGAACTGTAACACCCATGTGACCTTACTGATACCTGCCAATGTCATGACTGTTTCGTGCCTGAAGTTATTTTTTAATTTGTTTTTTTTTAGATATATGTATTAATATGATAATTTTATTTTATTTAAAAAAAATAAATACAGTGTAAACAGTGTCGTTTTGGCTCAGTAAAATCCCACAGACATAACCCCACCGACCTTCATTATCTTCTAATCTCTTCGATCTAGCGAGTTAATTAACTGTATTTTGGTCTGAAAAAAATATCTTCGTCATGTTGGTTTGATAGACAACGATTCGTTGCATAAGAATCGTTGTCAACAGTAAAATAAACGTTTAAGAGATGGACACCGACTACTGTATAAAATGAATTTTATTTTCAAAAAATGTTTTTAAAGTATGAAAATAATCTTAAAATACTAAAAAAATACGATATATACTTAAAGTGGGACACACATATATATCATGAAATTTATAATTTAAATATTTAATATACGCCACCTATCTATCTATTATTTTTCTACTCCATGTTAATAATAAATATTAATAAGTAATGAATATTCAAAATTTAATGATACAACATAAATTTTATGATAAATATGATATATATAACACTTTTGTTTTATTAAGGAAATTTCTCTCTCCAGATAGTACACTTTGTGGGTTCAGATGAGCGAGTAAAACTCTGACTGTCCCAAATTCTTACAAGAAATATATTATTTGGCTCGAACTCGAGATTTGCTATATCCACTACATTGTCATCCTGGTATAATTTTCCATTTTATTAATAATGGATTTTCATGGAAATCATTTATAATTTCTCCAAATATTTTTTTTTTTCACAGTTCGAATCATAACGATAAACTAATTTATTACAGCGGTTAAGTCCAAGAAAACCTTTGACAAACATGTTTCACGAACACCTTTTGATAAATCTCAACAGTAAGAAATTACTTTAATAAATAACACTTAATTAATTTTGGAGATCAATTAATATTCTAGTTATCTAAGCTGTAAGACACTCAAGAGATATGATGAAGGTGAGATAAATAAAGCTACCAGTCGCGATACCTTGCCCATTGCACAACCGCTTCGAGCCTCTCTTGTCTGATAAAAAAAAAGAAGAGAAATACGAGCAGCACTGGCATGGCTACAGAGAAAAGCTCTAAAAATATTTGATTTATTGAAGAAGAAAGCAAAAAGGAAAGTTTTAAATGCCCCCCAACAACCGCCTTTAACCCTTTCTCTCTTTCATTCTTATACCTTGTAGCACCACCACCAGCACATTCTTTCTTGTAATTTCTCAACTCTCAAGTAAACACGAAACCCCATTTACTGGTTCTCTCTCTCTCTCTCTCTCTGTCTCAACTCAAACTCTCTTGAACTTCAGTTTGAGTTTGTTTGCTTGGTTTTTCAATTCTGAGTTGTCAAGTATGAATAAACAGGAGGTTATGAAGATGCAGGTATATCTCTTCATCCATTTCCTTGCTCTAAAATCTTGTTAGTTTGGACCCTTTCAATTTTTCGTTTAGTTCTTGATTCTTTGTGTAACCCTGTTGCTGTTTTTTGTGGTTGCTTTTCATAGCAGACTCATATTTTGAAAGTGAACATAGAGTGTCACTGTGATGGATGCAAGAAGAAAATAAAGAAAATGCTTCAAAAAATTGAGGGTAAGCTCCTTACTCTGCGACCTCTCTTCTCCCCCTCTCTTTCTCGAGAAAGATTTAATTTTTATGTCTACTTATTCTTCTGGGAGTGTTAATTAATTACCAATCTGACTAGCTACATCTCTTGTCCTGATTTATGGAAGATTTGGATTTAATGAGATGGATGGTCAACAAGGTTGGAAGCTAGTTCTTCAAATTCTAGAGTAGATTGATATTTTTTATTTTAAAAAAGGAGATGATTTATTCAGAAAAATTATAGCAGATGCAGAGTTGACAGACATGTCCAATGCTTGAAATACAAATTTTAATTTTTTAATGGGATTTTGGTTGGGAAGAGCAGTTAAAAAGTGAGATAGATGGTCAAATTGTCACGGAAGATGATACTTTCGAGAAAGCAGAAGCATTGTTTAGATTATTGGGCTCTTGATTGATGGGACTTCGCCTTAGAAGTAGTGTCATTTTCCAAATCTTACTTTATTTGATTGCCTCGACAGTGCTTGACAGTTTTCATTGAACTTTACTCATGTGGTAGTGATATTTTGCTTGGCCAGGGGTGTATACCACCACAGTAAATGCAGAGCAAGGGAAGGTAACTGTTACCGGAAATGTAGATCCGGCCAAACTCGTAAAAAAGCTCGAGAAGTCGGGGAAACATGCAGAGTTATGGGGAGGTCAAAAGGGCTCAAACAACTTCCAAAAACCTAACAATAATCAATTCAAGAATATGCAAATCAGTGGAGGTGGAGGTGGCGGCGGCGGCAAAGATAACAAGGCAGAGAAGGGTGGAAAAGGTCAACAGGGACAACAGGTACAGATGATGCAACAGTTGAAAGGGTCTAAGGATCTAAAGATGCCTCAAAATAACCAGAAGTCAGTTAAGTTCAATATGAATGAGGATGATTTTGATGCGAGTGATGATGAATTCGATGACGAGTTCGATGAGTTTGATGATGAGTTCGATGATGAGTATGATGACGACGACGAGGAAGAGTTTGGTCATGGCCATGGCCATGGCCCTCAAGGCATGCCAAACAAGATGATGCCTATGATGATGGGTAATGGTCAAGGTCCTCATGGCATGCCTAACAAGATGATGCCTATGATGATGGGTAATGGTCAAGGTCCTCATGGCATGCCAAACAAGATGATGCCTATGATGATGGGTAATGGTCAAGGTCCTCATGGCATGCCTAACAAGATGATGCCTATGATGGGTAATGGTCAAGATCCGCATGGCATGCCTAACAAGATGATGCCTATGATGATGGGTAACGGTCATGGTATGCCTAACAACATGATGCCTCCTATGATGGGTAACGGTCAAGGTATGCCTAACAAGATGATGCCTCCTATGATGGGTAACGGTCAAGGTATGCCTAACAAGATGATGCCCATGATGGGCAATGGACATGGGCCTCATGGTATGATGAATGGGCCTAGTTTTAATGATAAAAAGGGTGGCGGCGGCGGCGGCGGCGGTGGAGGAAAGGGAAAGAAAGGAGGTGGTGGCGACGATGGTTTTGAGATATCTGTGGTGATGAAGGGCAAAGGAGACAATAAAGACGGCAAGGGAGGAAAGAAAGGCGGAGGTGGTGATGACAAGAACGGTAAAAGCAAGGGGGAGAACAAGAAGCAAGACGGTAAAGACAAAAAAGACAGCAAAAAAAGCGGTGGGTTCCTGGGCTTTGGCAGGAAGAGTAAAAAAGATGATAGTAGCACCACCACCAAGGCTGCTGCCCACAATAATGGCAATGGGCCCAAGAAAGGCAAAAACGATGGGGCCCATGACGTAAACAAAATGAAACAAGGGATCCATTCAATGGACGGAGCAGGTAAAGGCGGTCAGAAGAATCCGGCCCAGATGGGACCGATGGGCCCAATGGGTCCAATGGGTCCGCTAGGCAATTATGGTAAGATGAGCAATGCCGTACCCACGGTGCAAGGACTACCGGCACCGGGAGCGATGAACGGCGGCTACTATCAAGGAATGGGGATGGGGCAGGGGAATCCTTACAATCAGCAGCAATACATGGCGATGATGATGAATCAACAGAGACAGCATGGAAATGAAATGTTTCAACCAATGATGTACGCTCGCCCTCCACCGGCCGTCAACTACATGCCGATGCAGCCACAGATGCCGCCGTCCATGGCGACCGATCAGTACACTCACTTCTTCAGCGACGAGAATACCGAGAGTTGCAGTATAATGTGAAGTTGCTAGACTAGTTAGCTAAACCACGTCCTTGTCTTGTTTTGATGGGTTAAATGTGTACTTTGCTGCTGCTGTACAAGGTTTCAAAATATGATTTGCCTGCTTAAAGATAGTGGGCATTTTTTATATCTTTTTTTGTTTCACTCCTTGTGATATATTTTCCTTCAAATCCCCTGTTTTTTTACACCACTTGTTTCATCTTCTTGACAATTTCATGTAAATTTGGGAAGAATTTGAGTTCAACCAGAGAGGGAGAATTAGTTTGGATGATTCAATGTTGGTGGTGATTTACAAGGTCTAATCAACTTTGTTAGAAGGGTGATTCCATAAGTGGGACTGTTTATTTTGTTTTCAAGCATTAAAATTTAAGTTTAGCTAGATAATTTAAAAAGATATTAATTTGATTTTTTCTTAATGTTTTAATGGGAATTTAGCTTATCTATGTCAGCTTGATCACATGAGCTCTAACTTAATTTAACTCTTTATCTTGTTTAATTTTAAATATAAAATGAAAAATAAGTTAAAGTCATGTCAAATGTTTAGATCTAGTTTATTTAAAAAAATAATGATTATTTTTTAGTGTTTTGAGATATTTTAATGTGTTGATATTAATTTTTTTTTAAATATATTTTTTTTTTGATATATTCATAAACAATTTTTTAAAAATATTTTTGAAACTAATATTAGATACGGGATTCATCATTATATATATATATATATATATATATATATATATATATATATATAAAAAAACATAGGCAAGCAAATCTTGGATGAGATCCCAAGAATTCAAGATCCGGGTGCTTTTGGTTTATCCCTTTCACTTTAATGATTAAAATAATAATAATTAGTATCATAATAAATTCACATGGCAATTATTTTCTCAAAATAAAGATGTTTCCATGGGGATTCGTTTGTCGAGGGTGACAGGTTGCCATGCTTAGATCCAACCAACAGGCTCCTTCCTTGCTGCTTTATAGTGATTGCGGCTGCTTGTCCACCATTTATTGGCTTCATTCTAATTTAATTTGAGCATATTCATGTCTGCATTTTAAATCAAATAAATCCTTACTTCTTTTTTTTAAAAGGTAGCATGATTATTATTTTTTAATAGAAATTCAATATATAACAATGCTAATTTGTTATTCAACTTCTTAAATATAGCTATTTTTCAATTAAATAACGTGCCTCATTTATAAAAGAAAATATAAACAAAGATTTCACCAAAACCATCAGCTTTTCCTAGATCTGAAGTAGAACCACTTGGTCAATCTCGATTTTATAATTAGAATTGTTAATTTCAAAAACTTTTATGAACTAAAAAAATAGCATCTAATCATTTCTTAAAATATATAAGTTTGGTAATAATACATATTAAGAGTAAAATAATTTATTTTATATTTTATTTTCTCTCTTAATAGTACACATTGAGAGAGAGAGAGAGAGAGAGAGAGAGAGAGAGAGATCATAATAACTAGGTGCATGTTTTGGTTGGGCCAAGACCGAAGAGGGTTCGGTGGAGCCTGAATTGGTTTGGTTGAAGATGATAGGGTTTGATTGGACTAAGAATGAGAGAGTTTGATTTAGCCAGAAGGAGAGGAGGGTTCGATTGGAGATGAGAGGGTTAGATCGGAGCAAGAAGAGAAGGTTAGGTTAGGAAAGATTGGAGATTGGAAGGTGACGTCGGGCCAAGAAAGAGAGGGTGAGATTGGGAGATAAAAGGGTTTGGTTGAGCGAAGGAGGAGAAGGTTTGGTTATACATTTCGGATATCTTTTTTATTTAATAATAATTTCATGCACCGTCACTATCTAACACTTTTTTTTTTTTGGATTC
Organism: Salix purpurea; assembly: GCA_027405865.1. Lineage (NCBI taxonomy): Eukaryota > Viridiplantae > Streptophyta > Magnoliopsida > Malpighiales > Salicaceae > Salix > Salix purpurea. Next base: position 22,029,814 of record CM050333.1, read on the forward strand.
ATGGAAACCCACTATCCGGAAAACGTGCTTTATAGGTTCAGATAGTGAGTAAAACCCTGGCTGTCCCAGGCTCTTACAGGGCAGGAGTGACTCGCGTAACTAGGACGCTAGGTCGACTCGAACCCTGCTCTTAAAACATCAAGAGCGAGGTTGTTGCCGCAACGCTACCCCCCGGGGACGTCACTATCTAACACTCTAATGCACAACAAATATATATTAGGATAAATTGGAGTTTCTTATGATTGTTAATATCATGATTATTAAAAATTTATATGGTCATTAATTTAAGAACTCGTGAGATTGTATACCTAGGGTTTGCCGACGCAGGATTACAGCCTAGAGCTGCTTCCACTGCTATAGAAGCTCACCAGTTGGAAAACAGTTTCCTGCAGTTTGATCTGGCTAGGCCAAGGTTACTTTTTCATAGAACTAATTGTGCCAACTTTAACTTCACCCCTAGTCCCTCCCTAGAGTGAGAGAAGGTGCTGGTTAGGTGTGAGCTGGTTGTTTATTATGTAATTTATAGTGGTGTCTGGTCTAGTTTATGCTGTGTGGGTGCGAGGTTGTCTTTTTTTAATTAATGGCCTGATGTGTGTATGAACAAATTATCAATCTCGAACCTTTTCAAGTGCAAGAGCGTCGTAAGAGATGAACAGGTTAAAAATGAGTCTTATGTCCCTACCTGTGTGTGTGTATATGTGTATATATACTGTTTGATCAACCCTGTCTCAAAAGCTGCATACATACATTAAGATAACATTAAACTGCTCTGAGAGGCGTTGCGTGATGATAAAAAGTTTGAGATCTGCACAACATGTCTCGAGTTCGAGTCAGTACGTGTATCTCTTGTAAGTGTCTGAAATAACCCAGATTTTATTCGCTAACTTAGATTCATAAATTTCGCTTTCCAAAAATGAGATTTCCGCTAATTCAAAAAAAGAGTCTAAAAAGCTGCATACATACATTAAGATAACATTAACACGGGCAACAATTTGGTACAAATAACAAAAGATCTACATATTCTTTACTTGATGTAGTTTTTTTTTTTATTGAATGCTGAGAGGATATATAAATTAAGCAATCTCAAACTTTAACAGAAAATTATGAGACCAGTGGGAGTACTATAAGTTACCTTAATTCCCAAAAAATAATCGATAGAGAGCTAGCTTAAATCCATCATGGTAAATTCAGCATGAAATTGACGAAGAAAATTATCAAGGAGTGAGTGATTATTGAGATGAATGAGATGAAGTTCCCACGCAAGAACAGATAAAGACTGCAGGAGAAACCAAGCTTGAGGAGAGAAATCCTGAAATCTATGGAACCAAACACGTTTGGCCTGTTTTAATTAACCCACAAAGAGCGCGCTGAAGCTCACAGACATGATTTGGGAACTATGGATGAACATAACCAGGGGGCTCCTCCATATAAACATGCTCCTTCCTGCAAAACAACATCAAGAAATTAATGCATTTTGGCATCGAGTTGGCGAAGAGACCAGCCATTTGCAACGACAAGTGATAGAACCATTCGCACAGTGGATGCCTTGATCATTGGACTAAAAGTATTCGTGTAATCAGGGTCAGAAAGCTAAGTATAACACTTAATTAATTGATGGTTCCATCAGAGGGACGTGGCCCTGAAACCAAATAGCGATTTTCATAGAGAGATTTGATCTCTCCATCCATAGCTGCTAGCCAACCTGAGTTTTTGGCTACATAGTTGAAGCAACGAGGTGTGGTACTGAAGGAGATTAAGGCATGAAGAAGACCAGATCGATCTCACTGGATTAAGGATAGGAAAGAAGCATGGCAAACCTGCATAGGCTCAGCAGACAAATCAACACAGAGACGACGATGGTTGAATTTGATTTACGGAACGTGCATGGTCAGGCAGAACATTGCGTGAGGATGTTGTATGGGCCATATATACTAGACTGATCACTGAATATGGGAAAATATATAGAGCTTTCAACGGCTGAAGGAGAGAGTTATGAATCATACTGAGTGATCTAAGCGCGCAGCAGAATTCTGTGTGAGAAGAACTACCACGAGAGCAGCAATTATGAGAATGGGTTTCGTGTCCAAATGATGAACGATCTGCTATAAAAGGTAGAAGGTAGGAGTTGATATTATAGAGATTTATGAAAGAAATCATAACTTTCAGCTAGAGGAACAAGATCAGGAAAAGGTGGTAGTGAAGAAAGCATCAATTAGATGGAGGATAAACCAACAAATTCAGTTCTAAAGCCATAGAGAAACCAGTGAGATTTTTCAATTTCATCCACAGGACATCTAATGGCTAATAACTTATCACAAAAGATTTGAAATTGCATGAAAAATCATCAATGAATCGAGATCTTTTCTCTGTTAGTTGCAGCTTATATTTGATATGAATCTCATGGTGCTTTTAGAAAGCGTTTTTGAAAAAAAATTGATTTTTTTTTTATTTTTTACTTTAAATCAAAGATTTTTGGTGTTTTTAGATTATTTTGACGTGTTGATGTCAAAAATAATTTTCTAAAAATAAAAAAAAAACATTTTGATGCATTTCTAGACGAAAAACACTTTAAAAAATAACCGCAACCATATTCTTAAACAAACACTTAGATCCATGACTGAAAACATGCTCCAGAACAACCAATTGTTGCACCCATTTCTTTTTAGAGAGAGAAGAAATAACAAGACTCATAATTTATTGATCCTTGACTTTCCATTTTAGAAACTTAGGATTTGGATGGGAGGAGCCTTCAATGGTGGAGGCTAGTTGCGATAAAAAACCATTTCATGATAAGATAATTTGTTGTTGTAAGTTTGATTGCATGCATGCAGACTGTGGTATTGAAAGGGAATGGATCAATAACCATGGGAGGGAGAGAAGAATAATGTGGCCAAAAAAAGATGTTAATCCAATAATGACTTTAATACAATGAGAATGTTTGTAAAACCACTTTGATTAAGAGGTTGACTTGCATGTTGCTTATATAGGAATATAAACATGTATGAATAGGAAATATATTACAATAAAAAAGAGGTAAAACACTAAATAATATATATATCTATAATTTAGGGTCAACAATAAGACTAAACCAAGGTAATAAATAGTCTGACTGATAAGAAAAACAACAACCAAATATGAAGGAATGCATATCAATCAGAATCATCCCTTCAATAAGGTACAAGAAAAGATTTTAGTCTTGATACATTTTATGAAAATCATACAATAATATGTGTGTGTGTGTGTGTGTGTGTGAACATATAACCAATATATCAGTAGGGAAATCAATATAAGCATTTAGAGTATAAAAGCATTTCATCTAAATTTTTTATTCCATGAATAATAGGTAAGGGGTGTGTGTGTGTATTAATTATTATAGGGTTAATTTCTTGCTGAAATTTTCTAGCTCCTATGCAATAACCTAGCCCTCTACTAAACCCAATCTTCCCTCTTTTTATTCACTTTTGTTTTCCTAGAAACTAAGTGTTTCCTTTCATTTTGGAGGTTTCCTACATTTTTCCTTGTTGCAAAACAAACATAACACATAAGTAGAAAAGATACAACATATATAAACACATGAATAATTACAGGGAAATCATAAGTGTGTGTTATGCATAAAACTTACATGCTATACATGCAACTAGCATTTTTATATAGGAATATAAACATGTATGAATAGGAAATATATTACAATAAAAAAGAGGTAAAACACTAAATAATATATATATCTATAATTTAGGGTCAACAATAAGACTAAACCAAGGTAATAAATAGTCTGACTGATAAGAAAAACAACAACCAAATATGAAGGAATGCATATCAATCAGAATCATCCCTTCAATAAGGTACAAGAAAAGATTTTAGTCTTGATACATTTTATGAAAATCATACAATAATATGTGTGTGTGTGTGTGTGTGTGAACATATAACCAATATATCAGTAGGGAAATCAATATAAGCATTTAGAGTATAAAAGCATTTCATCTAAATTTTTTATTCCATGAATAATAGGTAAGGGGTATGTGTGTGTATTAATTATTATAGGGTTAATTTCTTGCTGAAATTTTCTAGCTCCTATGCAATAACCTAGCCCTCTACTAAACCCAATCTTCCCTCTTTTTATTCACTTTTGTTTTCCTAGAAACTAAGTGTTTCCTTTCATTTTGGAGGTTTCCTACATTTTTCCTTGTTGCAAAACAAACATAACACATAAGTAGAAAAGATACAACATATATAAACACATGAATAATTACAGGGAAATCATAAGTGTGTGTTATGCATAAAACTTACATGCTATACACGCAACTAGCATTTTTATATAGGAATATAAACATGTATGAATAGGAAATATATTACAATAAAAAAGAGGTAAAACACTAAATAATATATATATCTATAATTTAGGGTCAACAATAAGACTAAACCAAGGTAATAAATAGTCTGACTGATAAGAAAAACAACAACCAAATATGAAGGAATGCATATCAATCAGAATCATCCCTTCAATAAGGTACAAGAAAAGATTTTAGTCTTGATACATTTTATGAAAATCATACAATAATATGTGTGTGTGTGTGTGTGTGTGTGAACATATAACCAATATATCAGTAGGGAAATCAATATAAGCATTTAGAGTATAAAAGCATTTCATCTAAATTTTTTATTCCATGAATAATAGGTAAGGGGTGTGTGTGTGTATTAATTATTATAGGGTTAATTTCTTGCTGAAATTTTCTAGCTCCTATGCAATAACCTAGCCCTCTACTAAACCCAATCTTCCCTCTTTTTATTCACTTTTGTTTTCCTAGAAACTAAGTGTTTCCTTTCATTTTGGAGGTTTCCTACATTTTTCCTTGTTGCAAAACAAACATAACACATAAGTAGAAAAGATACAACATATATAAACACATGAATAATTACAGGGAAATCATAAGTGTGTGTTATGCATAAAACTTACATGCTATACACGCAACTAACATTTTTATACAATAAAAGCTCTTTAACCTATTTATAGATAAACATATGAGAGGTTATGAAGCATAAAGCTATCATCCCTGTAAGGAAGATAGTGGTGGGGCACTTTTTTCCCTATGTTCTTATTAACTTAGTGATTGCTTTTGATCATGATTCCATGATCGTATTGTCTTGAGAAATAATCTTAGTCATACTCTTATGTTCAGTAACAATGCCTTCATGATCCAGACACCCATTTTTATCATGATTTTAAATGCTGAAACAACCTATCACACTGCTACATAATTGTCATTTTCAAATATGCTATTTTTACTTTCTGCTTTGGATTGTCCGAGCTCTCTTAAACCTAATGCTGACTCGCATCAACCTTCTTCTCTTTAGGGCCTGTTTGGTATTGCGGTTGCTGTTGTGGTTGAGGTTGAAAAAAAGCAGTTTTATAAAAAGCACTTTTATTGCGGTTCAAAATAAGCAGTGAAGTGTTTGGTTAAAACTGTGGTTGAGTTTGAGGTTGATAAAAAACAGTTTCGTATGTTTGGTTATTATGCTTTTCATATTGCTATCAACTTGTGAAATTACTTTAAAGAACACACACACACACACACACACACACACACACACACACACACATATATATATATATATATATATATATATATATATATATATATTGTTTTTAAATATTTAATAATTATAATAATAAAATATAATTAATAATTTAAGTAAATTAGACACTTGTTTTTATTCTTCCATCAAGCTACTTGTAATTTCATCACGAACTAAATCTATACGTGACGGTCTCTGCGATCCCGGAACAATGATACAAAATCATCTAAAATTTACTTGAATTAATAATATATAATTAATAATTCAAGTAAATTAGACACTTGTTTTATTTTTTCATCAAACTACTTGTAATTTCATCCAAACTAAATCTATACGTAAAGGGTTCTTCGATCCCAAACACAATCGTAAAATATCATTTAAAATAAAATTAGAATTACAAGACAAATATATATATAGACATGCTTTCCATTTTAGCAAAATGGTTTGCGGAAAGCAGGAAATTCCTGCTTTTCGCAAACCATGGTTTGGAACTTTAGAATTGATGGGTCCCACCATCAATTCTAAAGTTACCAAACATATAGTATTGGGTACAAACTGCGTTTTTAACAAAACGCAGTTTGTACCTCAATACCAAACGAGGGCTTAGTGATTAATAAATAATAGTAGATAATGAATACTTATTAGATACATGAAACCCGATGAATAATTTATAAATATCTAAATTTTTTATTTGAAGAATAATGAATAAGGTATAAATATCAAGAAATTTGAAAGCTAGTACCAATTATCATCCTTATTTTCACGTGTACCTCAATCAACTTAACTATATCTTCAACTTACTACATATTGATGAAAATAAGATATTTTTTTTTTATACTTATATAAACAATAAAATACATAACACCGTTGTTTTAGAGCCATTTTGACATTGTAATTGCAATTATTTTTTAAAATATTTTTTATTTTTTAAAATTTATTCTTGATATAACCCATCAAAATAATATAAAAATATTCAAATAATAATTAAAAAAATTCAATTTTGTTTTATCAAAATACTTTCCAATTGCAAAAATAGAGTAAGAAATGAAGAATAGTCCTAATCAACTCTAGGATAACTTAATTCCAACAACAGAACATACTAATCTAAGCAGTCACTTATTCAAATAACCCGTACAACAGACCCGGACAACCGTTCTTCAGTTGCCCTTTTCTTCGCCGATGTAGGAAAATTAAAGGTAAGGATATATTAATAATTTTATCTTTGTTTGTTTTCTGTACTACACACTCAGTTTGGTCCTGCAAAGCTTAAATCAATGAACTTTTATTTACTGAATAATGTCTTGTTTGGCTTTTTTGGTGGGTAATTTTGTTCTTCCAATATGAGCATCCATTTTTGTTGAAAAAGAGCTTGATTCTTAGTTATTTTAAAATCCCATTTCTTTTATGCAATGAGTTTATTTGGTTATTGCTTGGCTAGTATTTCTTTTAGATGTTAAGAGGTAGCTGCCCCACCTGATCCATTCAGGCCCCATTGGCGTTTGTGGGCAATGGACAATTCAGATGGGGCAGTCTCGACAGACCCAGCTTTCCCTAGCGTCAGCTTTGTTTTCATGCCAAAAGGTTTGGTTTCCAATGAAAGTTTTGATCTTGGAGGTTATAATGGTTGAAATCTTGGGTTGCAGCATTGTAGTAGTGTCTGAGTTTGAGATTATTCCAGTTACTTGACGTCAAACTATTGAAAGAGTAAATGAACAAAGGCCATTTTTTTGTTGTATGAAACGGATTAATAATTTTGCGTTGTATGAATTTTTGGTGCTGATTGGAATTGTTACATTCATTTGAAAGGAACTTGTTTTATCTTCTTCTTTTTTGCATGGTAATAATTTTATTTACTAGTTACTAAATTGATGATTTGATTGTGTTATTAATACGTATATATGTTTAGCCAAAATTGTAGTTATAGTGAAAATCTGGAACTGGATGTTGCAGGGTAAGAAAATGGCTAGCCAAATGCTTCCGATTAATGATCGAATGAGAATTAATTGGACGTCAATGATGGAACGGTATTTCATCGATCTTATGTTGGATCAGTTGCATAGGGGAAACCGAATGGGCCACACCTTCAACAAACAAGCTTGGACAGATATGCTGACCATGTTCAATTCAAGATTTGGGACTAAATATGACCGAGACACCTTGAAAAGTCATTACTCAAATTTGTGGAAGCAGTACAATGATGTGAAGAATCTTCTTGAACAGAGTGGATTTTCCTGGGATGATAATCGAAAAATGGTTGTAGCTAGTGATGATGTGTGGGCAACCATTATCAAGGTCTGGCAAATCATTTTTCATGGGTTATTGTTTTTTCTTCCTCTGGCTTTGTGGGAAATAAACTGATGAAGTATGTGTGCAGGCGAACCCTGATGCGCAATACTACTGGAGGAAGTCTTTGGTGAACTTCAATGATTTGTGCTTGATATATGCATATACAGCAGCAGATGGTAGATACAGCCGTTCAAGTCATGATATAGACTTGGATGATGATATTCAAGGCCTGAACTTTGGTATGCTTTTTGTTTAAAATGTATGTGCAGTGAGGTTGTGTTTCTTTTGGCATCTGAACTTGAGTAATGTCTATGATTATTTATGCAAGGCTTTTGTTTTAAGAGCCTCACCTTGTTGGTCGTTTATAGTTCTTTAAGGAATTTTCATGATAATGTTGCTGCTATTATTTATAGTACTTGAGCCAAATGGCCATTTATCATCTCCAACACATTAACCTTCATTTCACTTGAAATCAACCACAAGCTTCTACTTTCTAGCATTATTAGCACGATCAAATGCCTGAAGCTAAGCTAAATACCTTCACGTGCCATGGTGCCATGGCTTTTATCAGCCTTGTTTACAGTGTTCTTAACATTTTTGTAATAAGAATGTAATAGTTTATATTTATGACAAGATTCTAGTTCTTTTTTTCAGAAACCGTGCATCATTGTCTAAATAAGAAATATTTTGGGTTTGATCACATTTCTTTTAGCTAGTAGTATTTACATCTCACAGCAAGTTTTCATTGTTTACAAAGAAATGTCTCACGGACCAATTTCTTTCCCAAATGTAGATGTTGGAATGGGTGGCTTTCCCTCAGAAAGCACTAATTGCATGAAGGCAAAGTGGACATCAGCCATGGACCGATTTTTTCTTGAGCTTATGTTGGTCCAAGTCAAAAAAGGAAGCAAAAACAATAATACATTCAGCAAAGAAGCATGGAAAGACATGCTTACTTTGTTCAATGCAAAATTTTGTTCTCAATACGGCAAAAATGTTCTGAAGCGCCGCTATAAGAAACTTTTCAAGTACTATTGCGAGATGAGAGGTCTACTTGAGAGAAAGGTATATCAGGCTATATAACATTAAATCCTATTTGAGATTTTCTATCATACTGGTATATTTGCACTCACTACTTTAGATGTAGGCACACCCTGATATGCATTCTTACAGAAATAAGACCTTACTAAACTATCAAGATTTGAGTTTGGTTTATGGAAATGAACTCATCAATGGACACCAAGGTTGCATGCACCAAGATGAAAACTTTGAAGATTCAACCTTACAAGTTAAAAACGGTAAGTTTAATGTATTTTTTTAAAAAAAGTCAGGTTTATATATGAAGTTTGTGGAACTGATTTGCGAGATGTTTGATATCTCTTTCTAAAATTAATTTTATGCTTTATTGAAGCCACTGTATATTTTGCAAATGAATTATTTCACATACAAACCGATTTTATGATTTATGCAGACAAAAATAAGTATCACCATCACACTGCTCGAAGTGACATGGGACATTGTTGGAAATCATCAATGGATCGCTACTTTATTGATTTGTTGCAAAACCAGGCGCTTATAGGGAATAAAATTGGTCATGAATTGACAACCGAAGCATGGGTTGAATTAACCAGGTTGTTCAAAGCAAAATTCGGGTCACAATATGATGATAACATCCTGAAAAACCGGTTCAACCATTTGAGGATGCAGTATAATGACATAAAATTTCTTCTCGAGCAGAGTGGCTTTTCTTGGGATGAAACTCGAGACATGGTAACTGCAGAAGATAGTGTTTGGGATTCTTATACCAAGGTAAATTTGCATTTTTCATTTATCTGAAATGTCTTTAGCATTATTTTGTAACTTACATGTACTATATGCAGGTGTATCCTCATGTTCGATCATACAGAAATAAATCTGCTGCAAGCTACTACAAGCTATGTGTTATATACGGGGAAGAAAGTTCCAGTGAAAGATACAGCGATAGGGCTCACCAGGCGGATATTGACAGCAAACCCCTACTGTTGATGGGTGGTATGTTTTTTATTCAGCCATGAAAATTAGGATAAAAATGATCTTGCATGGAATTCAAAGCATATTATATCAAACAGTGAAACTGACAGGTAAAAATTGAGTGAAAGTGCCTCTTATATCAAGTCTGAATGAGGACAATGTTGTGTAATGCAAGTTGTTTAGTATGTCCAGTATAATTGCTGCATAACTGCCTTTATTATCTCTAAAATATTCCCCTTTTCGTAAAGCTTTCAACTTTCTTTCTTTGTTCTTTCCCCTCTGTTCCAATAATGTTCATGTACTTTGAAAGGTCATTTTGAATGTTATCTCATGATGGGGGCATTTGCATTCTGTACACAGAAGAAGTAAAAGAAGGAAAGGCTAATGTTGGAAAATGTATCCTATTTATAAGGGAAAATAGATTAATCATCCATGCCCCTATAATATTATCTACTTTGTTTAGAACATTGTGCTATAGAATATTACTTTTAATGGTATTGTCTAATATCAATGAAGTAAGTAATGCATGCCATTAATTCCGTTTTAGAAGGTAATCTATCTAGCAAAATTGTAATCTTTATCCTTCAAAAAATAAAATGTGTTAGATTTAGCTATACATATTCCTGAAATGGTTTAAGGGTGACATTGTTTGGTTTGAGTTACTGTTTTTCTTACGTTGCATTTTACACCATAGTTCTGTCTTCTGTGAGAATGATACTATCTGTTTCATTGCTTCAAAACTCACAATTTCAAACCTCGCCCTTAATTTTGTATTGTTTAGAATGGACATGAATCAGTCTAGAGAATTGGATTTTTTATTTTTATCATCAGAATTGGAATTTATTTAATATATATGCTATTAAGAGTCCTAGCATGCCAGATGCAAATGATAGAAAGTTGTAATAGAGTGGGTATCAATATGAGTCATCAATCTTATTTGTTGATCACAAAAACATTCTATGCAGGAGAAGAAGATCGACGTCTTGCAAATGGTGATTGTTCAAAGCCAGATTGGACACCTTCAATGGACCGCTATTTTATCGATCTTATGTTGGACCAAGTTCATAGAGGGAATAAGAGCAATTACACTTTGGATGATCAAGATTGGATTGATATGGCTGTTATGCTCAATGAAAGATTTGGATCAAAACATGAAAAAGATATCCTGAAGCAGCGACATGAAAGTTTGGGGAAGTTGTTTAATGGCATGAAGAATCTTCTTTGCCTGAAAGGGTATTCTTGGAATGAAACACAGCAGTTAGTCAAAGCATATGATGAAGTTTGGGAGGCCTATACGAAGGTGCTATGTTTGTTTTTGATCTTACACCGTTTACAGTTCACAAATCACTAACATATGGTACAATGTAGGAACATCCTAATGCCAGATCATACAAATCCACACCGAAGCCAGATTACAATGACCTGTACTTGATTTATGGAAATTCAATTTCAGATGAAGGCCATAACCAATCAAGTCAAGGTACTGGCTGTATTGGTGATTGCGAGTTTTATTTTTCCAAAAAGTTTTTGGTACTGTGTTTTTGGCCCCCCCCCCCCCCCCACTTTTGCTCACTGATAGACTTGTAAGAATGCTCTATTAAAATTGTCAAATGAGTGTGGAACATCTCCTATCATGCATTAACAATTCTACTAATTAATTATTGACATGGCTAAAATCTTTAATTGCTTTTGTTCTGAAATTTCTTAAAGGAGCCAAAAACTGCAATCGCCACAGCTGGAATGCTGATTGGACTCCACCAATGGACCAATTACTTATAGATCTAATGCTAGAGCATGTTCGTCAAGGAAGTATGGTTGATCAAAGATTTAATAAACAAGCCTGGAGTGATATGGTTTCAAAGTTCAGTGCTGCATTTGGGTCTCAGCATGACCAATATGTCTTAGAAAGGCGTTTTATGAATTTAAGGAAGCTATTTGGTGAGATGAAAAATTTACTTGATCAGGGTGGATTCACTTGGGATGAGCAAAGACACATGATAATTGCTGGCAACAGTCTTTGGAATGCTTATCTGAAGGTAGTTTTTCTGAATTTAATGACAGTCTTTGGAATGCTTATCTGAAGGTAGTTTTTCTGAATTTAATAATGCCCACACGAATTATGTGGTGATGAATATAAAATTTCACCTTGCAAGTGCAGGATTACCCTGATGCACATCCATACCGCATTAAGGCACTTCCTAATTACAATGATCTGTTCTTGATATATGGAGATGTAAACAATCAAGAGAGTAATCACCATCACTCAGTGGTTGGCAATGGCCATGTCTTCAGATCAAATGGTGGTATGAACATCTCTCTCTCCTCTCCCCACTTTTCAGTTTTTTATGATGAACAAGACACACAAGCACAATATGGGCCCAGGCCATGTGAAATAAGTATTCTGTATTCATTGCAACTGTGAAGATATCGCTGTTAGTAATACAATCACTCTCGTTAAAGATACCCTAAATGAACTATTTATTTTTTCGTTTGGATTGACAGCTGGAGAAGATGGACTATCCCCTATTGATGCTAATCGTCCATGGATAAATTGGACAAAGCCGATGGAAATATATTTTATAAAACTCATGTCAGAGCAGGTGCTTGAAGGGAACAAAAACCATGAGACTTTCAATGAGCAAGCTTGGGCCCGGATAGTTGCAGCATTCAATGAAAAATTTGGACTTGTATGTGAGAGAGATGCTGTTGAAAGCTGGTATCTAAGCTTGATGAAAGAGTATAGCAACATTGCAAATATCCTCAATCAGAATGGTTTTGCTTGGGATGAAACAGAGGAGATGGTGATAGCTGATGATGATGACTGGTCTGCTTATATCAAGGTATGTTCGCTTGTCAACATAAAAATGTCGTCCTGGCTTCCAGCCTTATTTCCCCTAGCATGGTATGGCTGGCCTTCCATGTCATTTAACCATTAGAAATTAGCGAGTAGTGCTAGATAATTGTACTTTTGCTTGCAAAATTACAATAGCAGTAGTAGCTGTAAATAAAAAAAATAATAATCTGTACAGGTACTTTCTGGAGAAGAGATTGCAACCTGAATTTCATTTCTAACAATTCCTCCCCAAAAATTTTATTAGCTTCTCATTTTATGAAAATTTTCTGCAGGAACACCCAGGTGCAATGAAATACAAAGACAGGTTCCTGGGTAGTTATAACGATCTTTGTGTAATATATGGTAATAGCATGGCAGGAGGGAATGCGAGTTACGTGGGTGTAATCCCGGTGATCGACAACAATGCCTTCGATATGGGGATTGATGGTGTTTTTGGAGATGCACCATATCCTACTGGAGAACTTGAAATATCTGATCAAAGGCATAAACGGAAGTCCCTGTCTTCCTCCACGACAACGGCTTCAAGGAAAGTTCACAGACCTAAGCGACGAGAGGCTAAAGAACCAGTTTGTCCGAAACCAGTGGGAGTTATGGAGAAGCACAATGAAGAACGGATCTCAATTGAAGTAATTGTCGATGCACTTCAAGTTATACCAGACATGGACGACGAGATCTTCTTGGAAGCTTGTAAACTTCTAGAAAATGAGGAAAAAGCCAAGGTCTTTGTGGCAATGGACGTAAAACAGAGAAGAAAATGGCTATTTAGAAAGCTTTACAGATAGCATAATCATATATCTGACTTAGCTACCGTGATTATCATTGTACAGTTCAAAGTCTGGTCTGTGTAAAATAGTAGGTCCAGTGCTAATGTAAAGCAGTTCTTCGAAGTGATCTGCTGTTCGATCTCCATACGATAAGGGATTACGAAATCTACTGTTTTCTTCTATGTTTCAAGTCCCGCATTGGACCCCAGATTTTTCAAGCAATTTCTTTTTCACTTTTCTTTTGCCACTTGGACTGAAACCTGATCTTCCCTCAGGGGGGGAGAAGGATTCCAACTTGAGATTTGCCACCAACATTTTGGGTAGGTTTTGGAAGTATAAACGATTATCTATCGAGTAAACAGAAATCCTAAGAAAAGTGTTTGCGAACTTACCCTGTTGGTTTGACTTTGATGTGTTAGGTTTATTGGATGATAAGTTCGGTTAAGATACACACACACACTATGAAAAGTCTCAATTAAGAAAATTAATTGAAGTAAGCTCAATAATGTTTTTGTTTTTTTCTTATTATTAAAATACAATATTACCCCTGTAACCAAATTATTGTAACAAAAAAACCATTATGAAAATCCGAATAAGCCCCTACAATCATGCTTTTAGAATTTTAAACTTAAGAGTAATAAAGTTATTACATTATGATTTAAAAAGTAAAAAATATATATAAGAAAATTCACTTAGAACATGGTGAAGTGTTTGTTTACTAAGGGTAATTAAATAATTTAATTATGTAAGAACATTGCAAAAGTATTGAAATGCCTTTTAGCAATAATAGAATAAAAAATAATTCTTAAAGAAAGTTCCTTTATCCTTTCTTACGTGAATACAGACACTTTATTCTATTCAGTTTCATTAATTCTATTTTCCAGTCATGTAAACGCGTTAAGATTATTATCATAATTAAGCATAAAAACAATAAAAATCATCACTAATCACATCCTAACAAGATCTGAAACCAAAAAGAAAATCCTCAATCAAATGAAAGATCCATAAATTTAACCAATTCAGAGCAGCAACCCGTCTCTCTCTCTCCCCCTCACTGTCATTCACTCACTGACTCAATGAAAAGTGGCAAACAAATCAGCTTCGAAGGCCTAAACTTTGTATGAAATGGCATGGCCTTCTCCTCTTTCCCTCCTCTCCTAAACACCATTGTAGCAATCTCCATAACCCTTATCTCCACTATCATCTTCTCAAAACCCCAACTTTACCCCACCCCATCTCCTCAAATCCCCCACAGATCGCTCCTCTCTCAAAATCAAGATCAAAACTTTACTCTCTCTTGCACAACTTTACCCTCCTCAAATGGCCTTATTGATTACCTTTCCCTTCACTTTTGCCTCTTCAAAGAGAATTTTTTGCTTTCAATTCCTTGCCTTACATTATTTGTACTTCTTCATTTTTATGTTCTTATTGAAACAGCACAATCTCATTTCTCTATAGTGACAACAAAGTTAACCCATCGTTTAAATCTATCTCCAAGTATGGGAGGTGTGACCCTTTTGGCTTTAGGTAATGGGGCACCTGATGTTTTTGCATCACTTGCTGCTGTTAGGTCAGGGCAATATAGAACTGGGTTTGGTGCTATATTGTCTGCTGGGACTTTTGTTTCTGCTTTTGTTGTTGGTTTTGTTGCTATTTATGCCGCACCATTTAATGTGGATCCTGCTTCTTTTATAAGGGATGTTGGGTTTTATTTGTTAGGTGCTTTGATTTTGTTTTATGTTTATTTGAGTGGGGAGATATTCTTTTGGCAGGCTGTTGGTTTTGTTGGATTTTATTTGTTTTTTGTTGGATTTGTGTTTTGGATGGATTTGGGAAGTGGTGGTATTGCTGCTGCTGGCGGTGCTGGTGGTGATGATGATGGAAAGGATGGGAGAGAAATGGATTGCGAGAGAGGTGGTAAAGTGGTAGTGGGGAGTTTGGCGGGCGAGAAGGAGCATTCGGGATGTTTTGAGAGGGCTTATGGAATGGTAATGCCTTGTTATTTGGTTTGTGTTTTTCCTTTCTTCTTTTCATCTGTTGGATTATCCTGTTTTTGGATTAAATGGAATGTTGTTTGTGTTGTCTTGACTGTTATAAGTCTGCGAAGTTAAAACCATGAGAGGCGAATGAATTTAGTTTTGTTACATTTGGTTAAATGTGAATAATCATGTGATTTGACAATGAAAAACTGAAGCATTCACGTGGATCTTGTTCTGAAATCTTAACATGATTGAAGTTCTCATTGATTGGGCTAAAAATAAATTTTGTAACATGGGTGAACCTGTACTAGGAACATGGACTTGGTTAAAAAACTTATCCTCTGTATTTCTCTCTTCAATGTTTTTGATATTCAAACAGATAGATACAAATATAATTTTTACTAATTCATAATAAATTCTTGGAGTTTCTGTTTCTGTCAACATTGGAGAAGAGAGCTGAAATTCGTATATCAATTTATTGGGTTTAAATTGAGGATTTTAATGTCTGATGTTGTTTTCAGATTGGTGTAAAAAGTGTTGATATTTCAGGGGTTTCCTTCTTTTTGAGTTTTTTTATTTTCATTTAGTCTAGGGCTCCCTCTGTTGTGGCTTTACTCTAGATAACAGATTTAGCATAAGTTATGCCTTGAGACTGATATGAAGTGACTAATACAGGGGGCAAACACTAACAAAACCATTTGTATAAATTATGACTGTATTGAAGGTTGATTCCTTTTGACCCAGAAGAATATGTTATTGTTTTGCTACCCAAGAATACTTTGTGTTGCTTTTCTGTTATTTTGGGAGGCTCTTTGGCTTCATAAGCAACCCAGTTTATCTCTTATTGTCGTGAATTCTCACGCATATGTTTCTTGCTTCGCAATGAGTTTCCTAAAGTAATTATGTCTTTTGACATATGAAATACCCAACGCAAAAGATTGCAAATGCTCCTATTTTTCCTTAATTGATATTTACATAATTATTATTTATATTTAGACCATTTTATATATGATAAGTATTAGAAGCCATATTTTCTGATTTATGTTTCTGTCGTTTGTACAGATCTCAAAAGTTTGGGAGTTTCCTGTCTCTTCTCTTCTGAAGCTCACTATTCCTCAAAGTGCACCTTTGGAATGGAACCGGTTCTACATATCTGCCAACATTGCTCTTTGCCCAGTAGCTCTTTTGTATGCTTGCAACTCATTCATGCCATTAGACCATCCCATTCTATTCCTCTTTCCAAACACTCATTTCCCTCTCTGGTTCATAGTATTTTCGGCAAGCTCTTCACTTGCAGTTCTGCACTTTATACTTGAAAAGGAACCCCCAAAGAACGAGCAAATATTGGTGGTGCTTGTGGCATTTGTAATGAGTGTCTTTTGGATATCTGCTGTTGCTGGAGAACTTCTCAACTGCCTGGAAGCAGTTGGGATACTTCTTGAAGTGCCCCCATCTCTCCTTGGGCTTACAGTTCTTGCTTGGGGAAACTCTGTGGGTGATCTAGTTGCCGATGTCGCAGTTGCCAAAGCTGGTCAGCCAGCTATGGCCATGGCTGGATGTTTTGCTGGACCAATGTTTAACATGCTCGTTGGGCTTGGATCAGCTTTGGTGATACTAACAGCTGATGTTTCTCCAAAAGCTTATAGACTCCATTTCCACATTAGTATTGTGATTGCATTTGTGTTCTTGCTTTTTGGACTGATGGGATCTCTGTTAGTCATCACTTGGTCCAGATTTCGGGTGCCAAGGTTCTGGGGCTTCTGCCTTGTTGGCCTTTATGTCTTTTTTGTGGCAGTTAGCTTAGTCATAGCTATGTTCTCAGGTTGATTGGTTTGATTCACAAAGCTGAAAATATGTTGCAATTCTGTCATCCATAAAGGGGAGGGAACATATACAAGCCTTGACACTGGATGATAAAGAGTGCCAGGATTATGGAATTTTTTATCTGTAATCTGAAAATAGCTATAGTTTGTATCGACAGAGTTGAGTGTGTTCATTTCATTCCTCTCAGATTTCCCATTAATCTCTGAATTTTATGATAACACCATTTCAATGCATATACAAATATATAGTAATTTAATGTCTTGAATCTGATCGATACTTCGGTTTGTCAATTTGCATCATAATTCTCTTCTATATGCTGATCTTTGCTCTATGCTTATGTTTCCTTGTCCTAACTTCCTTTTGCAAACTTTGCTACATACAATTTGCTGAGTACTGATATCTGATCATTGTTATTTTCTCTTGGCTAATGAATGTCTTGCTTATCAACTAATTTTGGTGTTCGTACGACATGTAAAATTCTATTCTTGCGAAAACATGTTTGCAGAGAGTTGAGTTGTCTTGGACAAGCCAGTAATAGAGCTGATGAATGTCTCAAAATCAGGTACAATGCAGTGTTTATTGAGCTTTGTGTTATAGAGGTATCAAAATTATATAATTTGTGTGATTATTTAAGTTTAAGGATCAAAGTGTATCTCTTGCAAAACTCACAATACATCATCCATGTTTGACACTTTTTTCATTTAGATTCTTCTTCATTCACTCGCACCTTTTTATATATATAAAAAAATCAAAATCAATTAGTTTTCAGTCGAGACTAATTGCCGGGGAAAACAATTGAGAACTAAATTGAAAAAATAAAATAAAAATAGCACACTCCATCCATGATAATGTTTAAAAGGAAGAAGAATAAATCCCCCCAAAGGCTAGTCACCAATTCACCATGCGCAATCAAAAGTGCACCACGAATAACTTCCAACACTACACTTAAAAGTGGCTTTAATGACAATATTATCCTTATTGGATTTTCATTATTAAATTCTCTATATGTAATAGTTTGTCTATTTTAAAAGGTTTATAACTTTTGAAATTGGTTAGAAACAAACTTGTACAAGGTAAAATCATAATAGTAATAATTAGAATTCTAAATCAGAAAAATAGAAAAAATAATAATCATAAATTAAACTACAAATCCAAAATAAAAAGTAGAATAACAAAAATGACATAACCAATATTTTCGAGTCTAACATGGGCTCTGATTGACATTGCGTTTCAAAAATATTTTTGAAAAAAAATAAAATTTTTAATTTTTAATTTGAACTAAAAATTATTGGTGTCTTAGATCATTTTAATATGCTGATATCAAAAACAATTTTTTTTAAATAAATTATTTTGATATATTTATGAACAAAAAACACTTTAAAAAATTACGTTAACTACACTTCCAAACAGGCACATTAAGTCAAAGATTTTCGAACAATAAATGGGCAGAGGAACCAACCGGGCTTTCAATAGAACCGGGCTAGTAAAATCTTATACCCGAATTTATATAAGATTTAAGGATCAGACATGAGCCTGCTTCGTCTAAGTATATTATTGAACAAAAAGACATGTTTTCTTGAACTTAGGGTTGTCATCATAAACAAATTTATTAAACTTTTTTACATGATCCAATCATCGAAGAACCCCCCGAGCAACATCGCCACTCGTGGTAACATGGAAACCGCATAGAAAACAGCAGCCAAAAGAAGGGAAAAGTCAAAGCAGAAAGCAAGCACTGATGGAGAAATTAATTATGAACAGTAACACAGGTCGTTCTTAATGAAACAAACAAAACCAGGTACAGCTTGATTGACCTTAAGAAGATAAGGTAATTTCCTTAAAAGGGTAAGTTCGTCAAAAAGAAACAAAAGAGAGGAAGCCATAAGAGGTTAAGCTTCTGACAATATATAAGCTCAAGAGTCAGAGAGGAACACAAGACAAAGCACAAGCAGCTGCTGTTTCCAATCAGAGGTTTGTTCTTAAGAAGCACCACTCATTGTAAATACAAAAACGTCATCACTCGGGACTAAAACTCTGCTGATTCATCATCAAACCCTAAACTAAAAAGAAAAAAATAAGTATACGGACACGGATTTTTCATAAAGTAGATCCCATATTTCTTTTCTTGCTGAAAGTTCTACTTTTCTTCAGGTTCTTGATCTTGCAAGCAAAAGAGCAAGCTCTGCAGAAAGAAAAGGTAGCGCCGCAAGCTTTTTTCTTTCATAGACACACATGCATGTCACTTACTGTGTGTTGTTGTTTTGCTTTATCGATCTTGTGTTTTACCATCCCAGAAGATTTCCGGGCTTTCTTTTTTCATGTGTTCTTACAAAGGCTTTGTTTTGTTTGGTCAGAAATCAAGGCAAGTCTGAATTTTTGGTTTTTGGAGTTTGTGTGTGTATCAGTATGGTATATTTTTTCTTTTTTACTTACCGAGTTGTTGTTTTTTCAGCTCAAATTAGTGTGTGATGTGATGCTGCTTGTGGTTCTAGAAATGAATTGCAATTCTTTTGTTTGATTTCTTTTAGAAGAATACTTGGAATTTGCTTTACCTTTTGGTCCGTACCCAAAATTACCAGAAGAAGATCAAGATCATCACTAGTTTGCTTTGGGCTCATGGTGGATTGCCTAAAGGCATGATGTAATACTGGAAGTAAAACAAACTATATTTCATTAAAAATAAAAATAATAAGAAGGAAAGGCAAGTCGGTTGAATCTCCGTCAATATTATGGTGATTATGGATATACTGTTGGTAATGGTTTCTGGGTTTTTTCTTTTCTTTCTAGATATTATACTAACACTTGGAAATTTAGCATCTATGTATTTTGTCTGGGTCCTGCTGTGGAAGAGGTAGCTGTTTGCATATATCTTGGCGATTTACTTCTAGGATAGGGATAGGAAGCAGATCAAAGATGTATTGGGAAAGCTCTGGGAAATTAATTATATCCTGTTTCTGTTTGGGAGCTGAACAATGTCAGCTAGTAATGAATTTCTTTCTACAACTGCACTATGTTGTTGTCAGGATATGGGCGGGGCTTCTACCTTCCCAAATGCATCTGTCTCCAATTAGTTTCATCATCAAAGTGGGCATCATGAATTTTATAGACTTCACCTTTTGAATTTAAGTGGGAACCATTACAGCTATGCGGTTCTCTGCTTCTCTTATCATTAAGAGGATATATTCCTATCAAAACCTGGCTGGTGTAAGCCATTTGTTACCATGCTTGAATGTTAATTAAGTGTGATTGATTGATACTGAGATATACCCTCATTAATTGAAGTGATAATATCCGTAAAAGCTCATCCGTGATAAAATTCAAGGATGATGCTGGTATTCTGCATCTTGGATTGCTGGTGAGAATTTTTTGTTTGTTTATGTTTTTGAAATCAGACAAACTTGGTTTGCTGCATTTTTTTAATAATTCAAACACCTGATTGGATAGTGTAAATTGGATTTGCATCACCTTTTAGTTGCATCTGTTCTTCACCTCGGAGAATTTCTATTCATAGCATAGTCAATTTATTTCATGACATTTCCTTTCAGCATGCAATCATATGATATGTATATCTATATACTGCAAATTAAATGCCAAATTTAGTTTTTCATGTTTCCTCTTGTATCTTGCTAAACACTGAGTCATTAAGTTGCTTATTATTGTGTTTAGTTGGATCAAAATGGACCAGCAAGGGTATGGAACAAATCCATATCAGCCAAACCATATGCCTGCTGCCTCGAATCCTGGATCAGTTACTGGTCAGCCTGCAGGAGCTCAGCTTGAACAGCATCAACTTGCCTATCAGCAGATCCACCAGCAACAGCAACAGCAACTCCAGCAACAACGGCAGTCTTTTTGGACAAATCAGTATAAAGAAATTGACAAGGTTACTGATTTCAAAAATCATAGTCTTCCCTTGGCAAGGATCAAGAAGATCATGAAGGCTGACGAGGATGTCAAGATGATATCCGCTGAGGCACCAGTTATATTTGCCAGGGCTTGTGAAATGTTTATTTTAGAGTTGACCTTGCAGTCTTGGAATCACACGGAGGAGAACAAGAGGAGGACACTACAGAAGAATGATATTGCTGCAGCTATCACCAGGACTGATATCTTTGATTTTCTGGTTGACATTGTACCTAGGGAGGATATGAAAGATGAAGCTCTTGCATCAATCCCAAGAGGAACAATTCCTGTTGGAGGGCCTGTTGATGCACTCCCTTACTGCTATATGCCACATCCACATGCATCTCAGGTCGGGAATCCTGGGATGATAATGGGCAAGCCTGTGACAGACCCAGCTATGTATGCCCAGCAATCTCACCCCTATATGGCACAGCATATGTGGCCTCAGGGATCAGAGCAGCAGCCGTCACCCTCAGATCATTAGTAACTGGAGCATGGAAGTTAAGAAATGTAAGCTCACTTCAACTTATCCACTGCTGGGTTTGTGTTTGATTACCAAGACCAGGGTGATCAGATGAGTATGCTGTACAGGAATGCTTTCATGTAACTGATAGTGCCAATATTTCTTGCCTTTCCACCAGATTTTAGTAAGCATATCACACTCCTTTTCTAGTAAAAACCATTTATGGACATGACGGTTGATGTTGGAAATTCCAGTAATGGTGTGTCATGTAATAACCAGACTTTGTTGTTTCCCCCCCTTTCCTATATGTACGTGATAATTGATGAGCCATAGGCATCATCCTTCTGTTATGGTATTTGAACTATGGTTGCTCAATCTGAATTTTCTCGTTTCGTCTAGACTCTAGCCCCCCCCCCCCCCCCCCCCCCCCCCCCCCAATTCTTTCAATATCTGCATGTCCATATTTACTCGGTTTCCTAGCTCCATAAATGTTTTCATTGATTGTAATCATGAAAAGGAGCTGTTAAGAAGCACGACTTTTTGCAAATAACATGCAGAAAAGATTATAGCTGATCTTGACGGAGCTTTTCTCTCTGTCTTGGATGTTATCCTCATTTTTATGTTTGAATCCTTGTTCAGCATTGAACAGATTGGTGTTTTTTTTTTTTTTTTTTTTTTTTTTTTTTTTTTTTTTCTGGTTCTCTCTTTATAATCCCTTTCGTGTACCTTCATCGTAGAATGATTAAAATGTGAAAAGTATAGTATTATTGGGAAATAAATATGCCCTCCGAAATCTACAAGCTCTACCACTACCAGGTTGGATTGTGTCACTGCAAAACCAAGCAGTATCCTGTACCCCTTTAAGACCTGATCTTATGTTGCTGAACAACATATCCCCATTTCGAAAGGCATGTGCTCAGCTGATACATATCTGCTAAGTGCAGCTTCCAAAGATATGCGTTTAAAAATGACGTTGTTTGACCTCACGAAACGAAATCAGAAAAAAGAAGGAAAAAAAATTGTTGAAAAAGAGAAACATCTCAATTTTTTTCATATAATGGTAATGATATTTCCATGTATTGGTGGAGAGCTCCTTGTAAACCTTGCATTTCTAACTAATGTGCAGGGATTAAGTTATCAACTACTTTATCTGCTCTTCATGATAATCACCTCTAGAATCCCATCAAAGCCAAATTTGCCTGAAAACTGACTAGGATCAACCGGACCAGGCAGTTGAAATGAAATAGAAAACTGCCCTGGTGAGCAGAGGTTTCGGGATAGCATCTCGAACTTTTGGGAGAACCTGTACACCGTTTTCTCACCTGTTGTTGTGATGCCCTTTATCAGCACCTTGCCATCATTTTCGATTTTGCAGCTGAATTCATCTGCAGAAAGAAGGATAGTTTAAAGAAGATACTTAGCAAAGGGTAAAGGAAAAGAAATGGTGTCAAAATTTGCTAATAGAGTGGAAACACCATTATGATTGAGGTGATGCAACCTAAAATTAATGAGGTTCAATGCTGGCCACCCCTACCTGTTTGGCATTTTCAAGCAAAGAAGTGACTATCACAGAAATTTTAATGACGTGTGACCAGCGTAAATTAAAGATGTTCCCTGCAATTATATTATGAATCTTGGTGGTGACAAGTGTAAGTTAAACAGTTAATGTTGTCTACCCATGTGAAAGCTGAGATGTTTTCTATGGAATTGGAAATATGATCAGATCGGTTGAATGTCATAACTGCATGGTATGCACATGGCAAGCTACAACATCATTCGATTTTTCCATTTCACAGACAATTTAGAGCATAACAAGCTGATAACATATAAAAGGAAAATTAAGAGATTCATGAGAACTTTATGCTTACAATATCTACTAAAGGTAAACTACAGCATCCTGAAAAAGAAAATGGAAATTCAGTAAGAAGCAAGCATTTAATCACACTAATGATACTTACTGTCGTCTTGTCTCACTCCAGGAAGAGACACCCGGAAAAGGTATGCATCTTCACACTCGCCAATATCAACAAGCCCGACAGTCTGTCGCACTTGGCCCATTGCAGCAGTACCAGTCAATCCAAGTCCACTTTTACACGCAGCCATCAGACTGTCCCACTCTTCCTTTTTTGCTCCTGATGGAAGAAAAACCATCCGTGGACTTTCTTCAACAGATTTTCCAGAATCGCTGGCTGGTAGAGATGTTATGCAGCTGTGCGAAGGAGGCAAACCTCTAGATGGCACACAGTTAAGAGGTTGCACATCATAGACATGCAGATCCCTGGCTTGCAGGATACTATCTGCATGTTTTGCTCTCTTATGAAAATGATGAGTGCTTGTAGGAGGCCATTCTACATCAGGTCCAGCCTCATGCACTGTGACATCATATAGAGCACTGCCATCCAAATATGAATGAAATCTTGCTGCATATCTATCCAGCAGAAGATTCTCGAGCCCGGTTAATCTTATAAACCTCTCAATGTCCTTTGAGCCAATATGGGAGGTATTTGGGTTGTTGATGAATATCACATTTAACACAATTTTGTATCTATTATCCATTAGTGAATGAGGGTGTAGGTGGGTTGGAAACATATGGGGAAACTGCGGGTAACTAGCAGTTCCAGAAGCAGGAAGGTTGCCTAGAAAGAATTGGCGCAACAAGGATAATTTCAGAGCAAGATACTTCTCTGCCTTTCGAAGTGAATAGTAGTATATATGCTCTATTTCTTCAGTTTTGATGTAGCCTCCAGTTAATTGTTCTAATGAGTAAGTTGATAGCCCCTCAGCTGCTCTTTGAAACAGTGATTTTTTTGGTCCTTCACCTTTCAGATCAGGCCCAAAAAAGTTTCCGATGATGAAAGAAAGGAGGAAAAGCTGGTCATTGTTGGCTACGACACTTGAATCAACAAAGGATTCTGATCCCGCAGTCGAAATAGAATTTGCAGCCTGAGATGGAGCATCCATATGTTTGCAATATAATAAATCGGAATCTGCATTAAGAACTCAAAGCACTTAGGAAAAGAACAAATAATGATTCTCATAAATTTGACAAAAAAATCATTCAATTTACTCATAAAAAATATGCTGACAGGCCAGTGCCTTAAATATACATGACGTTATCATCACTAATCATATTATTTTCATTTTATGATGACAGGTCACTGCCTAAAAAATAATTGTTTGGGGGGTTAATGTTTGTTTGAAACTAAATTAATCATATTGTTATCATATGATTCAAGTGGAACACATGCTCCTGGCATCGTTTTACATATCATTCCATATTTGTTGAAATTTTTGCTATGAACTAATATCTGAATTACTAAAACAACTTATGAGCTCAAGTAATATCATAAGATGGATGGCAGATTGGTAGGCTATGATACAACCATGTGTTGAAAAAATGACTTAGTTCAGCGCAAATACATCAAGTACACTGTATAGTATCAAAGATTGTCAAACACCTCTAATCAATGACATGAACTACCAAACTTCTACAATTGACAAGAAGCCATAAACATATGCATGCAAACACCTACACATTCATTTACAAAATATTAGAGCGTCAACTGTTCATGAGCAAAAATAAGGTTTTAAATGGTAACATATCATTGATACTCATAGATACAATCTGGATCAATCTATTCTAGCATCAGCGGAGATTTAGCAACATAACTGCCTATGTTTTACTCCTTATTTAACATGATTAAAAGGGAATCTAACTATCATAAAAATATAAAAACATGTTCTTAGGCCCTCAGCTATAAGCTTGAGTTTTGATGTCTGATGCTTCTCTCATAACAACTTCTGGACAAGTTCTTTTCTACTGGAATTTGAAATCAAACTCTCATGATGTATAGAGAACGTGTCTAATCACCATGTCTGTGGAATGAAAGATGTCATCATCATCATCCTTGATAGATCAACAACTCTAAAATAACCACATTGATTTAGACCATGACCATGGAGAACCCTAGCATTCTTAGGTCCCATGCTGAACCACAACCTGGATCATGCTAGCCAATTGCAGTTCATTAAGACTCTGGACCCATAAAAAAATGGCAATCCCAATATACTTTCACATATTTCAAAATGTTTCTACTAATTAGACAGAATCATTTACAAGTTGGAAGACATCAAGATGGAAATGCAACTTCTAAACAAAAGAAAGAAAGTTTATAGCTAGTTTTTGCTTATAAATTTTAGCAAACATTGCCATGCATGTACAAAATCTTTCCAGTGATGGGGAAAGAGTTGTCATTAACAATTCCTTGGAACAAAAGTTTCGGTAAAGCAAGAAAATATTTTGAAGTTATATATCTTTGTTATTTATAATGGCTCAAACTAGATATTTATCTTCAGTTAATCACTGAAGTAGGAATATAACAAATATCACTCCAAGCTGACACATACATGTCCAAGGGTGTGATGGAGTATCTGCAGTGCTTTAAACCATGGGAAGGGTATCAAAAGGGAATCGGATCTGTTCTTAGGCATCTGAACGCTGACAAGATAAGATTGGATTGAGAAAAGATATGGCAGAATCACATAAAACAATGGGAAAAAAAACTCTATATGCAGATTTTTTTACATGGCCCAACACATAAAGGTCCTTAGGAAGAAATATGGAAACAAATATAAGAGGGATGCTAAATCCACCTAAAAAATGGGTGACAATTGGCCCCTTTTGTTTTTATTGATCTCACAAGTTCTGTGAGTTAAGAACTACTCTTAAAAATGTACCAGAACCTCTTGCAGTTGTAAAGTTGGTTGATGGGAATCGAATAAATACAAACACAGAATATGCATGAAGCAAATCAATTTGCCAATTACCCGGACCAGAGTTGTTCCTTTCACCTTCCACACAATGGACCAGTCATTAACAATACAGCAAGGAGGAGACAAGTAGATAATAACAATAAACCAAAGCGTGATATAACCATAACTGAACAAAAAAATCATTGGACGTGCTAAGACCAACATTAAATCAAGAGATGAAGTAAAAAGGAAAGCATAAAGAGGCTGATTACAATAATATTTGATCAGCTCAGGAGTCAGGATCTTTCCCGCGAGTTGGTGCTTGATGATCTGCAAACTTCTAGCCACCAAGTCCGGCTGGAATCTAAAGAATACAAAAGCTCTCTCATCGTTAGCAAACGAACAAATGCAAAACTGGCCACAATTATAAGATACAAATAAAAAGATTGTTCAGCTTAACATGAAATTCATTCCAATTATGGACTATTATGCTGATTAGAGCAAGAATTATTAAGTCTGGCAACCAATCAAGCATACCAACTTTGAATAACGAGAGAAATAAATAAAGGCGTCTACTTTGAAGGAAGATTTAGCCACACCTCATAAAAAAATCCAATTTTTGAAAAAACTACAATTCCTTTTTGTGTATAGTTCTACCAAAACAAGGTTACTTATAAAAAAAAAAAACTCGGGAAATTTAAGGCAAAAGAAGTTACAGTCTTCGTCTCATTGACTGTTGTGACTGCGAAACTGGATTCAGGTGAGGGAAAAATGAAAGAAAATCAGCTATTTAACGAGCAAGATTCTGCTAGGAACACAACCAAAAAAAATAATCACATAATTAATATAGCAAAGGTTCATTTACTGTATCATATATAAACTGATATCAAATCATGATAAAGACAGAGGGAGAATCAGCATCTGTGAAATTATACATGCAATACAACACTTATCACCTTAAACATAAAAAAGTCAAGGAAAAAAAAAAGGGCTCCTCCTCAAAATCCTTTCTTTTGATACAAGCAAAAAAACACAAACCCCAAGTTCAGATTCTACAAAAATAAATTAACAGATTGAATTACAAATAATAAAAATTTAAAAAGAATGAACAAAGCAATAGGTGATCAAAACACATGCATACATAATGTATGTAGAGAAAGAGCGGTAAGAGGAACTAACCAGGAAGAAAGAGAGGTTGAGAGAGTAAATGCAATGAAGCGAAATAATGGGTCGTTGTTTGTTTTGGGTTTTGCTGTGTATAACTTAAGAAAGTTTGTGTCTTTTCGTAGTTTTGGCAGCTCGGAAGAGAAGCCATGCCATTTTTCCATACAAGGTAACTGCAGCACAGCACAACGCTGTTTTGGCCTGTAGCGTTCCCAAAACATGACAAGGGTAGTTTGGGTTTCGAAAAAACTATTCTGGGGTCCACTGAGGTAAGGATAAAGGGGTTGCATTAAAAAGTTTTTGATAAAACAATAACATTTGAATCACGATATTTTTTGTGTAATATTTGAACATGTTGTGTATTTAAATTGCAAGAACTCACCTTGTAACTTCATTGCTAATTCTCTAATTTAGTTTAGTTGATCCGCTGGTAAATTTAGTTGTATAAAATAGTTGATTGTGTTAACGTGAAAATTATATATATATATGTTTTTAAGAATCAAATAATTTTTATAAGTCAAAATATATGTGTTAAGGAACCATCTCACTTAAAAGCTTAAGCTTATAGGTAAGGCCCCATAATATGATTATATTATACTCTAACACACCCCCTCAAGTGAAAGCCCTTTGGGCTTGAAATTTGCACAGACCCACATTACCTTGTGCTTGATTTTTTTTATCAAATAGAATGAGGGTGGTGAGATTCGAACTCGTGACCGTTGGGTCAACAAGGCTCTGATACCATGTTAATGAACCATCTCATCTAAAAACTTAAGCTTATAGGTAAGGCCCCAGAATATGATTATATTATACTCTAATAATATGCAAGGCCGGTTTTAATGGCAGCCATCCTCTAATCTTCTAGTTGTGGCCTGTCGCGATGCAGAACTGTCACTACCTTGAACATGTTGGTGCCTAGACTGCGGGATTCTATCTGCAGGTTCTGCTGTCTCACGAGAGAAACGATTTCTTGTAGGAGGAAATTCTATTCCATGTCCAGCCTCATGGACTATCACATCATAAAGAGCACCATCAACATATGATCGGATTAATGTTGCTTCAATATCTGTATCATAATATCTGTCTCTTGAACCTTTCAATGTCCTTCAAATCAATATGAGACGTATCCGGGCTGCTGATGAATATGATACTTGATACAAATTTACCCCCATTTTCCATTACAGAATGAGGATGCAGATGAGCAGGAAACATATCTGTAAATTGTGGGTATCTGTTAGTTCCCGGATTAAGGAGACTCCCAAGAAAAAAACTGTTGTAGAGGCAGCAATTTGACAGCAAAATGTTTGTCTACCTTCCGAATTGTTAAACAACCATCTCACCTAAAAACTTAAGCAGTTAGGTGAGATCCTAAAATATAATTTATATTAAGCTCTTTAGGCTTGAAATTTGTACAAACTCACACTAACTTGTGTTTGATTTTTATCAAATAGAATGAGGATGGTGAGATTCGAACTCGTGACCATTGGATCAACAAGATTCTAGTATCATGTTAATGAACCATCTCATCTAAAAATTTAAACTGATAGGTGAGGTCCTCAAATATGATTTATATTATTCTCTAACACAAATGACATAGTAATATATCTCTCTTATTTTTTAACATTATTTTTCTAAAATATAATATGATTTGTGAGAAATACAAGAACTCGTAGCATAACATAACCCATACACATATAACCAATATAGTTTTGTTTTTAAATCAATAGGCATGACCAAATTTATTTATTTCAATATAGACAAAAATATTCGCACTCTTTTTTCAAATGGACAATCGATGTTCAAGTGATCTCAAGCTCTAACATTGACCAAAATGACTTTACTCGACGACTAGTCATTCACACATCAAGGAGTAATACCTCCTTGTTACCCCGAAAGAAACACGGTCATAAGACAGTACAAAACTCCAAATAATTTCCTCTTTATTACAGAACTAGTCTTCCCTGACTGCCATCAATGGCTTCTCCATACAGGTATCTGTTTTATTTACTTACACATGCATAAAGTTTCATTCTTTTTTGGTTTCTAAGAGTGTTATTTCTGGAGTAGTTGATAAAGCTGGATTTTTATAGATGCATTCTACTATGCTGTGTTTTCTGATATGGGCTTGCCTTTATTTTCTGTAAAGATGGATTGTTTAGTTGCATGTAATTATTGATAACAGAATCAGCAAAGTAAACAATGAGGGTACTTTTAAAAATGTAAACAATGTGTTTTCATAAATAATTTATGATTTTGTAATAAGAATTGTGGAGAAAGAAAATTGAACTGATGTTAGGATGTTTATGATGGTGGGTAGTTTTTAAAAATGCTTCAAAGGTTTTCTATTTAGATGGAATGATATTATAGTGAGTGAAATGGTGTCTTTTCAGGGCCTTGAATATTTGGTGCTGTAGATCTTCGGTTTTTCTTGTATTGTGTTCAGGTATCTTTTGTTGAGAATGGACCCCAATTTCTCGAAACGGGATTAAATTTTTTTCCGCCCAAATGGTACATAAAATTTAAAAATGAATCCCATTTACTAGAAACGAGTTTAATAGTTTTTTGCATTATACGCACCATTTTTTTCCCTTTTTCGTTTATGGTTTCAAAACTTCCTGCCAAATTCTCAAGAAAGAAAAGTATATAGCGCAAAATGGCAACATGGCCTGACAGAGAATGCTTGCTGTTTGCCTCATGTGTTTACAGGATTCTTCAGACCTGCCAAATTGACTTTAATGATTGTAATATTATGTTGGTGGCTTCAATTAGGTTCGTGTTAGTCCATGGATCCATTATCTGGCATCAACTTGTGATTTGATTATTATTTTCCTTCCCTTTCAGAACAGACTAGGATACTTGGTAGAAATTAAGTGGTATAGTGTATGCATCAGAGATCCTTAATTTAGGTTTCAACGATTATTTTGGTAGCTATTCAAAATTATAGAAAGCAAAGTATGATAATCATTGAAGGTGAGAATCTTTAGTCCATTTGATGGAGACAAATGCAGAATTTCAAAAATTTTGTCATCAAGGAAGTTGGGGAATAACACAGAGATTCTTGTTTCTTTTCAATACAATGCAGGAGGTTTTTTAGGAGCACTTTGCTAGTTGGTATTCAAAAGGGTTAGGGTGCTCATTTATGTCGATTTTTGTTACTATCTAGTTTATGTTCTTTCAAAGAATGGTATATTTTCAAATATCCATTGTTATCCTGCCTCTTTCTAGTATTATGATGTTCTTTTATCTCTGCAAAGAAAAAAACAGTGGTAAGTGAAACCTTTTTCAAAAGAACAAGAATCTATAAACAATTGAATAAAATTTAGGAGGTTGTAGAAGCATACTGAAGGGAGATAAACAAAATAATATATATGGCAGTTTGAATCTAGGATGAGTTGCAGTGGAAATGTATAATATGTAGGATGACATGTCATGGCAAATGGTGATTTTCAGCTCAAAGCTGCACAAATACAAAATGATGATTCTTCTTAGCACAATGGACATTATTGTGATGATTCAAGTTTTCTAGACTTATTTTCAGATCATTCTATCACCTCAAAGCTTGATAGATACAGTATGATAGTTTGTATGGCAAAAGTAGCATGGTTGCTGAAATAAAGGATCAGTGGCTTGAGATTTCATGTTTGTATTTGTGAGACTCAAGGCACCACATGTTGATATTATTATAACTATATTTGTTGCTGTCATTTTAACAAGATGGCACTCCCAACTCACACACTCCCAACTCAATGCAGCAATATTCTCATAATGTTTCCTAATGAAGTGATTTCCAATTGACAATGGAAACCAAATCCCCATTCAAAAATATGGTATTTTCCATAACAAGCTTATTAATTCAGCCTAGCTATCAGGTGGATGCAGTCTTTTTTCCTCATAAAGGATTTCCGTAAAATTTAACATCTTATTTTTCCATGTTCCTCTGTGTGTGCATGCTTG
Organism: Salix purpurea; assembly: GCA_027405865.1. NCBI lineage: Eukaryota > Viridiplantae > Streptophyta > Magnoliopsida > Malpighiales > Salicaceae > Salix > Salix purpurea. The sequence goes on from CM050333.1 coordinate 22,061,341, forward strand.
TGTTTTAACATAGCTTTTGATTTGCTGGACATGGGTTGCTAGTGAACAATGTATGTGCATGTGCTTTAAGTTTTAGTGAACTTGTAGCCAGCTTCCTCAGAGAGAGAATCACATTTGCATTCGCGTAGCTTTTCATTTCTTAGGCATGGATTATATGTGACTTAGATTTTGTTAAAAACAAGGGGCCAGCATCTTTATAGAGGATTCATGTTTAGTCACATAGCTTTTCAGTTTTTAGACTTGGATTGCTCATTAATAGTGGGCACCTTTCGTTTTCAAACAAAGTGCCAATTTTGTTGTGGAGAACCACGCGTGCGCCTTCACCTAGGTGTCATTTACTCAACAAAATAATTATTAGGTTGTGCTTGTGACTATGGTTTTAATGAAAACAAAGGGCTAGCTTCTTTAATATGAAGATTATGTTACTTAGGGGGGGAATATTATATGCCAAATGAGAAATAGGGTTACTGTTCTCTAATTTTCTTTATTGAGGTATTCAATCTGCGCTATTAATTGACAACTCTTGTTAAACAATGTTACTTGCACAACATCTTTAGTTTAGAAATGCCCTAACAACTTTGAACTACATGTTTAAAATGCAAAAACATGTAGGAATAAAAGGGTAATTTTCAAAAATGAAATGGTAACTGAGGGTGGTTTTGAAACTCCCTCTGAATGGTTTTGTCAATAGTATAAATTCAGGTGGCAGGGTTTAGCAATAGAACACAACTACTTGGTGAAATTCTAGGGATCAGGAAGACTAGTCATCAGAGGTTTAGTGATTTCTCCATATTTAATTCTATCCCATTATCTTAAATTCTGTCCTAGTTATCATTGAAATGAATAGTTTTGAGTTTTTTCTTGTTCCTGACTGTTTTCGGTCACCTAAAAAAAAATTAGATTGATCTTTATATTGTTTAACTTTGCAGTAACTACAATATGTGTTTTTCTTTTTTACTTTTTAATGTTTGAAATCAAATGGTTTTTTAGACTGGCTGAATTTTGTAACATAGCCCTATAATAAATGACACTGATGTTGTCAAATATTTTTTGTAGCAGTGAGTAAATACAATTTTTGGGTGTCATGCAGAAGAATTAGTTTGCAAAAGATATCTTTTTGATGTTGCTTACAGTCACAATTGATAGAATCTGTTAAGAACCATCTCACCTAAAACCTTAAGCTTGTAGGTGAGGCCCTAGAATATGATTTATATTATTCTCTAACACCTCCCCTCAAGTGAAAGCCCTTTGAGCTTGTAACTTGCACAAACACACATTACCTCGTGCTTGGTTTTTATCAAATAGAATGAGAGTGGTGAGATTCGAACTCGTGACCGCTAGGTCAACAAGGCTCTAATACCATGTTAAAGAATCATCTCAACTAAAAGTTTAAGTTGTTAAGTGAGGTCACATAATATAGTTTATATTATTCTTTAACAGAATCATTAATTGAGTTCTTTTTGACAGTATGAATTTTGGTGGATATCATCCATCAAACGATCTATTTCTATGTTTTTTTAGCTCTTTCTTTTTTGTAATGAGTTGTTCAGATATTATATTGGTTGTAGTTATCTTTGCCTTACGAACATAACTCTATACTTTTGAGTTTTCTGCAACAATTTATACAACACTAATTCTAATCACTGATGCACTGCTACATTTTCATGTGGTATTGAAAATTAAATATGCTAAGTAGGGCTTTTGACATACGAAGAGGGAATAGTGTACCCGAGCCCATAAATCCTCATCAACAGGTCCTTGAGGTGGCACCTCTCAACAGTGTGCCGTATATTGGTCCTCCTGCTCCATTTGGTGACAGGGTTGGATCTTCAACCCCTGGAGTTCAATCTCAAGTGCACAAGGTAGAATCTCCAACCCGAGGGGATGTGGATACTAAAGCTGCAGAAGCTGGGCCTTCTATGGTATTTTTCCCATCCCAGACAACTCAAAAGGAGTTGGATGATATCATGGATTCTTCCAGAAATGGAATTGGGCTGGCTGGGAGTGCTGCAGCGGGAAATGTGGGACCAATTGTGGGCGCAATGGACATTGGTGAAAGCGATGATGCCTACTTGTTTCGAGTCTCTCTTCCTGGAGTTTCAAGGGATGAAAGTAAGTTTGTTCAAATATTAACATTTATTAGTCACTATATTCATGATTGCTTTACATCCTTACAAAGAATGCTAGAAGAGATAGCACTTATTTCATTCTAACTAATAAAATGATTTGGGTGTAACTAGCTATGTGGCACAAACTAGTGCAAGCTGCTTGAAGTGTTAGAGCTGTAAATCTAATTAATAAATTGAAATCTTGATTTAGGCTATCTAAAACTTAATTAGTTTGGTTGATCTGAACTTGAGTTTCATATGCCATGGATATTAAATAATTAGACGGTATATTTTCATATGCCTTGTCATATTATTGATGTTGCTGTGGCTAACTGACCTGATCTTTTGCCCAATGGTAGAAGATTTCAGTTGTGACATCGATCCTGACGGTACAGTGTTCATAAAAGGAGTGACCACAACAGGTGAGAATACAGTTTGCAAGCACTCTCAGATCTTCAGAATGCAAACACGAAATCTATGTCCGCCAGGTCACTTCTCCATCACCTTCCAGCTACCTGGTCCTGTTGATCACCAACAGTTCAAAGGTAATTTTGGAATTGATGGGATGCTCGAGGGGATTGTAAAGAAAAGATTATCATAGAGTATGTTGGATTCCTTGTTTCTTCATATCAGATAACTCCCTTGCCTATTTTACTTCCATAGAAGAAAGGACCTTGTGATTTTCGGGTTCCAGTACAACTTTAATCCTCATACCCCCGCGCCTTTTGAGAAGAAGTGAATATCAATAAAGATTGACAAATTTGCACAGCTGTAACCTTGTAATTTTGTTAAAAGGGTTTGTTGAGTAGAGAACATGCTAAAATTAGCAAACATTAGAGAATTTCGTTTATTCCATTTGCTGCATTTTCTTCCAGAGAGCCTGGTCGAGATGCGAGATAATGTCTCTCATGTACATTTTAGTTATGAAATTAAACCAGCATTACAAAAAAATGTTGTCCACTCCTAAGCAACTTTGCTGCAAGTCTTTATAGCATCGGCCATGAAGAATGACCGATTTTTTTCCATGTCAGCATTTGATTTTCTTCTTTTTCCTGACTACACACCATACTTCTTAAGGCAATTTTCATAACAAATTTCTAGAAAGAATTCTTTTTTTTTTCCTAGGTAAAGATTGTTATTTAGAAGTAGGTGGTCAGGCTTCTTGAAACATGAAAGAAGCCATTTATGAAATGGATGACTCTGTTTTAGTCTAGCCAGCTTCCATTAGACTGTTTGATCGCGTCTCTGTCAAATCCTGAGTGTCCATTGCATTTTTCAAAGATATTGAAAAATGAAATCATGGTTTAAATTTTCTTATTGCTCTTGCTTAGTATCCTAACCATAGTTGTCAATACTGTTCCGATCGCCGTTCTGATTTTTTGATTGGAATTGAATGTTCTGGTTTCTGACCGTTTCGGTGTCGTACTGTTTATATATATATATATATATATATATGAAAAAAATAAAATATTAATTTAACAAGCATAATTAAAATTCAAGATAAATTAACTTTAAATTATACAATACAAACACAAAGTCAAACAAACATAAATAAATATAATTTTTATTTTTTATAAAATCAAAATTGATACAACCAATTTTTTTTTTTTTATATATATATACATGCAGCCGGACAACAAATTAAGTTTGTCCAGCTGGACAACCAAATTCCCAATTCCCAATTCCCATATCCCACATCGTTGAAATCATCAAAGAAGTTTCACCCCGTGGCTTTAAATGTTATCCCACATCGATTAATAATTTGTCAAGGCAAATAATTGTTTCTATAAAACAAAATCAACTTGACTTGCAATATTTGCTCACTTAAAATGATGTCAGTGACATCGGATGTGTGCTGGTTTAAAAGTTAAAAAGTTAAATGGTTTTCTTATGTAGCCGAAATGGCACATCCGGAACGGAACCGAGGCGTTCCGGCCGGAATTTCCGGAACGGACCGGAATTAAAACCGAGACGAAAATGACGCCGTTTTATCTCGGTTTTTTGAACGGAATGGAATTAACAACTATGATCCTAACAGAGTCTGGAAAGTTATGGAATCTACATTTCCATTTCAGATATTCATTTCCAGGCATTTATTTACAAGGTTTCAACCAAACACCTGTTCCCTCATACATGTATTTATTCTGTGTCATGACAATACTTGCCAAAGTTTCTGAACTTAACTCTCATCAGCCGGGCTATGTTGGCTCTATGTGTTTAACTTGACCAAGCATCGATGAACTTATTATGAAGCTCCAAGAAGTGACTTCATTCTTTTCAAAATCCCTAGTGCTTTCTCAGCATCTCCATACATAGCCTAGCCAGCTACAGGGACAGTCCCTGCCATCTCATTTGTCTGCTATCCTGAAATATGCCCGGTGCCTTTTGCAATTGGCGTCCACTTCCACCCTCTCCATACATTATCATTGACAATGGGGTCTTTCAGTACACAAACTGCATTGCTGCAATGCCAGAGCATCTAAAACCTATTTACAGCTTTCAGTGTGAAACCCAGAAATCTTGTGTACCGGTGATTACTTTTCAATGTATTTTTTATTTAGAAATACATTAAAATAATAATTTTTTATATTTTATTTAAATTATATGTGATATCAGCATATCAAAATAGTTTTAAAACATTAAAAACATATTTTTGTTTGACTATGCCATACTTCGATGATCTAGCATCAAGCTAAAGTTACAGGCTCTCCATTCCAATCGTATATGGTATAATTATCCACCGTTACAGCCCACTAGTCTGGTCAATATCAAGCAAACCTGGCAATCAAGTTGGTCCAAGTGACCATATTCCAGTTTTGATACACCATCAAACACTTCCATTCTAGCCTGATTTCCACAGACTACAAACTCTAAGAGCATCTCCAAGGAAAAAAGCTATTTAGAGAAGTCAAAAATAATAATGTGTAGCATGATCATAAATGGGAAAGCAAAATGCCAAGATCATTGCCTGGCTTCCGTGAAACAAACCTCTGTTGCAGAAAGAGACTGAGAGAGTTTACTGATGATCTTTCAATATTATAATTTCTTTGAAATGACTCCACACACACACACACACAAGCTCAACATATAGGGGGGCCTTAAGAATCATACTGAAGTTGTATATCATAAGAGGAAATATCAAAAGACATTCAAGCAGCATTACCACAAAACGAAATCAAAAGTTGCAACTCTATTGTATTGTAACTCAATCAAAACTCAGAGGAGAAACTGTAAACAGCCGCAAAACTTTCCTATACTTTCATGACTAGCCAAATTAAGGTCTTCTTGTAATTAGAACACATGAAATACAAATGTGAAATGGAAAATCAGTCTAACTAAATCAAAGATTATAGAAAAGTAAAATCTTTCCTTTGTAGCTTCTGTTACCAAATTCTCCTACCATGTCTTCTCTTTCCCTTCAGAAGAACCAAAACTGGTGAACGAACCCTACATCTCTCAACCCATTTTTGCATCTCTCCTTTCTTCAATCCCAAAATCAACAGAACACCAAAAAAGCAAAACCCCAAGACCCAATCTTTAATCCCTCTCTTAAACCCTTTAATCAAAACAGCCCCTAATAAACTGAACACGAGAACCCCAGAAATCACATCAATCTTTAACTTCCCTCCAAACAAAAACAAAATCAATCCCAATCCAGAAACCACCAAAAACCCTAAAAACCCTGAATTCATCTTCCCTTTTCTTCCCCACCCATCAAATCTTCCACCTCCAAAACCCTTCCAAAATCCTAAATTCCCTCCACCTCCACCACCACCACCACCATACAACTCTTCAATAACCAAACCCAAAGGCTCTGGCAAAATGTTGAGATCAGATGCCATAAAGGTCACAATTTTTGGCAAAATTTTGATTAATTTTTGATACCCAGATCCTCTTTTATTCTTTCTTGCACAAATGATCGGTTTCTGGACATGGTTCCTGTGTGAAAGTAAAAGGGGAGAGTGAAAAATGTGAGCTTTAAATGCAATTGTTTTGCTTTTAGGGTCAGTGTAGGTTATTTCACCAAATGGGTTTAAGAGAAGGGATGGTTTTGAGAGAAGAGGTTGGGGTTTGAAGTGAATAGCTCTGGGCATTTTATTGTATTTTGTGTGAGATGCAAGAACCAGAAGAAGAAGTAGTGGTGACCGTTGGAAAAGAGGGGTTTATTTTGAATTTCCCAAATGAAAAATTGTAAAATACTTTGATGGATTTTGAAAGATGTGGGCCATTTATTTTGGTTGATTGGGAATATTTGCCAAAGCCTATAAGTCTGTGGAATTTTTCCCCTTTTCTTTTTTTGATAGACTTTTTGAAAATGATTTGCTTTTTTTTTTTTAAATAAATCCAATCAATTTTAATTTCTCCTAAAAATAAATGTTATTTTGATAAAAAAAAAAAACACTTTGATCTTGGTTAATTTGATGAGTTTTGATATAATGATATAATGATCTTGATTTTTTTTCATAGTCCTTGTATCTAATAGCTAAATGTGTATTTGACATTGTAAAGGAACATGTTTTTTAAAATTAAATTGTACTCGGAAATAAACTATTTTTTTTCTTATTAAAACCATTAAAAAACACTAAAAAAAAGCGATCCAACTCCAAAACACACTTCAAGACTGTAGGAGATTTGAACCTATAATGCTTGTACATGTATTATAAGTTTATAACCCCTCCCAGGTTGAGTTTTTTCACCCTGAATCCCTAGGGTTTTATTGCATTCAAGTACACGTACGTAAGAACCACTGAATTATTAGGGTTCATCTTATTCTGATTTGAAATGGAGTCCATGATGGTGTAAAGTCTTGTGGTGACAACTCTGATAGAGAAAAGGGGAATTTATGTCTCTACATTAGTGGATGAGAATTTAGAACAGCAATCATCCTGGTTTAAGTTTCTATCTTTCCACTGGCCACATCTAAGCTTGTAGTGACAGGAGACAGCAAAAGTCACCTAACCCTATTAATGGCATAACTACTTCCTACAAATTATTTCCTGAAGTGGATCTATAAGTTGGATCAGCACAGCTTTCTTTTCTTTTGATAAAGCGAGGCTAACATGGGAAGCAGAAGTCTTGATAGTGGAAAAGCTACTGTATCTGGTAGGAAGTATAGCAAGTGTGTTATTCTTCCAGCTAATGAGAATATGGTTCCTGAAGCTCTAGAAAAAAGAAACCAGAACTGGTAGTCTCTATTAAATAAACATGTTCTTCTGTAAATTGGCACTGAAAATCCAATTATTCCCCTTTAATCTGCAAAAATTCTCTTCTGCAATAATAACTGGAGTTTTTTTTTCTTGTCTGCAGGACGGTTCGCACAAGAGTTGCAAATGATTTGATCATACAAGTTGGAGATTCCAGCTTTCAGCTGCATAAGGTACAGTGAACATGCCTTAATCAAGTAGACCCGGTGAATATTTCCACTCTTTATGTAGTATGAAATCGAATCACACTAGTCCTGTGGGGAATGAAATCTATATGAACATATGCATTATCATTGTGGATAAATTTGTGTTTGATTATTGGTTGAGCTGCTGGAGGTTTATCCTGAGGCTGGACCATATTCCTCTCTCTGTAATAGTATGGAAAGAAGCTATGGATTACTATTACAGCCAGACAAGAGGAAATCTTATAGTTGTTAGATGTTATAGAATCCATACAAAGGTATGGTTGAAAAGAATATTTAGGTTACAAAAATTGGAATCAGGGAACAGTTCTAACTCTTTTATCCTCTCGGCATTGAAATGATGTAATGGATTATCTCTCTCTCCTTTTCTTTTGACAAATCATCGTTCAGATTTGAACTTCCAGTCATTTTCTGTGTGCTCAGCTTGCCATGGTCTCAAAAAGTGAATACTTGAATAGATTAGTATTCCAGAAAAGAAGCAATAGAGCAAAAGATACCCTCCCCAAGATTAAAATAGAAAGTTTTCCTGGTGGATCTGAAATCTTTGAGTTAGTAGTGAAGTTCTGCTATGGAATGAAGGTTGATCTTACAGCATCCAACATTGCACCAGTACACTGTGCTGCACATTTCCTGGAAATGAGCGATGATCTGGAACATGGAAATCTGATTTCCAAGACAGAGGCTTTTCTGAGTTTTGTATTGTTTTCAGCATGGAAAGACATATTTCGGGTTTTGAAAAGCTGTGAACCAATCTCTTTGTGGGCGATGAAGTTGCAAATCCTGCAACGATGCTCTGACGCCATTGCTTGGAAGGCCTCCATAGACCCCAAATTATTTACTCTCAGCGAAAACGATGCAATTAGCTTGAATGTTCTGGCAAATGATGCAGAAAACTTGAAACATAAAGGCATAGCGGAGAATTGGTGGTTTGAAGATGTTTCATGCCTTCGAATAGATCATTTTGTCGAGGTCATTAAATCCATTAAGAAGAAAGGAGTACTGCGGTCAAAACTGGTTGGATCATGCATAGCCTATTGGACAGAAAAATGGATTTCTGGACCAGAAAATCTGCCAAAACATCTAACCCGTCAACTACTGAGAGTTACAACAGAAAGTTTGATCAGGATACTTCCTGAGGAGGAAAATTCAATTTCTGCCAATTTTCTGCTTCACCTTCTCAAGCTGGGAATAATGATGAGAATTAGTTGTGAACTACTGAATGAGGTAGGAAAAAAAATAGCTCTCAAATTGGAAAACTGCCGGGTTTCTGATCTGTTGGTCAAGAATTATGACAATGATGCTACTGTTTATGATGTGGGAACTGTTACCAGGGTGGTGGAAGCTTATGTTTCTTCCATGTTGAAGAACCCAACTCCAAAACTACTTGCTGTCGGAAAGTTGGTAGATGGGTATCTCGCACTAGTTTCACCGGATGACAAGCTTTCAGTTGAACAATTCCGGCCACTTGCAGAAGCATTGCCGAACGATGCTCGATACTGCCATGACACCCTCTATACTGCCATAGACACATACCTAAAGGTATGTAAGAGGTTACTCTTAAGCCTCAACTGTTTAGATATATCAAACTAATGTGTAAGCTATTTTTTTATCAGTTCTGTTAGAGAATAATATAAATTATATTCTGGGACCTCACCTAACAACTTAAGCTTTTAGGTGACATAATTCCTTGACATAGTATCAGAGCTTTATTGACCCAGCGGTCACGAGTTTAAATCTTACCACCCTTATTCTGTTTGATAAAAATCAAGCACAAGGTAATGTGAGCCTATATGCAAGTCTCAAGCCCAAAAGGGTTTTCACTCGAGAGAGTGTGTTAGCGAATAATATAAATTATATTCTGGAACCTCACCTAACAGCTTAAACTTTTAAGTAAGATGGTTTCTTAACAAGTTATGCAAGGATGAAACTTTTCGAAGCATGTTGATGTTCATCTTAAATAAACTTTGAATCTATTTTTATTTTTTTTTGTCTCCACTAATTCTGTTTCATCTCACTAAACGAAGCCACCTTGCTTACATGTTTCCTTTGCCAATGATTCAGGCACATCCTAGACTCACAGAAGAAGAAAGAACAAGTCTGTGCACAGCCATGGACTACCATAAACTATCACAAGAAGGTCTGAAGCACGCAACGAGGAATGGCAGGCTGCCTGTAAGTATGACAACACGGCTTATCCTTCTGGAACAGGTAAATATGGCAAGATCGATGACATCTACTGGATCCAATTACCAAAGAACAAAGACACAGGCAATTATCAAGGTAGATAAATGCTTGGGGAATGAATGGATGATGTCCTGGAACGAGATAAAGATGATTAGAAAAGAGGTTGACAGCATGAAGAAGCAACTAAATGAACTGCAAATATGCAAAATGCAGATCCAGAGAAGAGCTAAAAGATGCTTGATATTAAAGAGAATTTTAGGATCTATGAGCATTCTGTAGCATACAATCTTTATTTTTCTTTATCTTAATATCCCAAGATATTGCAAATTTCTTACATGTTTCCGAACCTGAACTGCTATATAATGTCAAAAATTCAGATCTAACTCAAAAGATTAAGTTTTTAGGTGAGTTATCAAGATATGATTTATATTATTTTATAAAAAAGTGAGATGCCAAGCATGCATGTGTTAGTTAAAGGAATTACAGGATGATGTTCTGTTGAGAAAGTTGAAGTGCGAGGAGTAGTAGACCTTATGATATCTGTTTATCTTTTTGACCACGTGACAGCAGCGGGAAACACAAAAGATACTATCAATGTTAATATTCTGTATAATATTCTGGAATCTCCGTGAAATGAGAGAAACTTTCAAGAAAGTTCAAAATTTTAATGAATAATTGATTGCATCGGCCAGGAGGCTTACAATTATATTTAAAGTGAAAACCCTAGCCTTAATCCTTGTTGGACAAGAAAACGGGACTAATTATTAAAAATTACCAAAAATAACAAAACTGAGATAATAACAAAAATTAAAACTGTTAGAAATCCTGAGAAAGTCAGAATTGATGGAAGTTGATTCAGACTTTTTAGAAGGTAAAGAGTTATGGCTAAAACAAAACTTTTCTAAAGTGACAAAAACAACGATTTCGGGGGCTAAACGATGAAATTCGGCCAAAAAAAGGTTTGCATCAAGAGCAAAGTTGTTGATTAATGCTGAACTCGTTGTAACGTATTAACTGGGTAAGTTTCACGTCATTCTAACTTCAACGCCTGGACAAGTAAAAAATTCAATTTCCCTTGAATTTAGGATGTTTCCTCTTTAACATGTATTTCCTTTGCCACTTGTTCTACATCACCTTGCTTAGATGAAAGAATACGAGTCGATGAACTAGTAAATGGAATCATAACTGTATATGTGAAAAAGTTGAACAGACACCTGGATGAACATCCATGGAAAAACAATTGATATACTTATACATTCTTAATTGTATATATTATATGTAGAAAATGTTCATGTCTGCGGGAACATCATCTTCTCCTTCCCTATTTGAATCATCTGGCATCGGATATATATATATATATATATATATATATATATATAAAATATTTTTAAAAACAATTTCAATCATGCTCTCAAACTATCACTGAAAGGTTAATCCGGGATCCAAACAACTTAGTGTCTGTTTGAAAATGTGGTTGAGATTGATTTTGAAAATAAATTTTGTTTAAAAATACATCAAAACGATGTTTGTATATGAAAATAATCTAAAAACATTAAACAAATTTAATCTAAAATAAAAAAAATCTTTTTTTTTTCAAAATGATTTTTGAAAAAACACAATGCCAAGTAGGATATTAGGGTCTGGACCAATTTGAATTGAAAAAAAAACATAATTGATTATGTCAAAAATTTAAGTTGATCTTCTTATCCGATCAAAACTCAATCTTCATTCCGTTGATTTTTTTTATGAACAATATTTTTTTCTGTTTTTTCCTGATTAATTCTAATTCGGTCTTACAAGTTACAACTTTTTTTATTAATTTTATTATTAGAGTATAATATAAAATCAGATTTTATTTAATAACTTAAATTTTTTGTTAAAATATTTTTTAATATAGTATTTGGATTTTATTATTATTTATTATAATTAATATCACACTTAAACGGAGCGTGGCCATGCAACACCTAATAAGTTTCCTGGGCGAGAAGCTTACCTGACAAATGCTGACCTGTCAACCGCATTTTTCTGCCTTAAACAACGTTTGGGATAGAGTCTTGTTACAGTCACACACTAACTAGAACAGAACAAGGCATGGCAAGAGACCCGGATTATGGAGCTTTCACGGACAAATTTGTGCTTGAGCCTACCTCTTCAGCTCATGATCAACCATTGCATGGCCTCACTTTTGCAGTTAAGGATATGTAAGTCCCTTCAATTCACCTTTTTTTTCGCCTCCATTTCCTCGACAAAGATACTGTTAGTTTCTTACGTTTATGAAAGCTTCCTTGAAAAGAGTAAAGGGAAGGGTTGTCTTTTTATTTATTTTCAAGCTTATAGGCCAAGTTTCCGATTCTTGGTGTTGGGTTTATGTTTTTGTTTGTGGGGGTGTTTGTGTGTTTGCTAACTCTTATATGAATTCTTTGTGGGTTCTTTTTTCTTGTAGTGATTGATGGGTTTGTTTTTTTGTGAGTTGAATTATGGAAATAGATTTGATGTGGAGGGATATGTGACTGGATTTGGTAATCCTGACTGGGCAAGGACTCATTCTGCCGCCACATCAACTGCTCCAGCTGTTTTGGCCGTCTTAGGAGGAGGAGCCACATGTGTTGGTAAAACTGTCATGGATGAAATGGCTTACAGGTGAGAATGTGAGAGCATTTTCTTTTTCAATTTTCTTAAACAAGAGCTCATGCTATCAGAGGATATGATTAAACAGGATTCATTTGGTGAATATTGGATAATACCCCGATAAAATCACACAAGATCAACAAGTAAAAAACTAGTTATGGAGTTAAGTTCTATAGAGTTTGCGAATTTTCATAAGTCCTTGTTGGAAAATAATTTTCACTGCATCAGTGTTTTGAAGATAAATGATGGGGGTTTCATAACTTTAAGCAATTGAAGCGAAGTTGTGAGGTTATTAAAAGTTGCAAGGACTATGAACATATACAGGGGAGATCTTGTAAGTTTCTCACTGTGAGTAAGAAGTGAAAAACACTTTGTAAACACTCCTCTTCCAATTAACCCACTTTTGTGATTAGTTTGTGTGTGTTTATTCCAACAAAGTAGTATTAGAGAAGAGAATCTTGGATGAAATAATATGAAACTAAATCAGCTTGCATCACACAAAGGACTTCAATCTCTCCATCCAAGAGTTTGAAGGCAAAATTTCTTCACTTTGTCAACACCTTTGCAGGTGTTTTGAAGAATGTCCCGAGCCTGCTTAGAATTGGTTACATTGGCAATTATCTCAAACATAGTATCATCCAAACACTGGTGGATGAGTGTAAGTCCCTGTTGGTCTTTCTTTCTCGATCTCTGCTAGGTTTCCGCATCTTCTGGCTTTACATAGCATCTCTCCATAATATCCCAGAATCTTGGAATCCTGATTGTGCTTTCACACGTAGTCTAGCAAATTGAAATGGAACTAAAACACTTGCCATTGCAGTTTTACCAGGAACTACAAAGCTTTGATACCACTTTGTTGGAAATGAACACACACTCGCTACTCACAAAACTGTACTAATTGGAAGAGGAACTTTTTGATATCTGTTATCGCTACTCTTACTTTCTCTAAAACCTGAACTTTTTAGACGTAGTTGAACTAGTCTTTTAGACGGCAGTGTTCATGTGATAGCTCAGTTATAAGTTATTATCAGTTGCATAATTAGGCTATCTACCGGTATATTCTACCATGCTAGTGCAGCTGTGATTGACTAGGTAGTTCCTAGGTTAGTGATATTGGTGGCCTTTTGGTAACCACCAACAGATGGCATCGACATGCCAGTCATGCTCAACTTCAATTTCATAGTAATTAAAATATTCTGAAAATGAATTCTTTTAGTAGTTTTTGCTGCATTTGAGCTTGCTGTTTCTTTGAAATGATTTTATTTGCTCTGCTGTGTGAAAATGATTAGTATAATCATTTTTATATTTTACCATCTTATTGAATCCTGTGATTCATCTTAATAGCACATGTAAATTTAATTATAAACACAAGAGTTGAGAATTCTAGTTAGCTTCTCATCTTTCAAGTGTCTTGCAGCACTTTTTAGAAGGTCAAATGTCCTATGAAACCTCACATAACACTCATCAATTATAAACCACTTTTTTTTATTGAGGTTTAGTTGTTGTTGTTCTATGAACTTCTTTATATGAGGCAGTATAAATGGAGAAAATATACATTATGGCACGCCTATAAATCCATGTGCTCCCGATCGTGTACCCGGAGGATCTTCAAGTGGTTCTGCTGTTGCAGTTGGTGCAAAACTAGTAGACTTCTCCTTAGGTAAGTACTCCAATATGAATGATTCTTGATGTATTTTGATCTGCCGGAAGTAAAGTGAGGTAAAATGTTACAATAGGAACTGACACTGGAGGAAGTGTTAGAGTCCCAGCATCATATTGTGGAATTTTGGGGTTTCGACCTTCACATGATGCTGTTCCGTCTGCAGGAGTTATTCCCATGGCACAGAGTTTTGATACTGTGGGTAAGAAACTGAGTGTGTGATGGATTCATTTTGAATTTGATTGCACACAAGTGAATCTATAAATCAACTAGCAAGTAGTACCTTGAAGGTATTCTTGACAAATGTGTTGCAAACTATTTTGAGCCTCCAATATTCATGACAACATTCTAGATTTGTTAATCATAGGCTGCAGAAGACAACTATGCATTTTAAATAGAATGTTCCATCTGGAAGTTTTGAATTTTACTGGTTTGATAAAAGTTTAATCACCAGCAAACTACTTTCTAGTTTGTTTGAGGTTGCCCATACAGTTTTTGTCCGGATTTTGTTTGTAATAAACTCCTATGAAACTAGTAGTTGTTTAACATTTTAAGAGCTTTATAATTTTCATCATCCTCTAACCTGGTAGTTCACTGTTTTGACACTAATTCCTCAACCAGGATGGTTTGCCAGGGACCCTGTCATTCTGAGTCGAGTAGGACATACTCTACTCCAAAAATCTGCTATGGGTCCTGCCAAACCTTGTCAAATTATTATTGCAGAAGATCTTTTCCAGCTTTCAATCATTCCAAACGACCGACTAGGTCAAGTTCTAGTGAAATCAATTGAGAAGATATATGGAGGTCAGTTCATATGTAATTATGATACCATTACTACTGTCCAAGCCCGAAACCAGAATTTTGAAGTAACTGTTCTAATTTCAAAAGTAATTGAAGACTCATTTTTAAGTTTTGATTCAAAACATGACCATTAGAACATCACGTAATAAAGACTAGCATTTTAGTATTTGCATCAGTTTGTTATCATTTTCTGGGATATCACTTATTATTTTTGTTTACTCAGGCCATATTGTGAAGCACATGGTCCTCGGGGACTATGTCAGGGAAAGAGTTCCGAGTCTGAAGCATTTTATGAGTAAAGAAATAAAAGAACAAGAGTATAACATTCCATCCTTGGCAGCCCTCTCAAATGTCTTGAGGTCACTTCAAAGGTGCAAAAAACTCAACAGAGTTTTCTTGGAATGGATTTGATCAATCAACCTAAACGATAATCAAGATACTCGCCGGGGCAACGGCCTTACGAAACTGTTCCTAATCAATCCCGGACTCCTGAATTTCATTATTATTTGATGTGCAGGTATGAATTCAAGGATAACCATGGTGAATGGATCACTGAAGTCAAACCTGAATTGGGTCCAGGAATATCAGAAAGGGTATGGGAAGCTGTTAGAACAACTGGGGAAAACATTGATGCCTGCCGCTCTGTAAAGACTGAATTACACGCTGCCCTTGCAACTCTTCTTCAGGTACCTCTCTCAAGATTTATTTAGCCAAGGAAGAAATCATATACTTATAATCTATTATAGTCAACATTTTATCAGGCTACAAATCATGCTCCTGTTCAGTTGTGAGTTCCTGACACTTGCAGGATTTTGGCATCCTAGCTATCCCCACCGTTCCAGGGCCTCCACCGAAACTGCAAACAGATCCAACAACACTGGAAATCTTCCGCGCTAAGGCTTTTAGCTTGCTGTCCATTGCTGGAGTATCAGGATTCTGCCAGGTAAATCTTACTTTTTAGTGTTCTCTTTAGAAATCCCGGAT
The DNA here is from genome assembly GCA_027405865.1 of Salix purpurea. NCBI lineage: Eukaryota > Viridiplantae > Streptophyta > Magnoliopsida > Malpighiales > Salicaceae > Salix > Salix purpurea. Next base: position 22,077,113 of record CM050333.1, read on the forward strand.
TATTTCCTGATGTGGGTTCCATACCAATAATCAGGTTAGCATACCGCTAGGGATGTATGAGAATCTTCCTGTAGCTGTTTCATTGTTGGCAAAACAAGGTTCAGATGCTTTCCTGCTCAATGTTGTCGAGAGTCTTTATGGTACCCTCAAAGAACAGGTTGAGATCACTGGAAAATAACTTGCTGACTGAGAATCTAAGAATGTAAGCTTAACCTAACGATCGAAAAATTACTTGATCAAGAACATTTGGAAATGATTATATTTCATCCAAATTCTATATATCGATTGGCACTTGATCAGAGTTAGAATGTTCACTGCAGCAGTACTTCATGTTTACCAAATCGAATATTAAGAGCAGAAGGTTATTGAATAGCTAGTCAACTATTTTTATCTAGTCAAGTTTGGACTAGATTTGGTCAAGTCAAACAAAGTAGTAAAATCTTTATCAAGATTTTACTTTGATCGGATTCAACTAAAACCATGGTTAAAGTCAGGTTCTGTATTCCAGAGCAATTTGCCAGCTGAGTTTAACAATGACCAAGAACATTGACTTCTAATATATCTTTTGCATCCATACCCTTGACATTTTTTTTATTATGCTGCTTCAACTTTTTTTTCTAAAAAAAGATTACTAGTCTCTCATTATGAGAATTATATAAATATTTTTATTTTTATTTTTGAAATCAACATGTTAAAATTACTGAAAAAACATTAATTTAATACCCTATCAAGCAAAACACACTTTTAAAAAGTATCTAAAATCAAAAATGAAAATTGTTTCAAACTCTTTTAAAATTCACACCAATCGAGTGAGTTAATCCAGAATAACCTGAGACTTGGACTAGTCGAGATCGGAAAAAAATAGCAAAAGAATTAGACTGATGTAACCTCGTTAAAATCTAAGTCGACTCTTGACTTCAATATAACCTAATGATCGTTTTTAAAAAAAAATAAAAAAATATTATTTTGATTATATAAAAAAACATAGGATCAACTTGAATTGATAGTTAGAATTCATGAATCGAATTTTGTTGTTTCATATTTTAAAACTATTATCATTTTGAAAGTTATTTCATGGTTATAGGTAAAATTGAAACTTTTTGGGATTATAAAAGTAACATTAATGAATATATATTTTATCCATGGGAAATATTCAAGGGTGACAAATTTGATGTGTTTACTTTTTTGACCTTGTCAACAAAGTAAACAAAACGGCATTAGAACAACTTCATTATAATAATAACTCCCTCTAAAGTCATCACCATGACACAAAACTCAAATTCTTTTGTGGGATTATGATCAACACTATCATAATTTAACATTTTTCTTAATTAATTTTATTTTAAGCGTGAGCGGAATTGAATTAAATGACATATATCATCATTATACATTGAATCTATAAAATCTTCATAATTCTTTAAGTTTCAACAATAAATGTAATTTTTGAACGAAATCATATAGTAAATTAAGACAAAGTGGTGGTCTCGGTCCAATAAATCAGGTCCATGTACGATTTTTTTTTTTAAATCTCTAATAGTTTAGACATTAGAAGTCAATTCACCCTCAGCTTAGAAATTCAACATCTTTGAGGAAGTACTTTTTTTATATAATACTTTTTTGAATTTTCCATGATTGACTGGTGAGAGAATTTTTATTAATTTCATATAATAATAATATTTATTTATTTTAAAAAAACGAGATCAAGAAAAAAAATCACAAAGATGCAAGATGAAATATATGACCCCAATTAAATCCAAATACAATAATGTTAAAATACCCTCTTGATTTATCTTAATAATAAGATTCTTATTTTTAATTTTTTTTGAAATATTCAATTAGTTTTTAATGTGATGATATTAAAAAAAAATATTTTAATTAAAAAGCATATTTATTTATTTATTAAGAAATAATATCAAATTATGGATAGATAAAAAAATACATGTTGGTACAAAATCCACCTCACCTAGTGTTTATTTAATAGAAATGGGATAAGAAACAAGGATTTTATAAACTTTGTTTGTTTGTATTTGCCAAACTCCAAAAAAAAAAATAAAAAAAAAGAGTCTGATGCCTCTTTTTGACCAACTCGATTTGTCAATCAAATCAATTTATTGATATTTGTAAATCTCCATAATTTGGTGTTACCCTTACATTTACAATAACAATGAGCTAATGGTGTTACTGTTAGCCCAAGATCCTTGACACAGACAAGGAAAAGAAAAGAAGACAGAATGGAAGTGAAAGCAAGAGCTCCAGGGAAAATCATTCTCGCTGGTGAACATGCAGTTGTTCATGGATCCACTGCTGTTGCTGCATCCATTGGTCTATACACCTATGTTTCCCTTCAAGTTTCCCCTTCTAATGGTAAAAAAATTGAGCTTTAACACATTTATACCAGTAATTACTCCGTATGGTTTCTATTTGTTGATTGATTGAAAGATGTAGACTTTGATGTTTTGTTGAGGTGAATATGCATAAAAGTTGTTTCTTTGGGGTTGTTTCTGTAGTGGAATTGTTTGGAGTGTTGATTGAGAAATACCCTTTTGAAACGGTATGAAGATGTGTGTTGTAGCTTTGGATATTTGGCTTGCTGTTTCTGGGATTGTTTGTAATGTTGATTTGAGGTTCCTTTCGGAAGTTAATAGTTTTTGTTGCCTTGACAACTTGAGATTGATACTCGAACTCAATTGAAGGTGTATACCGATCTCTGCAAGATTCTATTTTCGTTGTTCTTTCTTGGATTGTTGTCTATTGGGGTGGTATTGAACAACTGATTGGAAGAGACCTTTTTGAGGTTTTTTCTCCTGCAAGGATCTTTTGACGTTTGAGTGTAGGTGTATGTTTTCTGCAAGATTTTGATTCGAATGCCTGTGGATTTGAATGCTTACATTTCTTGCACCTAAACTTTATAGAAGTTGGGCTTTTGAGGTTGAGGTGAGTTGTTAAAACTTCACAGTGATTGAAGGAAAAGCTTTTGAGGTTCTTGCGTGATCCCTTGTCTCTTTCTCATAATCCTTTTATCAAGAAGGAAGAATTTCAGATTGGAGTGTGCTGGTTTGTCAACACATGGTCGAATGAATTTAGATTTTAGACTTTTTTTCTGTGATGAATGACTGGGTAGGGTCCCCATCACAGTGATTCAGATATGAGAACTGCCCAATCATTTTCATTAGTGATTCAAATTACAAGTCTGTTCTCTACTGTTCTAATTGGAGCAGTCATTTCTTTTTGGTTATTATTTCAGCATAAGAGCTTTCCAGGATTTACTTTAAATTTCATAGTAAGTCATTTAAGTTTCTTGGATACAAAGGGCCATGGCACACGATCTGTCAGTGGTAATTTTTACCAGTTATCTTCCTTTCCTATATGTCTGGTAAGGATCTTTTCGAAACTATATCTGCCCTCACAAGCCCCACACAACTAAACTTTTAGGATCCATTAGGATAAAGCAACCATCACAAATAAGAATGGCTACCTGAATTGCAAAGTGTGATACAATTTTATTTTCTATGTGGTCTGTGAGTAATTGATTTGCTTTAAAGTGCATCAAACTTAGAGCTTGTTTTCAGTACGAGGAATACTGGTGACATTTCATAATATTGAACATATTAATTGATACTACTGATTGCATGAGGTGGGGTTTCTTTCTTTCTTTTCTTTTTTTAATTTGTATTCTATGAACTCAAATTTTTAATAGAAAATGATGCCATTATTAATCTCACTCTTTGAAGAATGCCAAAACACTATAAATCCAATAGGGTTAAATAATCAACTTGCAATCTATATGCATTTGAATTACAAACGATCAAGTTCTGCTCTTGCCAGGATTCTAATGACTGTTAAGCACAATTAAGGTTTCCCAAACTTCATTTCTAGAAAAAAAAAAAAGAAAAAAAGAACAAGACATTATCTCATGATCAGGAAATGTTCTGTCAGATTTGGATTTCACACGTTATTAAGGATTTGATATGTACAATCCCATCTGATTTCTTATCTATTCATTGAGGAGTGTGGAAACATTGGTCAGTTTTAATATCATGGACTTCATTTATTGACATAAAACTTCTTATTTTTGGTTCCACCCTTCTTTGAATATGTGATGATACAACTTCTCTCAAATGGATTTTCATTGATATTCTTCTCCCCACAGAGAATGATGATAGACTGATACTCCAGCTCAAGGATACGTCTTTAGAATTTTCATGGCCAATTGGAAGAATCAAAGAAGCACTGTCAAGCTTGGGAGGTCCTTTCCCATCAACTCCCATGTCCTGCTCATCAGAAACATTCAATTTAATTTTAGCTATGATTGAAGAACAAAATATTCCAGAGGCAAAAACATCTCTTGCTTCTGGGGTGTCTGCTTTTCTGTGGCTATACACATCAATCCTAGGGTATGTATTGCTTCCTTTTCAATGTTGACCACTTCTCTTATGCTATTTTGATCTCTAAGTTGGTCCTCTTCTTGCATCAGATTTAAACCTGCTACTGTAGTTGTCACTTCTGACCTTCCACTGGGTGCCGGCCTAGGTTCATCTGCCTCACTTTGTGTTGCATTCTCTGCAGCTCTTCTTGCTTGCTCGGACACTGTGAATATGGACATGAAGCAAGAAGGGTGGTCAGTGTTTGGGGAGTCTGAGCTTGAATTATTGAACAAATGGGCTTTTGCAGGCGAAAAGATAATTCATGGAAAGCCATCTGGGATTGACAACACTGTTAGCACATATGGTAGGTAGAAGTTCATGTTAGCTAAATCTATCTTTTTGCACCAGATTTTTGATGTTTACATGTTACACTCCTGTGTCCTTTGCATTGTAGTGACTATTGACTAGGTTCTGCAGTTAAGCATTACTTGGATAAAATAGAGTGTTTCTCCTGCTGAAATTGTAAGATCAGCAAAAAATAAAATGTGGTGACAAATTCATGCTGGCATGTCCAAATTTTTTGAAGTATTTCCTTTCTGATTTGCAAGTAGAGGAGGTATCTTGACCTGCAGGCTCTGTTTTTGTGTGTGTGTTTTAACCTCAACTCCTCATACAACAGGCAACATGATAAAGTTCAGGTCAGGTAATCTAATACGCATCAAGTCCAGCATGCCACTCAAAATGCTCATTACTAACACAAAAGTTGGGAGGAACACAAAAGCATTGGTTGCTGGTGTTTCAGAGAGAACTTTAAGACACTCCAATGCCATGAGTTTTGTTTTTGATGCTGTTGATTCGATCAGTAAGGAATTGGCAAATGTCATCCAGACACCTGCTCCAGATGATCAGTCCATAATTGCAAAGGAAGAGAAGCTAGAAGAGTTGATGGAAATGAATCAGGGTTTGCTCCAATGCATGGGGGTAAGCCATGCTTCAATAGAAACTGTTCTTCGAACCACATTGAAATACAAGTTAGTTTCTAAGTTGACTGGAGCTGGGGGTGGTGGCTGCGTGCTGACACTGTTGCCGACCTGTATCCTCTATAGTTACTTCTTTTAATTTTTATTCTATGCATATGCGGGTCTCTAATTCTTGTTTTTATTTTCTAGTTTATGTTTGGTCGTTCTTCTATATGAATGACTTGGATATTTAGTTAAGAAACATTGCATTATATTATGAATCTGCAAAAGTTTCTTCTTGTTTGCCCTGCTTGATGTGATTTCTTACATAAAATGATAGATGCTGCATCCCCTCAAAAAGTTACAACACAAAATCATACACCTATCTTTTATGATTTATGCTTTTGAAGTAGAACATTGGATAAACTAGAAAGTAATGCTTCCTATTGCCATGGTTTTGAAATTTGCAATGCAATGGTTTGATTTTATCAGGAGGTACCATTGGTGTTTCTAATATAAATAAAGTATTGTCACCTGCTTGTTTATTAAATAGCTTCATATTTTCTTTCATTTTCCATTTCTAAGGGTTGTGATTAAAGATATGAAATATAACATTTTGAATGATACTAGTCACGCATCTCTGTGAGTTTCACAATCCTAAAGAGACCACCCACCTACCATCCTGAAGATCAATACAAAAATGTAAATCATCTAAAAACTGACATCATGCCATTTTATTTCATATTTGCTAGATGTTTCCTTGACTATATGAATCAGTACTGTCTGGAACGATTGTAGATAAAGTAATTGCTGAACTAGAGTCTTGCGGATTCCAATGTTTGATTGCTGGAATTGGTGGGAACGGTGCCGAGATTTGCTTCAGTGCTTCTTCCTGATTAGAGAAAGGAAGGGAAATAAATTGGAGTAAGATCTGATCTCTAATGTCAATTGTCAAATAACAGCTTAAAAATGTATGCTTTGCTCTTCAAGCTCTTCATCCATGTCTAATTATTCATCAGCTTGTTGTTGTATCTTTTTCCCCGTATTTGAGTTGGTCCGAACTTCTTTGATGGTTGTGGGATTATTCACCTTCATTCTGGCTATTGTTTGTGGCCGATAAAGAAACTTCGCTAAAAAAAATGATTTCCTTGTGAATGTTTCGTCTTTGCTACACCAAGCTACTGTAAATCTTGATCATAGTCATCATTGATGAGTGAATTTGCTCGTTCTTGGGAAAGATTCAGAAAATAATAGTACCTGATCCTTCATGCATGATATTCACAGATCATTATGGAATATGTCATATTGACCTGTCAAATTGATTGGTGATGAAGAACATTCCATTTCTTTCAGAAAATCTCAGGCAATTTTTTTCACCATTCTTGTGCATGTGCTGGGCATGCATTACTACGTAATTGTATCTTCTTCAAGCATATCTTCCTGACTTTTTGATCGTTTGAGCCAATAATAAGATCCTTTTAAATGTACAGAACTTTTTATGACCTCTAATAATTTTCACAAAATGTTGTTTGAATCGATGCTATAAAAAATTACTCAAAATTACAATTTCGAAACCCTAAGCCCAAGATGGATTTCGAATCATCCAGTTAACCTAGAAAAACTAGTTTCTTAAACTGATTATCTCAATTTTTTTTTTCAAAAAATAAAACAAAATAAAACGACCCAGTATGCTCAAAATTATTGGCTGCTATCCACCACTACACATACAGACACACCTTGAAAGATTTTATTCCAGATCTCATCGACCTAATTTACAAATTTCTTTTTTAACAAATCAGATAATCCATGCATAAACCATGCACGTATTTTTTCTTAGCAAGGCACCTCTAATCGATATGAAAAAACAGCATGTTGCTCCGGAAAAAAAGTGGGGCCCTTGAGTCACTTCCGTTTCAAGAAAGGGGTACCGTTAACCTAAGCAAGTAAAGACTTCTGTCACTTCTCCATGCCCAGGAAAAACACCCCCCCATTCAAGATTGTTGGCGAGGTGAACACCACAAAGCATCCACTCCGCACGATAAATGATGGACAAGTGAAGCTAGGCAAGGCCATGAAAATAGATTTTATAACTCTTCGAGTTCAGAGCCTTTCAACTAAGTATAAGTTGGTGAAATTGGGTTGAAATTGCCAGAGATGAATCTTGATCGATCTTGGAAATTGGCTATCCTGCTTTTGTGGAGGAAACTTTTTTCCACCCGAACCATTCTCTCAAACACTCAATTAGGTCTATGAATGCCTGAAATATAGCCGGAAACTGACTTATCCGATAACTTCTCAACTGGATTTGATTGGACTGTAAAACCAAGAAACTCCAGCGAAAACCTTTGGTGCAGGAAACGACCGAGACAACATATTTATAGTAAGCTACAATTTATGTTGCCCGTCTAAGGTGGTACAAATTGCTGAAATTTGTGCATGTGAACTGTGTTCTTATGATGACAAGTAGAGGTCTACGTGGCTGGAAATGGGACTCAACGTGTCTTCTGAGCATCCAGGGGACACGTCTGTGGAAACGCACAGTTCTGTTGACATGGGGATATGGAGGAGTTCCTAGTTTCTACTTTCTAGCTTAATCTTGAGGATTGTCTATGGCTGAGAACTGGAGACCTCTGGTCAGAATTATATTTTCCACTACTGAAGGTGTTGTTTTGCCTGCTTGCGTACCCCATTTGGCCCCAACTTTATTGCTAACAAATTATACAAGAACCACATATTCAAAATACATCAATGATTCAGTTTACTGGTGCAGGTCTGGGTCATGAGGATGATTGGATGGTGGTGGTCTTAACCACAAGCACCACAGGAGGGGACTTTGCTGGGGCCACCAGTTTGGTTTCCAAGGTTGGTTTTGGCCATTGCTTGGTCACCTTGTTGCTAGGAGCTCTTGTTTATCTAGTGTTTTAAAATTAGGTGATAACTATCTCACTCTTATATTGTTTCCATGGTTAGGATTTTGACATTGTATGTTGTAGATGAAGAAGTATAGCAGGCTTAGTTCTTATCCTCCTAGCATTCTGCTGCTGTAATGTAATGTGTGTGTATCAGACATTTCGATGCCCATTCAAGGTTGTTCTTCAGCCAATCTTTAGTTCCTTGATCAAGATTTTCTTGTGAAATGTATTGGTTTGTGAATTATTTGGACTATATTTAACCTCTTCAATGAACTTCTATTCAACTCTTGAGGAGTTAACCTAGGCCACCCTTAAATGGTTAGCATTGCTAATTAAATTGCTAAACTTTTAGAGTGACGCGTCTAGTTTTTGGAGTAGTACATGGCTGAATTATACATTCCATTACTTCACATAACTTCATCTATACATAGAATGATCCACTGAACCAAGTATCAGGCTGGGCCTGAGGCCAGGTAAACCTCGAGTTCTCGCTTGCCCCAGGAATAAATTTACATGGGGAGCATTGGCAAGGTCTTCACTTGAACAGTGCGTCTTAAAAGGATATAACTAATACTGATAGTATTTTTCAATAATAATTATAATTTTTATTGTTTTATCTTGGTATCAAGGATATGGAAGAAAAAGGAGAAGCAGATAAATCTTTCGAGGCAGGAACTTTTGGTTTCTGCGCAGAATTTCACCTGATAGAAGCCAGACCAAATGCTTTTGTCCAGAATAGTTTGGTGTCTCAGGCTTTGTTGTGTAACAAAGACACAAAGGAGAATCTGTTAACAGCCTTCACATTCAAGGAAAATGCATGTATGAACAAGAAAACAAGAAAAAAATGAATATTTAACTGCAAAGAATCTGCTAACAGCCTTGCATTCAAGGGTTGCTGGGCTTGAAAATAATTTTGTTACTCTATTGTCTTTAAAATCTAGTTAGCACATACAGTTAATCATCTTAATGTAACTAGTTGAGATCATTTTCATGTTTAATTAGAATAAAAAATGTTATTTTTAAAGGAGATTATCAGAGTTTAATCAGGTTAAACAGATTAAAGGGTGCGAAGTACACAGCCAAGAACCAGTAGTTATGGGGTTGAGATTTCTAAAGGGCACATTATGCTGTTTTTTGTTATTGACTCCGACAAATGGTCTGCTGTCTAATCTTGATGACTTCAATTCGAGTTGGGATGAAGATGACCTTGGATTCATTTATGGGAAATCAAGGAAGCAGAATCGAAATCCATTTCGAGAGAAAAAATCGAAGGTAAGATCTAGTTAATTTTTGTAGATTTTGATTGATCTTTCAGGCTATAGCTTACTCTTTTCGGTTCCTGAGAAAACTCTAAAAATGCAATCTTTTCCATATTGATGAAAAGGCTAGTTGTTTTGTCAGGAATAGTGAAGAGAGGCACCTCCCTTAACAGTCAAGACACATATATGGATGAACTTTTTAGACAAGTAAAGAATTCGATTCTAAAGAAGCTTATACAGAAGAAAGTTCACTGCCATTTTTACTTCGTTTCTTCTTCTGGTGAATCATTTTATGTTCTTGGATTCACAAGGGTGTCTTGGCATTGTTGCAGGAAATGGCCTCTATCAAAATTAAAATATTCTTTCCCTTTCTGCTTTTCCATGCCATGTTCTTGCTTTCTTCTGCAACAGTAATGCGTTGTGGTGGTACCATCTGTCTCCCTTTATCTCTGCTGATGGTTTTTTTGTCATAAATTGATCAAAATTACTCCGTTTTTGGGCTGCAATCCTTCTTTTTTTTCCCCTGTTGTTCTAACAAGTTTGATGTAGCACTGAGGGGACAACAATGTTAACTCCACAGCCTGATATACCCTTCAATTTGCAGGTGGAGAAGACAACCTTCTGGAAAACATCAATTCATACAGGACATCACTTTTAGGCCTCCCGGCCCTGACCAAGAATAAGAAAGCATCCTGCCTTGCCAGAGAAATTGCTGACACACTATGGAATCCTTGTACTACTGATGATGGCCCAGCTGAGTTCGTTCAACTAGACGACTACCCCACAGAATTAAAACACTGCTATGGCGATAGCAGCCACACCACAGATTTTGCTATATTGCCCATTTGCATACCAGGAAATGATGAGCAGACACCTGTAAATTTTCAAAATTACAGTCGCAGTCAGTATGAAAAGTACGCAAATGAGTCAAGTTATAGCGGGGCAGGAGTTGGTGCTGGCGAGAATTGGATGGTGATTGTTTTTGTCGAAAACAACAAAAGCTGGAGTTCAGCAGGAGGAGGACAACACAGTTTGGTTTCAGGGTTTGGGTTTGGCCATGGCTTGGTGTCTTTGTTGCTAGGGCTATTGCCCTCTTATCATCTGGTTTTATGACTTCTTTCTAGGATCCCACCATGTCTGTCCCTTCAACAATGTCATTTTCTCATCTAATTGCATCGTCTCTCTCTCTCTCTCTAGATATCTTCTACAGCTGTGTAATGAATTCCTCTTTCTCTGTCACCACCACTCATAAATGGAAACCAAAGCATTTCCATTTACCCAGAAACTAATGAGCATAATTTATACCGGACAGCGCGGCCATGGCAGGATGCGGGACCAGGCCTCCGGCAGCTCACGCTTGCCCAGCTAGACAATTTCTTACAGGCAAGCTAGCAGGGGCTATCTTTTTACTCTCCTCGAAGGTTTCCCTTGAAAGGACGTTGATGATAATTCACATGCAATTTCTTACAGGCAAACTTTTTTATTTTAAAAAAAGAAGTTGAAAGCATGAAATAAAATGAATGAAGACCACTTGATATTGCTGTCTTTCAAAAATATTTTAAATTTTATTTTTTTAATTTGTTTATTTGTTTTAAATTATTTTTTATGTTCTTAAATTATTTTCAAGTAATAGTATTAAAAATAATTTTTTAAAAATAAAAATATATTATTTTAATATATTTATAAATAAAAAATAATTTCATGATGACAAATTTGGTCCCGGATGAGCTGTTTTCTCGAAGACATGACATGGTGCTTCTGGTTCCAACTTGCCTTGTAATTTTGTTTGGAGTACAGTGATGCTGTTTTTTTATTTAAAAAATATATTAAAATAATTTTTAAAATTTATTTCTAATACTAAAATATTAAGAAAAATCCAAAAATATTAAAAATATATATTTATATTAAAAAAAAACAGGTTTAAATTAAAAATAATGCATAATGTCGGCGCCATCGCATCCTTTCTGGCCACTTTCCTTTGCTGGACCGCAACCTCCACTCTCTTGATAGTTAAGGAAATCACAGAAATATATATATATATATATATATATATACTAGCAACTTGCCCGCGCGTTGCCGCGGGTATTTTTTTGTATATAATTTAACATAATTAAATCTACAATGATAAATTTCTATGATATAAACAAATAAAAATTATAGATTAAAAGATAAAATGCTGAAAATTTTGAGTTGAGCTTGTCACGTAAGCATAGATCACATCTTTTAGAATATAGGTATTGCGTCATAAACGATAACAAAAGAGTGCGCACTAACATTAGAAAAAAGAGCAACATATTTGAATAAGAAAATTTTTTTTACTGAAATCATTATTGTGCAGATAATAAAATTACAAAAATCAATTAATAGAAAGATCAAATTAAAAAAAAAAGGAAAAGGAAGCAATATTAATTTAAAATATTATAAAAATAGCAACATCGGAGTCTTAACATTTAAAATTATTATTATTATTATTATTATTATTATTATTATTATTATTATTATTATTATTATTATTATTATTATTATATTATAACAATAGCAATAAAAATTTTCAAATTATCCTGAAAAAAACACACTTACAAACATTAACAAAAGAGTAAGTAAAAGAAACAATTAAATTTTAATTATTATTATTATTATTATTATTATTATTATGTTTATTTTAATTATTATTATTATTATTATTATTATTATTATCATTATTATTATTATTATTATTATTATTATTATTATTATTATTATTATTATTATTATTATGTTAGTAATGAAAGAAACAAAAATAAATGAAATACTAAAAATATCTAAGAAACTTTAATAAAAGAAAAAAAATATCAAAAAAATAAAAATTATCATTGCTATTGCTGTCAAAACAATAAAAATTATTAAATTATCTAGAGGAAAAAAAAAACATTAACAAAAGAGTAAGCAAGAAAAACAATTAAATTATTATTATTATATGAGAAAACCAATTATTATTATGTTAGTAATGAAACAATAACAATCTGATTGTGTTTTGACATATGTAAGTAAAAGAAACAATTAAATTTTCAATATTATTATTATTATTTTAATTATTTGAATTATTATTATTATTATTATTATTATTATTATTATTATTATTATTATTATTATTATTATTATTATTATTATCATTATCATTATTGTTATCATTATCATTATTATCATTATTATTATTATTATTATTATTATTATTATTATTATTATTATTATGTTAGTAATGAAAGGAACAAAAATAAATGAAATACTAAAAATATCCAAGAAACTTTAACAAAAGATAAAAAAATTAAAAAGAACTAAAAATTATCATTGCTATTACTGTCAAAACAATAAAAATTAATAAATTATCAAGAGGAAAAAAAACATTAACAAAAGAGTAAGCAAGCAAAATAATTAAATTATCATTATTATAATTATAATTATAATCATAACTATTATTAATATTAGTATTAATAATTCACAATATACAATATAAAATAACAAAATAAAAAGAATAAGGACCACAATGAAAAATAACATATATGATTAATTCCAATTGAAGGATACAATTGAAAAGAAAACAAATCTTGGGACCAAAATAAATCATGAAATAATAAGTTTAATTGCAGTGCAATGTTACAAAAAAATTAGAAGAAGAGGGACTGAAATGAAAAGGTGTATATATGACTAATTTTAATTAAAGGACCAAATTAAAAGCAATTCAAACATCTGTACCGAATAAATTCAAGGAACGGAAAAGAAATCAGAAATTCAAACATCAAGGACCACAATAAACGTTGTACAAACATCGGGGACCGAAGCAGAGTTTCCGGCGGCAGGAAAGAGAAACGCGGCCGCCGGTGAAAAACCGTCCACCGGCGCTCACCTGTGCATACATGACGGGAACGCGCCGCGACGGACGATAGAGGACGTTCAGGCGCATCTTTCTGCACGGCGTCCGTTCATTTTTGACGCCGGGAAGACGCCGCACGCGCCGCCTGAAGGGCGCGTTCGCCTGGAACGCCGCTGGCGCGGCCAGGCGACGCGCCAGCTGTCCCCCTGGCTAATGACCACACGACCCCTGTCCCCACTGGTATTTACGAAAATACCGGGGGGAAAAAGACGCCGCAGCCCATGTTTACTGTGCAATTGTTTGTCGTTTTCGGGGGCTTGTTTCGTCAGTGCACTGTGCACAAAAATGTGAAAAGCCGCCGGAGCCCCTCGCCATTGTGCTGTGTTTTGTCTTTTTCGGGGGTTAGATGCGTCAATCCACTGTGCATGTTGCGGCTATTAAAAAAAAAAAGCCAAAAACCGAAAACACCCCCATAAAATACACACAAACTGCCGGAGCACCAAGGCCATTTTCGCCTGTGCACTGCCGCAATCCACAGTGGATTGTGAGGCAGTGCACAGTAGTTTCTACAGTGATTTCTCAACGCCTAATGTATATTGTTAATATATATATATATAGGAGGATAGTCCATTCCATAACAAATACTTAGGTAAAAAAATGTAAATAATTAAATAAATTAAAGTTATAAGAGATTGGAAGCTTTTTAAAAAAACTAAATCACAATTAGATTCGATTTATTAGTAAATTTAAGTTCAATTGATAATATATTTGCAATTATTATGTTTGGAATAAAACATTAAACTACTAAATTGAACTCAATTATTTGTTTGGAACATTTGTTGAAATAAATCGAGTTAGCAATTTTAAATATTTTACTATTAATTTAGAAATCATTTCTATTTGTTTCAAGGACAGTTATATTTATTTTAAATAATATAAATATAGACATTTTCAAGAAGATATAATTAAGCATATTTCATATTAATTGTTTATTAAATATCTTCAAAAACAATTCAAAAAACATATGCTTGTTAAAAATCTTTGATCAAAATCTTCCATTGGAGTGTTGAGAAAAAAAAAAACAAATTCTAGAAATATTCCAATTAAAATTATAATATTTTTTCTCAAATCAAAATTAAATAAAAATAAATAACAAATTCTATTAATTGTTTATTAAAAGAGATTGGTGCAACAAATCAAATATAATTTAGTGTTGCATTTATTTTATATAAATTATGTTTCATTTGAAACTGAATTTAATACCCTTAAAATAATTTTAAATACAAAAACTCATTTATACCTTTGAATTAAATTCAATTCACGTATTCTTAAGAGGTTATAACGTTTTTAGGTTAAATTTTAAAAAAAAAATCAAGAGGAATTCACTTTTCTTTCCTCACAAATCATTGTTCAATCAAATAAAATAATCGAATGAGAAGGGGAATTCATAAAGCACCAATTTTATTTTTTAATTATTTTTATTTCAATTTCATGATTAAAATTATTAGTTGATTGAGAATTGTGTTTTAGAATATATTTTAAATTTATTTTTATTGTGTTATTCAAATCTTATTAACCAAATCATGAATTTGATAAGTTAATCCGGATTAATTTAAGTTGATTCAATATATTTTCATTCCAATATATTTTTTAAAAAATATTTTTAGTCAAACTATGTTGTTTTTAATAATTGTTTTTGAGTTTAACAAACTAATCAAATTAACCTTCACATAATTTTATTTTTTTACTTAAAAAATATATTATCAACACTTGAATTTTTCTTATAAATATTTTTTGATCTAACCCATCATAACACATATAAATAGAAATTTCTAATTGTTAAAATGAGAAAATAAAAATAAAAATAAAAATAAAAAAAAATCTTAGACCCAGCCCATTTAAGCTCCCATTAGTTGGTTCCAATCAGCAGATTCAGAATTTTATGCTCTCTCCATCAAAATCTAAAATAAACCGCATGTGAATACACCCTTAACCTGCGCACTTAGAAAAATAAAACGCCCCAAGAAGAACATGAGGAAGCTCTCGAAGGAACAGCAATGGCAGTGAACAATGACGATGAAGAAGAAAGAAGAATTCCTTAGAGACTTCAATTTCTCTCCTACAAATCACGTCTTTAATTCCAATTCCACCATGATCAACGGCTCAGATTTCACCAATACCAATGATGTTGATGATGATGATGATTGGGGGGATTTCAATTTTGTCAGCAGTAATTCCAGTGGGTTCAGCCACACCTTATCACTTCCCAAAATGTCAACTACCAGTTTTGAATTCTCTACCAAAAATCAAAATTTGGCCGAGTCACCAACTCAGCCTGGATCGGCACCGAGTGGAGTTAATAATTTGGTTCAGTGGAAAAGGCCAGCTGGAGCTTTGCCTCTTTCGTTATTTGGAGAAATTGAAGAAGAGGAGGAAGGATCAGGCGCGGGCGAGCCTCCAAAAAATGAAAGTGCTCATTTTTCGAAAAAAAAAGAGGGATCAGGAGGTGTTAATATGATTGATTTGATAGCTAATTTGTATAAAGAGAAGGAGAGAAATAATGGGTTCGGATCCGGGTCGGATAAGAATTGGGCAAATTTGAATGGTAATGGATTGCACGTCAATGGTGTAAATAAGGATGAAATGAATTCCAAGGGGCTGGATTTGGATTTGAAGGAAAACGGGTTGAACTCAGATATAACCGAGTCGGATTTGGTTAAAAAAGATAAGAATTGGAATGGAAATGGAGTGGATTTGGGATTGGTTAATGGTAATGAGCCATTCGCTTTTAATGGTGGTGGTGGTGGTGATGACGACGACGACGACGGGTGGGAATTTAAAGGTGCAGTCACTAAAATTGATGTTGAGGTTGAGATTTCTAAGGTAAAGTTTCAATTTTTTTATCTGTTGGTATTAATTGAGTTAGGCAGTTAAGATTATATGGTTCATCTACTTGTTTGTGATACATTTTAGATTTGGAAAGTGTATTTGTTTATTGTTTGTTATAATAGAATCTGAATGTGGGATTTGTTTCAGTGATGTTTGTTAATGAAATTTTATTGAATCAGGCTACTGAAATGAAGGCTGTGAATGGGTTGGTGTCTAATGTTAATGGATTAAATTCAAGATGGAATCCTTTGAGCTTGGATTTGAATGGATGGACCTCGCATGTTAATAGAGATGATTCAAGTTGGGAGTGGTTGAATATGGGTAAGGTTGATGGAGATACAGCACTTGGTAATAGTGATGGCTGGGAAGTTAAAGAAACAGGTTCCAGAATCCAGGTTGAAGATGAGAAGGAGAAGGTAATGTTAACTTTTATTATTGATCGTAGACTGTTGTAGCTTCCTCTCTTTTGAGGGCACGATATTTACCTCTTTTCACTATCTACTTTGCTCTCATTTTTTCAAAAATAAATAAATAAATAAAATTAAGGGACAATGAAGACACGTGCACCAATAAGATATTCTCTGACAAGAAATAGAAGTTTAGATGTAGATCGTCTCTGAACAAGTAGGATGTCTCCTCATCTAGGCTAAGTAGCTGTGTCAGGCACATTTAGTCAAAAACTTTGTACTTTCAGCTTGCAAACCATGAAAGGTGTTGACTAACTTTTTCCACCTTCAATGCAATTTAAATTCCTCAGTGAAAATTTAGATGATGTTTTGGAATCTTGTTGTTGATTTGATGGGAACAATGATAGTTGTCTTGATTAAGATTAAAAATGTGTTATGATTGAATTTTATCACGTCTGGTTTGAGGTGGAATACGTAGCACCTAGTTTCAGTGTGTTGATCTCGGATAAGTTGAGTTCAAATTTAAGTGGAGTTAATTCAGACAGGGAACAATTTAATACACAGTCAATGAAACTGTGGAGTTTTGTGAATGGAAGTTCGAGTGTGGTGCAGAATCAGAATTGCATTTTGAGATGGCACTTCTGTGGTTCTCAAGATTTCATTGACCTTTGAAGTTTCTTGTGTCCCTTTTCATTGCATGCGGAGACAACTGAGGAAATATATGAACATCTACCTGATATATACTAGATTGTTTGGCAATTGAGTATAATATATATTTGTTTACTATGTGAGTGATAAAACGGCTGTTGGCAACTGAGCTGTTGGGAAGTTATTGTTTTCTATTCTGCATGGGGTTTAACAATATCATCTGCAATATGTTCAGGGTGAGCAGTTGAAAGCTGAAATCAAGTCAATATTGAGTTTTGATGGATCCATATCAACCTGGAATTCGTTGAGTTTTGATGGATCCAATTCAACCTGGAATTCATTGAGTTTGGATGGACTCAAGAATTCAAACTTAAATGAAGTGACTTCAGATAGAAAACAGATGAATCTGAATTCACCTGATGAAAATGAGGATTTTGGTGGCGATGATGAGTGGGAATTCAAGGCTGCAGAATCAGAATCTGGGACTGGAGACAAGGATACTAAGGTAGCACAGATCTCATGATTTACTAGATATATTTTAATTTTAGGTCACTTTCCATTCAGTTTAATAAAATTAAAATATAAACTGTCTTGTTTGGTTCGCAGTCCTAAATAACAATGAAGCAGCTGTTATTGACGTTTCACTTCTCAGCAACTAAAAATAACATGAACAAATAGTGTTTTATTGTTTTGTGAATCATAGTAGGGATTAGGGTCCTCTGAGTTAATAAGATTGAAAATCATTAGGAAATTAGAACAAGCTGATAGATACTTGATTCATGAGAACACACAGAAACACAAAATTGTGATTGCATAACGAAACCATATTCTAAGCTTGGTTTTAGTTTCTTCCTTTCTTTTCGTTTTGAGCATTCTTGCACAAGTGCTGCTTAATTTTGCATTTATTATGTACCCTTGAGATGGCTAAACTTTTGTACACCTAATGCCATTGGCTAAAATTCTGACAAGGGCCATTAAACAAGGATTTGTGCATTTCTTCAGTGATTTCATTTTATTCATCAAGTCTGACTTTTTTTAGTGTGAAGGGTGTTGAGAGAAAGGTGGAAAATCCTGAGGGAACCACACATGCACTTGGGTTTGGCAGTGGAATGCTTGGTGCTGGTGATTTATTTGGTGCATCACAACAGACCTCTAATAAATCTACTGGACGGGACTTTGGGTTTGATTTCAGCACCTCTTTCACTCAAGACAACAACATGTCCCATTCATACACTAAAAATGAGCAGAATGGTGCCAAAAAAGTCTCGCTTTCCTCCCCAGATGATGGAGTTGATTCTGACGAGGAGTCTTGGGAATTTAAAGATGCATTTTCAGAAACTAGATCAAAGGAAAAGGTGACAATTTTATTTACTTGATTTTATTTTTGTGATTCAACTGTGTATAAATTTCTTGAATAACATGATATATGTAACCTCAATTTTCTTTTTGGCTATAGGAAGAGCCAAAGGTTGTTGAAGTTTCTGCTGCTGTGGAAGCATTTCCATTTGATGGTGAAATTAAGGTGCTTCCTCACTTCAAATGCTCCGTGTTTTAATAAAACTGTATGCGGTTAAGTATATAAAATGGCAGTTTGCATCTAAACATATAGCATAAAAAACATAACTAGTGCATCCCAGGATATTATTTTTGTTTTTAGTAGATATAAGATGCCTTTGCGGAGACTTATAACCCTTACTTGCCATCTTTGCTAAATTGATTAATTTTGGTTTATGTTTGAAACTTTGACACCCTGAAGTTTGCTAATAGTGTATGCATTCATGAGCAAATATTGATGATCTTTCCTTCTTGATCAGGGAAGCATGGCCAGGTCAATCAGCCATAAAGGAGCCCTGCCCTTGTCCATTTTTGGTGATGAAGAACAGGATTCCAATGATCCTGTGAGTGATCAAGACATTTCACCTCAGCTGTCCAGTTCGAAACCAATAGATGGTGTTACTAGTCCTCATTTAAACATTTCTATCAACGATCTTATATCAAGTTTATACAGTCAAGCTGAGCATGATACTGCTGTTAATCTTTGTCAAAATCCCAGTGGTAGTGGATTGAGCCCTGCCAATGTTGTAATAGAGTCTAATTTAGCAGGCAATAGTGATGATTTTGATGATGATTCCTGGGAATTTAAAGATGCCTCTTCAGTGATCAGAGCTGAAGATCAGGCCTCTTTTATTGGTCTTGGAGAGCCTAATACAAAATATTCCACCAAAATAGAGCTAAATGATTGTGTGGATTTTTTTTGCAAATTGAAGGAAGAATTACACTTCCTTGCCCTGTGTCATCTTGATAATCTAAAGGTTAGTAATAGCCTTGTTAAGTTACTCACATCCCTTCTCTTAAAGGTTAAGTTAATGGCATTGAATTTTGAAATATGTTTTTTGTTAGAAAGCTCAAGGTGCTACTAGTGATGATGCTGAAGTGAAAGCCCTTGGAAAGGAAATACAGGTTGGTAGCTCTGTTTGGTCACTTGTTTCCTCGATGTTTATGCAAAATCTCTTCTTTGGTTTGTTTCCTGTTTCGAAGACAGTGCACTGAAAAGATCAATGAACTAATTCAAAAAGCATCATAATCCGGTTACTTGTTTCTCTTTTTTCTTAGAAGATATTTTCATTTACCCTCAGAACTGGTGATAAATCTGTATCTGGGAAGTTTCTGGAGATACTTGCTTTGGTTTTTTTGTCTTTCGCTTACTTTCTTTGTTGGTTTTTTTCACTTCAGTATTCATTCTCTCTATCTAGCATCTGTTACAACTATATTTCTTTCTGTGCTGCCTCATTATGAATTTAACTGTGGAAATTAAGCATTAATTTTGTTACCCCTTTCTTTCAGATTTCATTTTTTTTCTGGATATGTATTGATACCTTATGCTTATAGTGCAAGAAATATATTTGGGTGTAAAATTTCATAATATGGCTTTGTTATCTGCTCTTCTAGAATCTTCATGATGAACTGCAGCAAGATGGTTTGTTCTCTGGTGAAGTTGACACAGGGAATCACTCCCCAAGAAAATTGTGCCTCGATGAATTTGTTGAGGTTTTGCAAGAACCGAAGTTCCAAGTTTTTGAATCAGAATATCAGTTAACAAGTAAATTGTCATTAGTAAGTCTTTTTTGCCTTAATTTATTATTGAAGAACCATTGGACTGGAGAATCTGGCATCTCTCTCTTCTTCCATCTACACTATAAGTTGGCTAATGCTTCATTTATGTGTAGTTGTGTATATTTAAAACTCAGCAGAACATTTTGGGAATAGTATTTTTCATTTTGACCTCTTTAATGCTGGATTTGCTTTTTACTGGGTCTGGTTTCATGCTAATGATATATTATATCATATGTTGACAGGTTGAGAATGATTTGAGATTGACCATGGAACTCCACAAACATGTGGCATCAACAATAAAGATTTTGACGTTGGTATCAGGGGCAGAGCAATCTAGTTATGTTTCCACTTGGTCTGAAATCCTGTCTGTTTGTGCTCGAGAGCTGAAACAGGGTGCCTCAATTTGGACGCAGTCATTACAAAAAGATGTCCATGATCAAATATTATCTAAACCTCAAGGTACTACATTATCATTCATGTGTAACTGGAGATCTGGTTATGGTCACAGATGCCTTGTATATGTGTTTGATATTTTAACCTGACATTGTTTTGTTGCAGGCAAGAACTATATTGTTGCCCTTGGAGAAATATATAGAGTTGTTGAAGTTATTGGGTCCTCAGCCAGACTTTATAAGCCTTGGTTATTAGTGAGCTCTACAAATCCCATGTGTTTGCTCACTCTTCTTAGTGAGTGTTTCACCATATGGTCAAGTTCTGGACTTGAAGAAGCTCTGCAAAGCATTTCTGATCCAGCTGGTCTTGATTATAATGGAGGTCTCACTACATTAATTGAATCGATCAAGTATATTCATAATCTTGATACTTGTACGCTATATAACCATGTTTTCGGTGGACAAGGTCCTATCTGTCAACTGTCGGTTTTAACAGCAGGAACAGTGCCAGGTATGCAGAATATTGTTTTTATATTGTTTTTGGATGAGTCTAGGTCATTGAAAGAATCAGTTTCCTTCATATCGATCATGAAATGTGAAGTGGCAAAGATACTAGTTTGTGTTTTTTGAGTGTCCATAAACTCATATCAACAATCTGCAATTTTGAGTTCTTAGAAATTGTTGCCTTTCACTCTCTATAAATTGAGAAAATTGAAGTGTTTTAATTTGCAAAACACACTCAGTCCAAAATAAGTGACTCCTGTGGAAAGAATAAAAGTTGTAATTTACTCATCAATCCAAAATATTTTTTTTTTTCATTACAAATCATAGATTTTCTGATTTTGTGAGTGGAACGGAAATTTTAATTTTTTTATTATTTAAAAAATAAATTATAATTTTTACTTTTCTTTGTAGTAGCCCCTTATTTTGGTACTGTGAGAGAAGTAGTTTGCTAGCTTTTTTGTTATTTTTTGGCCTCTGTTGGAGACCTTTTTTGGCGTGGCACTATAAGATGATGCTGAAATGCATTCATAGAACTTATAAACTAGGTTGAACAAATTAATATTTTAACCATCTTGACTTCCTTGAACAGGCATGAAAACAGTGGTGTGGAATGGGGAGCACTACTTTCTCACGCTTGCTAATTTGTGGGCAAATTTAGTAAGCTGCAATCCTCCAAATTTGCCACACTTACATGTTGGATGATGAGGTTGGAAGGGTGAATTGAAAATATTCACTAGCAGCTTTTTTTCCGAGACTGTAGTTGTCTAATTGAGTCCAATTGTTTCGATCATGATGAGGCTTCTAGGGCATAAGTCACAGTTGCACTGTCACAAGTATACTGCCGGTGAAGAAAAGACCCAAATGGTTCCTCCTTGAAACTCGATCTGATAGCCAGGTACCAAGCCAGCATCTTTATTGGTTGCCATTCTTTACATCAAGGCTCTAGCATATCAATTGGGTCTAGAGTTGTTTTGGTGTGTTATTTAGTTGTGAAATGAGTGAATCATACAACACCCATATACCTAGAAATAGGATTTTGGCATGTATACATGCATAATTATTTGTTTCTATAGATCCACCTCCCATTCTATTCTACCTTTTTAATGCTGTATCACAGGTTCAGTCATGGTGCTTGTTGTCAAGTGCTACATTCTTTCAAAGTTGCCAGACATTTTTTAGTCAATGAATAAAGGGCATCAAATTTATTGTATAAAGAAACAGATTTTCTTGCACGAACATGTTTGTGACATTTTCCAGAAGGTGCCTGCATACAGGACCTTTTCAGCATGCTAGGATGAAGATTAGAAATATGAACTTAACCACTCTGATAAAGAATTACCATTGCTTTGGCTGCTCTACTAGTTATTTGCTGATGCAATATTTTCTGGGACTTTCAACTTATTTATATAAAGAAGGCAACATATTTTGTCCTCCTCGTAAAAGAGGTTAGGACGACTTGGAGGTCAATTAGCCTCCATTGTCTGTACATCTTTACAATTTCTAGCATAATCTTGAAATAGGTATATGCTTTTTCCACTCTTAGGAGAAGCATGATAAACCTAGGGTCTCCAAGGGGCGTGATGTGATGACAAAGGTCTTGTGATCTGCACAGCAGATCTCGAGTTCGAGTCAAGGCATGCACTTTTTGCAAGAGCCTGGGACAGCTGGGGTTTTACTCGATCACCTGGGTCCACAAAATATGCTTTCCGGGGGATGAAGTTCCCTTGCATCCCAAAAAAAAATGTTAAACCTAGGATTAAGTAACATAAGCACATATCAACTTCTTTGGTCTTGGTTTGAATCTTAGGTAGGCTCTCAGCATCCAAACTGGTGCATTCCAAGAGAAATTTAACTTCTTGTGGCTACAAGCACGCTGAAAATCATGGTGGGCAAATTTCCATGCATTGAAAATGAGCACCTAGGGATATATTTTATAGATTGATTAAATTCAACCTAGAGAGGCTGTTTAGATGTATCTTCAAAAGGTATGGTCTGCGATGAGTAGATTGATTTCTCAATCAAGATTTTAATTATTAGTTGGAAAGTAGTATCCTGCATTATTGAGTTTTAGGAGTCAAGGATGGGGGATAACATTTGATTACATGTGTGTCATAAATGCTTGTTTTGCTAATAATTAAAAATCTTTGCTTCCCCTCAATCAAGCGTAATCCAAGGGTCCACAATCACGTTGATAGGACTCATACAAGTGATGTTTTCACATATATGTGCAGACATTACTGTATTTCAATTTGTATCTATGCTCTTGCATTTTCATATATTGTTTTGTGCCTATATGGATTATACTCTCGCAATCTTTTAGAGAACTTTTCAAATCAAAATCGTGGGTCTCCATCTATACGGAGGAATCCACAAGCGCCATACACTAGTGGGTTGATAGATCATCGAATCTACTCTCATGAGAGTCATCCATCTAGTGGGATTTAAATCATATTAAATTGATTGGGTTTAATTGAGTTGATGTCTTGTTTCATTAAACTACAAACTTGACTCCAATCGATCTCCAAAATTCCAGGTTTTTCATGCTAATCTATCAAGTAATACCGGGTTTACTAGCTAGATTGCAGGGAAGGGAAACTAGTGTGAATTAGCTTGTGGGAATCTTGACCTAGTGGGGGAAGGGACTTGTTCTCTTTCTCTGTACCCGGTTTCAAGCTTTACTATGCACACATGTTATTACTGCGGTGTCTTATCTATTCATTAGGTTTGCAGGATATTCAGTAGATTTGGAAATTAATTATATGACATGTAAGTTGACCTGGACATCTCAGTTATATATATATATATAAACACTGTTGAAGAATTTATTGACAGAAAAAGAGTGTTGTCGGCTCCATCTAGCATGCTTCTAGCTGTAAGAGAAGATGTTTGACATGCCAAGGGTCAAATCGCTAACAGCAAGTCATAATTACTATCAAAGAAATTGGAAAATTAACATGAAGATCGAGTTTAAAATTGGGAAGGTGAGCATTGGAGTTGATGCATTGAAGGAATTCTTCTCCCCTGTTTTTTTTTTTTTTTTTTCTATGAAATATATTTCAGTTTGCTTTTGAACTCACAATATGGTCCACCAGATGCGAAATCTCATATGGAATCAAGAATTTATTCGTTCAACATCGACCCTTAAAGGCTTGAATTGATCATCAAATATTTGGCTGGCCATCTATTTTCTAGAAACAGGAGGCAACGTGATAAAACAAATTAAAATTGGTATATTGGTTTAGTGCTAATATTTTTAATTTCCTTGGAAATTAGAGATTTCATGGTCACACACAATAAATTTTAGAGGACATTTTGAGCTAAGAGAGTGCCTTGCATTCAAAGTTATCTCAAGTTTGAGAAAAAAAAAATAGTAAAAGAAAAAACGAAAGTTTCCCATTCAAATGCAATATTTCTCAATTTATTCTAGTTTTTCAAATTTCTACGAGTTTAGGAAACACATCCTTCATGATTTCTTAAAAAACTTTTTATTGTTTTTCAAATAAAAATAATACATGAATAATACAATTATTTTTCTTTAATATCCAAACCTTGCATGTCATGTAGATCGGTAAATGTTTGATGGTTACAGCTCGAGATGCAAGAGATCATGAATCATTCCACATCTAGACAAGAAACCTTTGAGAAAATCGAAATATAGGAAACAAAAGCATATGCTGTGAAGCCGTATATTACTTCAGCCAACACTCATCTCTTACACTTGAGAATATAGCCTCAATTTATTAGTTTTATAAGGTAGAAAATATGTGTGTGTGATTCAGGGGTGTTTGGCAATTTTCGTTTCAAGAGTGTTTTTGAAAGAATTTAAAAAATATATATTTTTATTTTTCATTTTTTTTGGGTGTTTTTAGATGATTTGTCAAAAATAATTCTTAAGAATATCATTTTAATATATTTCTGAACAAAAAATACTTTCAAAAGAAATCCATCAAACATACGAGCACTAAACTTTGGAAGGATACGGGGGAAAGGTAGTAGGCTTGTAAAACTGGCATCTGTGTTGTTAATTTTCAACGATCGAGTTTCATTGATTCAGAGAAACATGCAGCATGATGACAATATTATTTCCTTGCTGCAACCCAGAAGCAGCTGTCCCAAAACCACAAAGCTCCAACTCATGATTCAGTTCCTTGAGAAACCACCACCTTATGGATAGATAATATATAGCCAACATCATTTTCATCTTTAACTTTTTTCTTTCATCTGCAAAGTTGAACTTTTTACAATGGTTTTGTTCAGACAGTAATCGTGGAGAGAGCTCCATTTGATTCACTACACACACAGACATGTACGAAGGGAGAGGGAGAGGAACTGCCGAACTGGGATATAAATATGAACAACAAGAACATATATAGTAAACAAAGCTATATGTGTATATATATATATATAAATGAACTGAAAAGGCAGCATCACTTTCACATCTTTGTTTTGATTCTAATACATGTTTGAACAATACTAACTATGAAGTTATAAGAGCACAAAATATGTTCTTGAGCTCATTAATATATCTCGTAGAAGCTATTGCAATCATGGCATGAGCAGTGCTCCAGTTTATATAAATATGTACACACACACACACACACACATTTCCTGAAAAGATTTGAATGTTTTGGCTGATTTGCAGATCACCTGTTGTGTATGGGGTCAGGACAAGAGGGTACCTCTCTATTGACATTTGCAACATAGCCATTATTATCTTCAGTATTAGCACCTTCTTTCTCATTTTGGGTTTCCTCCATAGCTTTCAAATTCTCTTTCAGGTTTCTTGCTCCTACAACTCCATGGTGAAAAGCTGAAATGCTCAGCAATACCAACAAGAGACACCCCACTTGACTCCTTGACATAAACATGGCTTCTCTGAATTACTACAGGCTTTGCTTCTCCTTCAAGGATCTTGAGAGGGGGGGGGGGGGGGGGGGGGGGGAGTTGAGACTAGTGGTGTAAGTAGCTGGTGGAATTTAAAAGGGAAAGATCGAAGAATAGTCAAGTGGCGGATTTGTCTGTAAAGGTGAAAAACTTTGAAGTAGTAGGTCCTTTCAAATATGCGTGGATGGATGTGAAAAAGGAAGTACTTTGGATGGATGTGAAAAAGGAAGTACTTTCATGTATAATTAATCCATTTATTATATTTTGTAAGGAAAAAAACACACTTTAGTCAAATTCTCTAGCAAATAAAAACGAAGAAAAGACGATAGCACATGAAATGCCTATGGAGTTTGTCAATGTTGAGGTAGCTATGTCCCACTTACTTTCTCCATCCCCATGTTGTCAATTTCAATGCTTTCATACGAAGTTGCAGCACTTGCATGGCGACAGCTAGGGCAAGAAATGCTTTCAAGGGTAAGCGAGGACTTCAAGATAATGTATGATGATGTGATTGATTGAAAATTAATATGAATAATATTGTTTTTAAGAGTATTTTTTGTTTTGAAAAAAATATATTAAAATAATATTTTTTAAAAAATATTTTTGATATAAGTACTTGAAATTTATTTAAAAACATTAAAAAAATTGATTTAATTTTTTTTTAAATCATTTCTTTTCAAAAATACTTTCAAAACATAATATCAAAAGCAGTCATGACCGATCTCCACCGACCATCCATCTTTAGTCCAATTACCAATTAAGAAAATACTATTCAAATCCAATAATTTAAAGTATTTTCTAAACCTAACACAACTCTGTCTCAAATATTGTCTCCAAAAATACCTCAATTTCAGGATCTTGGCTTTGACTCTCCCCTTGGTTGTCGTCGGTTTTGCTTCTTTTTTTTTCCAAGGCCTATAATTGCTACTGTCCATCTCCATATAGTAATATCCTAGGACAACAACTACAAGTTCTTTCCATTTTTTTTTTTTTATCACAGTTAATGATTTGTTGACGAAGTTTTGGCCTTCAAAATCTAGGGTTGTCGTCGCCATCTTTGTCTATCGAGAAAAAAAATCAGTTTTATAAAAATAAATATACTAAAAGAATATATTTAATCCAATATTTTCATCCAACCCTTGAAAGTTTCATTATTTTCGAGCTGGCCACCAAGTTTTTTCTTCTCTAATCTGTTTATAATTTTATTGTATGAGCAACGAATCTTACACCAGTAAACAAATAACTTATTGCCATTTACTATTTAGTTACTTTCATTCTCGAAATGATCATAACATACACGAAGGGGAAAAGAAACAAAAAAATTAATAATTGTTCATCAAGAGTGGGGAATTTTTGTTTGAAATGAATTAAGAAACTAGAAATTGCAAGATTTTGTCTGCCTTATAATCTGTTGGACAAGTTGAGGCCAATCAAACGGAAGTCACCCAAGCACACCTTCACTACTCCATAATGATATCGATCGTATTCTTCTTCAGAAGTTGACCAGCATCTATTTTTTCAGTGGTCATTAACTAATTACCAGCATCTATTTTTTCAGTGGTCATTAACTAATTTCATTCCTATGTAAAGGTCCTTGATTTGTTTAATCGCCTGAGGGACCAAAGACAGTCAGGAATAGGTTTTCTGTGGGAAGTCACAGACCTAATTAATGTCAAGAGAATTCATGGCCATGTCAGTGCAAGGAATGATTGTTTGTGCTGATTGACCCACCAACAGATTTCAGTCTTGGATCTTCATCATCTCATCAAACCCCAGTTGATACTTGGAGGGTTTATATATATATATATATATATATATAGTGAATACACTCTGTATGTTATTCATGGGTGTGTAGTGGAACTGGATTTGATAAGGGTACAGAAGAAGTTAGTCAGCAGGTGAGAAAAGGGAGCATTCCACCAAGTCAGATGTTTTTGAATGAATGTTGATTAGGCAGAGACTAATTGCAAGCATCTCCAACTTGAGGCCCCATGGGGAGATTTCAAGCTCCATTTTTTGACTTGGGGACACCACGACAGAATACATTACTTCACAATTTGTATACTTTTTTTATTATTATTTGACAGCTAAATTTGCAGCCATTTCCCACTAATCACTGGTTTCCACTCGGTTTCCACTCACCCAAACCACGTCCCGTCCCGGCTAGTTTTCGAACATTTCTAGCACGTGGGGTTTTTATTTTAAGGCGGTCGGTCATCAACGCACAGGTTATTGTCTATTTTTTTATAATTTATTTTGATTGTTGTAGTTTTATTTTGTGCAATTTCCATTTTAATTGAAAAGAAGTCAATTGCTTTTCACAGTAAAATTGAAAGGAGAGAAAATAACATGCCAAATTTTTTAGAAAAAGATACGATTGAACTTTAAAGATAATATCAATTTTGATATAAAATTTTATTTTTGTTATTTTTAATCCTTGATTGAAAGAGACGAGAGAAAAGTTATCATATTCTAACAGTAAAGAAAACAATCAATAGTATATTTTTTTCACCTTCTTTGAGTTCATGATCAAACATATTGAGCTTTAAGTAGATATTTGATTTCGATTTGATTTCAGTTTTTGAAACAATTTTTCAAGCTCATAAATAGATTTATTAACACAAAATTCTCAATTTATTTAATTGTATTATTGCATTATTATTTTTTAATTTTCACTTAGATTTATTTTAACTACAAAACCATAAAACCTATATATAAGTCTTTTTGTTGGAAAAATATATATTCTAGCGCAGGTCAAAGTCTCTAGTTGATTATAAACCCTACTCCCTAGTCCAACAAAAACATATCATCCATGCCAGAATTAGAGAAACATACCATGGAAATACATTTTTGTAGACAAGCCTTGAGTAAATAAGTTCGCATTTACGACTTCCTGTATGAAAATACATAGACACGTAAGACTGGATCTCTCATTTCATAGGCCAAGTCTAGACCACTGTCAATGTCCATGAACAGACTGTAGCAAGCAGAAACAAAACACAATGACACATTGTTGATTTGAATTATGTTGCCACGAATGGACGAACACACGTGGATCCTAGTGGTTGAATAATATTTCTGCTAAATATTGTTGCAAGAATACTCTTTTTTTTTTTCGTGATCTACAACCTGTCCATACCTCTTTTTATGGAATAATATTCTTTCTTATACAGTGACGGTGAACAGATAAAGCTTCAAAATAACGGACAGAGCCAACTGCAATAGAAAGATGCCTGCTACGATAAAAAACCACCTTTCACCTGCAGACATGATATGGGCTCGGAGATTAAGTGCCACAAAGGTTGCTGACATGAACCCTGCCACGCCTGCAATCACCCATCTGAAAATTTCCACGGGTATGACTGAGAGGCACTGCAGCCAGAAACACGAGAATTTAAGTTCGCGTTCGTAAAAATCTCTCCTGTTAACCATGGAGTGAGAGGATGATACCAGATCTGTGCTGAAGGAATAGCAATTAGTAATGGTTAAGAGGAAGAAAGGAACATTACCAGCGCGGGAATAAAGACAAATAGGGAGTAGCCGTAGAGGCAGAATAGCTGGACAAGGCCTGATGGTGCTGAGAAGTACTTGAGTATGACATACAGCACAAGAGGAACCAGAAGGACATAGCCGTAAAACACTCCAGCAGACCAAGTCACCAGATTTATGTCATAGTTCCATTCTTTCTTCTGCAGCTTGTGTGCTATATATGTCACAAAAGTGCCAATGGAGGCTGCTACAAAGATCAGGGTAGTGCATATCCAAAATGGTCCGTACCTGCAGGGATATTAGCTTAAAATGACAAATGTTTCTGACACGCGGAGAAGATGGAAGAAGGAAAAATGAGCTTAGTTTGTTCTTCAAATACAAGGGATTTGCAAAACTCATTACTTATTGCAGAAACTGAGAATATAAAAGACAAGATCATGTTGATTGTTTCTTTCTCTGTAATAGCTGTAAACTTTCTTTCGTTTTACATAGTTACACTTTCCTAGTCAGGTATTAATAAACATACAAGTGAGACAATCACAACAAAGAGTTCCTCACAAATTCAATGTTGGGAAACAATTTGACATTTTATTCAGTTCAGACCATGTATCAAAAGTGTCAAGTTAGGCAAAGGTAACTCACAAATCTGGGTTGTTGACAGTTTTTTCAGTGAAAGTTCCTCTAAATGGGAAAAGTGAATATTTGATCCTTTCCAAAACATCAGTCGTGTCAACATCAAAGTATGGCTTATATGCAGCAACTGTGAATGTTTGAAACCAACCACCTCGCTGGGATTCCTCAGAACCAGAAACAGGTTTTGAAAATGTATCTGAACCAAAAGAAATTTAGCCATTCAACAATAAATATTATCAAACGCCACACCATTAAAATTGGCTTCAAAAACAGTGAATATTATATGACATTTGAAACAGTCTTTAACAGCTTGTAACAACACTATTTCCAAGATTTCACCAGACCAAGCCAGAAAACAAAAACCACAAAATTGAAAATTAACATGAGTCGCCATTAACCCTGGCCATTGCGTAGTTCCTCAGGGATTGGTCACAGTAACAAGTCTAGTTTGCCAAGCCATTCCAAGAAGACCATTTCCAACATTGTTTAGCAGTCAAAATATTCAAATGAAATGGGGTGCAAAAAGAAAATGGCATTCATAACATCTAACTACAGCTTCCACCAAGTTGCTCTAGGTCAAACCCCTTGACCATCAGAAATTCATTTTCCCAGGCCTTTCCCTTGAATGCCATCTTTTTTTGTTCAATGATCAAACTATTCAGCTAACAAGGGTGCAACAACAGAAAGGCAGTCGCAACCTCTTCTAACTACAGCTTTCATCAAGTTGCAGCCAGTCAAATTGGCAGAAAATTTGCATCATTAGAGCTAATGACTGTTCCTTTACTTCACACATCATACTCCAACTACCATTCATCTTATCTTCAAACTTAAGAACAGAACCTATGCCTATTTTCATGCTTATAAATTGAAAAGCTTGTACAAATTACAAGAAATCAACAATTCATAGTTTGCATAAAAAAAGGAAGACAATGAAAGTTAAGCCAAACACCTATTTTCAACATGTACACAAATGCGATCACCTTAGTTAAAACTTGTCAGCGGATAAACTGAAAACTCTTGACAACTTATACCCTAAGCCTGACTCCATTTTTGGTGTTCAACAAGAAATAGCATTGCATTGATTCCATATAGCCTAACTGAACTTGCAAATTTCCTAAACCACTCAATATAAGCTCATATTGCTAATTATAGCTGAGAATTTGAAATATAATAGCATACCATCAGCATCGAGTGGCGGACGGGTTTCACCAGAAATCTTGCCCTGCGATCCTGATGGAGGAAAAGTCTGCAGATTCGAATCAGCTACAAATAATACATTAAAAATCAATATTTTTATATAGCAGATACAAGAATTAAAAAATTAAAAGAGTAATCAAACTGATAGGCTCATAAATAAAATAAAAAAGCAGCAGCAGCAATCTCGATAACATGAGAATTGTCTTCTCGATTACAGCATTTTCTCAGCTACCAAACAATAAAGGAAATGAAAATTAAAGAGAAAAAAACTTGTGCTTACCGGTGAATTGAACTGTGACGTGGCCTGGATCTGGAACAGACTAGAGAATCGAAACAAATGGATAACAGCTGAGAAATAGATCTGAATACGAAAAGGTACGTATAGATATACGTATGAAGACACGTATAGAGAGAGAGAGAGAGACTTACAGGAACAGATCCAGAGACTTTTTGATTATCAATGTGTGTGTATTTGCCTACTCCTCCTGACATCATCTTTCCTTCCTTCCGATTCTCTCTTCTCCTCTCCTCTCCTCTCTTCTCTTTCTCTTTTCCAAACTGCTTTCTGTTTCTGATGCTCCCGCGTTGTTTTGGCTTATATATTTCTCAGCTGTTATCCATTTCCATTTGGTTCACTGATAGTTTATAAATTTACTCAAGTTGAATTTCATTTCAAATTAATTTAGATTAAGGGGTCATTTGGAAATTTAAATTTAAAGCTTTTTTTATATTTTTAATGGTTTTTATATGTTAATATTAACAATAATTTCTCTTTAAAATATAATAATATATTTTCAAATAAAAAGTATTTTAAAAAATAATCATTATCATATTCCTAAACACTTTCAACTTAAATAACATGAATAACTTGACGAATTTATGAAATTAAAATATTAATTCTAAAAATATTTTAAAAAATAAAAAGACCAATTTTATAAGAGTAAATTACATGATCATATAATAAATATAATATTAAATCATTTTAATCATAATAGTAATTAAAAAGAAGAAGAAACAACAGCATATAAACTTCCAATTTTCACTTTCAATTGAGTTTAACTCTTATTGATTAATGTTTTTTGACATTGTATTTCAAAAAAAAAAAAAAAAATTTTATTTTTATTTTTATATTAAATTAAAAATAATAATTTTAAATTATTTTCATGTGCTAATATTAAAAATAACTTTTAAAAAATAAAAACATTTTTTTAATAAATTTCCAAATAAAAAATATTATTAAAAAAAATTTCATTAATATTTTCAAGTTTGGAAATACTTTCATGGGCCTCCCGCTTTATATGCTAGAGTTGGACCTTACTGATATAGACTATTAGCATGGAGCTTTTTCTCATCAATGTACTTTTTAATTAGTTTTTATCATTAATGCGGGTTAAGCGAGACTCTTTAGGTTATTTATTTTATATGATTTTATTTTAATTTTATTTTGAATTAATTGAAAATTGAGTTTTATAATTTATTTTTGAATAATGAATTTATTGATAATTAAGTTTCAATATGTTTTTCAATTTATTTTTTATAAAATTATTATAATTTTATATTCGAGATCACATATTTTACATGTTAAACCAGATCATCCAATAAATTATCATCTCCCATAATAATCCTTAACAGTAAAAACTATGATTTTTTTTCCAGTTATCCAGACAATTAGATCAAATCAAGTCAATCTTTACAAATGATTTAGTTTTTTACATTTTTTTTTTAAAATAATGTGTGAACCAAGTTCAATTTTTTTTTTATCAGACAATTTTAAAGAGCATCTTTGTATTAACTTGATGCATTAAGGAGAACTTGTTAAGTAAATTTAGTTTGCGACATCATCTATAGACTAGGTCAATAAATACAAGACACTTCTATAAATATATGATGGTCTTCACTTGATGATGCTAAGCATTCAACATATTTTTATCAAGGTAATGGGGAAAAAAGGAACTAGACCAGAATCAGAACAAGTTCTTCGTGAGTGACTCAACATCAGCTTCAACTAAGCAATACACAGAATTTGCAAAAACCATGGTTTCTTGATGTAAAAGTAAACTAGAATTGTATTTAGAATGGGGAAAGGGGCATTATTTTGAATTTCAAAGCACTTGACAGCTACAGATCATTTATTTGGATTTTCGGGAAAAAAAACAGGTATTACAGGGGAGAATTTAAATTGAATTACAAACAATACAAGTCATAAATTACACAGATTAATCAGTATCTTTGTAGAGAGAAAACCCGGATTAAATTCATCTCAATTTAAGCTTCTTATATGATAAATTGAAACCAGGTCTTGTGAGATCCTCAAGTTTTCTTGAAACTAAATAAGCAACACTGTCTACAAAGATTTTCAGGCATGTTACCATCGATGAATCACCATCAGGCACTTTTTAGTTTACCCCTTATGAGAAAGAGATACCTTCTAATCGCGAGTATAAGAACCCAAGTGGTTGCGGTTATTTTCTCCTTGATCATTAAGAGGAATGCTGAGCTCAGTACAGTCTTCAAGATCTGGGCATGCAATCCTTTGAAGAAGCCCAAAATTCCCTCTTTTTTCCATATAGCACATATGACTGCAGACAATGTCTTTCTAGACTTTCGCTGAGCTTTGTTAGCTTCATCATCATCTGAGTCGGCAGCTTGAATAACTACCTTGCACCTGTATCAATAACATAAATATCAGTTGGCTCTTCTTCTCAAGCATTTAAAACTACAGTTTAAGGTTATAGCTGCGCACCTGATTGCAGGATATGTCAGAATGGTGGCTATACTCTTTGAGAGCGCACCCAGAAAAAAAGCCGTGAAGGCAGAAAGGGTTACCGCAGTCTTTTCTGAGTTGTTCTGGTTTGTCTTCAATAGTTTTAGTTTGAGCTGATCGAATACCGTATACTGCAATATATGTAACTCTTAACTCTTGTCTCAGGGTAGTCGATTCTCTTAAGCAAAAGAACAGATGAAGATTTTGAAGCAATTTGTATTATAGTATAAGACCACAAGGCCGGGTCAAGTACCTGAATTGCAGGGTTTGAGGTCAGCAAAAGAGATATGCCAAGGCCATCAAACAAATCACTGTAACTGCCCTCTGTCAATGTTTCCCAAAGTCCTTTTGATTTGCCGAAGGCACTTGTCTGCATTCTTGAGGAGGCTGTATCCAGGGGCTACATGATGTTAAGCCAAACATTTTGATATTAAGTTTAACATTAATATTGATGGAAGAAAACAGAGAAGAAACACTAACAATGACACCCAAGAGAAAATCAGAACACGTGAGGAATTTCATGAAAAGACTGTTATCACAACAATCAGTTGAGCATTATGCCAAATTGCAATCCATAGTCAAATTACGAGAGATCGCATTTTGAAATACCAATAAAGGCAGTGAAACTAAGAGTTTTAGGTTTCTCACATTTGAAAAGTTCTATGTTTGTGAGAAATCATCTTTATGAAAACTAAGATTTGAACACTTCTTTTACTTGCATATCCAGTTATCCACTCCAGTTCTCTGTACATCATGGCATTGATAGATGTAAAATCCATCTTTATGGAAACTCCCTCTCATTCTCTCTCACACTTAAAAATTCATCTGTAGTCTTTTATATGCATAATTTGTGAAGAAAGAATATTTAACGACTTCGATAGTGTTCAAGAAATGATAGCATGACTTGCAAAATAATGTAATTAGTGACTCACCTGAGTGATAAAGGAAGTGCAAACCCCAGCAGCAGCAGCAATAATCAAGTTAGCATTTGTTCCAATCTTTTTGGAACCACTCTTCTCCAGATATAGTCTTTTAAAGTAGCTATAACCATAGAAGTAGATAAACTGTGAAATGAAAGACTGCAGATTTTTCGTCCCTAGGCCCTGGTATAGTGAAAGAACTTGTCGAGTGGATATCGCTTCCCATAAAACATCAGAAAGGTTCCTACATAAGCCACAAAAGCAACACCAAATAAACAATAAGCCTTACAATAGCAGACACTAGCTTAACATTCTCAAAGATGTTACTTGGTCTAGTAATATGTGCGCAAGGCTTTAGAACTAACAAATGGTCCAAAAGGTAAATGGCAAAGGAAAAGGAAAACGGAAAATTTAAAGCTTATAAACATAGCATACCATTTGCCAATGCTACAATTCAATCTAAAAGGCTAAACACAAAATTTAAAAGAATTTCAATACAAATGCTCAATGCTACAAGTTCTTAATGAGATTGACCAGGACATGTTTCAACACTTCATTCACTAATTAGAAAATACATCAAGGATACATTTGAAGACATCACTAACATGTTATAGTATTAAACTAAATTGATATGAAGAATGCAAAAAACAGAGAGAGAAAATCTGAAACGGTGAAACCAATCTATGAGGAAATGAAAATAAGTACTTGAATAACAAAAAATCCATCGTGATCGGGAAAACATAAGATTTTATATGAATAGCCTAATAGAGTAATACTGACAAGGTAGATAATAGCACAGCAAAAATTGTCAATCCCAGTGATCAGGTAGCTACAGTAGAATTAGGCATAAACTCGTCTACTATAATTAACAATGGCAGATACCTCTCATTCAAAACAAATGCTCTATGAAGCAGAAAGCGACCGACTTTATACCCCAGAACTGCCTAACTAGTAACTACAAATATCAGTAATTACCATACATAAAGATTGAAACTTTCAACCACCACCGTCCATAAAATTCACAAACATCAAAAATTAAAATTAAAAAATGCATCCAACCCTGTTGACTAATCAAAAAACCCAAAAAATAAGAAAATTAAGAGCTGGGTATACTTAAAAACCTGTATTTTTGTTGTCCATGAGCACGAGCCTCAGCTTGATACTTGGTCTTACACGTATCAAGAGGGTACAAAATCGTTGTGCTTAGTAATGAACCAATAGCACCAGATGTTGCCTCTGACAAAGATTCAAGATCAACACCCATCTTTCTAATCAAAATTCTCTCAAAAGATAAATATTCTATGATTATGGTATCTCCAGAGTGATTTATATTGTTGTTATATAGAGGAAGAGGGGGGAGAGAAGGAAGAAACAAGAATTTGGCAGGTAGCTGGTAAGTGGAATTACAAATATGGAGAAATCAAAATGAAAGAAACTGGTTTTGGATTTTCTTCGGAATTGTAAGAACGTGGCGTTTGTTGGAGTTACGGGTTAGAGTTTTTTTGTTAAACTTTAATTTGATCCCTATAGATTCATCAATGATGCAATTATGCCCCTATAATCTAAGACTTCCATACATACCACTCTCTCTAGTTTATAAATAGTTTTAGAATTGCTACGAGGAGCTTGTTTGGAAATAATCATGTGATGTTGAGTTTTTTTAGAAATAAATATTTTATTTTTATTTTAAGATTTATTTTTATTTAGTGTTATTATTAAGTTTTTATAGTTTTTTTATTTGAGGAAAATAATTTGTTTATTTTTCTAATTCGTATTACTAGAGTTTTTTATATAAAAAAAATTGTAATAATTTTTTGAAAAAAAAATATTTTTATGATAAATATAAATATTCTACATGTTTTTCTTTTGATTCTTAAGGATTTTAACTTACAATTTTATTATATATTTTCAGTTGTGTAAGTTGGTATTAGAGGGTTGATTTTATTTTATTTTGAGGAAGGGTGGTGGTTGGAAAATGTGTTTTATTAATTTTTATAAAAGATAGAAAATGAGAGAAGTATAGTAAATAATTTAAAAAAAAAATTATTAGAGAAGTTGGCTATTCAACGATTAGGGGCACTATACAAAAGTTTTTGAACTAAAGATATGAAATTAAAGTTTACAATTGTTTTCATATAGTGGACGGTCTACGCGGGAGGTTGGACGGTGGGGATTTAACGGAGTTAATAGAGTACTTAAGGCCTTGTTTGTTTCAAGGAAAGTGAATTCCCGGAATTCACTTTCCTTGCTTTCCAGTGTTTGTTTGCTGGAAACAACTTTCCTGGAAAGTAGTTTCCAGCAAACAAACACAGGAAAGTGTATTACGGTTGTTTACCAAACACCGGAAACAACTTTCCAGGAAAGTTGTTTCCAGCCAAGGAAAACCTAAGGCTTAAAATCCGGAAAGTGTATTACGGTTTTAAGGACCGTAATACACTTTCCGCGAGCTAGCTAGTTATTGTTTTTTTTTTAAAAAAAAATAGAAACATGTTAAAGTATTATTTTTTATAAAAAAAAATAATAATTCTGATATTAACAATTAAAAAACACAAAAACTAATAATTTAAATCTTAAAAATTCTATTTTTTTTAATCACCCTAAATTAAAATTTTGCATTGAGATTTTGATTTAAAATTAAAAAAACTTATTTTAAGCTTTTAAAATTGGAAAAAATATATATTAATAATAAGTTTTACTTAAAAAATATTTCACAAGCTTATTTCTCTATAATATGATATGACATATATTGTTATATTTTATAAAATAAGCTATGTATGAATATAGGATATAATAAAAAAATTCATCATTATACTTTTTAGATTTCATTTTTTTATTTTAAGTGATTAAATATTTTATATTAAATATTTTATATATATTAGATAATCTTGAAAAAAAAATTAATTTATTAATAAATTATTTTCCAATTCCTTTTCCATAACACAAACAAACACTGGAAAGTGTTTTCCAGTTCATTTTCCATAACACTGCCAAACATCGGAATTCACTTTTCAGGAATTCACTTTCCAGGAAACCACCTTCAGGAATTCACTTTCCAGGAAACCACCTTCCAGGAATTCACTTTTCAGGAAACCACTTTCCAGGAATTCACTTTACAGGAATTACTTTCCAGGAAACCACTTTACAGCAAACAAACGGGGCCTAAGTGATTATAAGTGGAAAAGAGTGAGCCTAAAAATAAAACAATAAATCTTTCAATTAAGTCCTTATTTAGAGTAAGGTTAAAAGCAAAACAACAAATGCATGACCTTATTTCTAAAATTAACAATTTACTTATGAAAACGTTGTGCAGCTGAAGAACTCGATACAAGCATGAAATTACATGGATTGCAGAAGCCATTAGCTACAACTCTGGGCCTGTTTGGGAGAGCGGTAGCGGTAGCGGTTGCGGTTGAAAAAATGGAGTTTTAAAAATGGAGTTTTGAAAATGGAGTTTTAAAAAATGGAAAGTGTTTGGTTAAAACTGTGGTTGAGTTGAAGGTTGAAGAAAAAGGAGTTTTGGTGTTTGGTTACCAAACTTTACAAACTGCTTTTAACTTGTGAAATTACTTTAAAGGGTATATATATATATATTAAATGAAAATCAGCCATTACTATAAAAATAATAATAATAATATATATATATATATATATATATATATATATATATATTATTATTATTATTTTTATAGTAATGTATATATAAATATATATATATATTATTATTATTATTATTATTATTTTTATAGTAATGGCTGATTTTTTTTTAAATATATTTTGACATTGATATATCAAAATAATTAATTTAAAGATTTATTTTTTTGATTTTTTTAAAAGCAAATTTAAAAGCACGAAAAATAATTGTGTTTAATTATTATTATTTTAATTATATTAAAAAAAATT
This sequence comes from Salix purpurea, assembly GCA_027405865.1. Taxonomy (NCBI): domain Eukaryota; kingdom Viridiplantae; phylum Streptophyta; class Magnoliopsida; order Malpighiales; family Salicaceae; genus Salix; species Salix purpurea. Next base: position 22,116,198 of record CM050333.1, read on the forward strand.
AAAATAATTACATAATTATAGAATATAAATATATTTTTTTTAACCCTCCCGAATCCCTACCCATTCCCATTCCCATCTTCCCAATTCTATTACCTGCGCCGCCCACCCCCCCAAACCCTTTAATACATGCCAGGCCTTCTCTCTATCGCAGCCATGGCTCTTGCTTCACGTAGAAACGCTCTCGAGGGAGCGTGGCTGGCCTGGAACTTTCTTCTAGGAGGTCATGCACGAGGACATCAATAATTGCTGGGTCCAATCCCACGTTCCTCAAGCTCACATCCATGGCCGGCTTCTCTCGCTCTTGTTTTCTTGAGATGGAAAATGCAATAGTGTTTGATATTTTCTTGATGGCGTTGGAAATTCCCGTGAGCTGTGATGGGTAGAAGATGACGGGGAGGTGCAGTGAAGAAGAAGAAAAGGAAAGGCCAGAGAGTTTGTTTTCAGAACGGGAAGAAGAAGATCGGCGAGGGTGTTTTGAGAAGAAAAAACAACATGTGTAATGGGTCAGGGACGCCGTTCAAACCGGCGTTTGAAAAGCACCTCCTTGGTGCTTTTCAAAAACGCCGTTTGGACCGTGGGTCCCATCCATTTCAACTGGCATTTTGTTCTTACCAAACACACTAACGGCACTAAACCTTCATTTGGAATGGAGTTTGGCAAACGTGCCGCCCTCCCAAACAGGTGCTTTATGCTCTTGAATTTGCAGGGAAAATGAAAAATTTTAATTTTAATATATATATATATATATATTAATTTTTATATATTTCTAAATTATTTTGATATGTTGATGTAAAAATAATATTTAAAAAATAAAAAATATATTCTTTGATGTGCGATTTACCCCAAATACTCAAGGGTGCAGCATATATTTTTCCTTCTCCATTATTGTATTTTTTGAGAAGATAAATGAATTCAAGAAAAAAAACTAAATAATGATTATATTAACAGAAAATTCATATTTCTCCAGAAGTAATTTAATATTATAATTTTTCTATATCTTTTTTTCCTGTTTATTTTTTTATCTATTGAATGAATATTGATTATAAATATTCTCTTGAATTAAACTCTAACACAAATAAAGAATTTATGACTAAAAAAATAAGAATTTATGACTAAAAAAATAAGAATATCTTCCATTCACTTTATTTTATAATAATTAATAAACTTAAAAAAAATATTGTTTTTTTAAGAAATACAAAACCCGCAGTATTCCTTCCTTCTCACTCTCTCGTGCGCCTTCGCCTACTCTTCCCGTTCTCCATCTCCAAGCTCCCGCCCGCGCCACCTTCCCTACCACCACAAACCCCTAAAATCTAGGGTTTCTGGTGCCCCTACACTCTCTTTCTACCCTCTTCGTCTAACAAAACCTCAAGGTATTTCCTAATCCTCTCTATTTATGATTTTGCATTCTTCTCTACCCCTAATCTCACATATTTACACTTTTGCCACTCCACCAATAACCCATCCAGAAAACTCTATAAAGAAAACTATAATTTCACTTTTGCCTCTGTATAACAGTTTTTCCATTCTCGTGGATATTCTGATTAGTAAGGGTTTTGGATATTTGATTTTTTATTGTAGTGATTGTGTTTTTGTCGTTTAGATGGCGAAAGCAGCTGCCACAGCCAATCCAGGAGTTAAAAGTGGAGTGAGAATCGTGGTGGCCGGAGACAGAGGCACCGGCAAATCTAGTCTGATAGTCACTGCTATCTCCGATACTTTTCCGTCCAGTGTTCCTCCTGTTCTGCCACCTACTCGGATGCCCGATGATTTTTACCCCGACCGCGTTCCAATCACCATCATTGATACCTCATCTAAGTAATTCACACACGCTCCTCTCAATATGTGTATTTTTATGTGTAGAAATATGGTTTTATTTGCTTATGGTAAGCTTAATTTGCTAAAATTGCCCAAGTATCTTCTTTTTTTCTGTTAATTAATTACAGCTTGTTTACTTGAGTTGCTATAGTGTATTTGGTTTTAGGAGTGCGGAGAGAATGGGAATTTTTTTAATGCTGTTATCGCTGGTGGGAAAACTGTGGGGATGTTTAAAGCTTGTTGTGAACTCCGTTTGGTACTAGGGCTGATTTTTTTTTCCAGTTGAAGTCGAGGTAATATAATTAGTGGGTTTTCTCAATTCTTGAAAGCTGGTATGACTGGAAAGCGAAAACCAACTTTTGAGTGTAAAGGAAAAGGAGTCATGTTTTGTAATGGTAAATTGTGTCCCTACTTAAATTTCTGTTTGGTTATCGATAATTATCTGTGCAAAAGACGGAACTGACATTTGAGTTTTGTATATTTTGTTGGCTGAGCTAGTTAGAACCATATGTTCATTGGGGTTGGATGTCTGTGTGAATGAACCAAGGAGATCTTTTTTTGGAAGGATTGATAAATGTTGGACATGAAGGTCCACATTCAAGTTTTGCTTTCTTTTAAATTTTTAGATTGCTTGCAGCCCATTTTTCTTGGTTGGGAAGAGAAGGTGCATTGTCATTTTCATTCATTAATTCAAAGTAACATTCTGAATTAAATAATGATTGTGCAACTGTTCTGTGTGTTTCAGAGCAGAGGATGCTGGTAAAGTTGCTGAAGAATTGAAGCGAGCTGATGCAGTTGTTCTCACATATGCATGTGATAGGCCAGAAACTCTTGACCGATTGAGTACCTTTTGGCTTCCCGAGCTTCGTCAATTAGAGGTTTAAATTCGTTGTTCTCATCCCTTTGTATTTGTATGCATGTGTCTTTATACATATTACCTGACTTCCACGATGCTGTTTGGCACATTTCTGTAAAAGATCTGTTCTTAGTCTGAGAAGACACCGTCACCATAAAAAATGTCAACAGACATGTTTTCAGCCAAATCCAACTAAGTCATGTATTGCTGCAAGAAGAATTCTTTGTAATGAGTTTTCGCTGGTGATGTAAAGTCATTTGGAGCAATTGGATCCTTGTTGCTATTTTTCCTTGGAATATCTTTCATTGTAGTTTGTTGGTGGAGAGAAACATGTGTTTCTGATGGTAATGTGAATGATGAGCAGGTTAAGGTACCAGTTATAGTTGTGGGTTGTAAGTTGGATTTAAGAGATGAGAACCAGCAGGTGAGCTTGGAACAAGTAATGTCACCAATAATGCAACAATTCCGAGAGATTGAAACTTGTATCGAGTGCTCAGCATTCAAACATATTCAGGTATGCTGGTTGTCGAATTGCTTTTATAGATGCTATTGCATGCATCTTTTGGAGTTATCTAATCTGCTGATCATTACAATGCGATATTGTTGTATGAATCTTTGTCAGTAGTTTAATTTTCCATTGTGGTGGAACATTGTTTCAACAATATGTGCAGTTTGCACTTTGAAGGCATTTTTTGTCCCCTTTTATCATAGTATGCCTTCCTTCAAAATGATTCCTCAATGGGGAGTTCCTATACTGTTTCAAGTTTTTTCTATTATAATGGTAACATTTATTTCTTAATGCCTTATTTTTAGACCGAAGGTGACTAGGATCTGATTTATGTTAATCTCTGAACTAGTTAGATGGATTCCTCTGATTTGAAGTTTTATGGTTGGTGGGGTTCTGGAATTGACAATCCAATTTCTGATTTTGGTTTCCTTTTTCTGCAGATTCCTGAGGTTTTCTACTATGCTCAAAAGGCCGTGCTTCACCCTACTGGTCCATTATTTGATCAGGAATCACAAACTTTGAAGCCCCGATGTGTTAGAGCCTTGAAGCGTATATTCATTCTTTGTGATCTTGATAGAGATGGTGCCCTTAGTGATGCAGAATTAAATGAATTTCAGGTGTATATTCATGTTCCTATCCTTGTTTTTTGTATTTTTGTTTTATTATTTTTTGGGTCAAGGAGATGGATTATGATATATTTTTTTACCTCTATATTATTCCATTGCTTGGAAATTTATTTCTAGCTGCCCAAACTTGACTTTGTAATATCTGAAAACTGTCTTCATATGTTTGTTATGTTGTCAATGACCTAATGGCTAATTGGCATATACTTCTTGTGCTTGGTGAGGAGAAAAGCACAAGTCAAGTCTTGCAGTGGGATGGGTTGGACATAGATACAATTTTTAATGTTCAAATATTATAGGTTGTGATATCTTGGGCTTAGGGTGTTTGAAGGATCTAATAGTTTTTAATTTTTATTAGGTCAAGTGTTTCAATGCTCCACTACAACCTTCTGAGATAGTCGGTGTGAAGAAGGTTGTGGAAGAAAAGTTGCCTGGTGGAGGAGTCAATGATAGGGGAGTCAATGAACGTGGCCTTACACTGACAGGATTCCTCTTTCTCCATGCATTATTCATAGAAAAAGGGCGCCTTGAGACAACATGGACTGTGCTAAGGAAATTTGGGTACAACAATGATATCAAACTTGCTGATGAAATAATTCCCTCATTCAAACGTGCTCCTGATCAGGTAATACTGGCTGACCATTCATGCATTATAGTTAATCTTATAAGGTTGTAAAAGTTTGATGATTTCCATGAGTTAATAAACTAGCCAATAGGTTTCTTAGTCTAGCATCTACTCTTTCTCTTGGCTTGTTTTTTTTGGACAAATAATTAATTCTGCACTTGATGCATCAAAATAGCATACACAGGAGCATGGTGTAGTTTACCTTATTCAAAATTATGATGCATGCTGTAGTTTATTTTTTTCTAGGACATTGATCATCCATGGACTCAAGACACTAGCTAATATAAAATACTTGGCTTATTTAACTGACCAGGGTTGGAAGAAGGTATTTTCTAATCTTAGTTCCTTACAAGGAGTTTTATGAAAAAGGATTTATTTGATGGTCATTTTATGGTCTGTTTGCAGTATCCATTGTTTGGACCAAACCACTTATCTCTTGTTGTCATTTGTGCAGAGTGCAGAACTCACAAGTGAAGCTGTTGAGTACTTGAGGAATATCTATGAGTTGTTTGACAGTGATAATGTATGTTTCATTCTGTGCTTTAATCATTAGTGAGTGAGGTCTCAAAAGTGTGATTAACCAAGAAAGTGTAATTAACTAAGCTTCTGTTTTGTTTAAGCAATTATATCTGTCACCACGACTTGTTGTAGTCTTTCAACTTGCTAAGCAATTCTGAATTCTCTAAATCTTACTGTTTGAAAATGTACTGTCAGGATAACAATTTGCGACCTGCAGAACTAGAGGATATTTTCTCTACTGCACCAGAAAGGTACTGTAGTTTGTTTTTGTAAAATTTCATTATGTCGTTTCCCTTAATAATTTGCATCATGCATTTTCATCTACTGTCATTTTTTTCTTCATTTGGCTTAAAGAATGAACTGGCATGTTATATCTATAACTAATCAACTTATTCCCTAACCCTATTGTCTACATGCTTTCTCAAATGAGTTTTTTTAACTTTTGTCTGTCAATTTGTAACTATTTGTGTTACACTGACTCTTGGCTTCTCAACTTCAGCCCGTGGGAGGAACCTCCATATAAAGATGCTGCTGAGAAAACTGCATTGAGCGGACTATCAGTTAATGCTTTTTTGTCAGAGGTATCTCCCCCCCTCCCCCTCCTCCCCCCCCTCCTACTCTCTGTGTGCATGAGAGAGTGAGTGAGGTTGGCTTTCCTCTTTTCCTTCTGTACAATTCTTTTTCTGGTATTTCATGCCGTGAGATTTATATATAAGGTCTAAACAGTTCAAAAGTGTGTAAGATATGCAATGAACATATCAAATGGAATTTGCAATTTGCTAATTAATCTAACATTGAATTTTTTCTTACAAAAATAGTTCCGGCTGAATGTTTGGAACACTAATTTCTTGATAAGTGTGTATGCCTCCTAACAAATATATATTCCAGTGGGCCCTTATGACTCTTCTAGATCCATCTAGAGCTGTGGAGAATCTGATCTACATCGGATACCCTGGTGATGCTGCTGCTGCTGTCCGCTTGACAAGGAGAAGACGGTTAGATCGCAAGAAGCAACAGTCAGACAGAAATGTTTTCCATTGCTTTGTCTTTGGACCAAAAAAAGCAGGAAAGTCTGCATTAGTGAATTCTTTTATTGGAAGGTTCAACTCAACCCATCTCTGAGAAACTCATTAATTATATTTATTTTTGTCTGTGTTCTTCCTGGTAAATTTTTTTTTGTAATTAATACGAGCTTGTTAATTTTATATTCAGACCATTTTATGATAATTATGCTCCAACCACTGAGGAAAGTTACGCAGTTCATGTTGTTGATCTACCTGGTGTAAGTGCTATTACAGCTATCAGAATATGTTTTTGGTTCTTACTTTGGATTATTTACATTATCTAATCACACTGCAGCTCATTTTTGGTTCCAATTTAATTTGCTCACAGGGAATCAAGAAAACCCTTGTGTTGAGAGAGATTCCTGAGGATGGGGTTAAGAAACTATTATTAAACAAGGAGTCTTTGGCACCATGTGACATAGCAGTGTTTGTTTATGACAGGTAACAGAGCAGTGTCTGTTGAATTCAGTTCAGTCACGTCTTTTAAGGGTGCATTTCTTAATTTTTATGGTATGGGAATTCGATAGTTTGTTCATGTGAGTTTGTTTTTCCATATTTTTTCTATGCTTGCCATATACAGGTTATTGATTGCATATATTAGATTTTGTATATGTGAATGAAAAGCTTGTAAACAAATTCATAGGCTGATGCCTTCATGGCTGCCTTATAGGAGAAAATGCCTTCCAACATAGCTAGGATCCTTGACCAAAGGATTTTAAAGGCTGAGAATGTAATGTGACCTTGTTGCTTTGGAATGTCATTAGAATTAAATTCAATCCATTCAAGGTATGAAATGTTATTGCAGCTCTGATCAGTCCTCGTGGAAGAGAGCAACTGAATTGCTTGTGGAAGTTGCCAGCCATGGTGAGGATACAGGATATGAGGTGCCATGCCTAATTGTTGCAGCTAAAGATGATCTGAACTCATTTCCAATGGCAATACAGGAATCTACCAGGGTATTCACTTCTTAGCTGATTCTTTTCCCTTGGTGGTAGATAAGAACAACAGATGACTTCATCAATTTTTTTATCATGAAAATTCAGTCTACGTTTTTGTTTCAAAACCTTTTGCTTTATTATAAATTTGCAGATTTCTCTAGTTTGGTTTACAATTTATGTCTAGCTAATAATGCTCTGTGGTTATTCATGCCTTGTTCTTCACATTTAGATTATTAGTTGGATGTTAGTTAGTATCAATTACAAGCTGCCTGCTGGGCGGTAATCCCCCTTCATTGTCTCTCTTTTCCTGGGCACTAGACTCATTGAAGGGTTTTTTTCTGCAGTCCATTCTGGGATCTAAAAGTGATTGGATAGACTATTGATTCTGAAACTATAACAATGTCCTTAATTGTAAGTTTTTGAGTTTTCAGGTTAGTCAGGATATGGGAATAGAGGCGCCTGTCCCCATCAGCTCAAAGATGGGTGACACCAATAATGTGTTCCGTAGGATTGTAACTGCAGCCGAGCACCCACATTTGAGCATTCCTGAAACTGAAGCAGGGAGAAGTCGCAAGCAATACAATCGACTCGTCAACCGCTCTCTTATGTTTGTTTCAGGTATGTTGGTCTTTGGAACTCCTAGAACTACTCGCACTTGAAAAATGTAAGGTTGCTCGGTTTTAAACAGATCTCTGGGTATTGTGCATTTTCAGTTACTCTCTCATAGCAATCATGTTTTTCATGTTACCTCTTTATTTAACTTTATGCTCTTACTCTGAATTGAATGCTATAGAAAATGAGCTTATTCTGTTCTAGGAGCTGTGTAGCCAATCATCTTTATAGTAGGATGTTCAACTATTATGTTAGGTGTCAATACTAAAAGTCTAAAGGATGACACGATTAGTTTCAGCTTGTTTTATTTACTGACACTGACTTAAAGGATCTTGATGTAATTGTCAGGGATCAATTGAACTCAGGATGGCCAGATTAGCAGACATTCAAAATATTTTTTGTACTGACTCCAAATTAACAAAATATCAGTGTCTTTTGGTGCTTGTCTATGTTGGATGAAAATCAATTTATTGCTGTTAATTGAAATCCTTTCACTTGTCTGTCTTGTCAATCATCTACCATATTAATAATTTTGGCTCACCATTCCAGTTGGAGCCGCGGTGGCCATTGTTGGGCTAGCAGCTTACCGAGTCTATGCTGCAAGAAAGAACTCGTCTGGTTGAAGAACGAAGATTCTCCCATTAATGAGATGCAAGTCACTCATGGTCCCATCCAGTTTGTCATTTTGGTTGTATCGCTCGCCTGCAGAGAGTTTGCAATATGACCTATTTGTTCTTTGGATTTGCCTTCCAACTCATTCACCACCCAATAGGGTTTTATCAGGCTTGATGGAAGAGTTTTTGTTATATATAAAAAAAAGCATTAGATATACCATGAAAAATCAGTTATTGTGCAGGGCTTGTACAATAATAAAAAATTTTGCTGCAGATTTTTATGATATGACCAGTGTCATTATATTTTCTGGCTTTGACACCATGTGCTAAATGATGGTGAGATTATTTATTTTCCTATTTGCAGATCAGGATACATTCACATTCCATGTACTCAGTTCCATGGTAAATTAATTGTTCTTGTTTAGCAGAAGAAAAGAGTGCTTTCACCATGGTTTCGCCGCTGTAACCTGCAATTATGGGAGCATGATTCCTCTCATCGTTGTCTTGCCGGCCTTCTTCGAGGCCACAATTGTGGATCGGCGTCGCCATTCTGGTACTTCCCACCTTCATTTTCCAGTTTCAAGCAGCAGTTCATGAACACTTCAGTTGTAACATAGAGACTAAAATCCAAACTGAACAAGAATTTCATCTCCATTCTATTCATCTCTGCAGTGCTTACACCTCCAATCCTGGCATAATAGGCATTGTCATAACACCTGCAAGATTGAGTGGATTTAGGTCAAATTTCATGACAAGCCTGCAATAAAATGTGCATGAGCAATTTGCCACCGAAAATTAGAAAACCAATTTACTAGAATAGCTCTGTATCCCTATTCTAACCATCAACTCTATTCCAGAAAAAAAAAAAATAGTAGCAGACGTGGCATCCCTAACACCATCAACCACCCTCTCAGAGGGCCAAAGACTGGAAGATGATTTCGTGCTCAACCTCTGGCTAGGTCTTGCATGCCACTCGGCTCACATCATGACCAGAAATGCTTAAGAAGTCAGCAGCTGGAACACTTGCGAACGCGTCCGCAAAAATAATTTTGAAAATATTTTTAGATCATTTTTATTTGTATGTGTGCTGATTTTAAAAATAATTTTTTTTTAAATAAAAATATTATTTTAATTTATTTTTATACGAAAAATATTTTCAAAAATAACTTGTATTGTATTTCTAAAAAGTCACCAATTTTGAGTACCACACAAATCTTGGTTTCAGTACCAAGATTTGGGAATGGTGATTAGATAATGTAAATATTTCAAACCGATCGATTGCAATTATGTAAAAAACTGCATCTATTTTCCTAGTTGCCTTGGAATTTATTTCCTATATAGTTGAACATGAAGCTAATGGCATTTCAAGAAATAAGAAGCTAAACGATCACGAAAGATACTCATGGACTGGCTAATGCTAAGCAATGATTTTGAACTAAACTAATAGGGTGTTTGAGAATCCGTGTATTTGGAAAGACATTGAGAATTTATTTTTTATTTTAAATTTAAAAAAAAAAATAGATCATTTTGATGTCTACTATCAAAAATAATTTTTAAAAAATAAAAAAAAATATCATTTACACTCATATTAAAACATAATGCCACTACTTACTCATCATCCAAAAACTTTGCAGCTACCATGACGCCTGTGATCAGAAGACGGTGAGCATTCAGGGAAGAAAGAGAGGCATCCGTCCGTTGAAGGAACTTGTTGATATATATATAGGCAACAACAAAGCAAGAATTGCTGCACCTCGCGTACTTGAATATTCGTTCGATATACTGTCTAATGCTCAAGCTGGGAGATCTCCAGCCATGGAAGATGGTGATGGCATCTTCTCTTCCTGACTTTTCCAACAGCTTTTCGTTCTTTTGAAGGGATTTCTCAAGAACAGATGCAATAAGAACCAGCACTCGCGGAGTTCCCGAAACTCCTTTGCTGGATTCATCTTGCAGACCCAGAGCCATGAAAGTTTCTGATCCAGCAGCCATGCTTTTGAATCAAACCTGCAAATATGCATATATATATACTTGCATGATCAGTGAAAACCATGGAGCTAACACCACTGCCTGATTCTTACAAATAAGTACTGAAAAACATGCTGTAATTAAAGATCAGGGTTCAACCATGGTTAAGCTAGCTAGCTTCTCTGTCTGGAAATTATTCTGACAAGAACTTTGTCATGGCCAAAACCAGAGATAAGCAACATGAAGTGCATCTTTTCCCAAGTTATTCTTTTCTTTCAGATAAGGTCTCCATCGAACATATATACTTATGTGACCTGAGAAATTAAAGACTCTATTCCAAGTGGGCCAATTGGGACAATAATTCAACCCTTTTCATTGCTCTACAGAAGTTTCTCGGAGACTAGCAGCACAAAGGAATGCTCCACTATGGTGCATACATGTGCTGCACACGAGTAGGAAAAACAGAACACGTCGATTCATGGATAACTTTCTGTAACGCTGGTCTTGACTTGCTGCTTCTTGAAGAACATGAATCAGATTGGAGTTCTTAGTTTCTGATAATTAGAAGGGTATTTGTTGATCCTTTTGGGATATCACAAGTGCCCTCAACATTTCGAGTAAGTTTTTTTTTTTTTTTTACTTAGCTTTAATATAATTTAACTTGAGATTATTGAGCCATTTAGTCATCATGTCTATATATATACTAGTCACTTTCCAGCGCTTCGCCGCGGTTAGAACCATATTTTTTTCAATGCATGAAAAAATCGATCGTGAAAGTACCACCTTGCCTCCAGGCATAGATGTTCTTTTTTTTTTTTTGAAGGTATGTAAGTACCGTACAAAAATATAAGAAAAATCGAGAATAGTCTCTGTCAGCCTTCTTCTTTTTGTCATCTCCCGGGGGTAAATAGATAGTTTTATTGTACAATAAAAATTGAAAAAGACTAGAACACCTCCGGTACCAGGGTCAATTTTTGGCAATTATAGGGGTAAAATAATAATTTTACTGCTGAAATCTAGAGTAAACGGTGTGCAGTAAAACCGCTACGCGTTTTATATATATATATATATATATATATATATATATATATATATATATATATATATATAATTAAACTGATTTTGTTTAGTGTTTTTATTTCTAAATATTGATTCAATCAAGTTTAGATTGAATTCGGCTGAATCAACCAGTTCATGGATTAACCGGGCAAGTAAATCAAAATTTTGATATACATGGCGTGGTCAATTCAATTGAAAACTGTATATAGATGAAATTTTAAATTATGGGTTTTTCAGATTGAATTATTAACCGAATAAAATTTAATAATTCAGAATCAATATTATATAGGTCTGGGTGATGACCACGCCATGTACGATAACATGTGGAGAAAGCAAGAACAAGAACAAGAATTTTTGTTGCATGAACTAGAGACTTCAATCTTCAAACATGATACTATGAATTTTCTAAGCAATGCATTAATGTTTGATTTGAGGATAGAATATAGCTATCCAACCTGTTTGTCCACAGCCATGAACACATATTCCAATTTTGTATTCACAAAAGCTTCTGAAAATACCACCCTGGGCTCTACATTAATCAACTGTTGACTAGAAAAGGATGAAGAAAGAGATTCATTTATAATCAAATAATAGCCTTCAAGATAATTAGAATGTGGTGGAATCTCTCATGTCATGGTGCCCAAATTCGTTTTAACACAAATATTGTTGTTTTCATAGGATAAATTGACACCTCATCAAACGTGGACAACATAAAATCCAATTGAAATTGTGGTGGGATGTCCTTACGTGCTTCTCTCACACCAAAAAAAAAAAAAAAAGGAGTAATTAAACTACTTTTGATCTAATAATTGGGTTAGACTGTGTTGTAGATTTATTTATTATAGGGGTGACTTCGCATGAGTCACCAAACATCTTCTTCTCCAATGTATTAAGAGTTTTCAATTAGGTCCCTCTTTCATATCTATTGATGTCTAATTTCCAATCTTCTTCTCTGGTATATCAAGTGTTTTCAATTAGATCCCTCTTTCATATCTATCGATGTCTAATTTCCAATCTTCATCTCCAGTATATCATGTGCTTTCAATTAGGTCCCTCTTGCATATCTATCGATGTCTAATTTCCAATCTTCTTCTCCAGTATATCAAGTGTTTTCAATTAGGTCCCTCTTTCATATCTATTGTTGTGTAATTTATAATCTTCACCTCCAGTATATCAATTGCTTTCAATTAGGTCCCTCTTTCATATCTATTGATGTCTAATTTCCATCTAAGAGATTATGAATAATTAAGATGGATGGACTCGATTGTGATTTCGAATAGAATGAAACCTGGCTGAGGAAAAGGGAGGTGAAAGAATGGTGACATGCATATAAAATAAATCAAGTTTAAGTTTTTTTTTATATATATATATATAAGATATTTAAAAAAAAAAAAAAAAAGTATAGGAGTTCGAGTCTAATGGACCAGTTCCAAAGCCGAAACAAGAGGCAGGCACTCGCATGCCAACCCATTTTATTTTATTTTATTTTATTCTTTCAAGGTGGATGATATGTTCTCTTCCCAATCAAGGTTTTATCTCATCGTCTTTATTATTAATAAATAAATAATCATTAATAAATAAATAAATAAATAATGTAGATTAGCAATCTATTATCATTAATAAATAAATGAATGAATGAATGATATATGATTAGCAATATATACATCACAAATTTGAGAATTGATTTGTTCATGCACGTTCAGGTATTTAATAAATTGATGCAACCCCCCTATGATAATTTAAACCGAAGAAAACAATACCATAAGTAACGGGTCAATGTATGTACCAAACTAGTGGCCCACTTGTGGGTTCATGGCACCCACCTCTACTAAGAATTTTTATACACGAAGGATGGAATAATGTTTCCAAAAATAAATAAATAAATAAATAGCTATGAAATCGAATAAAGTCTCTTCTTAGTTGGTGACATGTTCCATATTTATTTTATGTGATCTCAACTTTCTCTTTGGCTAATTAGGGTTCCTGTCATTGGAATTTCTATGATCCCATGCTTCAACCTCCAACAAACTTGATTAGGGCTTTGGTTTTTTGTTGATATAAGAACATAAATTAATGTATGCCAGACATCCTCTCTTACTTGCAGGATCGAATAAAATTTATTACAGATAATGATTTATTTTTTTATAGTTATTAAATTTATTTGAGTTTCTAATGATCGATTTAATTGCCCTAATCAAAACTCAATACAAATTTAGTAGGGTCAACTCCAATGAATATATATATATTTTTTATATAAAAAGCAGCACTTCAATAATTATGACCAACAACTTGACAAATCAAAGATTGTTATTAAAATTTTCAGGTTTGATTCTTGTGATTATTAATTTTTATAATAAACTTTTTAATTTATTAAACGGTTGGTTTAAATGGTGTTCTCTGGTAAATTTACTAATAACAAAATTAAATTTTCTTTTAAACGACTATTTTGTGGCTTAATCTTAAGATATTAGCAGAATTTGAACATGGTTAAATGTATATATTTTCCCATTATTTTTCTTAGCAACTACATATCATAGTATAAACCATCAATCTAGTTTTTTCATAAATTAAAATTAAATCTGGATTGCAACTCATTGTAGCGAATTTCTCCTCATCCGTACTGTCTTTCTTTACCACGATCATTCTCCATATATATATATATATATATATATATATGTTCAACTCGTAATATGTGATATCCAAGCTGGTTATATTGCCAAGAAGACAAATTTGCACACACAGACGTGCAGCCATGCACTCTCTTTCTCACCAAACTCATTTTGATTTGCAAATAAATATATATATATAACACTCAAACGTTATCTGTGTATAGGTCAATCAAAATCAATGGCCTCCTCTAAGCCCCAAGTTTCGTGTCAGAAACTCTCCATCACCTCCATCTTGTTCCTCTCCTTACTCCTCATGTTCCTGCTCTTCTCTTTCAAGCCAAAACCCGCCCCCGCCCCCGACCACCACCCTCAAACAGCAGCCCGTAACGTTAAGAAACCCTTTTCAATCAATAAGCAGAAATCGTGGTTCGATGAACTTATCGAGAAGAGAATCGACAGCGAGCCGATCAAGATTGGTTTGGTTAATGTTGACGATCACGTCAAGCATGCATATGATCGTATGCATGGACAGTTAGAGACTGTTACTGTAGATTTCAGGCCTGTATCAGAGGAGCTAAAATGGGAGAGTTTTTTCCCGGAGTGGATCGATGAAGACGCCAGGTGGCACCAGCCGTCATGCCCGGAGGTCCCGATGCCTAGACTGGAGGATTACGGTGACCTGGATGTTATTCTGGCTAGGGTTCCTTGTGGTAGCGGATCGGAGAAGGAAGGGATCAGGGACGTGTTTAGGTTGCAGGTGAACTTGGTGGTGGCTAACCTTGCAGTGACCAATGGATTGACCAAGGATGGTGGCGATCGAACGGTGTATGTTATTTTCATGGGTTCTTGCGGCCCCATGCAAGAAATTTTCAGGTGCGACGATCTGATGACTCGTTTAGGAGATTACTGGGTTTACAAGCCCGAGTTGAGGAGACTCAGACAGAAGGTGCAAATGCCTGTTGGGTCATGCCAGATTGCTCCTCTTGATAGATTCACAGGTATGTTTTAGTTCAACTTGATTTAATTATTTTATTTGGGTTAATTAGGAGCAAACAATATGCTGATCGCTGATAATTAACTAGAAAATATAAAAATAAATTAAATCAATAGATTTTTTAATATATATCTTCACTGATCACTCAATTATGAGTGTTCTTCATGGTCATGGAGATACCATTTTTCCAGTTTCTTTATTTAAAAACATTGTTTTTAGTGAATGGTTAAGCACGAAATAAGTGCACACACCTAACAAGTATCTGTATTTTACATCATTGACTAATCAAACTTAATTAAAATATAAAAAGAACGATAAACAGGTAGCGTGTTTATTGCCATAATTCTTAGGCAATTGCTGGATTACATTATTAATTAAAATACAGTGATTAATTTGGTAATCTCTAAATTAAGGACCACAAGTAGGCAACATTCTTATTGAAGCTTACAAATGTGGTTGGAATGTCGTTTTACGTATAAGGGATTTGTGTCTTGTTATATATATATATATATATATTAAGTATACACAACTGTAAATATTTATTAATATTATTACTAAACTTAATTTAACTTGATGGATCGCTGGTCTAAAACTTGTTTTGGAATAATTTTTATATTAAATTAAATAAAAATTGACTTGATATAATCTATTAAAACCTGGATAATTAAAAAAATCATGAAAAACGCCATTTTGAATTAAAAATGGGTTTAGTTTAGCTAAATTTTAAACTATTTATTAATAGTTTAGCCAACACTTGCGTGTACCGTTAAAACAATTGACTATAGAATTTACGATTTGTATAGCAGGTCTCGAGTTCGAGTCAGATTATATATTTTTTATAAAAAATTAAAATAACCGGGATTTTACTCACTCATTTAGTCTTACAAAGTACATTTTTCAAGAATAGAGTTTCCTCACGTCCAAAACAAATTGAATATACACTCACATGACATTATAATTAACGGTCTTGAATTTGTGCTGTTTTCTTTTTATGTTTTATTTTTTAAAAAATAATTTGTTAATATGCAGGAAGCCAAGGAATTCAGAGGCATCCCATGGCAGCACAGTATTTTTCAACAAGAAAACTCATCGACAACATCTTGTATCATCAAAGGGTTGCCTATGCAACGGTAATCCATTCCTCAGAAGCTTATGTCTGTGGAGCAATTGCTTTGGCCCAAAGCATAATACAAAAAAACTCCACTCGTGACCTCGTCCTCCTTCATGATTCATCGTTAAGTCCACAATCTCTGGGTGGTCTGAGAGCTGCCGGGTGGAAGACGAAGCTCATCCAACCTATCCGAAGCCCTTTTGCTCGAAAAAACTCGTACAACGAATGGAACTACAGCAAGCTTCGACTATGGCAGCTCACGGATTACGACAAAGTTATTTTCATAGACGCTGACCTTATAGTCCTCAGAAACATCGACAAGTTCTTCGCTTACCCTCAATTATCAGCAGCTCCGAACGACGGGGTGCTGTTCAACTCGGGGATCATGGTGATTGAGCCATCGACGTGCTTGTTTGAAGAGATGATGTCGAAGAGAGACAAGCTGTTTTCATACAATGGAGGTGATCAGGGTTTTCTCAACGAAGCCTTCACATGGTGGCATCGGCTGCCGACGAGGCTGAATTATCTTAAGATTTTCAAAGAACAGGGAAACCCAGATCATGAAATGCAGAAGGGTCCCTACACCATCCATTTCCTGGGACTGAAGCCATGGGCGTGTTACAGAGATTATGATTGTAACTGGGACATGGTGGATCGCCATGTTTTTGCCAGTGACTCGGCTCACCGGAGCTGGTGGCGGGTTTATGACGCCATGCCGAGGAAATTACAGAAATACTGTGGGCTCACGAAGCATACGGATGCGAGGATAAGGAAATGGAGAGGGAAGGCTAAGAATGCGAACTTGCCAGATGGTCATTGGAAGATTAATGTTAAAGATCCCAGACAAAACCATCTTAATAAATAAATAAATTCCTATATATTCTTGTAGGTAGCTAGCTATCTAGCTAGGACATTAATTATTGGTTGGCTTAAGTAGAGGCTTGGTTGGTCAAATTAAGTGCCCGTTTGGTTCGAGAGTTTGATTTGGAAAATATTTTTTTATTTTTTAAAAAATATTTGTAAATAATATAAAAATATTATTTTTTAATTTAAAATAAAATATTTTTTTTAAAATTACTTTTAAAATACAATAATAAATGAGCATAAATCCAGTATCCAAGGTAGCAATTACACATGAGCAGAATACTTTCCTCATAACCACCTTTTGACAAGTTGAAAAAAGTCTTACCTTTTGTATAAGATTCCATGGAAGTAAACAAGCCATGACCTGCAAGTGGGGTCTCTCTTGTTTTTAGTTCAAGTCTTTTTTTTTTGGATATCCTTGCGGAACGGGGGAACCACATGACCCGAAAAGCGTACTTTGTGGGCCCAGGGCATGCGTAAACCTCCGGCTGTCCCAGGCTCTTACTAAGGGGACGGTGACTCACAGAAGAAGCTTCGCCCTCAGGATTCGAACCCAGGACCTGGGAGGAATACCCCACGCAAGTCTCAAGCCTTCACCGTTGGGCTAACTCCTTGGAGTCGTTCAAGTCCTATTATGTACGCTTGTTATTTTATAATAATTTATTTATTTATTGTATTTGCAGGATATTAAATAAATTTAAAAATTAATTATGGTGTATATAAACTAGTCTGAACACCCTGATTATATATATTAAAAAACAGGCCATGATCTAATTCTAAGTCCAGTGGCTTATAGTATTGCACCCACTGCTGTTCACATTCAAGCAAGTTTTAATATAGTATGAGAATTTATAGATTAATAAGTTTAACTTGTAAATTGTTATACATAACCTTTTTATATATTTTTTTTACTCTAAATTATTAAAGTAATAGTTATAAGATTAAGTTCAATATTTAAATTGCAGATTATAAGTTAACTTGTAAATTTACATTTCAACTTTGTTTTTTTTTTTTTACCAAAACATCATTTTATATTTGAAAAAAAATTACAAAAAAAAATCTATTTGAAATGAAATATAGTCAAGGCAATTAATTTATCTACTTTTGACCGAAAATAAAAGAAAAATAAAAGGACCAAGGAGCCCTTCAATTATGATTTCTTCATTTTCTTATTTTTCAAAAGCAAAATCTCCCCCACTTTTCCGGTTTTCCCTCCCCCTCTCTACCTCCCAAGCCTTACACACTGATCAAAAAAAGAGCCCTCAAGTAAATCCATCAATCACTCCCTCTCTCTATCTCTCTTTATGTCACAATGCAAGACTTCTTGGGATCAGTTAGGAGATCAATAGTATTCCGTACACCCCCACAAGATCATAATCCCGATCAAGAAACCAATTACTGCACTTCAAACAATCCATTAACTTCAGCATTAGTTGACAAGTTCAATTCTTGCGTTCGTAAATCAAGAATCTTTAACAAACCCACTTCACCGTCTGCACTTCCAATGCCTCCTCCGATCCGGTACCGTAAAGGGGAGTTGATTGGTTGTGGTGCATTTGGCCATGTTTATATGGGCATGAATCTTGATTCTGGAGAGCTTCTAGCGATAAAGCAGGTTACTTTTCTATTGATTCTATCTGGGTTTTTGTTTATTTTGAGTTTTCAGTGGGTTTCTCGAAATGGGTTTTGGTTAGTTTTTTATTTTGACGGGGGAGTTGTTTTTAGTGTATTTTTGTTTTTATTTTGGTTTCAGGTTCTGAATTTGAAATGGGATTTTATTTATTTATTTAAGGTTTAAAGTTTGGTTTTTTTGGGCCATCGGTTGGGGTTTGATGCTGAAATGGGTTTCGGAGACTTTCAAGTTTGATAGTTTTCGCACTTATTCTCATTTTGGGTTGATTAGTGTTGGTTTTAACAATTGCGAGTGTGGTTTTTTATATTTGTTAATTGGCAGTGATTGATTCACAGTTGGGATGGAGTCTGTTACTTTTGCACTTTTTTGACTTTTGATAGGTAGTATCTGTGTTTATGTTAAATTTGACCGCGGAAAGTGTTCTTTCTGTTGTTCTCGAAAATGATGGGTTTGGATGTGATTTTGAGCCTTTTTTCCTTGTTTGTTATTTCTTAGGTTTTGATTGCAGCTAATGGGGCTACAAGGGAGAGAGCTCAGGTATGAATCTAAAACAATTATTTGTATCTTGTTCCTCGAAATAGTGAAGTTAGTGTTTTAGGATTCTGATTATTTAAAGTTCTCTGAAGAATGAGAATCTATTCAATCTAGCATTATAATATTTAAGATTAGTACGCAAGTGGTTAGCTTCATTGTAGTAGAAACAAGGAGGAGGATTATTTCCTCTTCCTTGTATACTGAAGGATTGTTGTCCTGTCTTATGCTGCATTTTTTGTCAGGAAGAATTAATGTGTTTTATCGGTTTCTGTAAACCAGAAAATGACAGCAAACAGAAAATAATATTTTAGCTGTGCATGATTGGGTAAGGGAGCTTTAATTTGGTCAATTGTCATGCACTTAGAAACCTAAACATTCAAATATAATATGAAGTTTAAAATTCCAGAATTATGTAGAGATGGTGTAAGCATGGTAGTTGCTGTAATAGGCTCTCTCAATGTCAATACTAGAATATTTTTTTCTTAGTTCATTTGGTTGTTGCTATAAGTAGGCTCACATCAGAGAGCTTGAGGAAGAAGTGAAGCTTCTACAGAATCTCTCCCATCCTAACATTGTTGTGAGTATTGAGACTGGTGTCCGGTTTATTTACTGAATTGATGAAGTCTACAACAGTTCTGACATTGCAAGTCATTTCTGGTCCTCAGAGATACTTGGGTACAGTTAGGGAGGAGGAAACCTTAAATATTTTGCTTGAGTTTGTTCCGGGTGGATCAATATCATCTCTTCTGGGGAAATTTGGATCCTTCCCTGAGCCAGTAAGTCTTTGAATCTTTGCCAACTGAGCTTGTTCATAGTACATGACTTGGGGTAAATCATGCGTGCTAATTTGAACAGGTTATAAGAGCCTATACCAAGCAATTATTGCTGGGGTTGGAGTATTTACACAACAATGGAATTATGCACAGGGACATCAAGGTAGCTTTGAAGTTTGATTTTCCTTCCCTTGATGCTACATGTGAGAAAAGGTCTTTAGCCTTTTTCTCTTTAATTCTTGAGCAATGACATGTCTTCTTCATCTTCTCCTAGGGAGCAAACATTCTTGTAGATAATAAAGGATGCATTAAACTTGCAGATTTTGGTGCATCTAAACAGGTTGTTGAGCTGGTATGCACATGGTTGATCCTCTATCTACTATATTTACCTTGTTCTTTATGTCGCTAGAAGTATTTCCAAAAATCACTTCTAATATGTATATACATCTAATTGAGACTTTTGTCACTGTAGGCTACTGTTTCAGGGGCCAAATCGATGAAGGGCACGCCATATTGGATGGCTCCTGAAGTCATTCTGCAGACAGGCCATGGCTTGTAAGGACAACTTAATTCTCTGAAATTTTACATGATTACATTATGCTTAGAAAAGTACAGTACCCTCTGAATTCGGTACAAGATGTCCTTTTTAAGGTTTTGTTTTCTACATGTTGACAGTTATTGATATAAAGACCGGAGAATTTAGGTTTAGAAAGATGTCTTGCTGAAAAATGAACAAGAAGAATAAGTATAGACCCTACTTAATTATACACATGTTTCTGAGAGCCGACATTAAATGGTACAAATTACAATGTCTTAAAGTCCTGGAATCTTAAGAGGCCCTGGATGTGCCTGATTAGTCCAGATCATTGCATTTTCTAAAGTGTACAATATTCTTAAAGACAACTGTCTTTTTCTACCTGTATGTTCCAAGAGAGTATCTCCTTGTGCCAAAATCTAAAATCATTTTGTCAGGGCATTTACTTCTCATATCCATTTTACTTTATAAGAAACTGAAAATAATTTGGATGAGCTATGAAGGACTGGGGAAAAACAATTCATGAAGAAAGTCGTAGCAATGAAAGCAAAGTGCCATGCATACCTATTAATATAGGAAAAAACCGATACTCTTATAAAATCCAAGAATCCAGAAGCTTTTTGTGGTTGAATTACACTAGAATATCAAACAAAATTGTCTTGGCATTACATCTGTTGCCATAAAATAATTTCTTTTGGACATTAAATGACATGGCATAAATATTGAAGGATCTAGTTGCAGATCTTATATTCTTTATTATTGTGATCTGTTTAATCCAGAAGCTTCTACAGATAATTTTATGCCATGTGTGCTATATGCAAAAACATAAAAGGTTTATATGAAGGCTTTGAAGAGTTTAAGTGAATCATGGTATTTGAATTTGCTGGTCTGTGCCTGATGTATCCAAGTGCTTCTTCATCTATAAGTAACATGATAAGTTGGGATTTTTTCTTGATTGTTTAAATTAAAAAAAAAAAAAAAAACCCGAAACTTACTAATATACTATAAAACAATTCCCTAGCTCTGCTGATATATGGAGTGTTGGATGCACAGTCATTGAGATGGCCACTGGAAAGCCTCCTTGGAGCCAACAATACCAAGAGGTACCAATTTTTCTAGCTCTTGAACATGTGTATATATGGTATTCCATAAGGTGCTTTTTTCCTATATATGTCACTGACAATGTTTCCTTTAGGTTGCTGCACTCTTTTATATAGGGTCGACGAAGTCTCATCCGGAAATCCCTGGGCATCTCACTCCAGAGGCCAAAGATTTTCTGCTCAAGTGCTTGCACAAGTACTGTTTCTTTTTCTCTTTTATTTTGAGCAATATCAGTATGAAATTTGCAATGACTTGGATGATTCATCCTTTGGGTTTAGCTTTCTTAATGTGAAATAGGTGGGTAGTGCTACGATAGTTCATGAGTTCAAATCCTATCAACAAAAAATGTGGGTTGCATTCTTACTTTAAAAATAAACATCCAACCCTTGGATACAATTAGTATGCCCGCTAATGTCTTTTTCCTTCTGAATCTCTTTGACATGTAATTTCTAATGCAGGGAACCAAATATGAGGCCAGAGGCATCTCAATTGCTGCAGGTGATTTTAATGTTATTTACTGTCTTATATTTATCTAAGCACATTGTAGGTTGGGGCATCTTTTATGTTCTATTACATTTGTTTTGTTGCTGGTTAGTATTTATCAACATTTCATTACACTAAATTGATTTTAAATACAGCATCCGTTTGTTACTGGGGAGCTGGGCGCATCTGATCATGTTATTCATAGTCCAGTCATGGTTGGTATAGTTGGACCGGATTCTGTACTCTGATTTTCATGCATTCTCTGATTTCATGTTTTTAATGGAAGATCATTACCTTCAGGAACATTCTGGAATTCCTTTGCAGATATGCACCACTAACCCTGAAACCATGTAAGTGCCTTTGTATATTTTCCCTTTCTGTATTAATAAATTGCATGTGCTGCATTTGTAAAGGTTTCTAAGAATATCAAAATTTGTTGTTGCCAGTCAAATGCCATCTGCCCATGACTCAATGGATGTTTGTAATTTGGGTAGTCTAGGCTGCTCAATTGACCCTAAGAAAATGTTTGAATGTAAGGATGCGTGGGAAATACCAAACAGCAATGATGACATGTGTCTGATAAGCCATGATTTTACTATAGATGAAATAAAGCTCAATTCTCATTTGAACTTCAATAAGGTGAGAAACTGCTTTGAAATCATTCCCATTATTGGTGTAGCTTTTGAATCATCTGGCAGCTTTACTATTGCATTGTTTATTGAAAATTCTGCTTTGTTTAGAGTTCTGATCTCAAATGTGAGCTGTCTGGAGAGTGGAGGCACAAATTTGACGAGAGTCCAGAACTGGAACAAGCAGGAAGCAAAGTGGACACTGGTAAACCTGAACAAGTGGACCAAAATATTTCATTTTCCTGTGAGGCATCGCTTTCTGAGGATGATGAGGAACTTACCGAGTCAAAAATTAGAGCTTTTCTTGGTGAAAAGGTGCTACTGCTTATCTCTGACATTGCAAAATATCCATTTCCTTCTATTGTTTGGATCTGGATTTACAGCTTCGTGATATTCAACTGTAATTTTATTTCTCAGGCTTTAGAACTGAAGAAACTGCAAACACCTTTATATGAAGAGTTCTTTAACAGTTTGAATGCATCTTGCTCTCCAAGTTTTGGTGGAAGTTCACGTGATGAAACTCCTCCAAATTACTTGAAATTACCTCCTAAAAGCAAGTCACCCAGTAGGATCCCAGTTGGAAGTCCATCTACAGCAACCGATGCTGTTAGTACTGGAAGCCCTGGGAGTAATAGACGTGCATCTAATGTTGGCAATGCAAGTGATCAAGCTTCAGAGGACAATTCTTCCCCTCAGAGCAATGATCGGAAAGGGCTTCAAGTTGATGATCAGCCAGAAACAAGTAGCCCAGGGTTAGCCCATATATCTCATCCTTAACCTTGCGCTTCCATGATTCTCTTTTCAGTGTAAATTAATCTGAAGTGTGATGATTCGCTACTCACAGTATGAGCTTTTCTGAGAGACAAAGGAAGTGGAAAGAAGAGCTTGACCAAGAGCTTGAGAGAAAGAGAGGTAGAGTTTTCTTGCTTTTCCACCCTCATCCCAAACAAAGAAAAAAAAGAGGTTGATTTGGCAATCGCAATCAGGCTTCTATGATTAATGATATTATTGTGTGGTTCTGAAAACTATGTTTGCAGAGATGATGCGCCAAGCAGCCGTGGGAAGCAAGACATCATCCCCCAAGGATAGAGCCCTGGGTCGGCAGAGAGAGCGGACAAGATTTGCATCTCCAAGTAAATGATTGCTTGCCTGGGCGGATTCCATGTTTCCCCTTTAGAGCTTCAATGCAAGACTTGCAGTTTCATCAGGAGTGGTAAAAATATGGCTCGGTATGGAAGGTTTGCCAGATGCGTGAATACTGAAGCATTTTTCTCATTGCTCAGCCTGAATGGTGTTTGTTATATTGTACCATATAGAGAGCACCGTTGAAAAGAGTGGTAATGTTTGGAGATAATATTTGTTTCTCCTACTTTTTGAGGCTGGAGAGAATGATGCATGCCTCTCAGGTTTGTAACATCAGTGTACAATAATCATATTGAGTGAAATATTCACAAGCTTCTGAAATTTTGCAACACATTGTTCTGCCTTCTTGTGTTCTTTTGATCTTGCTACACCACATTATTTGTGCAGCTTTGCAAATTTGACGAAGAGAAGGAAGGCTTACTGTAACTGTAATTCCATCTGGGATGGAATGTCCATGTGCAAGGCGCCTGAATTGGCCCGAGGGTCGGGTTACGGGTTGGCCGGTCGGCCTATTTTTACTAAAACAGTTTTCAAAAAAAAAAAAATGAAACCCAGTTTAGGCAAGGATCTCTAGATCATTTCGTAGGGGTAGGTTTAAGTTTTATATCTATGGATTATTCTTGTCGTCGAATATGTGACTGACTGGCAACTACACTGAAAATTTAGAGTAAACAATCCTTTTCCCCTCGATTTTGACTCTTATCATTACTTGATCCTTCATGTTTGAAAAGTATAATGTAGTTCATTGGCTCTTGTTAACTTTTTCTAATCATATGTTAGTGTTTTTTTAAATCCCAGTTGTAATCCTTGGACAATTTTTATATTTTAGAGAAAAATAAACTAAGTGGAGGCTACGAGGATGGCCGCACGAGTCAAAGGACTAAGTAGTAAGTACCAATCAGGTTCATAACTTAGGGGCTAGAGAATAATTTATTCTAAAATTTAGGATTTCTGTGGATCAAGGAAAAAGTAGATTAGCTAATAACACAGCTCAAATTCTCGATTTTTTGTTTTTGTTTTCATCCTGTATCTGAAAGCCAAGGAAGCAATTCCTATTAGACAACGAGAATATCCCCTGATGAATAGAATTCCCTTGATGAAATACCTCAAGAATGAAAGAATCAACTGTGGACATTGATAAAGTATCCGAAATAGAATCCTCAATCTTCAAACAAACCAGAACAAAACTAACACCGCTCAAATTCTCCCCAGTGAGAACCGTCTAGGTGTTGCTATTGGACGCTGTTTCAGTCCACTCATTAAACCATCACTCTTTTGCACAAATTTTCTGCCTTTCAATGGAGACACCAATTTGTTGGCCAGCCTTGAAGGTGAAAATGATCGACGCAACTTCGACGCAGTTGACAACTTGGGTGATTTATTGCTTAAGTTTGCAGGTCTTGTAGGTGATAGGGAAACAACTGGTGGGTTCTTGATCTTTACTTGGAATTTTGAACCTGATGGAGGGGACTTAATCAAGAGCTTATGTGGGGTTGTCTGCTTTTTGCTTCTTCCAATCACTGGAGACCTTGTCTTGCAAAACTTTTGCTGCTGTGTAGAATCTGTAGAAAGGAACAGAGGGTTTGGAAAAAGTACAGTCTTTTTAGCCCATGGCCTATTCCTAGGAGACACTCTGTTCGCCAAATACCGAGCATTTTCTTTATCCACTTCACTCTTCTTAGGAGGTGAAACCTTGAAGTTAATACGCGATCGAGCTCTTAGAAGACATGGAGAACCGGATTCTGATCGAGTTGACTGTAATTTAGTTTGCTTTTCCTTCTTCCTTCTGGATTTGAGTTCAGTGTCTTCAGGGTGAGGCTTTTGTTTTCTCCGTTGAGTCACCGGAGTTTTGGGGTCTTCAATGGTAGTTTTCTTGGTTTTCCAAGCAGCAGCTGCAACGATTTCTCTTGCAAATCGGCTTGCCTGTAGAATTTCTCCCACTGTTTCACCTACTAGCATTGCTGGTAAGGACATTTGCCGCCATTCGCCTGCATAAAACATTCAAGTCATTCGGATAATTCAATCAACGATTGTTAGGCACTTCAAATTTTCAGAAAAAGAAATGTCCTTGCTACATAATCACAGACAAAAACTGAAATCAATGAGAAAGAGAGATAGATACCTAGTGAAGGTGCTGGCAGCTTCCCCACTGGAGATTTCTTAGGGGCACTGCTCTTGATTCTTCTAAGTGGTAAGAGTATAATACCACACATTTTTAGTAAATATTCACTGAAATGAACAGGAAGCAGCAAAATTTAAAATCTGATCACAGCTTAATACCTAGTTTACCTTAAAGATTCTTGCTTGCACCTAAGACTAGTTCTTAGATACCCCCTGGTACTTCTAGGACTGAGACTAACCCCATCTATCACCTTTTCCCCACCTGCCACCGTGTATTGAAGCTCTTGCAATCTAGCCATACATCTTTCCACCTTCACAGAATTTACAAAAAACAAAGCAAACCCATTATTCCAGTGGAAGAGAAACATATAAATCAATCAAAAATCAAAACCCCAGTTTCAGAAAAGAAAGTTATGTGCTTGGTCGCTGAGGGGAAAAAGAATGTGGTGGCGGTGGCAGGGGCGGGGAGAAAAGAGCTTAGGGGCTGAAAATCTGAGAATTTTCCTCTAACCAGAGTGGTCCAGGCAAATGGTCCAAATTTATAAACAGATAAGTAAGCTCATTGAAAATCAAAGATCCAGACTTGAAAATTCTCTCATCTTTTTCTTCAGTTTTCTATGAACCAAGCTCATTGAAAACCAAAGATCCAGACTTGAAAATTCTCTCATCTTTTTCTTCAGTTTTCTATGAACCAAACAACAAAAAAGAAAAAGGAGGGGTTGGCGGGTTTGTACCATGTTTTGAGCTAAAAAAGATGTACCTTCTTTACAGTTTCTCTGAGTAAAACTGGGTTGAGAGGAGCCACCATTTTCCTCTGCTTTGGTGGGGTTCTTGCAACCATGATTGCTAACAAACTACACAAGTGGGTCTCAAATCTCTCTCTCTCTCTCTCTAAATAACCATCGAATCAGAGACTTCGGAAATGGGGGACAGACACAAAATTTGGGTGTGTCGCTCTTTACCCGAAAGCCTCTCACAAGTGATTACTTCCTTTTCTTCGCACGTTAGTTTTGTCTTCGAAGTTCAGAAGTCAAAACTGAGAGACTTTAGGGCTTAGAATAACGGAAATGTCCTCCAACGGTCTAATCCATCCTCAGTATAAACGCATGCAAACGGCTACTTTTGCTCTCCGTTTAAAATGATAAAGGGGTATATAATTATCATTTATTTACTAATAAATAGAAATACTAACACTTATTAAACTTATTGAGCAAATTTGTAATTCAAAAACCGGACTTAAACCGGATTTTAATTTAATTATATTTTAATATTTTGAATTGATTAATCCATGCGAGTCGACTCAACCAAGTTAAAATTAATATTTTTTTTAAAAAAAATATATAAAATAATATAATTTTTTAAAAAACAAAAAATGATATCAATCTTATACAAGGCTTTCTTTCAATAGCGAATCATTAATATGCGCATGTATTTAAATATTAAAAAGAGATTTTAATTATATTTTTATAATTTTATGATATTTCTTATCATAATTTACTTGAATATATTATACAAGTTAAAGGATCTAATACATAGAAAAAACGTCCATGAAATAAAGGGGTCTGGATTGCATGCTCCTAAGAAAAAAAAGTAAATAATTAAAGCTACGAAATCAATTTCATATATAAGAGGGTATTTTAAAAACATAAAAGAGATATAACCAAAAAAGAATTCAAAATATGAACAACTTAATTATTCATCAATGAATAATTGAATTTTGATACAATTTATCCTTTATTCTAATTAACCTTGATTAGTTTTATTCGATTTTATATTATTAAAATAAATAAATATATCTTAATTTATATAAAGCAATTTGTTTTTATTGTAAGTTTAGTTTTTAAAATCAAAATAAAACCTAACCGGTTTTCTTAAAATATTTTCTAAATAAAATCATTCAACAAACGCAAAACCCATTCAGTTCAATGAATCTTAAATTAGGTTAAATGAATATTCCAAATAATTCGGTTAATTTAATAATTATCTATTTACTTCATAATTAGCAAAAATTGAGTGGGCCAGGATACTAAGCCCAGTACAATACCAAGAACCCATCCGTACATTTAAATGGGCCATAACCCGAATATCCAATTCCAGAATACCCGAGTCTAATTGACCCGAAAAAAGCTTTCCCGTTTTGGAGTATTTAAAAACAGTAATAGCGTTTAATTATAAAAGGAACCCTAAAATACTTCCAGCTTCACACAGACAGCAGCTCCTCTTTTCCATTCTCTGAAGTAAGTTAAACCGAAGCATCATATATTATCATGCATGCTTGATGTTTAGAAATAGTTGGATGTCAATGTTATGGTGATTGTTGGTTTCTTTTTGCCCCCAATATGCTTATATTTATGGACTAATGAGTGAGTTATGAAAGCTATATCAATCCAATTGTTGATGAAGTCAGTAAAGTTGTTAGCTTTTTTGTGTTAAGGAGGTACAAGGCTTGATATTAAGGTAGTTTTCTTTCTCAGCTTTCTTGTACGGATATGAGGGTTTTGGTGATTATTAGAAGTCTTGGTTTGATTGAGTCTGTTTGGATTCTAGTGATTTTTATTTTATTTTATTTAAATATGAATGTAGTAGATTGTTTCACCTTTTAAGTTTTGCTTCTGTTTTAGTATTTACTTAAGCAGAGGAATTGGTTTTTGAGGGAATTCAAATTGAAGTCTTAAACGAAAATTGAAGACTGGGGATAGATTGTGAGTTGGCATTACTTTATATATTTTTTACTGATTCAGTTTCTAGGATATGGTAAAAGAAGGCTGGCCACGTTTCGTTTATGTTTGATTGCTTTGTGTGGACTATTAATAATTTATCTTCTGATTTGTTTTTTATTGTTTTGTGTGCTATTCTTTGCTGCCATTCTAAACTCATAGTTCTGTCTATGAAATAGGAGCTACACTTCCTCATATACTGATGGTGGAGGAGACAGTAGCTGAAGCCATTGAGGCTAACCTGGAGAGACCTGACTCAGCTGCTGTGGACATGGATATGGTGGAGGATGTGGAAGAAAACGGTGCAAAGCGAGCTAGAGAGGGAGAGGAGGAGGATGGAAACGAAGATTTATCGAAGAAGCAAAAGGTGGATAAATCTGTGGAGGAAGAGCGGTTGGAGAAGCTAGAAGAAGAGGGGAAGGGAGAGAAGAAGGAAGAGGAGGAGAGGTCTGGTCCGGTCAGCTTGGGTCCTAAGACTTTTGGTTCAGCAGTGGAGATGCTTGATTATTTCTACAATATCCTCAATCAGTGGCCTCCCAATCTTAAAGTCAACAAGTATGAGCACATGGTGCTGCTGGACTTGCTTAAGACTGGTCACTCAGAGCCTGACAAAAAGATTGGTTGTGGCATCCAAGCTTTCCAAGTTCGGTTTCATCCAAGGTTTAAGAGTCGGTGCTTCTTCCTAGTTAGGGATGATGACTCTGTTGATGATTTCAGCTTTAAGAAGTGTGTGGATCACATACTTCCGCTGCCTGAGGACATGAAAGTAAAATCTGACAACTTTCTAGGTGGAGGTAGAGGTCGTCCTGGTGGAAGAGGCCGTGGCCGTGGTTATGGAAGAGGTGGTAGATCAAGAAACTGATGAATCATAGAAGACAATTGAGGATTGCTTGTTTATCTATTTATTGTCTAGCTAAGTTATTCTCTCTAATCCAAGTTTTGACCGTTAAATTCTTATATTTAAAGCCTTTTTATGTGCCTCAGAGATCGTCTGTTTTTGCTGCCTCAATATATTTCTCGTCTGAGCTGTTCCTTTTGTTGCTCTACCGGTTTCTTCTATCTCTTTCCTTACCTTTTGTGTGTGAGTGCTGTTGAGGGTTTATCATGTTCTTATCTATCAATGAAAAAGAGTAAATATGTTGTGGACATGGCAAGCTGTAGCTTAAAATATATACATGAAGGAGGGCATTGGTGATTTGACTGTGCCTGTTAGTCTTTCTCTGAAATAAATGATAGTTTTAACTTTGATTGCTTGTTCAAGGGCTTTGCTGATCCTCATCAATGTCTCCTTGATTTACACCTAGTGGTATTTGTACCTCGAGACCTGCATTTTGTTAGGCTTATCTCATTACCAGGCTAATCTCTTTCAGATTAGAGCATATGGTTTATGAACTTGTGAATACAGGTTGTAGTTCTGTATAAAAATAAAGGAACTTCTTAGACTATATCAGCAAAAAACAACAGCATGACACGACTCCTAACCTACAATCTAAATCTTGAAACATGTTAAACTCCGAGCTGGGTTTACTAACCATGTTCTTGATAGCAGCCACCCAATCCTCTTTGCTTGGTAGCAATTCTTTGACAAGCTGGCTTAGGGTGTTGGAGAAAGTAGCAGAAGTTATTTTTTTAAGTGTTTTTTTTGTAAATGCATCAAAATATTATTCTATTTTTATTTAAAATTTTATTTCCTATATCAGTATATTAAAACAATTTAAAAGTATATAAAAAAATAAAACAAAAAAAAAATCATTTTATTTCAAAACTCTAGGTTCAACCACGACCGAAACACAGCCTTGTGTGGATTTGAATTAGACAAGGAGTTGATGAAACCGAGTTTTTTTTTTTTTTTTTTTTTGTGGAATGATTCACTCAACATATAAGATCATACTTTAATAATCAAGAATTGATGGTGGCAAAGGGACTACAAAATGAAAATAAATGAAGCAAAATAACATGTAAAGTAAGTTGATTTTCAATAGAGACCCTGGAAAGTTGTATTTTCAATTTTTCAATCTGACTAACTGGAATCTCAACGATCTTATTTTCATATTTATTCTCATCTGAAAATTATGAGAAAACAATTGGGATAATTCTGAACAACTGCTAACCGGCCTCGCCATTTCCACCTGCCCCAACTGCTTGACCTTCTTGTGGATAATTCTGAACGAGTCCCAGCACAGGAAATTCGTGATATGGATTTGCAATCCCTGTTTTTCGTCGGTTTTGAATGATCACAGAGAGAGAGATGTCCCTGCTTAATTAATTAATTAAGCAAATGTGTTCTTTCATTGAAACTAGCCATGTCATTCAATGTTAATCCACTCGTATGATCACAGCCAGTGCATGAGAAATTAGGATAATCATGCTGTTTATCATGTTCAACAACTCAAAAGATTATTTTTTAGATACGAGGAAACCTTACCTCTCAAAAAACGAAAAAAAAGCCCTTTATGAGCTCAAATGAAAGAATAAGACCCGGCTGTTTCAGACTCCTACAAGAATTGCATGCTCTGACTCAAACTTAAGACCTGCTATGCAAATCACAAGCTCTTTGTCATCACGTCACTCTTTGAGGACTTGTATGCAAAGATCTTTATGCAATTCTTTCATTTTCATCAAAAAAGCTCACAATACTAGTTACTGACATCATACCATCTGATCTCTGCTAATAGACTCCCTGACACATCAGTATCATTTCTAAGCCATGGTTTCGAGTATGGAAAAGTAGATTTAATTCAAACCATAAATATCATGCACACAAATGAACGAAAATGGATCTGTAAATTGTTTGAAAAAACATCGAGATACAAGTTCTTGTTATAGTACAAATAAAACAATATATAAATCAAATATATGCAACTGGGAGAGAAAATTAAATTAAATTAAAAATAAATAAATAAATCACATGCTAGGATGTAAAGACCAAAGCAAGTCATTAGTTTTCGTTTTCTTTCCTTTTATTACCGACATTCAATCTCAAATTTGACTACAGTACGATGAAAAATAAAAAAACAGGTGACCCACCAAATCTCACTTACAGGGTAAAGCCGCATGTATGGCATTATTCCTGAGGGTGGAGCAACTAGTGGCAGTCCACGTATACAAAAGAAAGCAGCACTAGCACATTTGAAGATTTTTCCATTTTTCATCTGTCTTCCGATCAAAGCCTTCCCAGGTAAAGTCAACATGACCACTTAATTTCACAGCTGCAGCTATTAGCAGCAAAACTAATCATGTTCTGAAACGATACATGCTTGTCGTTTGTTGCTCAAATTTACCTTTCAATAACACGTCGGCTATTTCTAAATTCACCAGGATCCTTGTCCATATTGTATTCATGCGACCTGCCTCCTTGCTGTTTTCTAAATCCTCCTCGTTTTGGTCCATTAAAATTCCTTGAATCACCACCTGTATCATTCATTTTCCACCCAGAACGGTCATTGCCTCGAAATCCTCTGTTTTTACCATGAGGACCTGGTGATGATCTATCAAAATCATCACTCCAAGACTTTCTTCTGTCACCACCTGCACCATCCGTTTTCCACCCAGAACGGCCATTGCCTCGAAATCCTCTGTTTTTACCATGAGGATCTGGTGATGATCTATCAAAATCATCACTCCAAGACTTTCTTCTGTCACCACCTGCATCATCCATTTTCCTCCCAGAACGGCCATTGCCTTGAAATCCTCTGTTTTTACCATGAGGAATTGGCGATGATCTTTCAAAATCATCACTCCAAGACTTTCTTCTGTCACCACCTGCACCATTCATTTTCCACCCAGAACGGTCATTGCCTTGAAATCCTCTGTTTTTACCATGGGGACCAGGTGATGATCTATCAAAATCATCACCCCAAGACTTTCTTCTATCACCCATCTTACCATTAGTTCTCATCTCATTATCTCTCACAAAGCCATTATCATGATCCCTAAAATTGTTCTCTCTTCTACCAAATCCTGTTCTGTTACCTCCCGACTTGTTTCTCCAGGAACGCCGATCATTTCCATCAGATTCTGAACCAGAAATGGAAGCATCTTCCCAATCAGAATTTCTCTCATTTCTTCTACCAGAACCCTTTGTTCTCTGTTTCCTCTGGCTGGAACCAAAATCATCGTCCACATCAGAATCAAGCTCTTCGTCTGACCCAAAACTTAATCCCTTGGAAGGGCCTGTTGGACCTCCACCTCTATTTTTGTGTCTAACATCAGCAACATGACTGGATTTCCATTTTGGATGAACTGAGCGCTCTTCATCTGAATCGATATCCAGTTCGTTCTCATTTGAGCCAAAGAAAGCATCTCTTTGACTCCTGGGCTTTGATGGCTTAACAGAAGGATTTGTCATGGGCCGGCTGCCCAAATTGTCATCAGAACCTCCATCGTCTTCCAATTCAGAAACCCCTTGATCAGAAAAATTGTTTCGAGAAGCCTTCCATGCAGGTTTATCATTTTGGGTATCTATTTCATAACTGTCAATATCATCTTCATCATCAAAATCATCAAACCCCCTTCCAAATCCTTCAAGCCTAGGATCAGAATATTCTCTTTCATGGACCCTTGAAGTTATTCTAGTTCCATTTAAAGCATCTGCATTCCGTCCAAAATTTCCTTCCTTTGCTTGACTCTCCATAGGCGAGTCTTCAACCATTGATGCAGAATCTGCATTCTCAAAAGCAGCAACATCTGCCCCATCTGATTCATTGTCATCAAAGTCAAAATTCCAGGCATTTGAAACTTCTGGGCGGCTGATAATTTTCTCCGACCTTGTTCTGCTACCATACTGCCTTTCTTCCATTTTATTTTCCATAAATGCATCAGGTGGACGCTTGCAATCACAATGGAAGCATGCCATGTTTCTCCTATAATTCAAGAAGTTACACCTGCCATAGCATATAGCAAAACACTTCAAAATTTTACCAACAAACTGCACAACCCTTCAAAATTTACAAAGAAGCTGCATTGTTTACTAGTATAGAAATGATAAAGAATAAGCAGACTTATGAACCACATGATTTGGAAATATGAGGCAACAGAGACAGAAAAGTGGGGAAATACACTAGTGATTTGCAATGGAAGTCTTACTCTGGGCATTCCCATTCCCCTGGAAGCAACTGTCTCTTGGGCCGCTTTGCATCACATTGTAAGCACACTGCATTCTTGGCAAAATTCATGAAGTCACACCTGAGAAAATATAGGCAGCATTCTTAGCAATAAAGCACTTAGACTATGACAATAATTGTATGGTTGAAAAATTAGATAACATTGTTTAAACACAGTTTAAACTTGTCTTTGTAATTGAAACAACTAGCTAGTTATGGTCTTAAAACTCTTGAACCTGTCATGGCAATTGCATTTAAGATCTTCCTGGCAAATGTACCACATGTATCTACAGATATTCCAAGGATGCACATAAGATTACCAAGGTTGAACCATAGACTGGGCCAAAAAGGACAAAACATTCATATGATTACCTAGAGAGCAGCAAAGAAAAAGAGTCCAATACTATTTCAGAAGTTTCAGAAAATGCCCAAGTGCATCCCCAGATTCGGCATCCAGCAGTCTTACATTAAGAGCAAAAAATAAATAAATACACAACTGCACATGAGAATCTCATAAAGAGGAACATACTTGGGACACAGCCAATCCCCCCTTTTCATCTCAATGTCATCACGCCCGACTCGTTTCCTGGGAGGAGGAGGAGGTTGCTTTACTTTTGGTGGAGGCCTTTTAATCACTGGAGGGGGGAGATTTGGATCTATTGGAACTGCAGCCAACTTTACAACCTCATGAAGTAACTTACGAACAACAGTTCTGACAGATTTTTGTTTCAGAAGAGACTTGTTGGTTACCGATCCATTTATGGATTCAAAACCATAAGCTAAAAAAACCCTCATAAGATCAATAGTCCGTGCCTCATCCTCTTTATTTGTTATTAGATATCCTCTTTCACATGAGCTCCTCAGACTGCAGTTACTACAGACCTGAAAAACAAAGGCAGTTGTCTTTAAAATAGACATTGCTAAGCAATTATAAATTTATCCAAGTGCAAATGCATATTGGACTTTATAATACAACAATCTTAACTTGAACACCCCATCAAGCTTATAACATGTCTAGTAAGAGCATTATCCTCTTCAGAGACAATAATATGAAAGCATAAGAAAAGAACAGTTACTATGAAGCCCATGCAAACAGTTGTATTGATGAATGAGATTCAAGAGGAAGGAAAAATTATAAGAGCATGTCACAAGATACGTTTCAAAATAGGGCCACTTGAGATTATGTCACTATTTTAAAATATGAATAGGCAAGAAGTCTAAGAAAGTAACACTTACATCTCCTTCATCAAGGTGGACATGCTTCCTCAAAAGCTTTGAGGAGAAGACTACCTTCTTGTCCACGCTTGGGCATCCATAGCCTACCAAAATTTGAATATCCTGTCTTGACAATGACCTGAAATCAATTCTTTCTCGTCACAAGTCAAGCAAAGTGACCATTACTAGAATAGAATCACTTGTAAAACATCAAGAATATAAACCTAGATTACAAATCTTGCACTTAAAACATGCATTTCAATGATAGGCATCACAAAATAAAATACAAATTTAAAACTTCTGCTGTTTCATACATCTAGGATGTGGGACATTGTTTACACTTGGAAAACACAGAATTGAACTTATAGCCAAAAACTTAGATCATCAAAGATTGAACTGTGAGTATAATAGATTTTATATAGTTCACAAGCCAAATGCAGCCACCTCTTCCATTCATAATTTAATGAACGTTAATACAGTTGAGTTCACCACAGAACCCAAACCTACAAAGCCAGATTCCATGGTTGAATGAACTAAATTTTTGGCAGAATTCAACACAGCCTCAAGCCAAAAATAACTTATGCGCTTTGAAAACAGATTTGGAAAACTTAAACAAGAAAATCTGAAACCACAACAAACCTCAAAACATCTGCTTGATAATATTTGTGTAATCCCACCAGATTGCATTTAGATGTATTCCTAATCCCATTACATTTCAGCCAAAAAAATCATATACATTCCCAGACACGCACAGAAAGAACCAAACCAAAAAATGCTTTTTTCATTCAAGCAACAGGTTAAAAACTTTTAGAGCAAGAATATGAACTCTGCCCACCAAACTCATGACATGAAACTGATCTTTAGAGAAATTAAGATGAGTCGTCAGTGAAGTCTAGAAATCCTCAAAATCAATCCTATAATGATTTTATTTCCGTAATAAGCATGCTAAATATATTAAAAAAATAAAATAATTTCGTTGCTACACCTCTCAGATTCAGGAATGTAATGTTACACTCCGTACTATTTCACTTTGAGAAAACAGAGAGATTGAAACAGCAAGCCATAAAGCTTAGTTTAGCAAATATGGGACAGTGCATATATTAGAAGATCCTACAGGTTGTATTTTACAGTTCACAAAACCAATTCCGACCATTTTCTCCCATAAGCCTCACAAAAACACTTCCAGAAAAACTCGCATGCATTTCAACAGACAGAGAAAGAAGTAAACCAAACAACGATTTTCATCCACTTTCAGCAATCAAGCAACCAACTTTAAAACAAAAACAGAAATTCCACAAACCTGAAGATATCAAACCGGTCTTTACCAAAATTAAGACAAGCAGTCTGTACAGTTCTGTAATCATTAAAATCAATCCCAACACCATCACCATCACCATCACACCCAACCCCAGAAATATCAAGCCCCAAACTTTCTACCATATTGTCCGAAACTTTCCTTCTATGATCAAAATAATTCTGTTGCACCAATCTCTCCATCAACTCTATCCACTCTGGCCATGGATGCACCAACTCCACTTCCTTTCTCTTCAACTCTATCAAATCAGACTCTTCAAAATCAACGCTAGAATCACCATCAGCACTTGGTCCAGATTCCAGATTTTCATTTTGAGAGAGAATCGTTTCTGGGTTTTGAGTCCCAACAAGTTCTGGGCTTTGGGTGCTAATGGTTTCTGGGTTTCGCTCTTGCTGTTCTTGCTGTGGGGTGTCTTTGGATTGGCGCCAAGCACGGATTTTTTGGAGGGTATGGTGTTTTTCAGCACGCTCACGTTCAATGGAATCAATTTGATCAAAGACAAAGCTCAATCGAGCTGAGAGAGGGCTGGGCTTTGGTTGTTCAGTGGAGGGGTTAGCATTTGTGGTGGTTGAGTAGGGTTTAAGGTAAAAGTTGTTAAAGAGGAGGAGAGAGAGTGGTGGGGGTTTAGGGCTTTGGGAAGTGAGAGTTAGGCGTCTTAAGAGAAGGAGAGAGATCGGTGTTTGTGCCATTTTTAGGGAGAGAAACGATAGATTAGAAGGCAGCAAAAACCTTCATTGGAACCGAGAGAGGAGATGAAGAAGATGAGAGAGCAAATCCTTGTTAAGCCATAAACCCTTTAGTTTAGGTCTTAAACCCTTTAGGCTTTTGTTGTTGTGTCCGAAATGTTCATGGGCCTAGACAGGCAACTTGAAATCGAAATGATAATTCTCAATAAAATAATAATAATAATAAATAAATAAATAAAAATAAAAACAGTATGATAAAAAATTAAATAAATTAAGCCGGTATTTTTTTTCTTTTTCTTAAATGAATTTTTTTTCCGGTTTTCTCTTCTTCATTTTAACAATAATGCGATACTCGAGGTATACATTTTTTTTCAGGATTATCATGTAACAAGATATTCAAATTTTAGAACAAAACTTTTAGTTTTTATTTTCAAAATCATTTATATATATTGTTTTTTATCGATTCTTAATTTGTACTTACTGTTTTATCTAAATTATTTAGATGTGAATAAACTAATAATCAAAAAGATGTTTTTGGTAGACCTGATACATTTTCAGTACTTCTCTCATATCACATGCATATTGAATTGTCACTTATTCAAATATTAATGTCCCCTTCGTCTCTTAAGTTATTATTGTCATAGTTTATTAATATAAAAAATATTGAGTTCTCTCTACAACATCAGATTATTAACAGTCACATAAGTAACGGACATGGACGGACTCAATTGAGGAATGTTTGGTACATAAGAAACATAATTAAAAAACATATGTATATACACATGCTTCAAATATATATATATATAAACTATTTTTTATTAATTAATAAATAGTGATGGATAATAAATAATCATTGGATACCTGAGATCTATGAGTAGTTAATTTATAGATATCTAAATTTTTTACATGATAAATAAATAAAGAGTAAAATATCAAGAAACCTAGGCAAATATACTCATTGCCATGGTCCTTGTACATTAAAAAAAGAAGAAAATATGATGACATGATTGTAATGGACACATCTAGAGTCAAAACGTTACCAAGAGGTCAGAAGAGAACGACTCTCCAGGCTCCGCCAGCTTTAACGAGTGGATAGAAGATATGGGAAGCGTAAAGGGCCTTCACCTCCTGGGTTCAAGCAAGACAAGTACAAGAAACAGGAGTCAAAACCATTCAACCATACACTTGGGGTAGAAACCTTCATCTCCAGCAACGGCGGAGAGACCCCGTAGTTCTTTCTGAACTTTACGCCTCTCGTAGAACACTGAGCATGCAAGTGAAGTACACTTGATCCCACTCTCCAAAACCCAGTCCCCACCTCCACAATGTCGACATATCTGCAAGATATTCAACACTCTTTCAATCCAATACGAAAACTCGAACACGCAGTTTAGGTTGTTGCAACCCAATACTTCAATCCAAATAAGCACCGGAAGTGATGAGAAGGCTAAAATAGAAAGATGAAATAACTAGGTAACTTGAATTGTGTGTCAAATCATGGAAGTCGATGGACTTCATTGATTATGATCTAATTGTAATAAACAGTGATACATCACAAGTGTTGACTCCAACAATCCAAATATCAAATAAAATTCATGAGAGGATGACTGGAATTCTTACAGCAGCAAGGTGTTGCATCTCCTTCTCCAGTTTTGAAGTCCTTCCAATCACAGCTGTTGCAGCAGCAATTTCCCTATGTGAACACTTGTTGCATAGATGTGCTGATGCTTGGACCAACTCGCCACACAGGATACAGTGCTTTGAAAGATAATAATAATCTATTCTGGTTCTTTGAGGATTTGGAGCATAGGAAGGGCGCTTGGCAAAAGCTTCCCGGGCTGGCCGGGGCATCTCTGAAAACCACTGGTTTAAGTCAGCACCAAGAAGTCCAAAAACCCGCTGCAAAGCTGGGATTATCTGCTTGGTGATGTAATATACATCATTTAATCTGAACGGGGAATCAACGGCCAAGAGATCCAATGGATCAACAACCATATCCACTAGTCGAGCGCCTGGCTCCCCATGGATCACAACATACGGCACTCTCTCTGCATAGCATGGTTCTGCCCGGGGATCAGCTCTCATTGCTTTTGTAGCTACAATTGCTGCTGGTGGGAGTGCTGAAGAAGCCCTTGTACTGTAGGTACCCAACCGAACTTCCTTTGCAAAAACAAAATCTTGAAGAGACACTCTTCCAGATAGAATTCGAGTCCATTGACGCTGCAAGTATGTTTTAACCTGCACAAGGACATGGAAAACTTTTCCTCAAAAAGCAGAGATGGAAAATCCATAAACCTTCAAAAGAGAAACTCTAGCCAAAACAAACATGGAGTCCTCATTGATATATAGTTCCACAACTGGCCATGTCATCTGGTAACTAAAGACTTCATTTTTTCATCTTCAATGATGAGCAAACCATTCACTATTATTTCCAATAAACCTATATACGAAATCAACAGTTTGAAAGTAGATTCATGGCATTTTAATTACATTGATTAAAAAAGGGGCAAAATAACATATCAATTTCCACCTCAGAGATGTCCTGATGATCAAAGAAGATTCTCAGCGACTGCTCCATTATCTTGGCAACAGCACCACAAGTATCTCTGCGAACTGTCTCGATACCTTTAGCATCAAACATAGGTTCAATCTGATCAGCACTCTCATAACTGTAACCAACATAGCGTTTCTTAGTAAGGAGGAAGCATGGATGATAGACTTTCTCCAATTTGAGAGTAACTGGATCTGGGTTAATTGCAGTAACAGCTGATGCTATTTCACGACCAATTTGAAAAGATTCTTTGACACTGCGTCCCTTGAGGAGGACAAACATGCTGCATAAACCAAACCTCATACATGTAAGAGACACTGGAAAAAGAGAGCTAAATCTCAAGCTTGCGAGGCATTGAGCAAATTTTATTCCTTAGGAAGACATTTTCGCAACACTAGTTAGTAAACTATCTGAGAAGAATGTGTGTTTGCATGTGTTTCTGTGTATATCAACCAAACATGTCTTTTCACAAATGCTGAAAAGACTGCCAGCAAACAGCATATAACCTTCAAATCACCTCAACTTGTGATCGGACTTTGAGTAAAATTCCAAATAAAATAAATTACTTTTAAATTGGTGGAATTGGAAATAGATATCACATACCTATCAGTATCACCATATATTACTTTAGCCTTCCACTTTTCATTCGCATTTACCAAAGAAATAGCCTTTTCCAGTGTGCTTCGGCCACACTGAACAATACTGTCAGCAAGCTCTGCACAAGGCATGCGACCACTAAATCCAGCAGCTGTATAGCCATAGGTTACATTTGCGATCAGCTTCAAAGCAAGCTGTCTTGAATTAAAAATCTGAAAGAATAAAAAATCAGCGTATTAAAGATTCATATCCAAGCATTATCACATAAAACCAATTATAGTACAACTAAAGAATGAACTCCATGTTTATTTATTCAAGAAGGATTGCAAACAAAATCATGCAGTTAGAAATTCTATATAATTTAGAATAGATCCATTGGAAAAGGATTTATTCACCAAGAGTATTTTAATCTGACAGATAAAATAAGACAGGTGTTGAAGGGAGGAGAAAGTTAAAAGTACATAGAGAGAGAGAAAACAAAATGATGCCTTTCACTTGTGTTCTTCAAAATGTTACACCTTACAATTACCTTCAGTGTAATGTTATTTGCAAAAGCTCTAGAATTCAGGGAGTTTTTAAACCATTTCAAACAAGAATTAGAAAAGCTATGCAAGTCAAGAAGCAGTTCATTTTATTATTTTTAGCCTTTACCTAAGAGCAGATTGATCAACTGACTAAATATTATTTCAGTACAGCCATACCCTGTGAAGAACTTGTTGTGAGGGAGCCAACTTCTTCATTGCTTGTTTCAGCATTATTCGAGTTGACAATATTTCCTCCAATAAACGGGGCAGAACACCTTTTCGAATCTGTGAATGACATGGATGAGAGACAATTATTCTCTCTCTTCACTTATTTTATTTATGGAGAAAAACGCACATCACTTACAAAAAGCATTTGAAAGAAAGGGCAAGATTTATCTCAGAGCATCAAATGTACAAAAAAAGGGGATAAAACAAAATATAATCCCACTTGTGTTCTATGTTAACGGTCAAACAAAATCTTCTGTTATTAAAACTCATAGCAGAGTCATATTTAAACTACACAGTGAAGCAGTCACAATCTCTCCTAATTAGATGCCAAATCTTTCTACATACAATACATGAAATAATAATTCCTCCAAGCTAAACTTGAGGCTGCAGCACAACCACATGACAGCTTTCAGAGAACTTGTATGGCTATAAAAAGGCCCACAAGAACCAAAGCCAGTTAGGGATATGCAGAACTATTGAACATTCCCAGCAAGTAAATTCAAGATTTACAGAAGAAATATCTATCATTCAATGAATTACCTCTGAAGGCACATACATAGTGCCATTTGGAGTAAGCAGTATTTTATCTTTCAAAGCTCGCAAAACACTTGGATCTGTTGAAAATGAACTAATCCCTAGTGTATTTGCCTTTGAAGGAGCAACATTTCCAAGACACGTACAAAAGCAAAGGTTGTATGCAATTATCATCGACGGATAAAGAGACTGAAAATCCAAGACAACAACTGGATCTGCATAAAAACCAGATTGTGGTTCCATCACCAGAGGCAAACACTCCATTGCAGGTTGAGAAGCCACCTATATATAACCAAAGTTACAGTAAACATTTAGGCAAGCATAGCCTCCAACAATGCAAACACTAGTATGGGCCAACAACGAAGAAAACATTATTTGATGCTTTAAAATCCACAAAACAGAAAATCAAGATCCTCGACATATATGTGATCAGGAATCTAAGGTAGCTAGCAAAATAGTTTGATCAGGTCCTCGGATTCAGAGTAAACAGGATAAAAAAAACATTGTAATTACACTACAACCAGTAAGTTTGTGAACATATAAAGATATCATATTTTGCAACTTTCATTGATGTTTGACTACAAAAACTATATAGTGTAGAAGTGTGGAGTCACATCAATGGAAAGCAGTTATGAGTTATTAGCTGGAAGAAATTGCCAGAATCTAGCAGAAGAATAAACAGGCCAAGTCTTCAAACTTGAAACTTGAAGACAGGCAATAACTCAATAC
Organism: Salix purpurea; assembly: GCA_027405865.1. Lineage (NCBI taxonomy): Eukaryota > Viridiplantae > Streptophyta > Magnoliopsida > Malpighiales > Salicaceae > Salix > Salix purpurea. Next base: position 22,158,130 of record CM050333.1, read on the forward strand.
ACTGGCATTATAATAAGAAAAGCAGCACAGAAAACATCTTGGCAAACCTTCAACAGAATTCTACAGAATCGATGTGCCAAAACTTCTGTAAATGCTTAACAGCAAGTAGATAGAACCGTATTAGAAACATATCAGAGGCTTTGTCAATTCAGCAATAACCTGATGATTCCCAGGAGAAATGGCAAGATAGTTTTGTGTATGTGCCAATCTCAGAAACATAGATTCAACACGATACTGTGAACCTCGAGAAAGAACAGAAAAGAAGTCGATGCCAAATACACGAGCAAGTTCTGATGTTCGATTTATCTGCAAAAGCACTCACACCAAGTTCACAAAGATGGCAAGTGATAGAACAATTACAGATGCATACAATGAGTCCTTATAAATGTACCATGTCAAGTTGATTCATTATCTCAAGGTTCAATTTTGCTCTATCTATCATATATTCAATGCATCTATATCTGGCTCGCCCAGGACCACTTGCAAACCATCTTGTCAACACTCTGTAAGGAATTAATGGTATTTTTCGCCTCAAAACAGCTTCACCAACAGCTTCAACAGTATACATGTTAAGCTTTACTTCTCCACGCATCAGTCGCCATACATTGAGGACAACTCTACCACCGACATGGACACCACTGGCATGAGTCCGGCCCCATTCATCCTCAATTACTGAATCTTCTACAAGTGCAGAATCAGTAATTAATGGCTCTTTAAGCATAGTATCTAGTATTACATTTTCTGAATTTTCTCTTTCTCCAATGTTTATGTTGGCTTCCAATGGTGTCCGAGAGATATTATTAAGTAAGCCTATACTAAGATGTGCAGCCCTCTCAGCCAAAAAACCAAGAGAACCACCTTGTACATCCCAACCCATTAAAATATCAGGATCAAATGAAACAATAATTTCCGTAAAATGACTAAACAAGTGCTTCTCCTCGGAGAAAACAAGCACATTACACCCGGATGTTCCATCATAACTCCTGCAAATAAATGAAGTCAAGTACTTAAGGGTGATAAATATTCTTGTGCAGAAGATTTGTGGAAAAACAGAAATACAAGGATACAGAATGTGCGGTGATTTAGGTGGAAAAAAAGATGTGGCTCTTGAATTGTGGAAATTCAGAATTGGTATCACCTAAAAACCTTGAAAATAACATCAATTTGCAAAATAGACGAATGAAGTACAACTTAGTATAGTCTACGCTTTCTTTCTTTTTTCACCAATCAGAAGATTTCAATCTTCATTTTTCACTACTCCAAAACTCAAACAATACTAGAGAATGTGATGCGAACCATTGCTTTTTCACTAATCATGCACTTCAAAAACCCATCAAGAATATTAGATATAGAAAATATGTAACTTGACAAATATTATTAAAAAAAAAAAAAATGGGCAGAGCAAATTTAAGTATGAAATCAAAATTCATACCTTTGGCAAGATTCACTTTTACTACATAAAAGCACATGAACTTCGACAGCAGAGTCACTATCATTCTGAAACGCAAGAACCACGACATTGATGGCATCAAACCGAGGATTTGGTCGGAGATCTCCTCTAGATTCTGCTTGAACCTGTAAGTAATGTTTCATTCCAATCACAAGGTACATTTTTAGCCAAACACTAGATTGCATGATACAGTTTTTCATCATATTGGGAAAGTTTCAAGCCAACTTGTATGCTCAAGGTCATATTGGTGGAAGGAAATTTGAACACTTAGAAACAAGAAAAATATTAATGTGGTCAAACCATACGTGTGTTGTTATCAATACCTCTATACTTAATGATGTCAGTTGTTGCCCAGCACCAACACTGGCAGGATCCCGGAATCCAATTTGACTAAGGGGAGTGAGCCTTGATGTCCTCTCTGGGCCTGAAATTTGAGAGACATCCATGGGGCGATCGCATAGTGAAGGATTGAGTTTCATGATATTTGCTTCACTGTGCGAATTTTTTTTAGCCTCATCACTATAAAGGTGAGATTCTGCATTATTGTTAGTATTTGTTGCTTGTGGTTCTTGATCCAAGATTGGCATCAAATGAGCCACAGGAGTTGGTTCAGTTAAAACCTTATTGCAATGAATGGGTAATGAGCTTTGTGAACCAATCTCAAAAGATCCTGGAAAAACCAGTAGAGTCCTTGGTTAGAGTTTTATTTTATTTTTTCTGGGCCCATAAAAAGCATTTAAATCTACCTTTCATAAGTAAAGGCTCTGCTGACACTTCATTGAGTTCTCTCAACGCATCTGGAAACTCACAACCGAAAGTTTGAGATGAAAACTATACAAGTACTTCAAATTATCAGACATGTTCAGTAGCAAATTCTAGATCATACCTTTATTATCACACAATAACCATTTATGGACACTATCTACAGAAGGGGGTGAAAACACATGTGTCAAAGGGTACAAGACTGAACCATCGTTAAGATAGTGAGCTGGGACACCAATGATAGCTTCTTGTTGAGCATTGAAATCAATGTTCGAAGAGGACTCGATTTCCACTCCTTTCTTACCATGATAATCTCCATCAAAAAAAGGGAGATGTTCACCTAAAGCACTCCCATGAATAGAAAAAAGGTTGATCAGCAATAATATCCAACAGGGACTAATAACACAGCGTGCAAAAAACATAAAATGTCAAAACAACCAAAAGCATGAACTTAATAAAATGCTAAGCTTGCATAAAATCCCCTTTCAGTACTAGCCATAACTAGTGGATCACTTTTAAACTAGACCACATGTACAAATTTTTTGTATGTGAAAGAGAGAGAGAAGTTAAATTTACTACCAAGGAAATTGAAAAGGCAACCTGATGTACTGTCTTTGTTTTCCACATTGGCAGAAGAGGGAAGAAATGATGGAGCAGGTGAAAATGAAACATTTTCAGATGCTCCATCTTTCCACTCTGCAGTGGGGGGCTTCTTGCAAAAGGTCATCCCAAGTAGGCCTATGGTTTCTCCTCCCATTTTGAAAGACTCAGGTGCTGAGCTTCCAAGTATAGATAAGCCAGAATCTCCTACCTGGTTTGCAGCACAGTTCTCACTCTGCAGACCAGTGTCAACTGACAGTTCCATGCCATTGAGATGCGTAGTTGATATGATATATAAATTCTGCAAGGAACTTCTGCCTTTATGAACATATTTGGGCTTATAAATATCACTTGCAAACGTGTCATGATCAATAGGCAAAGCTGGTGAGCAGTTTGAACCAGCAGCTTCAGTTCTCTCTAATCTCTTATCAGTCGAAAGTATTTGCTTGGACAAGCAATTATCAGGTAAGGAATCCAACTTGGAACTGACAGTAGAGGTTACGGGTTCTATAGAGGTTACACCTCCAAAATTAAACTCTTTGCTTTTGTTAATTTCACAGTCAACCATAGAAACCACAGCATCTTGCTTCGTGGGAGTGAAAGTGCATTGTAATTCTTCTCTGCTTGTGTCCGCCGAGAGAGGATTTGCACCAACTTGCATTGAGCTAGCACTGCTGGATACATGGGGTATGGCTTTAGGGGCACGAATCTCTAAAAACTCTGTTTGTTGGTTGTTAACTGATGGCTTAAAGTCCAGAGGTCCATAAACTCTTTTATCATTGCCATCATTAGGCAGTATATGTAAATCCAATTGTTTTGGAAAGAGAATATTGGATTCATCCTGTTCTCCTCCCAAATGAACATTTTTAACTTGAACAGATCCTTCACCATGTGGAGCAGTTCGGCAGGACCGTTTTCTTCTCATCATATCACGCACTGAACATCCAACCAAAACACTTGCTTCACAAGCATTTTTATCTCTTTTTAGTAAAGCATCAGAGCATTTTGCCTCTTCATTTCCAGTCATAACTGTTACTGCATGGTTTTTACTTTCATCATCATGAAGATCAACAACTTTGGACCTGGCAACTTCGGGGTCATCATTTGCCTTTTGGTTTATAGAAAAAGGTAAAGAGCACCACAATGACCTTTTCCTTTTCTGCTTATTACTGATGCAGCTGTCAGTAGTTGGTAATATCTGATCCTGCAAATACCTTTTACATTCACTTTTCGACTCCACTTTAAATGAACTTCCAGCTGATCCATAAGGAGATGAGCGCAAAGTATCTGCTTGGGGAGCTTGTTTTTCTAATGAAGTTTGAGGACTATGATCAACAGAATGAGAAGGTTTCTCCTTAAAATCCTCGAAGTTAACTAAATCCTCAATTGAATCAAGAATATCCTGACACTCTTTTTGAGACTCACTCTCATAATCTGTATTAGCTCTCTCCAGAACTTCATCAATGGTTGCTGCAGGTAAAAGGGGGCTCAGAATTGTCTCACAAATAAGTTCATCATCAGAGTTTAAATCTTCAGCAGCCTGGGAAGTGGCAAGCCACCTTAAAAGTCCCAAGGTTTCTTCATCTGCAACCTGAAAAAACATGTTTAGGAATACATTAAGTCCCTCTAGCATATACAGCACAAAATGAGAAAACAAAAGACTGAGCTGATTCTTCTCCAACAATAGTTATAATTCTTTGCTGTTCAGTAAGTTCTGAAATGATCATGGATGATCCATTACTTAGGAAAACACAATATCACTATTTTCTGTGAGTTTAGCAGTCAAATTGCTCACTAGAAATTTTCGTTGTTGAGATTATGGTGACACTTTGGCTTTCTATGACTATGAGTAATGCTACATTCTTGTCAAGTAACAATCTCCTTTAACAGCTATAAGATTTGAGCTAGCTTAAAAAAATCATAACAATGATGATGACAAAAGATGATTATAAAGCAATGTCCGATATAGATACAACAAGTCAGTACTTACAAACATAGAATGAAACAACAACTAAGTGAAATCAAGAGACACTCAAGGTAACCTTAAGATCCCTCAATCATTCACTTTCAAAACACCCTTTCAAGTCACACTACAGTAAGTATACGAAAGACACCAGGTAACATTGAAGAAAAGAAAATTATAGTTGGGAAGAAGATAAGAGCTACCTTTGGATCCATTGTTCCAATTATTTCAGATGATAGTTTCAAACACGAACCCTTCATTTCTGTGGGTGTTGCATCAGTCTCTTCACATACAGAACCTTGTGCTGAAGATTGAATAGTGTCTTGTTCTGCAGAGCACTTCGAAAATTCTTCATTGGCATTACCAGAATTAACATTTTCATGTTCAACCAAATTTTCTCCATCAGTTGTAGAAGTCACTGTCGGCAAAGAATTTATTTTACTTTCACTCATAGGTAAATCACCTACTGTCTTGATACACAATTCAGAATTTCTCCTCTCAAATTCAAGATCATTTAACAGAGTTTTCAAAACATCCCCTGGAAGTGGTTTTCCAGGATCAGGCAGAATGGTAACCTCATTAGTGCCAGTCCTTTCATGCTCTTCCTGTATCACCAGAGGGAATTGTTGAAAAAGGAATACCTAGACAGCAAAAAAGTTCACATGTTGCATATAAAACTAGCAATATGAAACAAACCTCCCAAATGGGTATAAGTGATTGCACCATTTTCACATCTGAATGTACTTGTGAGAGGGATGTATACATTTTACTTTGCTGATTAAGAATATCTGCTAACATACAACTGGTCAACGATTTTAGCAAAGAAATCATAATTTAAATAGTTTCAGCAGCACAACAATGGAGCAAACAAACCATCAATGGTGGCATCTCCTTCAAGATTACAAACGCTTTGACGTTTAAGACGTTGCATGTCTTGGTCTGATGGAGCATCGAGTTCACTGGAAAATTGCCACATCCAACTTCCTGGAATAGTAGATGAAATCCAAACTGGGGAAACCAAACCCTGACCACCACTTGAATCTGCCTAATGAAAATGATTCACAACAACATAAGAAGTCTGAGAAAGTGAATTACAGGAATATGTCCGCCAACATGTGAAGAGAATGTTTACAGAAAAGTCAAAAGAATGACCTGAAAATCAGCAGAAATGCTAGTTGATTCATCCATCTCTGGTCTATCCTGATGTTTATTACTAAATTTTCTTGGGGTAAAAGAATCCGGTAATGGATGACGGAACTTCACCTTCGATAGATGTAAATGACCCATTCCATTCAAGTTATAGTCAACCTACAAGGACGAGAAGATTAGCAACTTACAAAGAACTCTTGCAAGTTACCTGGAATTAAGTGAAACCGCAATTTTATTTTATTTTTTAAAAGGGATATTTTACAGTACACATTGGACTTTGCAAGCACAAAACCAATCACAGATTAAGAAATTCTGTCAATGAAACCAATATGCGTGTACATACACTTGACTTAAATACACACATGCCAATCATATAGAATGAATATGAAATTTACCAGAAACTGGAGAATGAAAGGAATATGAGATTCATGAGGCTGCAAACTTTTGTCAAAAACTGCACCTGACTGGCAAAGATCACAGATATGAATATCAGCAAAAAAATCCCACTACAACTTAACATCCGCACCAGGTAGCAGATCTTTACCCGAAGAAGGTTAGCAGCACGAGAGACATCATGTGGATGATATCTAGAATTTATCAAGGAGCTCAGTACAGTAACTCCAAAGTACTACGGAAAGAAAGAGTACAGCACAAATATGCAAAACAAAACACTTGGATACAGGTATATTTTAACAAACAATTCCTCATCAGAATGGTAACCATAAAACTTCTTTGCTGTCACAAGACTACAGCCATGCACATGCTGTCTTTTTGAACCTGCATTTCCTTTAAGCTGCGCATTCAAATAAAAAAACATCACATGAATCACATCTTTTAAAAGTATCATCCATGTGCATAAAAAAACAGCATCAAAAGCAAGATTTACTCCCGCATACCTTCAATGCTTTCTCAAGAGCAAGCGAAATAGCGTGTGTGTAAGCATCACCTGCATCAATTCAACATCTTCAAGAATCACTTACACATTTATTGTAATGCACAAAAAAAACATACTCCTATCGTAAATCATACCTTCCGGATTTCCATTAATCGGAATATCCGAACAGGGTACATATAAATATGGAAAAACCTACAAAAATTCAAAAAACTGATTAAGCTCAAAGTCATCATAAAAAAAAAAAAAAAAAAAAAAAAAAATCAGTCCAAAAGCCTTAAACTTTTACACAATAGTCAAATTCAAAATCCTTAATTTTTGCCTGTTTCAAAAGTTAATAACCAAATTAATTACAGGAAAAGTAAGTAATAAAATCTTACGCGATGAACATGCAAACAAGTCTTCTGACCAGCAGGTGTAGAGCCATAAACCCTAATTACTGGAACTTCATTCACTCTTCCACCTTCAAAATTGCATACAAGTCAAAAAATCATAAACCCTAGGCCTCTGAAATTAACAGAGCGACAAGTCGTTTTGGTGTAAATTCCGTGTTACCTTGAAAGCTACTGTAACAAACATCGACTCCGGGAATCGGAGGCGACATGTAGTGATCGATCGATACGATTCGAAGGCTGAAGATTTTTAAAGAACCCGTAGACTGTGAATCTTCCATTGATTTTCACTTAATTTACCAAATCTACCATTACAAAATCGAGAGAAGAAATGCAGAACTTTGAATTCTGCAGTTATTTTTTTTGTTTGTTTTTAATTTGGCGCCAGGGTTCCATTTTTATAAATCATAGGAAATGTTATGGTGCTCTTAAGTCATATGAATTATTATGACATGGCAAATGTAATTGCGAGCAATGAGTATACACGTTACGAGATATGCAGTTATTTCGTGACTCTACTTTCGGTGTTATCCACTAAGGAATGTGTGGTGGACGTGAAGGTACTGAAGCAAAACCAAGCTTCTCGTGTACTGTTTTGTTTTGTTTGACATTTGAGGACCTCTTAACTTTGGTTTATTTGCATTTGAGTGCCTGGTTATTTTCTTATTTTGTTTTGACACCATACTTTTTAGCATTATTATTGTCTAGTTTTTTTTATTAAAGTCTTTTCTCAAAGAAGACTTTGTAGAAGGTTTCTCGACTCTTTGGTGAACGAATTTCGACATCTTGATTTTTAATTAAAACAAACAATTTAATTCTTAAGTAGTTATTTTCTAACAAATTTTATGCTGAGAACATCATATAATTAGGTTTAATTCGGTTTTTCCAGGCTTTAAAATTAAATCCTACGAGAAAATTTGTTTCAATATATTTTGAAATTTAATAACTCATAAAAACATTTCTTAAAATAATTTGAGAACTGTTTGTTTATATATATTTAAATATAAATATATTTGTTAGTTTTTCGAGTTCGGAATTTACATGAGTCTATGCTTAAATTTTATCAAATAAAATTTTATATTATTTAACCGAGAAATAATATAAAATTTAAATATAAATTTATCATATATTTGTTCGGTTTTATATAAATATAGATGTTTTAATATATGATTTATATTATTTTTTAACAATTTTAACTGAGAAAATATAATCTCTGCTTGTAGTTTCAGTCTTGATAAGAAGAAATATGCCATCATTTTGAGCTCCTGAAGCAAGAAATGGCGTTTCCCTGTAACCCCCATGGTCCAGTTGAATTTGGTTTTGGCGATGGAGGCCATTGGAAAGCACAAACACTTCGCGGTATGGAAAATAGCCAAATTTATGCAATGTTTAAGTTAATTGAATGTCAGACAGAGGACTAAAAAGAACTTCTGTTCATCATTATTTATCAAGTTTATTACACCCCTCCTTGTGTGGCACCTGGTTCGCTCCTGCTTGGTACGCCTGTCACCCCCGCGGTGCCTTACTTGCTCATTGGGCTTGCAGGGTGTTCAATGAGCTCGGGGAATAGTCGAGGTGCGCGCAAGCTGGCCCGGACACCCCGGTTATAAAAAAAAAAAAAAAAAATTATTACACCAGAACATATTTTCCATATGGCATCTAATAAGAATTACAGATGTAGTGATTGAGAATGCTCAAACAATTTATTGATAACTTTCTGCTTGACAACAAATGATATCGAACTTCAGATTGAAACACTGTTAGGAATTCCCCTTCCAGTGAGCCCAGCTGCACTGGTAGGAACCAGCAGAGTGTACGGCACCTTGACAGGGCCAAAACGATTCTTCAGATTCACATCTTTGTTCATATCGAACATCCTGTCCTGAATAACTTCCAGTTTCCTTCCAAATTTCTTGAACGCCTCTAATGGTTCTTTGTCTGCTGTCCATTCAGGATTGTCTCGCTGCCCGAGATAAACCTCGTCTGAGGAATGCCTCGACAGAATTTCTATGAGGGAGATGCCAAGAAGTGTTTGCAACTGGGCAGTGATTGTTTCCAGGAAAAACTTGTCAGGGTTCGACTCGAGCTCCTCGTACTCAGGAAATCCTTGTCGTGGCATGAACCTGCGGCTTATGGTCGGACGATTCAGGAGGTAGCCTGCATAAGGGTACTGGCCAAAGTTGACAGCTGCGTGAAGAGCAGATCCCACCCAGATGATTATCGTGCAGGATTCTACCAGTTCTTCACGAGTCTGCATCTTTGGCCACCAGGGTGCATCTTTCAGGTCACCATGCCCTTCCTCTCGAAGTTCCTTCCACCAGGATTGGATTTCATTGTCGTTTTGAACCATTTCATCAGTCTTGTAGTAGATAAAGCAGTAGTCTCTGACCCATTCTTTGATTGCCGACCATATCTCAAGCCCGTCGACGGCATACGGGTAATCTTTTATCAGGAGACGAACACCATGTGGAGAGTTTGGATCATCAACTGCCACTCCTCTGAATAAAGCAAGGCAGAATGGAATCATTAGAGCTTTCGTCAAAGTTAAATTCACAAGTGTTATGGAATTTACTTAAGTTATAGTACACATTTCTCTATCTTTTTAATAGACAAATAGACTAGGATTTACCTCTTCTTCAAATCCTCAGGAAGTGCTTGCTCAGTGAAATCCCAGCTTCTGTAAAGTGAAGATGACATTTCCATGGAATACTTCGAAGGATAAACTGTCAATTCCAGAAATCCGCCAGCATTGATGAGGATCTGCCTTGCGAGAGCATTTATGTTCATTGTGTCCCGGAAGTGAGGTTCCAGAAGTTTATATATCGGATGAAGCACACTGAGTTGCCTGTTTGTTGCAATCACAAATGGTTCAATTACTGCATGAGTATGCAACCTGTACAGAAAACATGAAAAAAAGTTAGAAACAGAAATTAATTAATCAACTGCATCAATATTTTATCTTGCAGTAGTTGCTTTTTCTTTGCCGGAGCATACCAGTGGCTGATAAGCTGATGATAGCCGGAGTCGTTTACACCCACATAAGCTTTAGCCAGCTGCCAAATGGAACTTTCAACACCATTTTCAGCTGGGGTGTAGACTTCGCTGTTGAATCCGTATTCATCATGAGGCAAGCTTAGCTCAATTGCCAGTGGCTTCAAAGTTCCATCATCTTTCAGGAAAAGCAGAGTTCTTGTGGCATAAGTCTTTGTGGAAGTAGTGTTTATCCTCCTCAGGTATGGCATCAGTGCATCATGATGATCTAATATGAACATCCTGTTTTTCCTGATTGCCTATGAACAAACACTCTTTTAGCTAAAACTGTTGTTCCGAGGCGATTAAACTCAGCAGTTCCATCTGCGAAGAGCCCGCGATCCGGTTTGTAAACTCAATTGTAAGAGAAACTAATAGAGATAGAGCATTACCTCATCGATGGTCAGGCCATCCAGACTATTCTGTATGTGCTCCTCAGATATCTTACTGTTTTGGTCACCATATAGTTCTCTATCTAGCTTGCTTTTCGGGGGGAATTCCTGCGTTCCAATGAATTGTTATTCGAAACACAGAATGAGAAGATTTGTGATCCATTAACTCCCAGAATGGTTCTTTGTCTCGATAAATTTTCGAAACAGAAATATGTATCGGAACTTCCGCGTACCTCGAGACGACGAATGATAACAGGGTTTACTCCAGCCAGCATTTCCCTGCCAAATTCTTCATCAGTCCTCCAAGCAGAATGATTATCTGTAACATATCAAAATTAAGTTGTCAGAAAAGGAGATAGGTGAATCCATGCCTATAAAATAGTCCAAACATAAGAGTTAGGTGTTGAAGTTCAAACATTGAATCACTTGAGGCTTAGGAAATTTGAAAAACCGCTCCCCATCAGATCGAAAAATCTCCTCAAGAAACTCCAAGGGAATGTTTTTCCTGATATTTTCTAATAGAGGAACACAAGGCAGCTTAATTCCTCCCTCATAGAGTTTCAATACATCATCAAAAGAGTCGAACTCATTAGGGGTGGCGTCAGCAAATGCATCCAGGCCATTTTTAGCAACTTGAGCTACGGTTTTCAGTCCATAAGCAAGGACGTCTGCCATCTTCAGATGACTAAATCGCTCATCTCTCGGAACATATATGCTCAAGCTCTCCAGAAGTGGCAGCCTGCTCTCAGTGTTGGGATCTGCTTAAGATAATAATAAGATCACCGAACAACTTTAGAAATGACAAGAAGGATAAAAACAATCAAACAGTATAAAAATCTGATTTCCATTGATGACATTATTGAGATTCTCAACCGGATGCTGACCTTCTTTTTTTCGGCCTGTTCTTCCCCGACGAGGATAAGGGTACTCCGAAGACCCCCCAAGAACAGGACGGAAATACTCCGGACCCTTTTTAGAAGAACCCAAATCATTGTAAACATCATAGTCATAGACGCGATCCCATTCCTGAAGCTCTCCCTCTCTGTTTCCTCTCAGCTGAAACAGTTCTTCTTCCCTGTACTTACGAAGCGGCGCTGGTGTCTCTTGTGGCAGATATGTCTGTCAAATGAATCAAAAACGTTAGCTCGGGATAACATCTACAACTACCTTCAGCTTTTTATGGTCACTTATGTACCTTGTTAGCAAAGAAAATACGAGGTTTACTGTAATGATCTGCGTGATAAATCCATGATTTGCAAACAAAGTGGACTCGGCCTAGGCCAGGAACATCTTCAAGTGTGACAGTTTTAAGGTAGAATTCATTGTGATGATTATTTTTTATCAGGAATGCCCCAGGAACTCCAATCTCCTCGTCCCAATCAAAGGTAACTTCGAATGTCGTCTCGCCTGCAGCTAAGGAAGTGGCTGTAGTGATCCATTTTTCCAAATATGCAGGTTTCCCTAGCTTCCCCCTCAAATCATTCTCTACAAATGAGCATCAAAATCCACATCAGTCAGCTAGCAGTGAAATCTTCAGGAATTGCAGGTCCGGTCACAGTGCAATTATAATATGACAAGTCAACATTACTCAACTAGCCGTGCAATCTTAGATGAATTGACCCGAATCAATTCAAACTTTGGTTTTTTAAGAAAATAAAAAACCTGAAACGACATTTTTCAGTTAAAAAAAACATGTTTTTCTGTCAACCTAGTGGCCGAGCAAGTTCAGGCTCAGGAGACTAAGTTAACTTGTTAGACCTGGCCGAATTCGGTAACAAACATGTTTACTAAATTTAAAAAACATGAAGCAATATAATAAACAAAGATATATCTTACTTTACAATTAAATCATGAAGCTATAATTCTACAGCATGATCAGGCAATCATGAAACTTTTTAATTCTCTAGTTTATAGAACAATAAAACAAGTCCATAACTCATAAAAGCTGACACATTAACCAATAATCTGTGATGCGTAGATAAATATGAAAGAGTATTTTGTAATATAGTATATCATACTTTTTAAAATAATATTTTCTTTATATTAGTATATCAAAACTGTTCAAAAATATTTTTTACATGAAAATCAACTTTAAAAGAAGTGTAAAAATAAAAATTATCAAAATGTTAAACTATTTGGGACAGCAGGAAAAATATTTTTTTTTGAAAATCACAGTTTAACCACTGCGTCATACGTAAGGTACTGAACCATGCATAGAAAGTTGAAACCAGTGAATTATGGGAGCATACAAAACTCTTGACACTGTCTGGTTTGCTATTTCTTTAGTTTCCCAGGTTTGTTTTTTGATGAATTTGATCTGCTGCTGCTGCTGCTGCTGCTAACTTTATTTGATAGATACTGCTTGGTAAATGTAGTTAATCTGTGAGTAATTAATCTGATAAAAGCCTTTGCGGATATTTTCCTGCCGATTGGTTTTGGGTGGTCATCATTTGGTCTTCTTGGTGCCCTAGTTGTGGATAAGTCTTCTGGCTCCACAACCCCACATAACTTATGGCGAGATGAGTCATTATCTGCAGCCTACATTTTATTGGTGATTTCTTTCTGATATAAGACTGTAACTGTCGAGGAATAATCTTATCTAAATATTTAAATTATTAAATAATATTCTAGAAAATGATTTATATTATTTTCTAACATACTCCCTCAATTACAGGTTTTTTAATCTTGAAACTTTCATAGACGAATAGTTAATTTTTCACTAAATAAAATGAGAATTGTGAGATTTGAACTCGTGACCGCTGGATCAACAAGCCTCCGATACTATATCAAAGAACTATCTTACCTAAATGTTTAAGCTATCAAGTGAGGCTCCATAATATGACTTGTATTATTCTCTAATAGTACATGCATCTCCTTTGGCTTTTTTTTTTCCTTGTTCCATAATTCAAGGTGCTTTAAATGAATCTCCTCTCAATTGATCGAAGAAAAAAGAGCATCTCCCACCAAAAAAGAACAGAAAAATGGCTTTTTATGGCTGAAAAGGCATGGCATCGAGCAATGCAAAGCAACAAAATGAAAAAAGAAGAACAAGTTGTACCTGAAGGTTCACTGTTAACAGCACTGATGAGTTGCAGAGAGACTTTTTGGCCAAAAAGCTCATCCCGACGATCATGAAACGAAGCAGTTAAATCAGTCAAGTCCAACACATTCTTCTTCATCAGCACAACATTGCCTCTGATCTTCTTTTTATAGTCCCCCGCACAGCAGCCATTGATGGCATCCATAATTTTCTGAAACATCGTTTTTCCTCTCTTTGGATGCCCACTTCTGCAATTTGTGAGTCGAGGGGCAGTTTCTGTGGTGGTATTTATAGAGAGGAACAGCTTCACTTGTTCATACTGCAGCTTGCTCTAGTTATTGCATTTCATTAGGAAAAGAAGACTTTTTTGTGCTCAATTAAGTCTTCTTTTCATACGAAACAATCCTGTCTCCAGTCATTTAATATCTTCATTAAAGATTGACCTACTCCTTACCACGACAAGTACTATACAGGCCCGCGTGAACCTCGTTTACTTTTCTGTGTTTTAAGATCTTGACTGTGTTAATTTACAATATATATCAGATTCAACTTAATTTGATGGAGGAATCTACAGATATTAACACTGAGACCTTGAATGGAATAAAAAACTATCTCTGTGAATAAAAGAAAGGCAAGCGGGCATTGTTACAGATGAATACTTCTGTGGATCAGCCTTTAATTTGTGATTAGACTAAGGTTTACTTACCCTTTTTTTATATGATTGCTTGAAGAGCATCATGTGCAGTGGAGGAATGTACAGAGTAAGTGGAAGACTAGTTTAGACATTAATATATGTGCCTTGAAGCATATAACAAGAATTACAGATATTAGTGATTAAAAATGCTTAAACTCATTAGTTATAAAGATCATTGAGAATAATATAAATTATATCATAAAATCTCATTTAATAATTTAAATTTTTAAATAAAATGATTCTTTGACATAATATCACAGTCTTCACCATGATCTATCCATATCAAAAAGAAGGTTTTGCGGGCTTCATGCCCTACCTAGCCAACACGCAAGCTTAGCTGCCTGTGGTCCTCGCATATAAGTTGTAATAGATCGTGATCGGAGTATGATCATTAAAGATATACTAAAAAATTAGTTTAATTCAAAAACTTATATTTATTTTATAAGAATTCGTGAATGATTTTTGTTAGAGAATAATATAAATCATATTATGGGTCTTACTTACAAGCTTAAGCTTTTAGGTGCGATGGTTCCTTGACATGGTATCAGAGCCTTGTTGACCCAGCGGTCACGAGTTCGAATCTCACCACCCCCATTCTATTTGATAAAAACCAAGCACAAGGTAATGTGGGTCTGTGCAAGTTTCAAGCATGTGCAAGTTTCAAGCCTAAAGGGCTTTCACTTGAGGGTGTGTGTTAGAGAATAATATAAATCATATTATGGGACCTCACTTACAAGTTTAAGCTTTTAGGTGAGATGGTTCCTTAACAATTTTATATGAAGCAATTATAAGTTGAGTGTTACAGTGAATTCAAGTTGATTCTGATCACACAAACAAAATAACAGAAAACAATTTTCAGGTTTTTATTAATTTTTAATATCAGCATACCAAAACTATATAAAAAATTATTTTTAAAAAACAATTTAATAATTTTTCAAGTAGCATGTCCTTGACTAGTGGATGTGAACATATCAGCAGCATCCCACTGCTACAACCAACTTTTTTTCCTGGAGATAGAAGAGATTAATGCATCTGTACAAGTATATTTAATATCTCTTTCCATCTTCATTTCTCCCGTATTTGTTTTCTGTGGCGCTGACGTCTTAAACAATTAGTGTTTATTTTGGAGTGTGGTTGAAGTTGCTTTTGAAGTGTTTTTCGTTCAACATATATCCCTGATCACTCTCGTTGAACTGATGATCTGGTTTGGTTCAAGATCATCTGTAACTTTAATATTATCATTAGTAAATGAACTCTCGACTCTTAGCAAAATAGTCAATGTACGTTGGTAAGTACTTTGGTTTACCTCCCATTGATCAACCATTATGAAACCAGAAGTTTCACAGGCTGAGCTGCACACCTGCAACCTATGTTCCCCAGAAGTTTCACAGGATCCTTTCACATTCACAGTATCTGCACTTCTTCTCAGTTTTAGCTCTTGCTTGGTTATTTTTTTTGCTGATGATTATTTGTGATGAGACTGGCTCCTTTCTTTTTTGTGGTGAGACCTTGAGAATCATTATGATGATTTCCTTTTCTAGCTCAAGAGTTGCAGCTGCAGTTATTCTGCCTGATCTAGCTCATCAAGTGATGTTCTTAGTCATTATATAGACATGTTATTCTGCCTGATCTAGCTCATCAAGTGATGTTCATTGTCAAAATGGTAAACTGCAGGTGCCAAATCCTCTTTTTGACCTTGCTGGTATCTTGTGTAGGCAATTTGGAGATCCATTTTGGGGAAGCTCTTCCTCGTGACATTGATCCTGTTACATTGTATTCACGCGCGTGTTACCTATGCAGTTTTCAGGGAGCGTGACATGATGACAAAGAGCTTACGATCTGCACAGCATATCTCGAGTTCGAATCAGGATGTGCATCCCTTGTAAAAACCTGGGATAACCAGAATTTTACTCGCTCATCTGGATTCACAAAATACGCTCTCTAGGAGGTGATGTTTCCTCTCATCCAAATAAAAAGTGTTACCTATGCAACACGCTGTACCATCTCCAATTGGTTTCTGCAGATTCAATTTTTTTTGTGAAAATATTTTCAGTTCAATTTATATTTGATCATTGGTTGGCATCGGTAATGTTGTCTTTATTATTGCAGACAGCTTTCATCATCTCAGTATGCAACCATCAACTCCTTGACTAGATAGAAAATGAGCTGATTCGATTGCTCAGCTCTGTTCCTGGACTTTCCAAAACTCATTGCAAAACTACGAATTATTAGAAACACCTCCAGTCGCAAATGTTGAGGTAATATGACTGAACTATAGAATCAGAACACGCCTTTGCCTACATTGGCTGCCACTGTGCTATGGCATTGGTATCATATATCAAAGAATGGATTCTGATTCTATTCCTTGATTTCACAAATTTCAAATCATTGTTATGAATGTATATTTATATTTTTACTTCAGCCTCATATATTTCTATTTTTATGTGGTCATTTTAACTTTGGTGGCAGAAAATTTTACTGTCACTAGCGTACCAGAGACGATAGAAGGAAACATGAAGGGCATACTAGGTTTGCCAGGGTGCCATTGCAAAAGGTTGAATTAAGCATTTAAAAATAAAAACAACAAGTGATTGGACTTGCGAAACTAAAAATACATTTACTTGAATTAATAATCTTTAACTAGTGTTAATCTTCAAGGTTAGAGATCTAGAAAATGTTATGTTTGTCAAAAAACTGCCTTCACAACATCACCTTGCGTCTTTAGCGCCTCAACTTTCGTCGTAGTCAATCACCGACAGCAAATACTTTCAAAATTTTATTATTTATTTATTTTTCAACCAAACGTAACATCAATTTGAACTCCTTCGAAAATAACATAATAAAATGCTTGAAAACCATGTTTGTCAAGAGGGAAGACAAAAGGGTAGAAAACAAAGAAAACCATCCTTGCAAATGAAATGGACGATGGTTTTTGACTAATTGGTGTTTCAGACAATATTACAGTCACAGTAAAGCACTTCAAAAGATATGACTATTAACTCCTTCGACATCTCAAATATAAATTTGGCATACTCATTTCACATGTCTTGAGAATATATATCCATACAAACTTGCACTAGGCAGGTCAAGATCCAATATTACAAACTCAGTTGTAGGATCCAAGCATATGAAGCTTGAGCGATCATTACATGGTAGAGAAAAGGAAGGCAGAAACTGTGAAGTTGGTCACAGCATAGGCACAACAGAAGCTTTAACACATCATCATCTGATTGAATTGACGAGCAAATATCCCAGGGAAAGATAAAAATGATGATAATAACTTGGTGTTTGTTTAGATTGTACAGGGTAAGGAAAATACCAGACCATAAATGGAAGGAATTTGATTCGGAGTAGTACTTCTTAGGTGCACTGCATTTTCACATTTCCTGCTAGCCCAGCCCTCCATCCCTCTCCCACCTGAGGTCTGATGAAAATTCTGTGAGCGCAGCACGAGGGTCACCATTTGAAATAGACCAGTAGTATTGAGCAGTTCCATCATCTACCTGCATGCTTCTCTTTAAGGAATCGATAACCCTTCTTTTGCCATGGTCAGAGGATGATCCCTTCGACATTAGTTTTTCATCAGGCTTGCCTTCTGGATATAACACTGCCACTTCTCTTTCCGCGCAGGTATCAAACTCTATGTAGCAGGTCTCATTTATGAGAAGGTTTGGATTGATTATGGGGATCAACAACCTCTCCCTTGAATATATGCTGTGGTCACTCGTCATGTTATTTAACGTTTTTATTTCCATAACCTGCGGAAACAAAGAAAAAAACCGACTCAATAGACTATAAAAGACTCCATAGTTCAACCAAGAAACAAATAAAAGAAATGCAGTGATTCACTGGATTTAGTCCAGCTTTAATGGAGAAAAATATAGCAACTCGGACTCATCAGGGGAAATAAAATGCAGTGATGCACTGGATGTAGTCCAGCTTGAACCTTTTTACAGGATAATTTACTCATCTATCTAGAAAAGATGAACATAACCAATATGATGCAGTACAAGCTTCTAGAGGGAATTACACGATTTTCATTGCAAATTATAAATTATCTTTCAGTTGATACAAAGGTTTCATTGTTATTGTTGCTTACCATAATCAAAAGATGTGCTTTAATCTATGCTTAACCGAGTGATATGGCAAGGCCTTTATGTAAATCAGTATCAACCCTAATCCTTCTTATCCTGTTTACTCACTGGCAGCCACTCGGCCATTGAGCCATGAGCAAGCCACCAGCACCTTTGCCAACAAAAACCAAGACAGGCGTGAGCAGTAGCATCGCCAGGTTTGTCAAATAAATGGTATCACTGAGCTTGTTACCCTTTGTGCCTTCGTAAATGAATTACGCTCATGGCTTCTACAGAGAATTTGTAATTTACTTGTTGATATGCAGATCAACCTCTTGAATTCTTTCTTTCATTCTAAGATAGTCTTGACCCAATAAATTTTAAGCTGCAAACCCTCCCATCATGATCAGGAAAATATCATCCCTTTATATATCCTTTTAATGAAAAATATACTGCACAAGGAAACCAATAACTGGTTCCAACTCTCACCCCTTAACCTGTTGATCATTTTGATTAAAAAAAAATACTGCTCTTGAAACAAATCTCATTGCAGAGAGTAAATTCTTTGATTGCAAAACCAATCACGTGCAAAATGGAGGACATACTGTGATAGCAACTCTCATGGTACTAATTGATTTGTCTACAATGATGATCAACATATCTAACTCTCCAAATCTTTACAAAACATCAATTAGTTTTCAAAAAATTAGCAATCATGGATGCCGAACACCTGCCTTTCCTCAGAGTTAGCAAATTCCCCTTTTAATGAGCCCGTCATCTTTTAACTTCTTATTATGATCTGCCCGACTTCATCTACCATCCATGCTACTTCCCCATAAATCCACCTAAATATCATCATCATCTATCCCTTAAATTTCTTTGAAGTTACATATCAAAATCTTGGAAACAAAACCCAAAACAATGCTATCACCAGTTAACTCGTCCAAAACCCCAAATACCAAATTACTGACATGTGTGTAACAAACTCCCTAAACTTCATATCTATTAAAACCCCATAATTCCCCCCTCTCAATCAATCAAATGAAAATGAGTAAAGGCAGACGGAAAAGGCCATAACTTTCCGATCCCATCTCTCAATTACCTGACCACAACTAAAAACTAACTAAAAAGCAATCATATCTCAAAAAACTCATTTTCCATATACCAAAAAACACAAACTTTTCCACTTCTACAAAGAAAAGAATCGTATAACAAGCATGCCATAAACCACAAATTCCACTTTATCCAGATCTACCAAAAAAAAAAAGCATATCCCAAGATACCCACATACCAAAAACCAACCTTTCTGTACTTCCAAATCTACAAACAAAAACAAACATATAGCAAGAAACCCATTAACCATGAACCAAAAAGTTTCCAACTTTGTTGATTACCTGAACAGAATACTTAACAGCAAGACTAGCAACAGAATCCCCTTTAACGATCTTATGTGAAATAGCAAACTTACAAATCCCACTATCTCTCCAAAATCTTCCATTCCGGGGCTTCCCCACTATCTCCTTCAACTTCCATGGTTCCATAAAAGCTGGCCTCACAATCTCATCACCAGAAGCCATATCTCTCCACAGCTTGCAAACACAGCTTGCACGTGCCAAGTCTCGAGCTCCAAGCTTTCGGAAGATCATAATTACTGTATCCCTGCAAGTGAAGGCTTCAAGAAGCACGTGTGAGTCCATTTTCTTGTTGGTTTTAGTATTGGTGGGGGGTGAATCGAGAGAGGAAGATGTGGAGGCAGCCTTGTGTTTGCGAGAAAGTTTGTAATTGCAGAGAAAATCTCTCTCTTTAATTTCTATCGGTTTGTAAAAGGGAATTGAATTTTGTTGTTGTTGTTGAAGGTGGCGGTTTTGGTAGTTGTGTCGGTGTTGGCGTTAGCGATGGTGGTTGTGGTTTGATGGTCAGGTTGAGAGGGAGAGGGAGAGGGAGAAGCAGGGGGCTTCTTTGTGGGAAGAGGGTAATAGTAGAAAAGGGAGTCCGTGCCATCCATCGGTCAAAACAAAGCTCTGTGTTGTTTTGATTAGCCTGGTGCGATTCAACTTTTGGTTGAAGGGTTTAATTTAAAAGAAAAATCAATTCAATAAAATGTTCATACGATCAAAAGAAAAATAATTCAAGTATATAATATTTAATAAATTAAAATTGAAAACATATAAAACTTTTATAAAAATTATAAAACTATCTAAAAGAGCTCAGTCTTTTACTGTAGCCATAGAGACAATTCACTGTGGACTCGAACAATTTCGGCCTTGCGTCGCGCGAGTTCGTCCGCCTGTTTTTTTTTCGATTTTGAACAGTGCTTTGACGATTTTAGCCCCGGTAATGAGACAAAATAGGGCTCGGTCTGGCGGTAAAAAGGGCTGGGGATGAGGGTCATTCCTGTCATTGCACGCGGACAGACCGGACCGGACCGGTCCGGTCCGCCGCACTTTTTTTTAATATATTTAAAAAATGGCTAATTACTCTTCTAGCCCCTAATAAGACAAAAATATTATTTCGGTCCAGGGGTAGTACGGTAATTGACCTTTGTTTTTTTTTTTTAGTGTTGTCGGTTTGTCAGTGCGTGTTCCGCACGCGCCAGCCTTTTGCACGCCCCACGCCCTGTTTAGGTGGCGCGTGCGGTGTCCTCCGGTGTCTGGAGACGGGATTCCGCCGTGTATCTAGATGCGTCTCCGCGTGGTCTTCCTCACGAGGTGGCGCGTGTACCATAAAAATGTCCGTAGACGCGTCGGATTCCGGTTAAAGCGCCGGCCACGTTTCTCTCTCTCTCCTGCACGTAAAAAGTGCAGGAGAGTCCCCCATTTTGTGATACTTTTCGTTTCGGTCCATTGACTTTCGATTTTGTGTTTTGTCCTGATTTTGGTTCGATTTTGGTTCAATAAGTTTTGATTTAGTTCGATTGGGTCCTCCAATTCGAATTGATTGAATGTCAATGTTGCACTTCGGTCCTCCTTCTTTTAATTTTCAGATTGGGTTTAAATTATTCAATAAATACAGTACAGAAGTTTTGATTTATTCAATTGGATCTTTTTATTGAAATTGATAATATATTGAATTTTCATTTTGGCCCTTATAGTTTTAATTTTTTATTTTAATCCCTTGATAAATTCATATTTGTGTTTTATTTTCCATAATAATAATAATAATAATAATAATAACAGTAACAATAAAAATAATAATAATGATAATAATAATAATATTATTATAAAAAAATATAATTAGAATAATAATAATAATAATAATAGTTTTGATTTTTGATTTTAATCCCTTGATAAATTGATATTTGTGTTTTATTTTCCATTATAATAATAATAATAATAATAATAATAATAATGATAATAATAATAACAACAAAATATTATTATAAAAAATATATAATTACAATAATAATAATAATTATTATTATAATAATAATAATAATAATAGTTTTGATTTTTGATTTTAATCCCTTGATAAATTGATATTTGTGTTTTATTTTCCATAATAATAATAATAATAATAATAATAATAATAATAATGATAATAATAATAACAACAAAAATAATAATAATAATAATATTATAAAAAATATATAATTACAATAATAATAATAATAATAATAGTTTGAATTTTTTATTTTAATCCCTTGATAAATTGATATTTGTGTTTTATTTTCCATTATAATAATAATAATAATAATAATAATAATAATAATAATAATAATAATGATGATGATGATGATGATAGTAATAATAATAATAACAACAATAATAATATTTTTTTCCTTACTCTTTTGTTAATGTGTTTAGGTTTTTTTCTCTCAATAAAAATAATGATAATAATAATAATAATAATAATAATAATAATAATTTTTTTTTTCCTTGCTCCTTTGTTAATGGGTTTAGGTATTTTTCTCTCAGAATAATTTGATAATTTTTATTGTTTTAACAGTGATAGCAATGATAAAAAAAAAATTGCTTGATCTTCTGTTGAGGTTCTTAGGATTTTTTTGGCAATGATAATTTTTTGACAATAATAATAATGATAATTTTAGAAGTTGAGACTTCAATATTATTGTTATTATAATTGACAATATTGATATCTTTTAGTATACCAAATTTTATATATTAAAATATTATATTTTAATCTTAACAACTGTAAAAATTATTTTTTTTCACCCGCACTACACCCACAACGTAGTGCGGGCAGTTGACTAGTAAGAACTAAATTAAAATATATTGCATAGGACGCGAAGCATTTCGCAGAAACCAGCAAAGAATATGTGCATTGCTTGGCTCTGTGTGGCCAGCATAAACTTTTTGTAACACAACAAAATTGGGATAATGGTGGATTGATGAAAGCCCAGATTACAGAACCTGTCTTTTATTGATTTTTTAAAGTTCAGAAGGATGTGATTGAAAGAAATTATTAAAGAAGAAAAGTTTTCCAACTGAAAGAATAATCCCAAAGCAAAACTTTTGGAAGATTCATGGAAGCTGTATCATGGAATTTGCAAAAAATGTTTTTAAAATGTTTTTTATTTTAAAATATATTGAAATAATATATATTTTTTATTTTTTAAAATTTATTTTTAACTCCAAAATCTTAAAATATTTTAAAACATTAAAAAAAATTAATTTGAAGTAAAAAAAATTGTTTTTTAAATATAAAAATAAGTACTTGAGAGTTGAGACCAAGGTTATCAATACTGTTTTGGTTGATGCTTCATTTTTTTCAATTGGAACAGAATATTTCGATTTCAGAGCGTTTCTGCGCGCTATTTCAGGGTTGTACTATTTATGTGTGTGAATGTATATAATTAAATATATTAATTCAAAAAATATTAGCTCAAATCCAAAAATAAAATTATTTAGAATTGTGCAATTTAATCTAAAACAGACATAATAAAATGATTTTTTGAACAAAATTATGAACATATATAATACTATGAGAATGTCATCATCAATCTCGCAAGGTCATTATATTCTTTAATTGCTCTGAAATTTTAACATAATATATATAAATATAACAAGAGACTCTTTGTAAAATTTTATCTCAATCTAATAGTCAGATTAAGAGATATGATTGATATTATAAAATTTGTTATTAGTTTAAAAAATACTATTTGGCCGAAACGGAATGGATGAAATAAACCGGAATATTTCAACTGTTATTTGACCGAAAAATCTAAAACAAACTAAAATTTAAATCAAGATAAAAACAATACTGTTTTATTTTATTTTTTTAATTAATATAAAATATTTTGACTGTTTCGATTGAATCGAAAGTAGCCGACAACTATTGTTGAGACATGGTAATTTAACGTTGTGTTCGACAATTTCTATGTCGTGTCGTTTTGGCTATTTTGGGATATCTATTAGCTAGTGGTGAAGAGAGCATTATTAGCCGTCCATGTGTAAGTTTTCAATCTCCAGGTTTTTCATCGACCGTTCATCTACTGACTTTTATCTCTCTTTTTTTCTGGCAGGTTCTTCAACTTCCATCTTTTCAGTCTCTTCTATGGTCTCTCTTGAGAAAAGCCTTTTCTTTTCCAAAAGAAATTGGGGTTTACAAGAAGAAGAAGAGATTAGGGATTTTGTTTTCTTCAATCCCTGGGATCACCACTGATTTTTATAAGCCTTGTTAGAGAGAAATATAAAAAAAAAATTATTTTTATTTTAGATTTTTTTAAAATTAAATTTTTTAGTATTTTTAAATTATTTTTATTTTCATATACTAATATCAAAAATAATACTAGTAAAAATTATTTTAATATATTTTTAAATAAATAACTGTAACCTCACTCTAAACAAACAATTTCAATGCTCTTTAGGATTGTGTTATGTTTCTAAGAAACTTGATTTTTTATGTTTTTAAACTGCACTGATAATAAAAATATTTTATTTAAAAAAACTTTTATTAAAAAGAGAATAGAGACTAGATTTTCTTTGATATAAATTTCATTTCTCTCCAATGGCAAGGAGTTTCCATATAATTAACAAGGAGGTTCACAAATCACAACAAGATTTGGCAGTACAATTATATTTGTTTTTAAAATATTTATAAAATATAAAAAGATTTTTTTTTTAAATCCCTTTTACGTAAAAACAAGCAATGCCTTATAATTACAAACTCCTGCTAATGGTTGAAACGATCGTGTACATCAAGGTGGTGGGACAGGTCAGGATAGAACACACACCAGAATTCACTGAAAACGGTAACGTAATACTTGAAACCAAACATTGGTTCCCACAAATATTGTCTGTCCACTGAATCAAAAAAAAAAAAAAATCAACTGCCCCATCCATGACCAAGCCCGTATGCATCCATGTAACCAGCTCCATGAGCATGAGCATGAGCATGGCCATCATGATGGCCGTGACCACCATGACCATGATGATGGTGATGGCCATCCTTTGCTTCGTCGAGCATTTTCTGTACATGCTCCGGGATAGGTTCTTCTTCAACCCGCCTCACTGATTTTGGTAAGGAGGAAACAAATTTAACTATATTCTCAGCGAGCTCATCAGCAGCATTTTCCTGAGATCACCAAAACAAATTGAAAAACTTGACTTGGAATTAAAGGAACTCATCACTAACCCTGGTGATAGTTAAAAAAGATCAACAGAAACTCAACATCTAATAACATGAATTATTATTTTTGGATTCAAAGAAACCCCACCCCTTGAAAAGCATATTTTGTGGGTCCAGATAAACAAGTAAAACCCTAGCTGTCCTAGACTCTTACAAGAGGTGCATGTCCTGACTCGAACTCGAGACCTGCTGTTTAGATCTCAAACCTCTTGTCATCACGCCACGCCCTTGGGGAAAATAATATGAATTATGCTCCTTGTCAAATTCTATTCTTAAGTATAGTGCCAAGCATCTATGGAAAGACAGGGTATATCTTCTAACAATCTATTCTATACACTTTAAGGTTTGAGGTGGCTGTAGAAATATCAGGGGACAAATTCACAACCAGCTCATCTAATTGGGAGGGCAGTTTTAGCAAGGCAGATAAATTCCTGTTAAGTTGCCAAATAGGGATGAGGTGATTCAAGAAGAACATATCTAGAACCTGAAATCAAATCATCATGGTTGGTGATGCAATCTGTTCATGAAATAGTAGGAAGTCATTGTTCATCGAAGTTAGCTCCAAACCAATCTTATACATCAATCAGCAGTCTGTAGTGCAATCTAAAAGCAGGCATCTCTAGAAACTACCAGCAATGCTCAACTACACTCTACTTCAACCTGTACTAAATAGCCACAACTGATTCAACAGTCGGTTGAACTCGAGATTCAATCGATTACTACATATGAGATACTGTGTATGTTTGAGCTCTGTCAAACCACTCAATGTCTAAGATCAAGCACGTAAAGAGATTAAAATTTGCAGATTTAGCCTACATCACTGAGTGAAAAACACTGAGTGAAAAACTTGTTAAAAGCAACTAGGCTCATATCATTCCCTCCATTACATGCATTTCTCCAGACAAGAAAGTTAAATTATGTTCTCTCCCCGTCACATGATAAGTTCAAGGTCTCCGGTAGAGAAGAACAAAAACGAGTTAAAATGTAGGATTAAAAAAATGAAAGGAAAATTGAGAAGACAGGTAAAGGAGGCTTTGGGTTATTTGTGTTTTCCTCTTATTAGTCAAAAGTCACACACACCAAGATAAATTCTAACTCCTCAACAAATAATATGATCGACAAACAGAACCATTATAAACGCCAAGATCATGTACAATTTTTTCACTGAAAAGACTAGGTAAATCTTGTAGAAAACCTAACACTTTTTATGAAACTTTTTTCCAAGACCTCTGAGGTTATGTTTTTTGGAAATCTTGTTGTAAGAACATCCAGAATTTGGAACCATCTCATTGAAATGGGAGGACAGTTTTGACAAAGCAGGCAATTTGCTCTTTTCATCAATAAGGGACAAGGAGAGTTAAGAAGAACAAATTTAAATAACATCTAGAAAATGGATCTAATCATCCAAAAAAATGTTTCCTAGTTCCAGCTGCTTAGAACCAAGAACATGCTTGAGAAACTTAGGCAAGCAGTCATTTTTCATTGATGTTGGCTCCAAGCATGTTGCATATGTCATTCAATAGTTCAATAATTTGGACCTCATTGTAGGGAGCTCTAAGATGGAGCATAGCCCAGCTACCAAAGTCTCTACTGACCCCAATTTCAACCTATACTAAATAGTTACAGATGATTCGAGAATAGGTATTAACCTATACACATTGTTATATGCCGTTCAATCTAGCTATCTGTCAAACTAAACAAGATCCAAGGTTAGTCATTGGTCCATGCGTTCATATAGAACCATTTCACCAAGCATGATGCGATGTCCAAAAACATTCATTGTAAAATAAAATTTAAAATTCATGCTCTCACAAATCACCATACACAGTTAAAAACATACAGTACAGCACGGTAAGAATTCTCACCTGAGGCCAGCGCCCACCAGAGTGTGTGACAAATTTAGCCTGCGGAAGCGCGGTGGCTACCTTACGTCCCTCCTCGCTCCATTCTTTTGACCAGCTACTACACCAAACAACCTGCATTGGGATTCCCTTTATCCCATCCAAACCACCCCATTCTGCAATATCAAAACTTGAATTCAATTTCTTGCCTGTAGCCACAACAGATCTCCTCCCATCCCTCCCATTCAACATCATTCTATTTGCCGCCACATCCAAACCACCAATCCCCCTTGAGCAATACATTCTAATCAACCATTCGTACACAAAATTAACGCCTAAAACCACCTCTCTGAGCACTGGCACTTCCAGAACACACAAAGGCAAAGCCGGTCTCAACCCTGTATCAACCAGAGTCACACTCCTAATCGATCCTGAATTTTTCAAAACCCAATTCGCCACCATTCCTAAACTCGAATCGTGCAAAACCAAATGCACAGGAGCTAACCCCAATGTCTCGATCACTTGGCCTAAAACCAAGCCCGTCTCTTCGCTACCCAATACAATAGGCTTAACAATACTCCTTTTTTCACTATAATGAGACAAAATCTCCTCGTACGGAATCTGTCCAGTTTCAACCATGTTATCAAATGCCCAAAAAATACCCTTTTCTTTAATCAGTGCATAGGCATCCTTAAACCTCTCTAAGACCCCATTTCCTCTCTCTTCACTAGCTTCCATAGACTTGTCAGAAAACCCATTTCCAGGTAAATCAAACACAACCCCATGAACCCCTTTTGAACCCAAAAGGTCTACAACTTTCCTAAAAGAAAATGAACTTAGACCCAACCCGTGAACAATCACAACTTTTTCACTCGCAAATTCTCTTTTACCACTCTCTAACACAAAAACCTCACTTGATGGCTGGTTTTGAGCTATTTGGACTTTAATTGTACGCCCTTTTGAGTAGTGTTGGCGTAGTGGGGTGGAGAGAGAAAGGAAGAAACTTTTGGGGTCTGGATTTGAGTAGAGAGAGGACAAACCAATTGCTAGAAAAGTGACAAATGAGACTGAGACAGTGAAATAGAACCAGAAAACAAAAGGGTTGTTTCGTGTCTGTGCTTGTGCTTGTGTTTGTGGTTTAGTATGTGTCATTGGCTTTGGTTTTGGCTTTCGTTTTGGATCTTTGGAAGGTGAAGTTGGCTCCTCTGTTGATTCTCGGCCATTTTGAGGTTGTATTTCTGCTTCCTCTGTGATTATTGCCATTGTTAATGTTGAGAGACAAGAAGAGATCTATCGATCGGGAACTGCAAGTTACACTACAAAAGTAAAAACAGGGAGGAATGTTGAAGAAGTTATCGCATTTTGAAAAAAAGTTATACATTCATCTCAGTCTCTATCTATGGTGAATATTTCAAATCAATCATCAAACTAAATCTTCTTGTAATTGTACCATCCAACTGTTATCATTCCACCGATATAATCTTTTGATTGGCTTGAAAAAGGATAGTGGAATATATTAATATTCACCCCTCTAGTTTATATTAAATTAGTAACCAAGATTTTATTTAAAATTAAAATATTTCATGCCAAAGTATATCTTTAATAAAAAAAATTCATAAGAAATAATGAAAAAAACACAAGCTAGTTATTATAAACACAACTTAATATCTTTTTATTTTCATTCAAAATCTCACTACAATCGACATAAAAAAGTATTATGACTAGAAAAAAATAATAATATATATTATTTTTATTATAATATAACTTGTCTTTTCTTCTTTAAAAAATAGATATTGAATTAATTAATATTTTATAAAAAAATTTATTTTAATGATTATGATATTCTTAATAAATCCTAGATTAAATATTTTTTTCAGATTTTATACATAAACTAGAGCGTGTGTGAGAAATTTGTTTGCTTCCAAATTAGTCTTCTCATTACTTGAAAGATAAATAAACCAACTCCGCCAAGTTTTATGAATGGAAAATGAACTAAAATGTGAAAATAGTAATAATTAGGTAGCATAATCGAAATAATATATAGTCCCTGAACTAATCTGTAGTTAACCCAAAAAGATCCTAAACAGGGTGTCGTTTATGGGGTGTCATCATGATTTTCTGCAAGAAAAAAAAAGGAGTGAACTTTATTGCCCTTTACAGTTTACACTGAAAAGACCTTATCTTTTCCTTCAATTCTCTCTGTGAGTTTCTCTAACATGCACTCGATCTCATCACCAGCTGTGATGCATCCTCTCTCTCTCTCAGCTTCATCTCGCTTTCTCTCTCATAAACTTTTAATTCCTAGTTCCTTTTTTTCAAATTTCAAAACAACCCATCAAGGATTTCACACAAATTTCACTAAAGTTCCTACTTTGATCAGAAATTGTACTAGCCCTCCTGTCTCTGCAAAACCATCTTCACAAATTAGATGGAACCGTACAAAAAAGTCGGAACCGGACAAGAAGCTTCAAGCTCTACGTGAGTTGTTTTCTAGGCCTGGGATTGGTATTGATGCTTATATTATACCTTCTCAGGATGCTCACCAAGTAAGAATTTTTTTAGGAAAAACTTTTATTTGGGTTTCTGTTTTGGTGTATTTGTTACGAGAACTCAATTGTGTTTTGGATTTTTTATGCATTTGTATTGGTGTTTGAATGTTGTAGTGATTTGAAGTTGTAGGGGTGCATGCTGGGAACTTATGATATGTTGCTAAAGTTTGTTTTTGGTGTATTTTTGTTTAAAGTGAAATGGGATGTTTTGTTTTATATTATCGTAAT
The DNA here is from genome assembly GCA_027405865.1 of Salix purpurea. Lineage (NCBI taxonomy): Eukaryota > Viridiplantae > Streptophyta > Magnoliopsida > Malpighiales > Salicaceae > Salix > Salix purpurea. The sequence continues at coordinate 22,187,773 of CM050333.1, forward strand.
GAAAAATTGATGTTTTCCGGTGTTTTTAGTGGTAGAATTTGGAGTTTTGACGAGAATGGAATTATGCCCTTTGTGTTAGTTTGTTGAATTATAATAGTTTAGCTTATTAATCACTAGTGTTAGCTAATTTTGTGTTTTTTGAAGGTTATTAATGAATCATTTATACTAGAGCATCTGCATTTGCTGGATATGCTTTAAGATTGTCCGGCTTGTGCATTGCTACGATATTACCCGGGCTTTTTAACTACTTCTAATAAGCCTTTCCCATTGTGGTTGCTAGAGTGAATTCATTGCTGAATGCTATATGCGGAGGGCGTATATATCAGGGTTCACTGGTAGTGCTGGCACTGTTGTTGTCACAAAGGAGAAGGCAGCACTTTGGACAGATGGTCGATATTTTCTCCAGGTTTGAAAGAATAGTTTATTTTTAATTAAAGTAGAGTTTGTGGTTCTAAATGGAGAAGAAATAGTAGTTGTAATTTTTCTTTTCCTTTTATGATTAGGCTGAGAAGCAATTGAATTCTAATTGGATTCTCATGCGGGCTGGTAATCCGGGAGTCCCGACAACAAGCGAATGGCTTAATGATGTTTTGGCTCCTGGGGCCAAAGTTGGCGTTGATCCGGTGAGCAATTTCTCAACCTCCTCAAATTGAATTCCCCTAGTTTCTTGTTTTTTGTTTCTGGTGTAAATTTACGTTGAAGTTCTGGTATTCATTATTTGATCATCATTCATTGTTTGTTTTGAGCACATGCTGAATCACTTTCTCTTTCTGCATGTGAGCATGTGCGGATTTTGCGTGCAGACTTTTTTTCCTTCTATTGGAATGATTTGCTATCCAAATGTTAATTGTTCTAATCATTCCTTCGTCCCAATTTCTTTGTGTCTAGAACCATCGTTTTAATTATGATATGCATTGTCATTCTTCAACCTTGCCAATGTATGATGCCATGTCTTTGACTTTGTGAAGGGAGCAGTTTCTTTTCTCTTTTGATGCTGCCGAGGAATTGAAAGAAGCTATAGCTAAGAAAAATCACAAATTGGTTTACTTGTACAATCCAAATCTCGTGGATGAAATATGGAAGGGATCTAGGCCAATGCCTCCAAACAAACCAATAAGAGTACATGAACTAAAATATGCTGGTGTAGATGTTGCATCAAAGCTGTCTTTCCTGAGGTCCGAGCTCCTTGATACTCGTTCATCTGCAATCATTGTTTCCATGCTTGATGAAATTTCCTGGCTGCTGAATTTGGTAATTACCTCCACCCCTTCATTTTTGGACACGTTCTCTTAAACATTGCAGCAGCAGAGGTGCTTGCAAACCTTATCCTTACATTACTGTAGTCTTTGCAACTTCAAAACTAATCTAAAATAATGGCAGTGCCATTGTATTCTGGAATTTTTATCAATTTGTCAAACTTACACAAGGGAAGAATACAATCTTAAGTTAGTCGTTCAATTATACTTCCTACTTCTGTACTTTTTTGGATAAGCCGAAGCTAACCACGGGTATCCAGGCCGCTGGGTCTGACTAATCCCGGGGGTGCACAAGGCCTCGGCAAGCATGTTTCCCACAAGTGCACCACGGTTAAGTCAAGGGCTTCGCCCAAGTCCGATGGCCCCAAGGAATTGTTTGCACCTGAGCGGATTCGAACCTGAGACCTCATGGGGAGCACACCCACGAGCCCCAGGCCTCCACCGCCAGGCCAACCCCCTGGGGTTCCTACTTCTGTACTTGTTATTTCTAAATGGTGATCTGTGTATCTATTTATTCTACAGAGAGGAAGCGATGTTCCTCATTCACCTGTTATGTATGCGTACTTGATAGTAGAGGTTGATGGAGCCAAATTATTTGTAGACAACTCTAAAGTCACGCCAGAAGTGTTGAATCATCTGGAGAATGCAGGTGTTGAATTGAAGCCATATGACACCATCCTTTCTGAGGTAGAAAGGTAAATACTCTAGCTTTTTTCTTTCCAGCAGCACTGGAAACGTGCCAGTATTATTGCTGGATAGTGTTAGGTAGAAGTTACTCTCTCTATGTTCATACTTAAAGAACCTTGTTTCTATTGATGAATGGTTTTCACATGTGCACAACAATTCTTGTGCCTTTGCCATTGACGACTAGCCTTGCTGTCAGTGTTTTATATGCCTATGTTAAACTGGTGCCTCTGAGACAAAATGAAGTGTCATGTTCATAATATGTACATTGATGCCTATACAGATGTGTACCATAGTCTGGAATGTGTGTTTTGTCTCTGGAACTGGAATTGGACTTGCTTCTTGTTATATGTGCTGACAGGCTTATTATGTGACCATACTCTGAAATATGTATTTCTTTTTTCTCAATCAGTTTGGCTGCAAAAGGTGCTGAACTCTGGTTTGATACATCTTCAGTTAATGCTGCTATAGTCAACACATATAAGTCTGCCTGTGATAGGCATTTTGAAATCCATGTAAGTGATCGTAAAGGTAACTTACATAATGGTTCCAATGATCAATCTTGGGGCCCTTCTGGAGTTTACAGGGCATCACCTATCTCTCTGGCAAAAGCTGTGAAAAATCATGCTGAGTTAGAAGGCATGCGCAATTCTCACTTAAGGTACTTACCTCTGTCATTGGAATCTATTTTGTGTTCATGATTGTAAAAGCTGCCTTGTATTTTACTGTCTGTTCTACATTTGAATGTTGTATTAATTAGCATGCCTTAAAAACTGAGATTGAAAATTGTGTTATCCATCAAAGGTCAAATTTTCCAAGCAGTTTTATACGCTATTACATGAAGTAAAAGCTGCTGTCTTTTCTGCATTTACTAATTTGATTCTCTATCCTCCTTGGAAGATCTATCAATAAAATTATCTTGAAAAATGAAGCCTCATCCACGTCTCGTTAGTATACACCATTTAAATGGGCTGAATAAAATTTTATGGTTTTGTTAACCTTGAGAATTTTTTCGTCGTGTCTGTTGTTATCAAAGCCAGATTTGTGAAATTCTTAGTAAGAACGATATCATGCTTTGGATGAAATTTTCAAGAAAAGATAGTAAGCGAGCACAGGTTAATGGTTCTTTAAGGATGAAAAGCATCTGCATCTTCAGTTTTAAACCTGTTTATATAATTATTACCCAAAATAAATAGCTGATGATGTTTATGACACATGCTCAATGTGATACTTAACATGCAGGGATGCAGCTGCTCTGGCACAGTTTTGGGTCTGGCTGGAAGAGGAAGTTGACAAGGAGGTGAAATTAACAGAGGTAGATGTTGCAGACAAACTTCTTGAATTCCGTTCAAAGCAGGCTGGTTTCATTGATACTAGCTTTGATACAATAAGTGGTATATTGACTTTTCATCCTTTTGTAACTCGTAACATATTGAAAAGGATCATTATTATAATCTGTGTCATTATTAGGATGATCTGATCTTGCAGGTTCTGGAGCAAATGGTGCTATCATACACTACAAACCTGAACCAGAGAGTTGTAGTGTTGTGGATCCAAAAAAGCTCTTTTTATTAGATAGTGGAGCTCAATATGTTGACGGAACAACTGACGTAACAAGGACAGTTCACTTTGGGAAACCTACTGCACGAGAAAAGGAATGCTTCACTCGGGTTTTGCAGGTGCTGGGTCTTTTTTGGTCTAATTCATACATAATACATTCCCAGAGTTGCACCATATGATGGGGCTTTGAAGGGAACAGATAATTTGGCATCATAGGTTACAAAATTATTATTTAGACTGATAAGATTTATGCCATAAAATCCTCTCTCCCTCTCTAAAGCATACCACTTTGGATACATATGTATATATGATTTATAGACAATGAATATGGATCAAATTGATATGTTCTAATTAACTATGACATTTCAGGGTCATATTGCTCTGGATCAGGCAGTTTTCCCTGAAAATACCCCTGGTTTTGTATTGGATGCATTTGCCCGTTCATCTCTTTGGAAGATAGGGCTTGATTACCGGCATGGTACTTGTCCTGCCAATTTATTACTAGACTTAATCTGTGAAGGGAAATTTTATGAGGGGATACATGTCAGACTTGATCAGGAGGAAGAATAAAGTTTTAATTCACTTGCTCCTTCCTTCAATCTATTAGGTACTGGGCATGGTGTGGGAGCAGCATTAAATGTTCATGAAGGTCCTCAAAGTATTAGCTTTCGATACGGAAATATTACTCCCTTGCAGAAAGGAATGATTGTAAGCAATGAACCAGGGTACTATGAAGATCATGCTTTTGGCATTCGAATTGAGGTACTATCATAATCCAGCTACATCTCCTTGGATTAGAAAATCTACCGTAGCTACAACATCACTTGATTGTTTAACTCTAATAATGAGTTTGTCCATTTCATTTTTATCATGCATCTTGTATCTCTTGGTTGGGGTCTTAATGCTATTTTTTTCTCACGGATCATGCACAATAAATACAGTGATAGAAAAGAGAGAATCTGTACTGTAATACTAATAGATGCAGAACAACCACATTATTAATGTAGTTTGAAGGAAGCATGGTTTCTCTGTCATTTACACTCGGGAATTCTGTATAATTGATAGTTATACTTTTTCAGTATTTTTATTTGCTGTAAAACTTGAAGTGGTTGGGAAACTTGCTTGAATTCTCTTATGTTTCTTGTCATGATTGGATGGGCATTACTTGAATTCTCTTATGTTTCTTGTCATGATTGGATGGGCAGTAGGCTTATTGCTTTGTAGAAATGTCCAGTGCTCATATATTCATGTCATCCTTGGTAGACACAAAGTTTAAGGGGACTCGTGAAGCCAGCCCTAGAGTTGTATATTCTACTAGTTTAGCTGAGTATATGCCTTAGCACACTCCATATACCCCTGTGAATATTCATGTCCCTTGCAAACACACTTGGACATATGTACTCGCTTGCCCTTGTTTGTACAATTATCTGGATAATGTTGATGTTAAAGTTAATATTTGTTGCTTATGTCAACTGTTCTGCTGAATGGTTGATACATAACCTCTTCCTCACTATTCATGCATTTTCTTGTGTTTAATCTTGGTTTTCTTCTTGCAGAATCTCCTTTGCGTTAAAGAGGTTGACACCCCGAACCGCTACGGAGGAATAGAGTATTTGGGATTTGAAAAACTCACTTACGTCCCCATCCAGGTATGCTAGTGATCACCTGGTAAAGTTTAACGTGTGAATTGTGAGGTTGCCAAAGAGACAAAAGTATTGAATTCTCCTTTGTTTGCACCACAACAGAGAAATTGAACCTCGGCCAGAACTTAAGTTAAAGTGAGAATATAACCTTTCTTAGGTTGTTAGAATAATTGATTTTATTTGTTATCTTATTATCTCTCATCTTGATTTTTATTATATTGTAGCTTTTATCTTTCTTGAATTTTGTGTTTTTGCGACACTCAATCCCTTCATTTATTTTTTATGAAGCGGTAATTATTTTCCATTTCTTGCATGTCCGAACTTCTGTTACTTGTCATTGCAGACTAAATTAGTAGATTTGTCCCTACTCTCTGTTGCGGAGGTTGATTGGCTCAATAATTACCACGCCCAAGTTTGGGAAAAGGCAAGTACACATCAACCAATATTGTAAACAGTCGTATGCTTCTATTGTTGTTAAAATTTACCTCCACATAACTGATTGTATCATAAGAGAAATGGAGAAGAAAGAAGAGCATTGATGTTTCTTTATCTCTAACTGAGAAGATGGTCTATGAATCTGTTGTAGTTCAATCCGTGTTTCTCATCAACGAGGCTGAAACCTGAATTGTTTGTGGGCACAATCCATTTCTCCAATCAATCTTGCACAACTCACCAAGCCTTTTCTTCTTCATCTTCTTATTTTTTTGCAATTTTATTTTGGCAGATGGTTAGTTAGTCATTGTGGTTGTGCATTTACAATTACCCTAACCATAGAGACTTGCAGGTTTCACCGCTGCTGGATGGTTCTGCCAGTGAATGGCTTTGGAATAACACACGACCGCTTGTCAAACAGTGATCTTGTCCTGTCCATCCATTGTTTCTTTTGGATTGTTAAGTTACGAGTTATCTGTACATATAATATAAGGTATCATTTTTACTTTACAGAGCTGTTTTTTTCTGCATGAATATTGATTGGCTGAAATATGAAGTGGGATTTGAGGAAATTGGTGAGTGGTTTTTTTTTAATGCATGCAGCTGTTGGTAAAGCTTTCAGAAGTAGGCTTTCTTTGAGGATTCAAGGGAAACCATTCCTGTTTGTATGAAAAGCATTGGAAATGGCTGTATACATGCAATTGTTGGCATTATTCAACACAGGGCTTGGTTGCAAAATAAAAACTCATGATACCCATCTCAGTGTACGAATGGCTATTATGCCCAGTAATTAGATTTCTAGACCCTTTTGTATTGATCACATTCTTGATTTCCTTTCTTTCCACAAATGAAGTGTCCAAATCTGGGGAAGATTTTCCTCGAAACCAAACATCAAACAAGGGACACCTGAACAATTTGCTGAGAGCGCAGTAGATCACTTGATATGTTCTACGTAAGAGATTTGTTTCGAAGCTGCTCCTCGATTCATCATCAAACTCCTTTTTTCATAATTTGAAGGTGCATATTAATGGCTGCGCAGTTTCGTAATGAAACTGTAAAAGTAAGTTTGCAAAGCTGGACTTATTCGATGTCTACATCAGTTTCAGGAGTTAGGCCATACGAGGGGGTGCTTGTAATAAAAATGGATCTCCATTTCAATCTTTAGGCCAAGAAAGAGTTTTTTTACACCAATCAACCTCACTCGTTTAACTAGTAGTATTGTAATAGTTAATTAAAAAAAAATCATGTGTTTGGAATTGCATTTTTTATTCTACTGATAAAACTAACTAATGAATTAGTATTCTAATTTAGTATCCTCTCTTTCATTTGATAAGAAATAAATGAAAATATGTTTTTATAACAAAATTAAATTTTAAAAAATTAAAGTGGCCGATTGTCTATAAGCCTAAAAAGATACGGGATGGAAATAATTTTTTATATGAAATTCAAAGTCACCACTTATTTTACCCATTATTTTCACTTTGATCCTTTGACTTTTAATCCAACCTCTTCTTCCAAAAGAATATGCAATGGGGTGCTGATTTGGACTCAAAAAAACTAAATTGTGTAAAAAAAGAGTTTGAGAACTAAGTTGAATAAATTAACTATTGCAATCCTTGAGAGGATAAACAACGTTGGCGGCTACAGTGTTTCCCCCGCTTGAATTAGTTTCTATTAATTTGTGAGGATTTAAACATGAAAAGGTTTTTAGTAATACTTGGTTATATACTATAAAGTTTATTTATTTTTTTATTATAGAAAAAAAATACAATCTACAAAGTAACGTAGAATTTCTAGCATATCGTTCACAGATCAAACTGACAAGTCTGAAAAATATAAACATATCTAAGAAAAACAGCATGCTTTCACAGAGCCCGTTGAAGCCATAAAACGGGGCACTCCTAAACCCAAGTTCAAAGTGCGGGTACGTATAACAAGAATCATCTGCCCAGCAGACCAAGAGAACCAGGAAACATCCTCCATATCTACTAATGTTTTTGAAGAAATCACGAATGATAAAAGATTCCATGTTTTTGTATGTACCTGGTTTTCCGTTAATAGATAAAAACCGGCGGAACTCAAAATACATGACAACAGCAGCTAATTTCATCCTTGCATGATCACCATCTTCGGCCAACAATTGGGGGAGCAGTCAGCTACTCTCTTTTTTTCTCTTTTTTTTGAGAGTTGCAAGTGTCAAGATCAAAGAATCAAATGGAATGCTCTTTTCTCTGTGGTGCAAATATGGTGAACTCGTTACAACTTCAGCAGCTTTGGATCCGATGCAGAAAGCTCGGCGTACATGTTTGATATTGCTTTGGCAAAGTATTCCTTCGCTTGAGGCCTCTTGACCTGCAAGGTTACCCAGATCAAAACACACAAGAAATTCTCCGCCCAATTGCTGTCACATTTTGGTACTACAAGTGGCATGTGTAAGAAAGATGATATGAAAGCTTGTAAGTTATAACCACTCATACACATCCAAAATATGTATCGAGGGGTTATCTGAGATAAAATGTTTTGTGACAGCTTTACCTTGAATGTTGGCGTGAGTAGTCCGTTCTCCATGGTGAATGGTTCGGGCACCAAAGTTACAGCTTTTGCAAATTCGAAACCTCTCAACTGTGCTTTTGTAAGTGAGTAAAAGTAAATACTAGGAAATGCAGATTGAAGGGTTACAAAGCATAATTGTCTGAAAACGCTACCTGTGCTTCCTTTCCAATCAGATCCATGTCAGCTAAAACTGCAGCCCTTGCTCTTGGATCATTGCATAATTGTCCTAAATCATCATACTGCACAAGAAAAGTTCACGAAAACCGCAAGGCAGTGCTGTTTGGTCATTAATGATCTCAACATACCGTACAGCCACGAAAAGAATTCTAGGCACTGTATTTAAGGAGACCAACCCACTTTCAAGAATCTAGCCTGTCATGATATCTTAACACTCAACAGTGAAATAAGTTCTGAGTTTGGCCAATGGCATTCATGGAAAATGTGCATTAACAAAATTGAGTAACAGGTGTTCTAAACCACTAGACCTTGTTAAAGAAAACATTTGCAGACAATAGTGATTGACAATAAATTGAGATTTACATCTCTTAATGATTTGTAATAGATAAAGATGCAACATTTCAATCTATCATGCCCTGTTTCAAAGTTTGCTCTTATCATGCTTCTGACAAAAGACATCATCGATAATCTTAGTAGCATTTAGTAAATTATGGTCAGAATCAATCATTTAGGTTTAATAGCAACCAGTAGAATCCCAACCGAAAGTTCTTTCATTTTATAATGCTCAAAAAGACTCCTGACTAGAGTTCCCGGAGTGAAATTTCTCACCAACAGAAAAATAAATAATAAATTAACCAACAACCTTGATCCCTTCAGACGCAGCCCAATCTCTCAAAACATCTGGCTCCACTGCAACTACAGCCACTAATGAGGAGTTGAAGCTATCACCTACAAGCAAATTAAGCCATCAGGGAATAGATCATAACTGAGAAGTTTGATATTCAATGTAAAACCCATGATCTTACCATATATAAAACACTGGGAAACAAATCTGCATTTTGTATACACATTCTCAATCTTCTCCGGTGCAATGTACTCACCCTGTGCCAACTTGAAAATATTCTTTTTCCTGTCATAAATTAACTGACAGTTTCAATACGGTGACAGGATTCAAACTTCAATCAATATATTCGGTATTGCTAGAAAGACACGGACAACTGATATTAAGATAATTAAAGTACATTTCAATTACTAGAAACTAAAAGCACAACATAATAAAAATAATCATCTTTCCACACAAAACCAAGGTAAACAACCAACCTATCAATAATCTTGAGCCGGCCTCCGGGTAACCACAAACCAATGTCTCCTGTATGCAACCAACCATCATCATCTATTACTTCTCTCCTGTCCAATTAAGCAAGCAGTCAGGTAGACTAATCATTTGCATAACATCTCAGTAACGAGATCTAATAGGATACTGAAGTTGATTACATTTGGACTTCGGCTTTGTAGTAGCCTTGGAAGATACTGGGACCCCTGACACAGATCTCTCCACGAGGATGAGGCTGATCCTCAGAGGTGTAATTCATTTCAGGAACATCCACCAGTTTTATTTCTGAAAGAGGAATATAAATGTGAATCATTATAGATAACAAACTTACACTCTAACTGGCCAGGCACACCAAGATAGAGGATAAACAACTTCTACTAGGAATTTCATTATGTAATTTTCCAACAATCACTTCAGCATCTATCCTGAATAGGTCATAAATGGCCTTTTGCTAGGTTTAGAAATTATAATGATCATGGATAAAGTATGTCAGAAAATTTAAAAGAAATCATCTATTTTGAATAGGCCATAAATCAGTCATGTGCACATGTAAACTCAAGAATACTAGAGTTAGAAATTAACTTAAAAACTGAAAGCATAGAGTGAACACTGTGCAGCAGGCATTGTTCACTCCCTCACAAAACATTGTGAGTGACATTGTTTATTTTTAAAAAATCATTTTAGTTCTTAAAGTTTTATTTGGGCAATTTGATCCTGATGGAAGACCAATTGATTTGGATTTCTCAGGCAATGATAGAATTGAAAGAATAGGGAACCAAATTAAAAACACGTCAAACATAAATAGCGTGTCAGAGATTATGTTAAAAATACACTTAAATTCTTGAACTTAAAAAATAACACGGTATAAAAATTCAAACAAGATCGTTTTTTGTACAAAAAATTATTTTTGTTATTTTTAAATCCCTAGTTAGAAAGAGGAGAGAGAAGAATCACTGGATTTCAGCAATGACAGAGAGTAGACGTTCAAGTCATTTCCAACCACAAAAAAAAAAAAAAAATGTGTCCACTGGTTCCGTTAGATGTGAAGAGCTTAATTGTGGTTGTTTTAAACATAAATATTTCCACAAGGAACATAAATCTAACCCAGATTGTTTTCGTGTTTTTGGACCTTTTTTATGTATTTCGAGTTTATGTATTGGTTTATAGGTGTTTAAAGAGCATTGACGAGGTTTTTTGGTTTGAAATGACTTAAAAATTGGGGTTTTTTGAACAAAATAGAGGCTGCCCTAATTTTCCAGCTACAACTGGGTGGCTTGAATTTAGACTCACAAGCAACGTGTCGTCTGCGTATTTTTTTAAAAAAACCAATAAGGGTTGATGACTATCAAAAAAAAATAAAGAGGCATGCAGGGCTAGGCTCCATCCACGAGCATGAGTTTTTCCTTGCAATGGCCACGGGAGCATGGGCTATTTTGGCTCTCTTTAGTGTTTTATTTTTTTTAAGGTTAAATATACATTTATGAAAAAAATTATTGAATCCAGTAAAGTCGATGACCCAAAACACGAGTTGTCATTTTTTATGGTTTTTTTTTTAATTGAATTTTTTTTAATGTCTATTTTTTAAAATTATGTTTCAATTAATATCCCTTTGTGATTTTTTTTTATTTAACTTTTTTTTGATAGAATTGTTTTTATGGTACTGTGTATTTAGTTTTTTAAAAAAAAATCATTGTGATTCATCTGTAAATTTTTTTATCTTTCATATAGATTAACTTTATTTTTGAAAATAAACAATATTTATTTTTAGATAATATTTCCAATACATGCAAACTTATATAATTTTTTTCTTATATTTTATTCAATCATTTAATATGTAGGCCTATTTCTATTACCGTTTGATTGAATAAAAAAATAAATTTCATAAACAAATTCAACAAGTATAATCGGATAAATATCTTGTCGAGATTAAATATTTTGATTTATACATGTCTTTTGACTTTTGCAATTATATTTTTAGTTTGTTAATGATTTGTCCCCTCTTATTAGCAGATATAGTTCTCAATTTATTTGAACTTTTCAATTAGCAAGATATTTTTGTATAAAAAATCATTTAAAAATCAGTATATATATTTTTTTTATAGAAACGTGGGTCAATTAGCTAATTAAAACTCATAACCTGTTATCATATCCATGAGAAAATCACGGAACATACAAGAGAGTGCCTGCCAAAGCCTACAGGTTGGTCCTGCATCAGCTGATCATCATGCAAAATGATCATACATTAAACAGCCCATTGACTTCAAATGGTTAAGTTTAGTAGATTGACTACCCTAGCACCGTGAATAAAACCAAGCACTCAGACCAACTACTTGGTACCAGGAAATCAAAGTGGTCCTAACATTTTCCTTAAAACACAAAAGTTCTATATCTTACCTTAAGTTGTAAGGCATAATTATGAATTTCCTAGAGCTTCTCTTGTAAATGTTTTTAGCCCACTAAACTTCCCCAACCGAATAGTAATTATTTGTTTTTGGTGAATCATCCACTAATAGTCAATAATCAGCATTTTTAATAATATTAATCAGTAATGGTTTTTTCTCTTATCCTTTCCTTCCTGCTTATTCCTGTTCTATTTCGTTTAAAGCATCTTCCAACAGTTTCAGCTAAACTACCACTAAAGCCCCGTAGCGAAAATTATATTATTCATATAGCATTAGGATGTTTACATCACACCAATTCACTTAGTCAATCCTCCTTTCTTTTCTAGAATCCTTTTTATCAAGGCGATTTCAAGGCACGAGACGTTTTGTACAAATAAAAGGATGTAATTGTGATGGCCATCTTTGAAATTCATTATTTCTTAAGTGCTAGCATCAGATTTATAAACGATAAAACTATGGGACACCAACTAAAATTGATATTTATCAACTAGAGAAAACTACTACATGTTGTAATTACTGATCCATGCTATAATTTCATATACCAGCGCATGTATATGGCAAACTTATTATGGTATCATCAACCAGGTATGTAACACTTACCGCAGGCAGGATTAGGAGACCCAACATGGCCAGATAAATTGTCACCCTGGTCCACACTGCTGATGACACAAGAAGTCTCGGTCATCCCATATCCCTCAAGTACTTGACAGCCAAAGCACCTATAAACCATGAGAAGTTTGAAGCAAATATGTAAGTTATTGATGTATTGATGATGCATTCCACCCCACCCCCCTTTCCCAACAAAAAAAAGAAGTGCACGTGCACACACAAGAGAGACAGATTTAAATATATAATGCATTAGGTTAGGAATTGACTTACACCCTCAGAAAGTCCATTACATCTGGAGATAAAGGTGAAGCACCTGATCCCATAAACTTCACTCGTCCTCCAAGTTTTTCCTTTATTTTGTTAAATACCAATCGGTCCCACATTGCTGATCGATTCTGGCCTGAAGCGTTGATATTAAACATTAACAAGAAGAAATATGACTCCACACATTATCTACCTCCTATTTAAGGAATGTAGCGGTCAGGTTTATAATCTACTGTTAGAACTTCAGTGTTTTGGGCTTAAATAATTGTTAAGAAAAAAACACTTCTGTAGAGTTGTAGGTTGACTAAACAACTAGTCATTGGCTATACATACCACTCATCAATGAGAAGATATCAACTATAACGTTAAAAAGTAGTCATTGGCTATACATACCACTCATCAATGCTTGCTTCTGAGAGTTGTAGGCAGCTCTAAATAGCCTCTCCTTTAAAACCCCAGAACTTTTCACCGCATTTATGATTCTGAGACAATAAAATTTATCAAACATGCCTGAATGACCATAAAGATTATAACGATATAAATTATGCGCTCCTAAGGCACAATCTTACCCATCATATATACGGTTATACAGCCGAGGAACACTACAAAATAGTGTTGGTCTTAAAGCAGCCAAATCATCCAGCAATTTCAAATTGTCCTGCAAGTTCAAGAAACTAAGCCACAAATGTGTTTGCATGAAGACACCCAAAATGTACCTAGGTAAGCATTAAAAAGAGATATTTGTATTAACTGCAGACCTACGTTTCATCTTTAGTTTCTTGAAATGTATGTGTAGTTTCATTACAGGGGTTATTTCATGCTCAGAACATCTGTGACACCAATATATCAGATCAGAAGATAGTCTCCTAACAAGATATCTTTTGCACTACTGTGCCCAAGAAAACTATGATAGAACCTATTTACTATGCATAATGACTTAACTATAAAATCTCCCTGGCAAAATTTTCTACCTCGCTACAGCATTCTTGAACTAGGCCAGACCACAAAAACTCTTTAACTAATCCCTAAGATAGGAATTGGAGTCATGACAACATGTGTGTGTGTGTGTGTGTGTGTGTGTGTGTGTGTGTGTGTGTCTCACAGAATTGTCACATACTCCCTGGTAGAATCCAATAGCAACACCATAGTAAACTAACAAGATCTGATTACTCCGTTCATATATGTGCGCCAAAGGAAGATAGGATATATAACTGCAAAAGATAAAAAAAAAAAAAAAAAAGGTCAAATCAGAAAAGTATATAAATTATCTTTCAGCAGAATCCTAATATGAATTGAAGATGAAACTTACATGTCTGCAGGATTGAATTTGATTGCCATGCAGAAACCAGCAACACTTGAAATTAAGTTGTTATGTGTCAAGACAACTCCCTTCCAGAGAAATACAAGGCCATTCATTGTGGAAAAGAGACAGTAGCAGCAAAAGCTGAGAACCATATTTCAAAAAACATGCAACTTACCTTTGGTGTGCCAGTAGTACCACTCGTATAGCATATGGTGGCAACATCCTCAGGTTTAGGAGGGATAAAAGGTTGCAGGCTACTGCGGCCCTAAAATAAAAACCATTTGGAAGGTGACATGATTTTTTCTAAGTTAAGCACAGAAATGCTCAGTTTCTATCGCACTGCAGATTGAGAATTGACCAGTCTGATTGTGGATTTTGAATTAAGATATAAAGCTGATCTACAGTAAAAAATTTGATGAGAAACATTTTTGCAAAGCCATTCTCAATTTCAATTTAGGAGTTTTAAATTAAGGTAGAAATCTTGTCCACGATCAAACTATTGCTAATATTATGAGGATGTTGATAAATATCTAACATAATAAGCATTAGAAACACACAAAAGAAAGTACATGTATCGCTAAACTGGAAAAGTAATTGATTTATTAAACTCGTCAACATAATCCTAACAGTTTGGCTTGTTCAGTTTATATTGTCAAATTCTCATTGCTAAAAACATAAGTAGAGAATGGGATCACTTATTTTTAAACCACAGGAGACAATGATTCGTTAGCCATCTGAAGACCAAAAACCATCCAAGTCAAATCAACCAAGTACTTAATGTTTTTCTTAAGAACAACAACCAACAATCAAAAAATTCTAGAAGGAATTTCAAAGAGATTCAAGTTTAAAACAGGGATTCCTTGTCTCAAGTTATACAGTTCTAATATGGTCCACATACCAAATATTTTTAGCCACATATGGCTACCCTACTTAAAATAAGGAAGGCAAAGTTTCAGAATAAAACTTACCTCGCTGGACAGTTTTGTATATGATATGAGCTTCACTCCAGATGCCAAAGGAAGTGATGGTAAGTGTTCATCTACACCTCCCACTACCTGCCATAAAGTAAAAAACACAGAATGAGAATAGGGTCAATGGAATTCTTTAGTTGACTAGGAACTTTTTGTAGAGACCATAGAAGTACATACCACTATAAGTCGTACAGATGGAATCTCAGATATGAAGCTAAGCAACTGCAAGTTCCAGGAGAGAACATGAGGCACATTGCAAATTCAAATCAAGCTAACATCAGATCTGCTAAGCTCATAGGTTACATATACACATGAGATATGGAACATGTAGCATAGTCAAATACAAGTATGCCGCAGGATTCCAGCTTTAGTTAGCAATTATATATCAGAAAGTTCTACCCATTACTGTATCATCATCTCATGTTATGAGAACAGTCTAGAACAGCCAATTCAAGTGCAATGAGTATGGATGTCTCCTGTTTCCCAAGATGAACTAGCAGAAAAATATGCAACAAAAATTAGTAGAAGAAAATTTAAGCCTTTTCCGTTGCATGAGAGAGGGAGACTAAGAGAGATGCAGAGAGAGAGAGAGAAATGAAAAGGTACTTAGAAGACCTGAGTCACCTGACTCCTGAGACAAGTCTTATAACAATTAGAGTCATTTATTAACAACCTATCATCTAACAATGTTTGGTAAACTCAACACACAATTAGCATGAACAGAAAACTCATGATTTAGTGAAGATAATTCACAGCAAGTCAGTTTTTTTCATAATGTACAGGCCTTCAACCTAGTCAAAATGTATCTAAGTCTTGTTTCAGAATGGGAAAAGAAGTTTCCAGTGAACTAAGAGCCCAGGTGATGCTAACTAGCTAGACATGGGTTCTACTGTGTAGAAAGATTAAACTCACAGTATTCAATGTCTCTGGGACACAGAAGATACCTTGCACATCAGCATGATTCACAACATACTTAACTGCATCAGGACCTACGCACAGAATCAGACATTGTAAGAGCAGGACTAATGTATCAAGAAAGAAGCATTTTTTTATCAGTCATGTACATACCAAGTGTGTCATATAAGGGAATCGAAATATAAGAATATGCTGTACAAGCGTGATCCACAATCAACCACTCTGGTCTATTTATAAAATAGAGTCCAATGCATGCTCCCTGTTCCACAAGATACAAATTGATGTCAAAGCAACTACATTAAAAGTAACATGTCACGTGGTAGTATGATTTTTCATTTGAGTATTACTGAAGAGGCAAGCTACATAGTGTCAGCTAACACACAAGCAAAGTATCAGATTACAGAACATCAAATACTACTTGCCCATGTCAAAACAATTACACACGTTTTTTTAAGGAAAAAAATTACTCCTAAAAAATACAAATCCAAATTATCTAGAAAATTGCTCACTTTTTGTAACCCATGAAAACGAAGGGCAGAACCTATCGCTTCCCGAGCTGCACCAGCTTCTCCATATGTCATCCATGTATACCTTTCATATACAAAAAGTCAAAATGATTAAAAAAAAAAAAACACCCACACACAAAGAAGTCATTTAGCTTTATCCTTAATTTTTAATACATGAAAAAAAATACAGAATCAAATTCCATTAATCAACAACTCACTCTCCAATCATTCCATCTGCCCGAGCTCGTGTGCCCAAGTACTTGTAATCTCCAAAAGTTTTAACAGCATGTCTATACACACAAAAAATAATTAAAATGATAAGCACCTTAAAACTATTTGTTCTTAAACTCTTTCATTGACCAAACCATTTATGTTTCAATTTCAAAATTATAGACCCTTTAAACTGCATACGAGATCAAATGAATAGTTGAGATTCTTACACAAAGTTATCATGTAATGTCTCGATCTCAGGGTGATCGTGAAACCTGGTTACAATCTTCATTGGAGACCGTGCAGATCTACCATTACATAAACAAGTAGAATTCATAATCAAGCAATTTTTAACCAATTAATTAGTATAAAAAATAATAATTAGGTTCAAAGTAGTCGAAATTAAACTAAAAAAAGAAAAAACAGGAAGCAAATTAAGCATTGCTTACCTATACACATTCCACTTCCCTGTTTGCAATTTCTCCGGTAAACAAACACTGTATTGTTGACCTACACAGCAAATAAAAACCACAAAAAAAAAAAAACAATAAATTCAATCACCAAAACATTAAAAGAATAACACATAAATATGTAAAAAAAATAAAAAAAATTCTCCAAATGATAGTAATTACTTATTTGCAGGCAATAAAAACAGTTAGGAACTGCATTTAACAGCTTAAATTAACTAAAACAGTTTAAAAACAACGCAAAATCGCGAATAATAAAAATATATATTCAAAATCAGTTAGCGCCTAAAATCTAGCGATCAAAAAAATGTTATAAACTTGAAACATAAGTTAATATTTATATACAGGTATGAGCAAGCATCGAGAGAGAGAGATTACGATGAACGAACTGTGAGGAGGTGAGGTTAGCTTGGAGGTCGGATTGATCGGCAATGGTGGAAGAGAGGACGTGACTCTGGATAGCTTTGAGACGACGTTGAGCCGGTAAATCCATGGAAAGAAAATAAAGATAATTTTCTCGGGGAAATGATGTTTTGGTGTTTGCTTGTTTGGAGGGAAAGAAAATAAGTGGTTGTTCGATTCAGGAAGTCGTAAATATATATTGAGGAAGGTAGTCTTGGCGGGTGGGCACGGAGATTAAGACGGATGATGACGTTGCAGTAAAGTAGATAAAGATAAGGTGGGTCCTTGGTAGGTTTTCTTAGAAAATGTCGAATTAGTCCTTTTTAGAAAGTATTAAGTGGTCCCTATACGAACATTTTCAGCTCATTAAAATAATTTTTGAACAAATTTCACTGCTCTAACCTCTTACACTGTAACTGCATGTTTTTCGTGCTTGAAGTGTGCCTGTGTTTTTTAAAAATATTTTTTAAAAAAAATATATTAATATAATGTTTTTTATTTAAAAAATTTATTTTTGATATCGTCAAAAAAAATTAATTTAAAATAAAAATAAAAAATTCTCAAATTTTAAAAAAAATATTTTCCAAACAAACTCTCAAATACCCTTAACAGAGGTGATGGTAGCATATATAGCATTACAGTCAAATATTCCTTTTAAAAAAAATTAAGAGTTATCTTCATTTTTTTTCTCCATGACAATAATTGTTTCCACGTGAATTCTGATAAAATTAATCAATTAGATTTGCTGACAATGACGGCACTTGGAGGACTTATTTCAAATACTTTTAATTTTATGAGGACTTAATTGATAAATAAAGGCAATATCTTGATATCCGGGATGATTCTAGAACAGCTATATTTTGCTTGTGTTGATGGCTTATGGAGTTGTTGTGACTTGCTACTCCCGTTTGTGCTTTTGCGCATATGGCCCAAACGCGGTCTGAACAATATTATTATTATTATCTAA
Organism: Salix purpurea; assembly: GCA_027405865.1. Taxonomy (NCBI): domain Eukaryota; kingdom Viridiplantae; phylum Streptophyta; class Magnoliopsida; order Malpighiales; family Salicaceae; genus Salix; species Salix purpurea. The sequence goes on from CM050333.1 coordinate 22,206,208, forward strand.
ATTCTAAAGGCGAGATATCCGGTCAGGGCCCACCATTCATGGAGGGTGTTTAGACTACGAAGAGCTTGCGTGTAATCGCGGTATTGGTTATTTTTTAAAATAATCTGGAACTGGTCACATGCGATGGTGCCCGCGTGGAAACCTCAAAAAAGACTCACCTCCCTCGACTCGAGCTCTAGAGCAAAAACAGCTCGTCTTTCGTTGTCACTGACACAGGAACTAGAAAAGCAAACTCAGCCTCAGCCTCAGCCTCAAAACCAAGCGAATGCATTGATTGATTGAGAGAGAGAGAAAACTCGCTTTGAGTTTCAAAAATAATTTGAAAAAAATAAAAAATATATTAAAATTAATCGATTAAATTAAAGCAAAGCAAAATAATTTTGAGGCACAATTTGCTTCCCTAAAATCTCTTGTAAATGTGTAATCAAATTAAAGCAAAAGTAGAGAAATGATTCATGTGCTTTTTCTTTATTAATGTCAATGTCCGAGCTAATTTATATGCACCTTAACTAATTCTATTGGATCTAAAATTAATGACTATAAATTTCTGGTGATTATTATATTAACAACCATAAAACTCGAATATGAGATCATGGGAAAAAAACCCTTGAAACTCAAGTTTATATTATCGGGTCACCTAATAAATGGTTGATTTTTTTCCAACTAAATCCTAGCTGCTAGTGTTGCTTAGAAGATGGTCAATTTTCTGGTTTGTCATGTTGGAATTAATATAGAGAGAGAGAGAGAGAGAGAGAGAAAAGTTAGTTGAGCTAATAAATTAGATTGACAGCTTTGTACAAAATTTCATTAGTAATCTTTGAAACACTAGACAAAAAAAATCAATCATGAATAGTGCATATTTAATGCAAGGTCCCTACCATTAAATAAGTTGTCCACCAAAAAAGTTTAGGGGTGTTTGACATTATGTTTTAAAAGCGTTTTAAAAAAAATTGAAAAATTTTATTTTTATTTTCTATTTTAAATTAAAAAATAGTATTTTAGATTATTTAAATATGCTGATGTCAAAAATATTTTTTTTGAAAAAAAAAAACATAACGAAAAATATTTTCAAAAACAACTTCAATCACACTATAAAATATAAAATGAGGTACAGTTTTGAAAAAGAACATGTTTTTCTTTTAAAAAAAATATAAAATGAGTTACCCAAATTACGATAATAAAAAAGATAGAAGATATAAGAAAATCAATTCTTGATTAACATTAAAATCTTTATTATTACATCATCAATGCTAAAAAACAATCCATAAAACAAAATCAATAATTATAAAAAGATCATTTACAGTGACCGAAGCACATTATTGTTGTCCAAATATGATCGACAACTCACTTACCTTTTGGTGTTTCACCCATATCTTTTGTTTTACTCTTTTATTTTACAAATTATAATAAATAAAAAAAGGAGAGTGAAAAACAAACTAAAAGAACTTTCAATTACAAGACCAATGATACCCGTTTCATGCTTTTTAAAAGAGAAAAACCAAGCAAGTGGTATCTTGGTCTAGCGGTTGAAGGGACTTGTTTTCTTACTCTGCACCAGGGTTCAAGTCCTACCATGCATGTCTGTCATCCCCGCGGTGCCTTACATGCTCACTGGTTTTGTAAGATGTTCAGTGAGTCCGGGGATTAATTGCGGTGCACGTAAGCTGGCCCGGACACCCCGTTATAAAAAAAAAACAATTTGTAAGCCTAGGGGCTTAGGGCTAAGCATAGGCTTGACTATGTTGAACAAACCTATCTTGAGCCTCATCCAAGATTCCAGACAAAAGTGGCACATCACCTAATGCCCAGGATTTGATGTTTGTAAATATGTTTGTATTGATTCAATTATATTTGTAGTGCCCGATTGGATTAACTTGAGAATTAATCTAGATTAATATATAAAGTCGACTTTATATTTTTTATTGAAACGATAATATTTTATTTGTTTTCTAAATTATAAATTAATCTGAATCAGTCAGCTCAATACTCTTTTATATCCATGCAATTCAGTCCCTGACAATTGCACCAAAATTAGCTCAATACTTGTCCAGTGTTAAAATTCGGCATCTATAGTTTTAAATATTTCAATTTAATTTAATGTCATTTAATTTTATTAAATTGAGAACCACTTTTGTTTGTTGACACCACAGGTAGTCAGTAACAGGCCAAGTCAAATAAATGATAAAGTCAAATCTTTTATTAATCTAACTTAAGAAAATCATATAAAAATAAAATAAATGACTGAAAAAACATAAAAAGACTGGAAAAAAAAAACACGATGCGAATCCAAAGTGTTTCCTCTTCAGGGGCTGGACTGGGCCCCGTCGTGTGGGTGAATTTTCCTTGGGCTTTTATTTTCACTTCTCCTGTCCATTTGCTTTTGTTTACTGGCCCATTTATTCTTGTAGATGGTTGTGGTCGCGGCTATTGGCTTGGGTTTTTTGCCTGCACGTTTTTATCGGTTTTTGATATTGCCAATTAAATAAAACCATCTAGATTCATGGAGTCGAATTTCTTTTTTTTTAAGAAAATAAAAAATATTATTATTAATATGATTTTTAATATATATATATATATATATATATATATATATATATATAACATTAATTTGATATGATGTCGTTAACTCAATAGGTTCAAGAATAATCTTAATGACTATCTTAATGACTGATAAAAATATAATTAACTAAAAAAATCAAGATGATATCTTTTTAAAAATATAGAAACAATGAATTTTATTATTATTTTAAAATTTATTTTTTAATATGAAATTTTAGATTGTCTCGTCTTTTATTTATTTTGATTTTGGATTTAATCCTCCATTTAATTGCTTTTTTGGATTTTTTTTATATAATTATTTTAATTTTTTGTCCCCATATTCTCGAAAATTTACAGATATGATTGTTTATTATTGATTGAAAGCGTGTTTGGTATTGCGGTTGTTGTAGTGGTTTAAAAAAAACAGTTTTATGAAAAAGCATTTTTAGCTGCAGTTCATAAATGAAAATGTAGTGTTTGGTTAAAACCATGATTGAGTCTGAGGTTTAATGAAAAGTAGTTCTGGGTGTTTGGTTACCATCCTTTTTATATTACTGTCAATTTGTAAAATTACTTTAAAGAGCCTAAACATACACAAACATATATTATTTTTTAAATATTATAGATAGAATAATCATAATAACATAATATAATTAATAATTCAAGTAAATTGAACACTTCGTTTATTCCCCATCAAACTACTTGCAATATCATCATGAACAAGATTCATGTATGAAGGCCTTTGCAATCCCCGACTATTTGCGCGAGCTACAATATCCAGTAATAAATCACCCGGGATGTAATTTGGGATTACGATCATATTCGTAAAACACAACATCACGATCTCTTTCTAATATAGTCATGCATTACATTTTTTTTATATCAATTGTTCAAAATCCCATTTTTTTTTTATCATCTATTCTTGATCCCACTTGTTTTTTTCGTTTTCTTATAATAATAACAACAACAATCCATTGTCATAGAATTGATTAACAAGTCTATATCATATAGAGTCTTAGATCTAAGCATAAATCTCGTATTGAGTGAATACCATTCGCAATAATAATAATAAAAATAATAATAAAAATAATAATAACAACGAGCTTATCAAATTGCACAAACTTAATTATGCATTGCATAAAAGTCTACCCAAAATCTGGAACGTTTTTCTTCTTCGTGGAAGAAAACACTCAAATGAAGGGCAAAGGGGATATTGACTAATGTAGGCATGTCCCCACACTCAAACCTGCCTTGCTGGAACCGTCATGGTGATGAGCAGTAACAGCAGCGGTGAAAGACATCTAAAGTAACAACATCTTCTTCTGACAGTGAAAGACAGAAATGGTGGTAAAGACACAGTTAAGAGTTAACTGCTTATCCTGAGATTGTGTTTTAACAATTTATTATGTGGCGTCACATAAATTTTTCAGTGTTTTTTTCTTAACCAGAAACTAATATATCGACTTTTTTATGAACTCAGTTTACTAAACACTCACTGGATTATTGCATCATGGATTTCTCTAGAGACATCATCCTCCATTACCATCTACCCAGGCGTAATTCTAGAAATTAAAATGAATCAAATTGACCGAAAAAACCCAAGCTAAATCCCTCTCTGTATATCAAAATTAAACACAAAATTAGCATCTCAAATCAATAACAAACCTTCTCTGTATATCAAAATTAAACACCCTTTTTTTAAAAAAAATACTTTTGAAATGCAATTTCAAATAACCCTTAATATATATAGTGTTGGATCAGAAACTTCATTTTGCATATGACAATGACAATATATTTTTCAAAGTTTTTATTGTTGTTATTTAAATTTTTTATTTTATTATTAAATTCCATGTGCTTCCAGTCACGATAAAAAAAGACATCCTGTCTGGCGTGTCGGATAATAAACGGGTAAACTATAGAATCTATGGAAATCTCCGTCTTGAAGAGAAAGAAGAACAAAAGACAGCTCACAAGACACGTCTTTTATTTATTCTGCCTGACCGACTATAAACCGAGAGAGAGAGAGAGAGTCTTTGCTCTTTCGTTTCTCTTATCTCCTCTTACATTTTACCTGAGAATCGTGGAGTTCCCTTCACTTTTTCTAGGATCTGAAGTGGATTACTCCTTCATAATTATTTTTTGAAAAAGTGAATGGCAGAGATAGGGAAGACAGTGCTTGATTCAGGATGGTTAGCTGCTAGATCAACCGAGGTTCATCTCAGTGGGACCCAACTCACTACCACTCATTCTCCTACTGGTCCTAATAAGCCATGGATGGAAGCTGCTGTTCCTGGAACGTAATGCATTGATACCAAATTTTCAAATTTTGCCTTTTCATTTTGTTAAATTCGCTGTCTTTCTTTGAATTTGGCTACTTTTTGAGAAACCCATTTTTTTCTTTGAATTTGATCATGTTTTTGTAGTCCCTCTGTGTTTTTTTTGGATTTCGATGTCACTGGTTGGTGGAATCGGTTTTCTGTTTGATAAGAAAATGCTCTATCAGTTGACCCAGTTGACTTCATTGGTCAATTGTTCTTTATTATTCTGCAATGTCTCATCTTACTTTTACCTTTTTTAAGCTTATTTGATGGCCCAAATCACTGAATTATATCAGTAATCAATTAAGGAGTATTGAAATTTCTTTGAATCCAGTTTCCAGTCCCTGTAAATACCTGATTTTTTTTTCCCTTTTTTTTTGGTAAGTGACTGTATTGTGTGTAAATACTATCTGAATTGCAATTAATTAACATGAATGTTAAAATTATAAACCATAAGCTTGATTTAGTGCAGATTTTTTTCCTTCTTTAACATCTGCTAGTAAACTTAGTAGCTGAAATTTTTGAATCGTAAATAGTTAATATGATGGCAATTATGTTTAATGAGCTTACAGTTTAGTTAGTGCAGGATTTATCTTTATGTAATATCTGCTAATAATATAAATAGCAACGCGATTAACACATGTGCGCTACTTTTTATCTTTTCCTTCTTTTTTTTATAGTGTTTTGGGAACACTGGTGAAGAACAAAGTTGTTCCTGATCCTTTTTATGGGTTAGAAAACGAAGCGATTATTGATATAGCTGATTCTGGAAGGGAGTACTATACATTCTGGTTCTTCACAACTTTTCAGTGTAAGCTGGTATGCAATACTTTGCTGTCTGTTCGGGTTAATTATGACTTAAAACTGTGGTTTGGTTTGTATACTGGAAAATATCTTGATTTTGGATTTTCTCCAAAGTATTTCATTCTATATTCTACATCCTGTAATCGATCAATATGGACACTGGATTGGTTCATTGTATGTAACCTCAGAAGAGGCATAACCTGCTTATTTAAACATTGCTGAAAATTTGAGTTTCTTTTGTCATTTTTTTTTTTTTCGTTATCTCATTCTTGATTTTTAAATCTTCCTATGGATCGTCTCTAATTACTTGACATTTCACAGTCAGCAAACCAACATCTGGATCTGAATTTTCGTGGAATCAATTACTCGGCAGAACTGTATTTAAATGGAAACAAGAAGATCTTGCCAAAGGGGATGTTTCGAAGACATTCTCTTGATGTTACTGATATTCTACATCCTGATGGTCAAAACTTTCTTGCTGTTCTGGTTTACCCTCCAGATCATCCTGGTACAATTCCCCCAGAAGGGGGGCAGGGTGGTGATCATGAGGTGCATTACCATTTCTGTAGTCCTCATTAATGAATTCTATCTTCTTCCTGTTCCTAACTGTTTTCTACTTCCACAGAAAGATATTTTGATTTTCCTGGGGTTGTTAATAACTGAAAGTAAAACGACAAGTTAATGAGAGCAGAAATTTCAAGCTAACATCCATTTAATATTATTCTTATTCTTATTCTTATTTTTCTCATTTCAGATTGGAAAAGATGTTACCACACAATATGTCGAGGGTTGGGATTGGATGACTCCTATAAGGTTATTTTTTTGAATTGAAGAGTGTAATTCCTTTTAATTCCCCATACAAATCCTTTTTCTTGATTGTGGGTTACCACAAGGATAGAAAGTCGCTTATGCATTGGGAAAAGAGAAGTTGCTCTATTTTAAAAGCTCAAGATGAAAAGAAAAATAAATTTACTTTTGCACTTGCGCTGCTTATGATGTTTTTTCTTCAATGGTTTATCTCAGATTCTTTTTTCACACCTAGTTTTTTCCTGCAAACATCTCAGATCTATATTATAGGAGTAAATGAGAAAACTAATGCTTCCTTTCTATTACTTCAGGGATAGAAACACTGGCATATGGGATGAAGTATCGATTTCCATCACCGGGGTGAGTCTAATTCCGTGTTGAATTTACTTTCATGACCTTCATGATGTGCTCATTTATGTCCTCGTAACATTTGACAATTCATATTGTTTAAGAAGCATATCAATATAAGGTGTGAAGGCTTGAATTCTTATATATTCATACATTCCAATTTGATGCAGCCAGTGAAAATAATAGACCCCCACTTGGTTTCAACATTTTATGATGATTACAAGAGGATATATCTGCATACCACAACTGAGTTGGAAAACAAAAGTTCCTCGGTTGTCGAGTGCGATTTGAACATCCAAGTGACATCAGAACTTGAAGGAGGTGTTTGCATAGTGGAGCATCTTCAGACGCAACATCTGTCAATCCCCTCTGGAAATCGTGTTCAACATGCATTTCCTCAGGTGAATTACATTATTTATTTTTGTTGTTCTGAACAGACTGCCCTCTCATTGCATTCTAAGTTAAAGAAATACTTTGGAGGATAATAATGGTCTTCATGACTAGTTGGGGATTATTGAAGGCAACCCATCTATTTGAGTAGTTTGCGGCAAGAAAATTTTTGTTGACTTGTTGTTGCCCAAACATGTTCAATTCAATCCTCAAAGCCTATTGATTAACCTAACCTAGTGCAAATTTGTTTTTACTTGAATAATCCTCTTGATTCTCTTGTGAGGTTCCTTAATGCATTTCTTTGTGTTCATTGTTATTGTCCTTTTCGCTATAGTATTACTTTTGTGTCCTCTCTATTTTCCCCTTCTTTATTCTTTTATTTTTATGTCTGCCTTGGATAACTATCCTCCCTTCCAAACATCTAATACTGCTAAAATCATGTGATTGTTCCAGATCCAAATTTCATTCTCATAACAAACAGAGTTCTTCTTTTAATAAGATGAACAGTGAATGTTGCTGGAAGAATGTGGGAGTTCCTGGCTTCCTACGATGCATTTTATTCTTCATTAGGGATGAAGTGGAGGAAACTAACCACCGTTTTTAAATTCCATTTACATTTGCAATTTATATGTAAGCATGAAGAGTTAGCGGTCTTTTGTTCTGTACTACCGAGGCCAATATGTTAAACACAGTGAGTGCCCTTTAAGTTTACCCATGAAAAAATTAATAAAAATCAGATATACACTGTTGAATACACATGCTTTTGGACTGTCCATTGTTCTCAACTTTCAACTATTTTCATGTATAATATTTTGGTTTCCATTACTTCTTTTTGAGTTCTAAACAGCATGATTCTGCAGCTTTTTTTCTACAAGCCCAATTTATGGTGGCCAAATGGAATGGGAAAGCAAGCATTATACAATGTCACTATTACTGTTGATGTAAAGGGGTATGGAGAGTCTGACTCATGGAGCCATATGCATGGATTCCGTAAAATTGAGAGCTATATTGACAGTGCAACTGGTGGAAGGTATTTAATGTGTAAATTTTATGTAATGAATTGATTATAAAAGTTCTGGCCTCAGGTTCCAGGACTGTTATTTATCTCTTGGGCTGAACAGGTTGTTCAAGGTCAACGGGCAGCCTATTTTTATCCGCGGTGGTAATTGGATATTGTCGGATGGGTTGCTAAGGCTTTCTAAAAAACGCTACCAAACAGACATCAAGTTTCATGCAGATATGAATTTTAACATGATCCGTTGTTGGGGTGGTGGATTAGCTGAGAGGCCAGAGTTCTATCATTACTGTGACATCTATGGTTTGCTGGTAATTCTCTCTCTCTCTGATTTAATGCAATCAAGTTTTGAAAACGTCTCTGCAAGAGTGAATTTTGACCTGCAATTCATCGAATTATGCCGGGCTTTAAATCATTAATTTTTTTGCTTGCATGGACAATGATTTTTCTAATCCTATCATCCTGCTTTGAATTCCAATGTGCAACCTTAGATTGGTGTTTTTCTAATCAAAGTTAATGGGATATGTAGGCCTAGTCTTTAAACTATGAATCATATGCCGGGTTGATTTTTGTAGGTGTGGCAAGAATTTTGGATAACTGGAGATGTTGATGGAAGAGGTGTCCCCGTTTCAAACCCAAATGGTCCACTTGACCATGACCTTTTTATGCTATGTGCAAGAGACACTGTCAAGCTTCTACGAAATCATCCTAGTCTTGCTCTTTGGGTGGGTGGAAACGAACAAGTTCCACCACCTGACATCAACAATGCTTTAAAGGATGAGCTGAAGCTCCATCCTCATTTTGAGAGTCTCCATAACACTGGCAAGTCTGCGCAAGAACTGCCTGCAAGCTTGAAAGATCCTACTGATTATCTTGATGGCACACGCGTTTATATCCAAGGATCAATGTGGGATGGCTTTGCAAATGGAAAGGGGGACTTCACTGATGGCCCTTATGAAATACAATACCCAGAAAGTTTCTTCAAGGATGATTTTTACAATTATGGATTCAATCCTGAGGTTGGCTCTGTCGGAGTGCCAGTTGCTGCTACCATAAAAGCTACAATGCCTCTGGAAGGATGGAAAATTCCGCTGTTTAAGAAGCTTCCAAATGGGTATATAGAAGAAGTACCAAACCCCATATGGGAATACCACAAGTATATTCCTTATTCAAAAGCAGGCAAGGTTCACAATCAGATTCTACTATACGGGACTCCAACAGATCTTAATGACTTTTGCTTGAAGGTATATAAAATCTTCATCTATTTACAATTTCTTAAATCTTTTCTAACCCTCTATCCACTTGTTTAAACAACGGACTTAAACTTCCGTGAACGGGAGTGGTTCCAAAGGATTTAAACTTTTTATTGAGACAAATTTGGTGCATGTTCTTGCTGAATGGTTAAAGAGGATCATATAGCCGACCCCAACTAGTCTGGATTAAGACTTCGTTGTTGTTGTTGTACTGACCTGTTTAAACCATCATCTCAGGCTCAGCTTGTAAACTACATTCAATATAGAGCTCTATTGGAAGGCTGGACGTCCCGAATGTGGAGCAAATACACTGGTGTTTTGATTTGGAAGACTCAGAATCCTTGGACAGGTCTTAGAGGCCAGTTTTATGACCATCTCCATGACCAAACAGCAGGTTTTTACGGCTGTCGCAGTGCTGCAGAGCCAGTCCATGTCCAGCTAAATTTGGCTACATATTTTATTGAGGTAAATGATCATACTAGAACTGTATTGTTTCCAGGTTTTTGGTGCACATGTCTAATTGAAATTTTCAACTGCATCATTATTTACACATGACACAATCCACTTCTTGCTCCCGGAATACTTATCTGACTGCTCTAGTTTCTCTTGCCATGAACAGGTTGTTAATACTCTGTCAGAGCAACTCTCTGATGTAGCCATAGAAGCATCGGTATGGGACCTTGAAGGAACATGCCCGTATTATGTAGTCCATGAAAAACTCTCTGTTCCATCAAAGAAAACAGTACCCATTTTTGAGATGAAATATCCAAAATCAAAAAACCCAAAGCCAGTCTACTTTCTTCTTCTCAAGCTCTACAAGATGTCAGATTATGGGGTTATATCTAGGAATTTTTACTGGTTGCATCTGCCTGGTGGAGACTACAAACTGTTGGAGCCATACAGGGAGAAGAGAGTTCCCCTTAAGATTACATCAAACACTTTTATCAAAGGGTCCACTTATGAAATGGAAATGCACGTCGAAAACAAATCCAAAAAACCAGACTCAAAAAGTTTAACCTGCAAGAATAATTTTGTCACCAGAATTGGTGACGGTGATTTTGACATGGCCTCATTGGGGCCTGTGAATAGCGCAGCAGAGAAAAAACAGGAGGCTAGTTTATTCCAGAGGATCTACAGACTTTTTTCAGGGGAAAATGATGATTTGCAGGTTTCTGAAAGTAATGGCTCTGATGAAGGAGTTGCTTTTTTCCTATATTTCTCTGTTCATGCTTCGAAACCAGGCCACAAGGAAGGAGAAGATTCAAGAATTCTCCCAGTTCATTACTCAGACAACTACTTTTCACTTGTACCCGGAGAGGTGATGCCCATCAAGATATCTTTTGAAGTTCCTCCAGGTGTTACCCCACGGATAAGACTCCATGGCTGGAATTACCATAGTGGACACAAAGTTTATTGAGCTCGGTAAAGATTACATCCTCTCCATTTGATTGTTTTGTTAGTGGTCTTCCAGACCAATCAAATTACAAGAAGAAGATTCAATTCATGTTCTCGAACTTGTCTCATTTCCTGCAGCACAAAGCTTGTAAAAGCTGACATCGAAGATAAGGCAGGGGTGCCAGAGAGCTTTCAGATTCATTTTCTATACTTACGATTGCATGAGGACTACTGCTTGAGATTATATATATCGTAATACTACCACATATTTTGATTTCCAATTGTAAATGATTGTTTCAAAGAACTGCATTCAGCATTTGATGTGTTTTTTTGTGTTTTTTCCATATACTTTCGATTCATTTCTTGATATGGAGAGGAAAGAAATCAAAAACAACGAAGCCTTTGCCTTTTTATGTTTTCGATTAAACAGGCACTCTTACAAGCTTCAGCTTGTACTTGTAGCAGGACTGCTAGGCTGAGCTGAACTTTGTCGTGTCTGCATGTCATCATCGACTAGTCTGACCCCTGGGAAAGGCCCTTCTGGCAATTCCGAAGTTGGAACCTGAAAATAGATTACATTATGTTTTAAAATTGTTTTTTTTTTTTAATTTTTTTTTTTGCTTTAAATTTATAATACAAAGCCTAACATAATTTTATGTTGAATCGTAAAAGATATTAACTCTTTATGTTTAAGCCCTATATATTTAAATAGAATAATATTATTTTAATTAATTAATTAACTCAATAACGTCGGTCTAAAATCTAAATTCATTACATATGGATAGAATTTCTCTATTAAGAAATTTCTGATCCTCTTAAAAATATGTCATTTAATTTTATTGCATAAAATGACGTAAAATGTTAGCATACATGGATAGAAAGGACTCAATTAAGAAAATCTGATCCTTGAGGGACTTGGTTGAAAATATATTTAGCTTAGCATAATTTAGAATTGATAGATTGGGAAGAATGAGATTTGCTGAAATTTATCAAACAACACCCTTGCTTCCCCTCTGGTAAAAAATTCAAAACGCAAACACTTGGTAGTCTAAAGCTTCCAGTTTTCATGGATGAAATCCAAATCGGTAATCCACAAACTGAATTCCCACCTTCCCCCATGGGCAACCTCCTTGACTTCTCCATTCAAAGCAAAAATCTATCACACCCCATCTTCAAGGACTTCAACTTTTCTTCTCAACCATGTAGATATGAGCCACCTCTTATCCAAATGTGGAAGAGAAGGTAAACTTCATTTAGGTTCTTCTCTCCATGCCTCTATAATCAAAACCCACGAATTCTTTAACCCCCTAGAACAAAATGCCATTGTCATTTGGAATTCTCTCCTCTATATGTACGTAAAAAACGGGGTCTTAACCGATGCTACCAAGTTGTTTGATGAAATGCTAACCAAAGATACCGTGTCTTGGAATATAATGATTTCTGGTTTTCTAAAAGATGGGAATTTTGATGCGAGTTTTGGGTTCGTTAAACAGATGCAAAGCTTGGGTTTTTATAGGCTAGATCAAGCAACTTTGACCACCATTTTATCAGCTTGCGATAGGCCTGAGCTTGGTATTGTTAACAAGATGGTGCACTGTTTGGCGGTTTTAAATGGATTTCAGAGAGAAATAAGTGTAGGGAATGCGTTGATAACATCTTATTTTAAATGTGGTTTTTCTAGTTCAGGAATGCAGGTTTTTTATGAGATGCTTGAAAGGAATGTTATTACCTGGACTGCAATTATATCAGGGCTAGTACAAAGTGAATTATACAGGGATAGTTTGAGAAAGTTTGTGGAAATGACTAATGGACTGGTTGAACCGAATTCTTTGACTTATTTGAGTTCATTGATGGCATGTTCTGGTTTGCAGGCACTGAGAGAAGGGTGTCAAATACATGGAAGATTATGGAAATTAGGTCTTCAATCAGATTTCTGCATCGAAAGTGCGCTAATGGACATGTATTCGAAATGTGGAAGCATGGGAGATGCTTTGCAGATTTTTGAGTCTGCAGTACAACTTGATGAGGTTTCCATGACTGTAATTCTTGTGGGTTTTGCACAAAATGGGTTTGAGGAAGAAGCTAGGCATTTTTTTGTGAAAATGCTAGAGGCAGGAGCTGAGATTGACCCCAACATGGTTTCAGCCATCCTTGGGGTTTTTGGTGTGGATACGTCCTTGGGTCTTGGCCAGCAAATTCACTCATTAGTTATCAAACGGAGCTTTGGTTCTAACCCCTTTGTTGGCAATGGGCTTATAAATATGTACTCGAAGTGTGGAGATTTGGAGGATTCAATCAAAGTCTTCAGTCGAATGCCTTGCATGAACTCAGTCTCTTGGAACTCTATGATAGCTGCTTTTGCTCGTCACGGGGATGGCTCTAGAGCACTGTATTTATATGAAGAGATGAGATTGAAAGGTGTAGAGCCAACAGATATTACATTTCTCTCATTGCTTCATGCGTGTAGCCATGCAGGCTTAGTTGAAAAGGGCATGGAGTTCTTAAAATCCATGACTGAAGTTCATAAGCTTACTCCTAGAATGGAGCACTATGCTTGTGTTGTTGACATGTTAGGCCGAGCAGGGCTTCTTAATGAAGCAAAGACTTTTATTGAGGGATTGCCTATGAAGCCTGACGTGCTTGTTTGGCAAGCATTGCTAGGAGCTTGTGGCATTCATGCAGATCCTGAAATGGGGAAATATGCAGCTGAGCAGTTAATTTTATCAGCTCCTGAGAAGCCTTCTCCTTACATTTTGTTGGCGAATATATATTCTTCTCAAGGTAGATGGAAAGAAAGAGCAAAGACTATTAAGAGAATGAAAGAAATGTGCGTTGCCAAAGAAACTGGAATAAGTTGGATTGAGATTGAAAAAAACCTGCACAGCTTTGCTGTCGAAGATAAAATGCACCCACAAGCCGAGATCGTCTATGGAGTTCTGGCCGGGTTGTATTGGCACATGATCGATGAAGGTTATGTGTTAGATAAGAGATACATTCTCTCTTACGTGAATCAAGATTGAAAGTGATTGCTCATGGATGATGATTGATTACTAGCTAGAAAACTAAGCCATGAAGAAAATTAAGGGGACTGATATGATCTCATTCATCAGAATTCTGAAGAAAGGCTGAATCTCTGCGTGAATTTTGTAAATCGAGTCCTCTAATTTAAGTTGATCTACCCTATCTCATAACCTTATCTCCTTTTTGTCAAAACGTTTTAAAAAAAAATCATTTTTTTTTTAAATTATATTTATTTTTTGTTTTAAATTATTTTTTTGTGTTTTCAGTTCATGTGATGATATCAAAAATAAAAATTTAAAAATAATGATAAAATTATTATTATGATATATTTATGAATAAGATGGAAGACCTAAAATCTCATTTTTGAATTGAGACTTGAACCTAGAAATTTTATCAGTTTGATCCCTAATATTTCTCAATTTTTCTTCAAATCGATTCTGCTTTAGCGCATAAATAAATATGCACATCAGACCGAAAGTGTGAACATTTATAATTTTTTTTCTCAAATTTTGGTCAAAAGGATTATACTAGTGCAAAAAATATGCACATTAAACTTAATTATTAAAAGGAATTGACAAAAGGAGATAACTGAGACTTATAAGAAAATATTGGGATATAATTGAAAAATTTACAGGTTTGAGATGCATTTGGGAATGGATATATAGGTTTGGGACTAAATTGAATTTTTAATTAATTTCTAAGTCAGAAATCACTAATGCTAGCAGAAGAACCTTCAAAACGCACCGTTTTGTCCCCTCGTGTACACAAAAAAATCCCAACCGCCATCTCTTTGAAACCAGTAGTTAGTTAAAAAGCAGGTAAAAACACCACCGCAACCACAGAGCAGAAAAATGGAGTCCTTGTGTTTCTACAGTTCTCTCCCTCCAATTCCTCCATTTCAAAAAACCGTTACAAATCCCATTAACTGCCACAACTTTCCCTCCAAAACAAACCCGCTTCGTTTATTCCCTTCTCTTTCAACTTCTTCTAAGTTCAAGCTTCATTGCTTAGGGAGGGCTGAAGAGGATTCCCCTCTCTCCACTTCTTCAGCTTACACAGTACTTGGCATCGAGCCTGGTTGCTCTTCTGCCGCGATTAAAGCAGCTTTCAGGGCTAAAGTATTAAGACATTTACTTTGATTTAGTTGATGTGATATGAAGATAAGGCTAAGATTAGTGGTAGTTGTCTGATAATAATATATGTTTGTACTTGATCATTCATTTAAATTTCATTGATTATTTTGCTTTGTTGGTGTATAAAGGTGAAGCAATTTCATCCTGATCTTAATAAGGATGGCAAGGTCTCTGATTTAATGATTCGCCGCATAATTCAAGCGTACGAGGTACTCAGAATTTTGAATTTGTGATGATTAGCGAGAGTTTGAAGATGATTGTGATTTGTGTGTGTTCATGATTTTTTTGTAGATGTTATCTAATTTGAGCCGATCAGAGATCATTGAAAGGTGAAAATTGATGGATTTTGGCCATTAATTTCTTTTATTGTTTCATTTTATTTGACTTTCTAATGCTTGGAGATGCATTGGTAGGGAATGTTTGGATCCATTTGAAGATCCAGAGTGTGAGGCTTTTGATATCTTCGTTAATGAAGTTCTTTGTGTTGGCAAAGGTATTAATTTTAATTCTAGATATGCCATGTTTTGTCTGAAATGAGAGTTTAGGGTTTCAAATCTTCACGAGCTTACATGTTGAGGAACAAGACTATCGATGAACTCTCTGTCATTCACTTCCTAGTTAGGACCATCACCAGGTCAGAGCCCTTTTGAGTTTTTCACCTGTACCATTCAAAATATTTTCAGGATGTCCATATTCATGCGTACAAAGAGCCCCTCATGCCTTCACTTATGCTTCTTCAACTGGAACTGCACGAGCGACATCACAAGGTTGGTCTGCTATCAAGTGATCAGATGTTTTGGTGTCTGGGTCTTTCTGAGCTTGCCTCTAGGCAAAAAGATGAGACATGAAAAAATTGCAGTTCAAAAGTGTAATAATCCTATAGATTGGAGTTAGATATGGCAAAGAAATGTTGGTGTGTGATTTAGTGCCAATTAAGGACATGAATTCTTACTAACATTTTCGGTTTTAAATTCGGTATTTGTTTAATCAGGGCATGGCGAAGACTACCAAGTTCATATTGCAGTTGGTCAATGCCCCAGAAGCTGTATTCATTATGTTACACCTTCACAGAGAGTTATACTTGAGGAATTTCTTGACAGGTAATTATTTTTAACAGTCCCCGGAAGATTTTGCTGATGAACTATTGGCTCTTTGAAGTGACGCAACAAAGAAAATACAGCCACTTCACCAGTAATCCATTATGGTTTCTTATCATTAATTTGTGCATGGATTGATAATGCAGTATCTTGGAGGTGCCTTATGATTGTTCAGCTGAGGCAGACTTGCTTTATTCCCTTATCGTTAAAGCTAGGTTCGAGAACAATCGGTTTAGGAAGCCAAAGAAGCAACCAAAGACCTCAACCAAACATGTAGATTGGTTTTGAAATTGAAACTCTCAGTGAAGCAGTGTCAACATTTATACTTCCAGATTTGGTGTGCTTCTGGAGGCCGAAATTTGACTCAACGAGAACTTGAAATTGTGATGATTAGCGAGAGTTTGAAGATGATTGTGATTTGTGTGTGTTCATGATTTTTGTAGATGTTATCTAATTTGAGCCGATCAGAGATCATTGAAAGGTGAAATTTGATGTCATTGATTATTTTGTTTTGTTGGTGTATAAAGGTGAAGCAATTTCATCCTGATCTTAATAAGGACGGCAAGGTCTCTGATTTAATGATTTGCCGCATAATTCAAGAGTACGAGGTACTCAGAATTTTGAATTTGTGATGATTAGTGAGAGAGGCCGAAATTTGACTCAACAAGAACTTGAAATTGCAACCAATGTTTTCAATGATGCCAATCTCCTGGGGAGAGGAAACTTTGAATCTGTTTATAAAGCATGTAATGGTGATAGCATATCCTGTGTTGCGGCTAAGGTTCCAAATGAAGACAATAGGCAGAGTTTCAAAAGCCTAAAAAGGGAGTGCTAAATTCTGTCAGGAATTAAGCATCGGAATCTGGTTTAAATGATTGGTTCAATCTGGAGTTCACAGTTCAAGGCTCTTATCCTTGAGTTTGTAGGTATTGGAAACTAGGAACACCATCTTTATCCAAGTGAATCCGAAGGAGAAAATTGTCGATTGACATTGAAGGAAAGATTAGGAATAGCAATGCATATTGCGGATGATCTGGAGTATCTTCATGTGGGATGCTCAACTCAAGTCCTGCACTGTGATCTGAAACCACAAAATGCTGTTCTTGACGATGATATGGTGGCTCATGTTCCTGATTTTGGAATATGAAAGCTCATTTTGCTGATAAACCAACTGAATATTCTGCCACAACAAGTGTTTGTTATATTCCTCCAGGTATGCATCTAATTGGCTTGTGGTAATGATTCATTGACTTGTGTAAACTAGTCTGCATACTCCATTCACCTGACAGGGAATTAAGATTTATCTGACAGGGATGTATATATTTCTTTTTTTATCTGTTGACAGTTCTTGTTGTTTGTAAACAGAATATGGAGAGAGTACTGAAGTATAATCTAGAGGAGATGTATATAGCTTCGGCATCATGCTGCTTGAATTGATAACACGGAAGAAACCAACAAGCGAAATGTTTTCAGATGGATTTGATCTAAGGAAGTGGGTGGGTGCTGCATTTCCTCACCGTAATTTTGAAAATTTTGACATGTCATTGAAGCAGGAGGCACTTTCAGGAGATGCAAGTAGTGATGTACAAAAGATGGAGCAATGCTGTCTTTATGTGCTAAATGCAGCGATGATGTGCACGGAAGAGAACCCACTAAGGCTTCCACCGATCTCTTTGGTCGCAGGAGAGCTGCAGCATACTTGGAAAGAAATGGGATTTGACAGATCAAGCATGGCTAGAAAAAAATCATATGATTATGACAACGACAGTATTTGATGATGGCAGTGAAATTCAAGGTGTTAAAGCTTTTGTTTAGTTATCATTTCACTAAAAAGAAAACGTATTCTTCATTTAGGATCACACTCCAAAGTTGCAATGAGATAATTATAAGGGAAGCATGGAGTAGAAGGGTGTTTGTAGTGTCCTGAAGGATTATTTCTAGCAGCAATATATACAAATTACACCTTTTTACTATGACCTCCTCTCTATAAGATTATTTCCTCAGAATTCAGTCTTTCGATTTGAGATTGTGTGTTTATTGTTCAACGCGGCTGAAAACCAGAAGGTTATCATGGAATTTATGCTCCTGCAAAGTGTAAGACCAAAGAAGGTTATCATGAAACTTTCAAGTGACAAGTAATGGTTGGCATTGCAAGCCAAAATTTCTTAATACTCATAATAAAAAAAAGAAGGAAGAACTCAGGTTGAAGGGTGAAGAATTTTATATTGAAGAGTGTATAAATCCATGCTACAAATATTAGCAAGGGAACTAAACTTGGTTTCTGCATCCAAGCCTCCAAAATAATGCCCTGGACACAGGAAACTACTTGGAAATTGCTCTCATGAATCGGTTTAGTGAAGAGAAAACGCCTGCTGCCTTGCTGAATAAAGAAGGTCCCTGCTCAGAATTCTCTCCTGTGTTTCCAAATATTATCTGTAGATGATAAGACCAAAATCAGTAATCAATATACATATATTTTCATTAGAATCTTGTTTTTCCCAGCTATTTCAATGCAGGGACTTCAAAACTTTCTGGTGGTAACTAACCTCGATTTCTTCCGCATCTGGACGCCTTACGAATTCTTGTCCAAGAAGATATCTGTTTGGCCTATCTTTATCATCATAAAAGACCTTCCACAACCTAGAAATGATTAGAGTGGAGAAAATGAGGAGTGCATGCAGTTATCAGAGAGAGTCAATGCAAGACAGGAAATATGACTGAATATTGCATATAGTGTTAAGAAACCATCTCACCTAAAAGATTAAGCTTTTAGATGAGACCCTATAATACAATTTATATTATTGTCTAACATACACCCTCAAGTGAAAGTTCTCTGGACTTGAAACTTGCATAGGCTAACACTATCTTGTGCTTGGTTTTTTTCATCAAATAGAATGAGGGTGGTGAGATTCGAATTGCTGAGTTAACAAGATTCTAATACCATGTTAAGGAACCATCTCACCTAAAAACTTAAGCTTTTAGGTGAAGCCTCATAATACGGTTTATATTATTCTCTAACATATAGCTAAGACCAAATGTGCCTAAAGGTGGTGGAAATGTTCTGAATGGCAAGTGACTCTTACCCTGGATAACACCTAAAGACAGCACCGGCTGGCAGAGGTCTCATTGAATAAACTGTTGTGAATGTGCTGCAAAATAGATGATATACAGCGGATTACTGTCACATAATCACAGACTAATGCAATATTTTATGAATCAAAAAATTACCTCAGAAAGTATCTCCTTAGATTCCGTACATTAATCCCAACTCCTACATCCTCACTGATGAGACGCGGGTTCCACATGATAAGAGGCCTTGGCTAGCAGTATATGAGGAAGTACCATCAGATAAACTATCCTTCCAAGCTTGAGGTGTATGAACATGATGAAGAAAAGAAAGAAAGAAGAAGTAAGCATTAGTAACATACCGGATCATCTGATAGATCAGATACAATTTTCTGCACTTTTTCCAACATCTGATAATCAGGAACAACCATAACGACAATGTCATCTTCGCTCTGAACAGGCTTCCGGTCACCTAAGCTGTAAAACAGAAAGGCACAAAGTCTCAGACATAAATGCAAGAACATGAATCAATTATTCAAACAAGTGTACAACCTTTAAAAATGCACAGATTCATATTTACAAGGAACGACTATGAAACTCTTTCACTGCAATTAATATGCCTGTCTGATGCAATAAAATGCTAGACTCATTTGGACAAGGTAGATTTTAGGAACTAAATACTTTAAAAAGTATTTCATCAACATGGTGGGAATCAACCTTGAAAATCCAAAAGCTGCATCTTTCCACTGGTATTTCAGAAGTGCAGCAGCACCGGCATCTGGAAAAATGGCTTTGATTCTCTGAGTATTGAATATCAGTAAGCAAGGTTCATAATCAAGAACGTGGTGGATAAAGATAAAAGTGGAAGAAGTCAGGCGCCGCTGGCCATCAATCTCCCTCTAGCAATTAATCATCCTTGGATTGCATTGTTTTCGTGATCAGTATAAATAAAGAATTCTGTTCATATACTGTGGCTTTGTCGAACATTTCATAATCAAGAAAATTTTAAAGTAAAAATATACCTGACTTCCTGTTTCTTCGATAAGTGTATCCAAAAAAAGCCTTGACAGTTCCCAGAGCTCAGCCTGTGCACCTTCATCATCTAGAAACTGAAGCTGGGGGATTAAGAGCTCGACCTGGAAAGAGTCAGAGGGTTAGAAAAACTTGAAAGGTAAAAAAAGCAATTAAAATGAGAAGACTAAGTGATTCAAATGTAATAAACGCAAAAATTTGCACCACCACAACAAAAATTCAAGAATCAGGTATCATTTTCCCTTTAAACTTGCAGACAAAGTGAGCTGAGCCATGTTCTATACTTGCTCAACCTGGACAGATTAAATGTCAAGTTTCTTGATCAGATTGAAAAAGTTGATTGATGTGAAGCTCGGTGATAGGATACAGTTCAGGATTTGCAAAAAGGTTTAAGACTGAAGCTCCTAGTTCCAGCAATAAAATAATGTTTCATATTCTCTCTTAACTCTTCTTAGACTCGGGTTTGGACAGATAAACCCTACTGAAGTGTCCCGTAGAACAAATTAAGGGTTTTGGTCTCTTGATTACACTTAACTAGACCTTAAGGATGGCACTATCAAAAAACTACACTGCAAAAAATCACATAGTGATTCCAAACAGAGATGATCTCAACTTCAAAATATAAGATTACATTTCCCTTTGTCACATACTATGGCTCTCATTCCTCCTGAAGACACAAACAAAGCACTAGCTTGGCTAGATTGCCGGACTGCACCCTCCAAGTCAGAAGGCAGGCAGCTGAAACATGAAGAAAATATCACCACTCAGCATGCTTTCATTTCTCTGAAGTACATAAAGCATTACAAGTCAGTAAACATGAATGCTGAAAGATCTTAATACCACTGATCCACTTAACTTTTGCTTATCCAATACAGTATAACATAGTGGACAAGAAATCCAAAGTAATTGCATATTATTCATGCAGAAAACCTTCTCCCTCCCGACTCAATCTCATTGAATCTGAGCAATTTGCTTCTAGTGCTACAAGAAATCACAGTTTTCTCTATAGATTGATACATACACAGATGGAAGAATGACCCAATTTGACTGGTACAGATTTAAAACTCAACATTCTTTCGATTTATGGAATAAAACATGCATTGAAGCTACTACACTGGACTGCAGGCTTAAGCTGATAACCAAGATCTATTGCTGGATCAACTGAGTGGAGTAGAGAAACAGAAGGGTAATATTATAATTTTGTGTCTAAATGCTATGCTCAATCAAATTTGAGGTAAAAGCAAAAGCAGCCCAAAACAAAAAAGAAGTTGTGTATACAAAAGAAACTGAATCACCTGTCATCTTCTTCCTGAACAGTTTGTGCTTGCTCTTGTAACACCATGCCCTCTTCGAGATTATCTTGAGAAGCATCATCACCTTCGAATTTCTCAAACTTTGCCAAGATTTTTGATGAGTTTCTTGTACAAAGTGAAATCCCACTTGAGTTAGTGTGTGAAAAAGATAAGGTAGAGTGAGTGGTGGAGGTTGAGTTGTTTCGTATTGTTGATGGTGCCGTGTAGGAGTAGAAGGAACAGCTTGGGATTGAAGTAGCCATTGAAGCTAAGTTAACTACCAACTGCCAAACTGCTTAGGACATGGATTTTTATCAGAATTTATGGGGGGGCAATGCAGCTGATATTTTTCTTTCTTTGTTGCTAGCAAAGCAAGCTTTATGTGATGTGAATTATTTGGAGACAAAGCAGACACGTACAAGCATGGAGAGAGAGAGAGAGGATAAATTCACCCCTGTTACTGAAATTTAAGTGTAAAATAATTCTATTTAGGTAAATGATGTCTAAATAGCTATAAATTCAAGCAATGGAGACATGTTGACTTCAAGCTATTGTTCCAGCCGCGTAAAGATAAAGTTGACTTAAATTTATTTTTTATGGGACTGTAAATTTCTCTTTTTCTAGCCAATGATTTCTCACTTATTACTCCCTTATTAATGGATATAATATTTATTTTATTTTTGGAGGGCACACACTTATTAGAAAGTGTGCTAAAGTTATTTGCTGCAAGTTTCTAAAAGTTTTAAAATAAATTTCTTAGTAATTATTTTGATGTTAAAAATATATTTAAAAAAAAATATTTAAATATATTTTTAAGAGAAAAACACTTTGAAGACAATACCAAAAAAAATTAAATGCATATAAAATTATTTTTATGTGAAAAAAATCAGAGGGCATACACTTTTTTTCATGTTGTTAATTGATCTAATTTTTTTTTATTTTCTTATTTCAATGTTGTTACAATAAACCTCATGGGGTTGGCCTAGCGGATAAGAGCTAGGACTTGACAGTTTGCTCATGTCCGAGATCTCAGGTTCGAGTCTTGCCTGGTACAAATAATTTCATGGGGTCATCGGACTTGGGCGAAGCTTATAAATTAACCGTGGTGCACTTGTGGGAAACTTCTTGCCGATGACCTGTGCACCCCCGAGATTAGTCAAGTTTCGGCCCGAATGCCCGGTGCTAAATCCAAAAAAAAAAAATGTTGTTACAATAGTTGGGATACGGTTAATTGCGAGGATAATTGACAATGAGAGAATATAAATTAGGAATGTCAAGTGAAATTATCTTGATTTTCTACTTCAAATATTTTTAATTGAAATTTAATTTAACATACACTCTTAAACAACCTATTAAAATAACACTAAAATCTATATCTCCCTTGTCAAAATAAAATAAAAAATCATATATATATATATATATATATATATATATATATATATATAAGTGTATTTTTTCCATCAATTCAACTAATGAAATATTCTTAGACCATGCTTTCATAATAAAATAAATCACTATTGAATTAAGTTTTATACAAATCATATAGTTATAACAAACTTCCCAATAAACAATTTTTCATCAATTTTAATCTCATTCCTAGTAAGAAGATCAACCCAATCATTTGTTTTCTTTAACTTGAAGCTATTGCCTGCCCTTTAATGGTAAATTCCCAATCAACATGTGATTTTATTTATCAAGTCTTATATTTAGTGATTGTTTGGGAGTGTGGTTGAGATTGCTAGTGATAATGTTTTTCATTCAGAATTACATCAAAATGATATTTTTTTTATTTTTTAAAAATTCTTTTTGACATCAGCACATAAAAATGATCTAAAAACACTAATTTTTTTTTTAATTTAAAGTAAAAAATAAAAATAAAAAATTCAATTTTTTCAAAAGCAATTTTGAAATGCCGTTCCAAACATGGCCTTATTTTTATTTATTGAGTAGAAAAAATGATCCATCTATAGAGATTTTGCCAAAAATCTAGGGTCAATGGGATGCTTGTTGCTTTAACTCTTTTGGTTTTCTTTATGCCATGCCATCCTTAATATTCCTTTTCTTCATGCAAACCTAACCTCCAGTAACGAAACCGATGGTATATTCTCAATTTTTTATTTGTTGAGTTTTGAATATGAGAAAACTCTATTATGGGAAATGATATTTTATAAGTCCAGGTGATCGAGTAAAATCTCAGTCATTTCATGTTCTTACAAGAAATGCACATCTCGACTTGAATTCGAGAATTGTTGTGTTTAAGATTATAATAATAGTGTTTTTCAAAATAACTTTTTGTTTAAGAATATATGAAAAAAATCAGTTTTTTTTTTTTAAAAAAAAAAAAACACAAAGCATAAACCTGGGAAAAAATCCATGAGATTCATGCAAATGATTGTTTGTTTACACATTCAAATTTAGGGATGAAATCATAATTTCACAAGTCCATGGACAACAAATTATTTCATCCGTACCTGATGAAAACGATAATCTTTGATGTAGGAAAGATGAAAGTAAGCAAGAAGCATACAATTGCGATTAAGATCCAGAGGAGAAGATGAAATCTATGCAGGAAAAAAGATAGAGGATGGAAATTAAGAAAAAAAAGTATACTCCTATATCTATATCATGACACAATGAAGACAAAAGGTTTATTGCGCCTCATTAGTAGATGGTAGAGAAGGCAACAAAGATGATCTCCGGGCATTTTGCATGTTCCTCAACTTGAGCGGACTCCACACCAAAGATTTTCGTTGCAGTGCGACCACTGTTGGGTGCTTCGGCTTCCACGAACCTGCAGCTTGTGTTGGAGGACTGCCCACGAACTTACTGCTGTTTCTACAAGGTGTCATCTCTGATGCAGTCCTGAACTTGCTACTGTTTCTACAAGGTGTCATCTCCGATGCAGTCCTGAACTCTGGCAATGGATAAAACAGCTTCGAATACCTTGGCTTTTTTGGGTCCCTGAGAAATGACTGCCTGCCAGCTACATTATTCACGTTCTTGTATCGAGAGGTTTGAAGTGGCGTCCTTATGTTTGAGGCTGGCTCGGGACGGAAGGTGGCAATGGAGACACGTCTCTTGGGCTGAAAAATCTGCGTTGACATTGGAGGAGGAGGTCTGACTGCGACGGACATTCGCCTGGGTTTCATGAGGCCTTTTGTATTTGTCCCTGACATTGTGGCTCTCGATATGTTTTCTTTGTCATGCATTGAAGATACAGCAGAACCAGTAATGGTGGTTTTCTGTTTCTGGAGGGGAGATGGCGGGGGCATGAAATTGGTGATTCTTCGCAATGGCATCCTGAATTTTGAAGGACCCAGAGGTGGCTTTTGGTCTGTTTTGCTCTTCTCCACTACTTGTTTTGTAGATTGAGAAGCAGCTGCAAAAGCTCTTGTCTCTTGTTTTATTCTGATTTTTCTTTCCTCGCCCAGCTGATTTTCGAGGTCTCGAACCTGTTGCAAGAAAAGAGTTACTTATAAAGTCAAAAAATTTATACAGAACCCATTTAGGGAATAATAAAAGCGGGAGAAAAATATGTTTCAAGTGATTTACCACTTGTTCCATAACAATAATAAATGGAAAATGGAACCTCAGACGCCATTACCTTTTCTTGGAGAGTTCTGCAGATATGTTCTCTGGCAGCAAGCCTCAACTGCAATGATTGCAAGCTATCCTGTAACTTCTTTGTTTCCTTTTCATCATGCTTTAATTTTTCTACCTGATTACATGTGGTTGAGAAAAAGAAAAATCTGAATCGAGACGAAATAAACTGAAATGAAAGAAATTTCGTCAAAGTACAAGAAGAATACATACCATTTGCTTGTATTTGGAAAGTTCAGCGAGATCAGCCTGTTTGCGAGCAGGACCACTTTCAATCCCCCGCACTCGACTTGCAAAATTTAGTGAACAAATGGTCTCTCCAACGTCAGCAGCGCTCGGACTTATTTGGACAAACATTAAGGTCTTGCAATCTCCTCCTGCGTTTCACATTTCACTTAGTATCTTTCATTGACAAAAAAAGGTGACAAAAAAATGTCAGGGACATAAAATGTCAAACTTGACTCACCAAGAGAGCTCTGTAGAATATGGGTCAGCTTTGAGTTCCTGATACGCAAAGAGAGTGAATCTTTTCATTAGTATGGTAATTGGATAGTAGGTTTACAGTGGGTAATTGGATTGCTAGATTTGCAAGGGTGTGTATGAGATCCACCTGTAGGGAATGTGACCAGTTTTGGATGCAAGAGCTGCGATAACGTCACCAAGTGCTGAAAGAGATTTATTAATGAATTGTGATTCCTTCAATCTTTCACCTTCAACGTCAATCTTTCCCACGCGCTCACTACCAGCCAAATCGACCATCCAAAGGTGACTTCTTGTCTTCTGCCCATCTACTAAATTCTCTCCTCTTACTGTTACTCGCAGCAAACTGCAAAGCAGCAATATTATGGTCATCGTCATAACCATTAACTTGATTCATGTATAGATGGGATTTATCAATCCAAAAAACCTTCTTGAACTTCGAGAATCAATGCTCACAAAACAATTGTTTTGACAAAGAAATAAACTAAAAAAAAAGGAAGCAGCAACTTTCATTATTACCAATGAGAACGGCTGCTAAGTTCATTAGCGCTGGTTGATCCAACAGATCTAGCACGACTTCCAGACTTGAGTAGCTCCCACACATCCTCCGTGCCATTCACCTGAGCTTCCACAAGTCCTGGGACTTCTTGTGTTCCTTCAGCTGTTTGCTTTATCTCCAACCTTCGTGCATGCATAGACAAAACTAAAATTTCATCAGCATTCATTCGTCCAGCACAATTCATTATCGGTTATCATTTCCAAACAAAAAAAACAGAATTCGAATGAAAATCCAGCTGTTGAATAATTTCCCCAGTCTACTTTTCTTGGGAATTAGCATGACATTTATAGTTTCTCTCGTCTAGAAGTAAAGTAAAATCATAAATCAATCTTGTAGCAAGTTATCAGTATAAAATTTTTGCAACCAAAGAATTTGAAACAAATGAACACACTTTGATTAACAGAACTAATAAAAAAACTAAACTAACTTTTTAGTTGGTTGGTTGGAGTTTTCAACCAAGAGATCCTTTATCTTCTCATTGTAAACCTCCAACATGCTAACAAACAGCTCATATCTCATAGCACCACTTCTTTCTTGCAAAAGTCGAAACAGCTCATCCAGTGTCCTGTAGTTGACTCCCCTGTTTTCTGGATTGCCCTCCATGGTAAACGTCTTTCCAGTACCAGTTTGCCCATAGGCAAATATGCAGACATTGTAGCCATCCAACACTGAAGTGACTATCGGTTTAGTTTGGGCAAAAACAGCCTCTGCATATCATTAGGATAAAGATTACAAGCTTCAATAATGCAAATGACATATAACAAGTTCTCTACAGTAGAGATATATAAACGAAAAAACTTAGATTACCTTGGTTATCCTCAGGCCTAAAAACATGGTCGAACTTAAATTGCTTTTTGGAAGAATCAGAGGAAATGATTTGCAGCTCATTATCAATGGAGGAGTCGAATTCAACTACATAGCTAGAACCATTTGTAATTTCGACTTGATTTAGTGGTCTACATCTACAGAAGACTTTGATGTTCCCTTTAAGCTCGATCACCTCATTGTAAAGTCGTTTCCTCTCAGACAACTCTTTTAAATATTTCTTCTTTAAAAGTTCATATTCAATACCTGTCAACAATATTCTACCAAGTAAATATTTAAAGAAAAAAAGAAATCAAAGTCAATTCACTATTGAATACTCACTGAATTTCTGAAAACTGTCTAAAATGTCAGGACCAGGTACAGAATCCCTAGCAGTCTTTACTTGATCAGAAAGACTTGCATGTTCTTTCTTCAGATTCTAAAGCAAAAAAAATAAAATCAGCATGGTTGATAAAAGATCCTAATTTATCGGCAAAAAAAATGTTTTTGTAGGCTCTGTTGAGAGCTCAAGAACAAGAGTTTTAAGACTTCGATAATTTCCACTGAAACCAAGTTCTTAATTCATCTCATCCTCAAACTATTTTAGCATCAATACATCTCAAAAGTTGTACCTGGATTTTATTGCTCAAATGGATAACTTTCTGCAAAATTGGCAGCGTGTGTCCTTGAGTTGGAGAACCTTCTCGGTTTCTGCTACTTTCGTTCTCTTCCTCCGAATTAATAGTTGCTCCTGACAATTGAATTTTCTTTAAAACACATTTAAATTAAACTTGAATCAAAACATGTTCAGTGGAGAATATAAAATGTCCCACCGCACTCCTGCCGAATTTGACTCAATTTTAACTTTTTTTCCAATTTTAATTTTTTCATAAGGAAATTGTTTTTTGGCCATTTTAGAAACCCTAGAACTAGAAAGATATCAGCAATTGAAATCAATAGTCACAGTTGAATTCGATAAAAAAAAATAAAGCAAACACTTAAATTACAATTACAATTTCTATGTTTGAACACAAGGAAGTCAAAGAACGACTCGATTTAAAATTTCTTTAAAGTTGAAGGGCTGAAATGAAATTAACACAAAATTCACATACCTTCTTCAATAGTTTCAGTCTCTGTGATTTCCTCTGAAACAAAGAAATTTTTTTAAGAATAAACCCAGCAATGAAATAATTAATCTCTAATAATTCAAAAAATATATATATAAAAAAAAACCATAGTTTTATTTCATTTGCAACAAATCATATTTAAAGAAACTGGAGTTATTTTCTTAACCTGTGCTAGAAGAAGGAGAAGGGCAGGAATCGGAGATTTGAACATTTTGGATACGATCGCAGATCTCTTCGATCACATCCTCCGTCAGATCTGCAATAAATCGAACAATTTCGATCCATATCAATCAAGAATCATAAAAAAAAAATCAAGAATCGATGTCAATCGACGGAGAAGAGATAATACCAGTCATTTTCTTGGCCTTGAAATTGAAATTGAGAAAATTCGAGAAGTGAAAGATCTTTAGGGTTTAAAATTTGGAGTTTGAAGTTTGATTAACGAGAGAGAGAGAGAGAGAGAGAGAGAGATGTTTAATTGTCTATTGCTTTCTAACGGCTATACAATGGAGCGTTTGAAATTGATTTGAAAAGGAGATATTTTGGGTTTGAAGTTTGAACAGAGAGAATACATTGGGCCTACCTTTGGTTCAGTGTTATGTGGTGTGGGTGGATAAGGTAATAGACAAAGCCCATTGGTTGTGTGTGTATTTAAAAATTACTGTACATTATGAGCTTTTTATAGCCGGGGAAATTTTTCAAACTCAGAGGGTATTTGAGAGAGGGGTACGTTGTGGTTGTTTTTAAAAGTATTTTCATTTAGAAATATATTAAAATAATATTTTTTTATTATTTTTTAAAAATTATTTTCGACATCAGCACATCAAAATGATTTAAATACACCAAAACAATTTCATTTAAAATAAAAAAAAATTGAATTTTGGCCAAATACCGGTTTGACCGCAGTGCCAAACATGCTCTGAAATTCAATTATTATCCACCCGAACCACGAGACCATACAGGAACGAGAAAAATAACTAAAATAGAAAATAAAACATTGGCCTCGTATTTTTTAAAATATTTGTTTATATAATGTGAAATGTTTTTAAAAATATTAGAATAATGTTTTTTTTAAATCAAAAACATCAAAATTTATAAATTTTAAAAAAATAAAAATATTTTTTAAAAAATATTTTATTTTATTTTAAAATGCAATGTGTAATAGACTATAAAACGAGGTTACGAGTATCATGAAGCAATGGGGGCACTAAATTGTTTTTTTTTTTAAAAAAAAAAAAAGAAGAAGAAGAAAGGATTGCTTTTTATATATAAAAAATAATTATTGGATAAGAAACACGAGTTTTTTGGTTTTAAAACCCGGTCCAGTCAACAAGATCATATCTAAACGATTTTCACACTATTTATTTCAACTTCAAACAAAGAAAAAAGTAAAAAAAAAAAATAATGTGTTTTTAGATTATTATTTTATTTTTCATTTTAAATTAATTTTTTTAATGTTTTTAGATCATTTTAATGTGCTGATATTAAAAATAATTTTTAAAAATTAAAAAACATTATTTTTTATATATTTTTAAATAAAAAATATTTTTAAAAACAACACCAACAACACTATCATTATTAAATCGAATGAACACGCTGTCTTCGTTCCACTTTCTTTTTCTTTTTTCTCGTCCATGCAAATTAAAATTCACTGGCTGCAAACAGGATCCACATGATTAGGTTACGAGGAAGCAGTTTCTGCTCGTATCTTATGCATGTATCATGCATTATGCTAGGCCAATTCATTCACGCGCATTTCCTCTCCATACTCATTAACTACTCACAGCCTTGGAAACAGATCATCAAGAACATGGAGCTCCGACCACCTCCACTTGACGAGGAACTAAAACATTTATTCACAAAAACTCTGGTTCGAGATGACATGGTGGCGGGCTTGGCTCTCGTCGGAGATTCCTATGATTACCTGGCAAGCCTCCCAAGACCAATCTATAACGAAATGGTTACGAAAGGGCTGCAAATCAGGATGTATCCTCCAAATCAAAGGATGGTGACAATCTGCCATGGAAGTGGAGATAAGAGCTTCAAGTTACTGAAAAATGACTGGGCTGCCATTGTCAAGGAGAGTGGTTTTGAAGTTGGTGACAAGATTGCTTGCTGGGCATGCTGCCATGACCTAGGTGGTAACTTTAGTTTACTCATTGAAAAGGTAATTATAACATTAGAGGGTGTTTGGATGGCGTTTCAAACGCCGTTCGGTGACTTTCAGTTTACTCATTTTTTTTGTTTGGATGGTGTTTGAATATGGTTTGGTGTTTTTAGATCATTTTGATGTGCTGATGTTAAAAATATTTTTTAAAAAAATTAAAAAAAAACATCATTTTGATGTATTTCGGCACGAAAAACACTTTGAAAAACTATAACAAGCTCTCCCAAACACCCTCTAATTCTTGTAATCAAGCTGGCTTTACGGCTCTTTTTTTTGTTGGATATAAGGAAACATATCACTAGAAAGTATATTTTGTGGGTTTAAGTAACCAAGTAAAACTCCGATTGTTCTAAGCTTTTACAAGATATACATGCATTAACTCGAACTCGAGATCTACTGTGCAATCACAAGCCCTCTATCATTACACAACGTCTCTTGAGAACCTGCATTTCCTTTCGTTAATTCATTACACACCATTTTTGCTACTATCATAGCATCCACTTATTAACGATATCCATGACTTCTCGATGAAATGAAACTCCATTTCTGAAAAATGTATTTTGTAAGTTCAAGTAAGTGAGTCAAACAACGGTTATTTTAAATTTAAAATTTTATAAAAGATGTATATCCTAACTTGAACTTGAGATAACTTACGATTCCTTTCGCTAATTCATTACATGACTTCTCAATGAAATGAAACTCCATTTCCAAAAAGTGTATTTTGTAAGTTCAAGTAAGTGAGTCAAACATCAATTATTCTAATTTTTTATAAAAAATATATACCCTAACTTAAACCTAAGATAACTTACGATTCCTTTCGTTAATTCATCACACGCCATTTTTGCTGCCTCATAGCATCCACGTACTAACGATGTCCATGGCTTTTATCTTAAAACAGGTTCCCAGTGACATTGAATGTGGACGATGATCGGGGCAGAAGATGTCAGTGAGTCATGAGGAGTTGATGATATTCTAAGAAAATTACTTAATATTAATTCATGATAGAGATATAGGATTCGACATGTCGGTCAAGCTAACGTGTTAACTATTATCAGCTTTGATAAAAGAAACCGAGTGTGAATAGTTTCGCGACTAGAAGATGACATGTCGTCAACGAAAATCAATGGGAATCCATGTTATTTTTTGCTTCTCAATGTTTCCTATTTGCTTCACTTCAACGAAAATCAATAGTTTGTTTTTGAAAATATTATTTTTGTTCAGAAATTCATCAAAACAATATTTATTTGTGTTGTTGAGATTGTTTTTTTGTTTAGAAATGTATTAAAATATTTTTTTTAAAAAAAATTGACATCAACACATGAATATGATCTAAAAACACAAAAAAAATGAATTTAAAATTTAAAACATAAAAAATTTAAAAGCATTTTTTAAATATAGTGTCAAATTCATATAAAAACATATAAAATTATTAATTTAATGATATTTCAAGCAATACTTTTAATTTGTTTTTTCATAGAATTGTTTTCATGCAAAAAAAAAAAAATAGTTTTGAAAATCTCGATGTAAAAAAAGTTTCCATCTAACGAGTACTCTTAAAACTCTTCCTAAAAATCTACATCAAAGGGAGATTATTCATAAATTTCTCTTCATGCTTTCCATAAATGTTGATTGACATTTACCTAAAATAATTTTATTTTTTAATATTATAAAATATTTTTCGTACATGGGTTGCACAACAAGGGTATTTTCCTTCTTAATTTACCCTATTTAATTTGACCTGATTTCTTTGGTTTCATAGAGTTCAAGAGGAACCTCTAGCATTGTACAAAATGAGGGACCATCTAGCTAAACACAATAACTTTGAGGCCTATTATTTCTTAAAGACGTAGGGATCTATTTACAAACAAAATAAATATAGGGACCATCCCCACAAAAACCAACAAAAAAATTCAAATTCAAAGCATAAATAATCCGTTCAAATCCAACCAATTATCCCTAAGATCTTACCGCATAAATCCCCTATTTGTCACGTGGACGGTGATTAACATCAGAAGGCCCCGCTATATAAAATAAAAATATATAGACAAAAAAAACTGATTGGCCAGGTCACCTTTATATTCAAGTTTCGCGGCAATATCCCTCTTTCTCTCTCCAAGAGCGCATCTCTTTCGTCTCTTTTAAACTCTCTTTTATCTCTCTCTAAGAAACCCCTCTCAATAACACATAAAGTTTGCACCTTTCTCTCTCTACAACCCTTGTTTCTTCATATGGTTCCGACCCGGATAGCAATTGCTCTGAATCCGTAAGTGTATAATCCTGGATCTGTGAATTAGGGTTTATCCGGGGGAATTTTGAGGGGTTTTATAAGGAAAAAAAATATTTTTTTGGTTTCAATTTTTTTTTTGTTTTTTTGTGACTTTTTCGTGTCCTGTTCTTTCCGAGGTGATTTTGTAAAAGGGCTCTGGATTTTAGTGAAATTTGAAAATTTGAGGTGTTTGGTAGTGTTTTTTTTTTTTTTTTTGAATTTTGGTGGGCTTTGATTTATTTATTTTTTGAATTATTTTTAAAACTGTTTTATGAATTTTGAAATTGGGGCTTTCTTGAATTCTCTATTGATTTTTTTTGAAGTGTTTCCTTAATGGCTTGCTTATTTTGCTGTGATTCGTTTGATTTTATTTTAGTAAATTTGGTTTATTTTCACATATATAATTTGTTTCTTCTGATATTTTAAAAAAAAAGTGATTTTGACATTTCTGCACTTTACTTAGAAGTTGAATTTTCGAGGTGGGTTTTTAGGCTTATTGCCAGACTGAGGTCTTAAATGTAGAGGGTGTTTGGACAACGTTTCGACCGAGTTTTCAGATTTTTTCTTCTTTTTTGCCTTAAATTAATTTTGTTGTTGCTTTCGCTCCTGTAATTTGTGTGGAAAAATATTTTATACAGTTAGTTCAGCTCAGTAAAAAAATTAATATCTGGATTGTATGTTGTATAAATTTATGGGAGAAAAGATCTTCCTGCTATGTCAAGGGTTTTACATTTTTATTATTAATATATTAGATGTTGTGAATTTTGATGGTTATTGATATCCTCGTCAAAGCTTTAATCAAATTGGTTTTGCTAATCTGTTCACTTGATTTACTGTATATAGATAGGTCCTCCATGGCCCCAACAAGGAAGAGAAGTGTGAATAAGCGGCTTCTGAATGAGATATCGCCTGAAAAAGAAGTCAAGAGTTCAAGCAAAAATAAACAGCAGGCGAATGGGGTGAGAATTGGCTTTCTTTGTTCGTGTACTCACACCATTTTGTTAATGGTTTGATTGACTCTTTATGCTTCATTTGTTGGCTGAGATATGCTGTTTGTCGAGTTATGTTAAGACTTGATTTCCTTATTGTCATAACTTTGTGGCGCGTTGATCTTGATTTAGCTTTAATAGTGCAATCAAAACAGTTCTCTATATTTTTCTTAAGCAAATGGCTAACAGTTTTCCTTTCTTTGTTCGGCAAATGTGTAATGTATCTTTTTTATGTTTGCTCTGTACTTCTTCAGAAACTATATAATGATATATTAATGCATTGACTATTGTGCTGTCGCTCAGAAGAAGAAATTGTCTGACAAGTTAGGAACTCAATGGAGCAAGGAAGAACTTCGACTATTCTACAAAGCATATCGAGACCATGGAAAGAACTGGAGGAAGGTATGCCTTACGTGTTATTGTGATTCCTTTTCATCATTCTACATTCATGGGTTCTAGTCAGCATGATAATGTTCCATAGAATTTTTGTAAATTAAGCTCGTCATACACTGTAATGACCATCTGAATTTTTGCTGCTGTTGCTGATTAGGTTGCTGCTGAAGTGCATGACAGATCTGTGGAAATGGTGGAGACACTTTACAATATGAATCGGGTACTTGTGTTCAGCCAGCTTAATCAGTCACTAGGCTATCTGCTTATGCATATATGCATCCTAGTTGCTGCTGCTGCCTTTACAGTATTGTAACGCAGTGATAATGTTTGATGCGGGTTTAATGGAATATGGATATCTGGATCTGCTTAACCTTTGGTATCCATTGGCCTTAATTGAATACAATTTATATCTAATTGGTTTATGGTGTTGTTTTAGTCCAAAATAAAAGGTTTATGGTGTTGAACATTTTTACTTAATTGAAGAATAAAAATTGGACGGGCTTCCTTAGAATGTGATTAAGAACATTAACTTTTGAAATTTTATGTGTCCAAAGTAGGACACATAGTCGGCTGTTTCTATAACTTTGGATATATGATTTGCCTAGTAAAACTGTCTCTTTGTCAGTCTTAGTGTCCTTGGTTAACAACGTAACACTTCATGTTCTATATTTTTTTCAGGCATACTTGTCTCTTCCAGAGGGAACGGCTTCTGTAGTTGGGCTTATAGCTATGATGACCGATCACTACAGTGTCCTGGTATGCTGCATTTAACATCTGGAAGTTCAACTAAATTTTTGGTTTTCTTCTTTTTTTCCCTGGGGATGGGGAGATCAGGGAAGTGTAAATGACAATTTAATTATCCAGATACTTTTAGATTTATGGTAGCCATGATGTTTATAGCAGACATGGTGGGGAATGCTTTTAGAGTGACAGCACTTGACTGAAAAAGAGACAGATAATTTAATGCATAATGGGCGTTCACAGTAAGAATCAACCACAAATTTGGCTAATATCATTATTAAGTAGCATAATCTGATATTTAGTTAACTGCTTGACAAACTATACTTGGCATTTTGATTTACCTAGTAAAATTGTTGTAAATCCCGTTTTATTGTCTACTGACAAAGAAAATGCTTATTGTATGGATCTGGATTGTGAACTTGCAGGAAGCAAGTGAGAGTGAACGAGAAAGCAATGAGGTACCTGAAGTGCTTAGGAAACTTCAGAAACGTAAGCGGCCAAAAGTGCAGTGTAGTGCATCAAAAGAAGATCTCCAGCAGTCTCACATGGCTGCATCAACTGATGGATGCTTATCATTTTTAAAAAGAGGATATGGTAAAATACTTTGTTTATGAAAAACCTTATTTTTCTATGTTTCCAATTTTTCCTTTCACCTCACTCTGTTATGATTTGTGGAGCACTTGTTCCTTTATCACGACCCCAAATTGCATGCATTAGATGGCTCATGGATTCTATCTGTCTCTTTTAACATCCACAATTTTTGTTGTCCTAACATTCCCTTGTTTTTCAGATTTTTTTTCTAAAAGAAACTTCAATGAATTCAATCCATTCACTGTTTTTACCTTATTCTTTCAAAATGTTTACTGCATAAACTGTAACCTTACATGGGTTTATGCTAGTGACATCTAAATGGTTTAGCAAGATATTATGCTGAGGAGGCAATTTCGAGCTCCTTTCTTTCTTTATTAAAATAAATGGATAGAAAGCCATTATTATGAAATATCAGTATGGTCCCAACTTTGTTGCCATGCAAACATAGTAGTTCACTTGTTTTTAGATTTTTTAGCAGCGGAATGAAATGTCACTTATTGGAGACAATGTTATCTAAGACATGCTGGAAGAGAAGCACAGACAATGAATCATGCTTTGATTCAATTGAGTCAAGAAAACTGTATGAATCAGATGCTGTTACGGAGCTATAATTCCCTCCAGTTTTCATCCACATGGAGCAAGTTTCATCCATATCCTATTATTGAAATTGATTCTAAATCCTGTGGTTATAATGTCCAGAACTCCAAATAAAATTGTTAGGGATTGGATAGAATAGGAACTAATTTAACTCTTACAATTATCTTGGAACTGGAATCACAACCGAAAAAAGGTTTAATTTGTATAACATGGAAGTTTTTTCCTTGAGATTTTCTCTAATTAAGGTTTAGACAGAAATTGATTTTATAGTGATCGGGCAACCCAATTTTTGATCTGCACTGCTCCTTTCCTTCACCCTTTAATTTTTCTCATAAATACTTGAACTCAACAGAACAGTAAATGTGTGATTTAACTCTTTCTAACAACAGTTATGACCATTTGAAGTGTGGGTTTTATTTCTGACGGATTCAAATCCATACTTAGGCCATCCACTTCATTCAGTTGGGAAAAGGACACCTCGATTCCCTGTCTCTCATCTGCACAAGAAAGATAATGGAGAACATTATGTTTCACCAAAGAAGAAGCGCAGAAAGTCAGAGAACAATGCTGATGATAATGATGATGAGCATGTTGCTGCACTGACATTAACCGAGACATTGCAGAGAGGAGACTCTGCCCAAGTGCCTCAAACACCCCATAGAAGAACAGAATATATGAAATCATCACCTGTTCAAAGCTGGGATAGGATGGTATTTCATTGCAGACCAATTTTCCATTGTTCCATTGTTACTGTTACTTTGGTTATGCAATATTATAACTTTCTCTCTACTCAATTGGTTTCTGCAGCCGGAATCATCTCCAGAAAATCTTTGTGATGCTTCCATATATGAACACTGGTCTGAAAGTGGCACAGGACGTGGGGGGACTGATCTTGGTTATGGGAGGGATGCAAGCTCCTTGGCAGAAATGGAAGGTATAGGTACTGTAGAAGTTCATCGAAAAGGCAAGAAGTTTTATGGAAAGAAAGTAAGAGTTGAGAAGATTGGAAATAGTCAGTCTGATGGTGGTGGAGAAGCATGTAGTGGCACAGAAGAAGACCCAAAGGTCGGAATTTTGAAGGGAAAAGCTGAAATCAAGATGTCTAATGCAAAAATTGACGAGACCTTTCGCCGGGGCCAAAGGAAGAGAAGCAAAAAACTTTTCTCAGATGGTAATTTTGTTCTTTCATACTTGATCCTGTGTGCTATGCATAGATCATCAAATCGTCTTTCCTTTTCATGGGTGAGAAGAGTTATGTAAAGTGCATGTTTTCATCTTAGATCATCATTTATTTACTGAAGACTTTTGCAGCTTTGTTTTCTTCTTAAGTTGTGAAGTTGGAAATATTTTTCCCTTATAATGGAGCAAATTTTGTGCCATATCTCCTGAGAATTGTATATCTTGCAATGGCTACTGTATTTTTTTTTTCTTTCTTTGATGACATTCGTGGATGTGAAGTTATCTAGTTAGGGGCTTTATTTGAATATAGGGTTCAGTGCGGGGAATCTACCCTAAGATGATGGGAACCTATGGCTCTTGAATTCAGTACTCAGATGACAAACTTATACACAAATAGGATGATGCTTATAGTGGAGACTATGGAATTTCTTTCTAAAAAAAATTAAAAAAAACTGTCTTGTGGGAAATTCAGGAATGTTGTTTCCGTTAACATGGTTCTATATATAGCAAATGCTTGGACCATGTCTTGAGTGTTTGGAGTCTATTGGAGGTTTATCATTCAGGAGTTTCCTAGACAGACTTCTAATGGGTTTGGGCTTAGTTTTTAATTTCCTATTATTTGGCTTTCCTCTTCTTTGAAGAAACAACCTCTTGAAAGGTGTGAATTGCCAACTTGTTTATATTCTGAACATTGAGAACCCGGATAACCTTTTTTATTGCTGACCCAGAGTATCCAAGATAATGGGGAGGTTTCCTGGCTATGTGAACTGATCTCCTATCATCAGATGGGTGTGGTGTAAACTGCTGTCATAGGATGTAATTTATCCCCTCCCCTCCTTTTCACATCCTGTCATTTGGTATAGTTGAATGATCAAGCCATTCAAGCATATAATACCAACTAGCTTAGCTGGTAAATCTTTAGGAGTTCTTCCAGAGACCTAGGATCAACACTAGCTTTCACCAATGCATGGGGTTATTTATGGGGTGGTGAAGTAGCGTGATTATCTTTGGGTAGCGTGATTATCTTTGGGTAGCCTGCTGTTGGAACAAAAAATAGAGAGAAATACATGTTACCATTTTTAACTTGTGAATTGACTTGCTTCTCCCATCTGTAATCCTGTTTGGTTATTAGAATGTTTATGATGTGTCAATGTTGCATAACCTATTCCATTGCTGACCTTTTACATTATACTTCTTTTTTTATTTGCAGATGAACATGATGACTTCATTGGTCTTCAAACATTGGCTCTTGTTTCTGCAATGGAATTTGGTAAATATTAAATGCATGTCTAGTTTTATACATGCTTGTGTGAAATGACATAAATATATTGAAGGGAAACGAGTAATTAATTTACTAACATTGCATGGTTTGTCAAACAACATCCCATTTAAGTGCTGAATGACAGAATGATATTGATCTGTTAGAGCTGATAATTTCAAGAAAACTTTAGAGCTGAAATCATTCC
The DNA here is from genome assembly GCA_027405865.1 of Salix purpurea. Taxonomy (NCBI): domain Eukaryota; kingdom Viridiplantae; phylum Streptophyta; class Magnoliopsida; order Malpighiales; family Salicaceae; genus Salix; species Salix purpurea. The sequence continues at coordinate 22,244,676 of CM050333.1, forward strand.
TAGAAAGCTTTTATGCTGAAATGCTAATGTTGAAAATTCTTCAATTTCAGCTGAAACAACGCAGCACTATTTTTATTCCATCAGAATACCATTTTCCCTTCATGGAAAATGTAGTCAATAGCTTATTTAACTTTTTTTCTTTCTCTTTGTATTTCAGTTGTTTCTTTAATGTTTTGAAGAATATTAGTGTCCCCCCTCCCCCTCACGTATACGCATGATGTTATGGTTAAAAGGGATGAGGAGGGTGAGTAAGAGAAGATAAAAAAACAGATTTTGTTATCAAGAGAACTCTGATGTATATACTTCATGTAGTTGGTATTTTACTGTTACATATCTGGTAAATGTCAACTGTTCTCTTGATTTTTTTTTTCTAAATGATTATAAGCAGATATGGGCCAACTGATTGTTTTCTCTTATTCATGTAAAAGGAATAAAATTTATTTTGATGTAATTTATGCTTGGATCTACTCCTGCATGGGGGTCTGTGTTTGTTGGTAGCTGTGGTGCTATTCCTTTTCAAACGTGCTCAAAATGCAAGTCCTTTTCTCTCTCTTTGAATGTTTGTTTTAGAATCATCTGCCCAGTTGGATGAAGAAAGAACTGCACAAACTGGGGACGACAAGTGTAGTGTACCTGAATCTGCATCAACTAGCCATCATAGAGAAAAAACTAAACTCTCCAGGCAGAAAGAAAAGGAAATAAGTGGAGTTGATGGTATAACCTCAAGAAAATCTATGTTTGGAAGATGCCCACTAATTTCTACTAAACCTGGATCTGAAGCAAATAAACAGCCTCGATCCATCAGCAATGGTATGCTGAAAAGAAAACGCGGGGCTTTGGTATCAAAGGTGTGCACATTTTTTCACGTGTCTTTTTCATTCATTTATTAATACCTCATGTCATGCCATTTGATTAATTGGTTGATTGCCATTGGATACACTAATGTTAATGATTGCTGCAATTTCGATACACTTAGCAGCTTGCCTGAGACGAGACTTATGATACACTTTGAATATGGAATTTTAGTTTTGTTTTTTCCTTATATGTAAATAATGCTAATACATGTGAATCCTTGAAGGCATAAGCAAATTTGAAATTCATTTGGTACTAGCACTTCATTTTATTCTTTTCTCTTTCTTTTTCTCTTGGTCATAATTGGTGTTTGTCTCCATTCCATATGAACCTGGTACAGGTTCTGGATGAAGAGCAGATTTCACCTGTGCTTAAAGGCAGACACAATGGTCAAATCTCTTCTCCTTTAAAACAATTAAAATCATTAGAATTGCCAGAGGGTTCTTCTTTCAGTGGTGATCAGAAAAATGTACCAAATAATCTTGCTACTGCACAAGTTCTTGTTGCAAGCCAAGTTATCTTACCAACCAGAAAAGGAAGCAGACGCAAGATGGGTTTAAAGAGAGCAATGATCCCAAAAGGAGGGAAATCTTCTGTAAACATTCGGAAAATTCAAATTAATAGGCAAGACGGAGAAATCCACTGCAAGGTGAATTACTCTCCATGTGTATTTCTTTTTATCTTAGTTTTCAGATTCTTAGGGTCTCATTTACATATCTTATTATTATTTTTCTGGAATTACAGGGCAAGCTTTCTTGTAGTCTATCGTCTCCTATGGTTCGCAGATGGTGTACATATGAATGGTTTTACAGTGCAGTTGACTACCCTTGGTTTGCTAAAAGGGAGTTTGTGGAATATTTAAATCATGTTGGACTTGGGCACATTCCAAGGCTGACTCGTGTAGAATGGGGAGTCATAAGAAGGTATGTTTTGTTTTCCAGTCCTGTTAAGCATATTATAGCTACATTTATGGGGTGTAAACTAACAAAACCTTCTTCTTTATACAGTTCTCTTGGCAGACCTCGAAGGTTTTCTGAACGTTTTCTACATGAAGAAAGAGAAAAACTCCAGCAGTATCGAGGATCTGTGAGAAAACATTATATGGATCTTCGTACAGGTTTAAGGAAAGGACTTCCAACAGATTTAGCTAGACCTTTATCAGTTGGACAACGAGTAATTGCTATTCATCCCAAAACAAGAGAAATTCATGATGGAAGTGTACTCACAGTGGATCATGACCAGTGCAGGGTTCAGTTTGATCATGCTGAGCTAGGAGTTGAATTTGTTAAGGTACTTGTATTTTCTAATTTAAACGTCTTCTTATTTTTCTTACTTTCATATTGTTTACTGTACTTTAGATTTTTCTATTTCTGTTTTGCTTTTTTTTTTTTTTTTTTTTTTCATGCGGCACAAAGTAGTTTGCATTTGAAAAGATCTTTTGGAAGTTGGAGTTACATGAGAGACACAAATATTCTATATTGTTTTGGTAGAATTTATTTGTATTATGCCGATACAAAAATTGGCTTCAAATGTTCTGCTCATGGTTCATTGGTTTGTAAAATAACAAGTAGCCATCAATATGGTTGCCCTCTATGAATTGTTCAGCAACCTTTTGAATTCCTGGTTTATCAAGTGAACAATGATCAATTCCCGTACAAGTTTGCTGTAATGCCACTTGAAATTTTGTGGACTACAAAGATGAGTGGTTGCAGCCCATAACATGGGTTGTACTGGTTCTTCTGCAAGTCACTGGTTACCACACTTTCTGGTTAGTGCTTATGAGATGAGATTGAAAAAGCTTTCTGGTCTTTAATCCTCCTGATATTTGAGCTGCACTACCTCTACAGGCTATTTGTAATTGTTAGGTAGTTAGGCCTATTAAATTGCTTTCTTTTATTTTCCTGGAAGTTGAAATTTAGCAAATTTCATGTCCAAAGAGTTAATGATCTGTCTTCAAACAGTCTTGTTTAGATAAGTAAACTGCTTCTTATGAATTTATATGAATTTACACTTCAACCATAATTGGTTTGTTTCCTACTCTTCTGTGTTTCTGCTACAGTTGTCATGATTCAATCCCTGATGATTGAATCACTGGTTACCACATTTTGTTCATAAGCCATCTCGAGAAGAAAGTAAATTTGCAAAAGCTAGAAATCACAATATTTATTTGAGGAATAGCCATATCTTTCATCTATTTTTTTTTATATAAAATTAGCAGTCATCTCTCCTTCAGGAACAATGACAATAAATATTATAATGTAGGATATAGACTGCATGCCTTCAAATCCGCTGGATAACATGCCAGAAAATCTTAGGAGACAGAGAATCTCTGCTCTGCCCAGGGGACTGCTAGTGAATGTGAAGTCAAACTCCAGAGAGTTCACTGCAAGCGAAAATCTTGGGAATGCACCGAGTCCCAAGAATGCTTTGGTAAAGCCAGCACAGGTAAGAACAGCTATCCATTGAACTTCAGAATAAAGGTATTACAATATTTTTTTTATTTTCAAGCAATATCATTATTCATTCAGGTTGAGGCACACTGTGCCATCCCGCTTGCCAAGGGAGTATCCACTGACATTGTTAATGCACAAGGAGTCTGTAGTCAACCTTCTATGGAAACGCAGATCCAGCCAAAGGAATCTGACATACGAGCTCTATCTGAACTGAATCGTGCTCTTGATAGAAAGGTATAAATGAAGCTATGTGCAACCTCATATACTCAGTAGAACAACCTGCTACACTTGTGATGCTCAATGCTCAATTATGGCACAGATGTTTGACACTATCTTCCATAGTATATGGAGGGTTTGCTTTTCTCTGGTATATGATTTTGGGGAAAACATCAAATATACCACCAAACTATTGGGGTATTATCAGTTGTACCACTAAACAATTTTGGTTTCTCAATTAAGGACTTCAATTGGACTACTTGACAAAAAACATTAAGTTCTGTAAGTCCTTAATTGAGAATTTGTAAAAGTTTAAGGGTAAAATTGACACCAAAAATTGTTTGATGGTATTATTGAGTTTACTATATTGTTGGGTGGTATTTTTGAGGTTTGCCCATGATTTTATTCTACGACTCTTCCAGGTTTTTGGTGCAATGTTCCTTCCATTTTAAGATTATCCTGATTATTCTTTTTTTGGGACTTGCACTGGAAATTATATGCCACTGATCCAACTGGTTCGGAATTTCCTGTAGAAGAACCCAACATGAAATCATAACTTTTACTCATCATCTTGGTCTCCTGTTTTTTGCAGTTTTAGCGTTCTTATTGTTACTCCTTGCCTTGATTCAACATCATTCTTTTTTACCATCTTGTATACAAATGGAGTCACTCTAGGATTTGCATTAAGTTTGTGGCCATATTTTACCTTCTCTTAATTATAGGAAGCATGGTTGATGGAGCTTAAAAACACAAATAATGACATAATGGAAAACCCAGAAAATGGAGATAACTCTTTAAGAGATTCTGAACCTTAGAAGAACTTGGCTGCAGTACTGGTACAGCTAAAGGAGGCCAGTGGCCAGGCATGTGCCTGTGCTAAAATTTGCACCTATGCTTTATTTGATTTGCATGTTTGCATTCAGATTTCATGTGTTTTGATCTTGCCTCAACCTCTGATCACTTTGTATGTCTGACAGGCATCTTCTGCTTTACTCAATCTGAGGCAACATGATACTTACCTCGTAAACAACCTACCTGCTTGGCTGAAACCCCCAGCCAATTCCTGTTTCTCTGGGATGCCAAGACCTCATACTACTTTTGTTTCTCAAGAATCAGGATCTGCTGTACTTGAGATTGTCCGAGGCTCGAGATTAAAGGCACATAATATGGTAGATGTTGCTGTCCAGGTATTCACGGTCTTCTGCTCTCCACATTCTTCTGTAGCCGCACACAGATTTTAAATGTGTTCGACAGCAATTCTGAATTTAAATCATTTTTCAATTCAGCAATAAATGATAAAAGTAGTTCTACAATCCCTTGATTATGACCATTCATTTAATCTTGAAAAAAAATCTCTTGTGGTTCTCATACATTTATATGAATTATCATTGATGGGACTGCCATATTTCTGGCAATGCATAATGTACCACATGGATGATTGGTGCTACTGAGTGAGCCTGTGACACAGCCCATTAGATGGAATTCAGCAATTCCTAAGATGGGTTTCAAGTACTATGTTTAGCTTGATATTGTGTTCATTACAGTGTAACATATATCCATTGATCTAGTAATTACTTAGTGAGGCAATATTTATTGCAGGCAATTTCATCCATGAAAGAAGGCGAAGATACCTTTGTGAGAATTGGAGAGGCTTTAGATTCTATGGATAGAAGGCATTCGGGGTCAGAATCCAGGGTCAGAATGATCAGGGCACCAGACGGGGCTAATGGTGGTTTACGTCTTCAAAACCAATTGATTCCCAGCACATCAGAACCTCAGGTTAACAGTAATGCATCAAGACCCCAATCAAGTGATTCTGACAAAACAGCAACAGCAATTCCTTCAGAGCTTATATCATCATGTGTGGCTACTTTGCTCATGATACAGGTAACTTGGACATTCTGTACTGCCGTGCTATTTCTTGGATGGAAATTGTTTTTTCAAATCACTTTCCTCTCATATTATGCTTAACAATACGCAGACATGCTCCGAACGACAGTACCCCCCATCTGATGTGGCTCAGATAATCGATTCTGCTGTTACTAGCTTGCAACCCTGCTGTCCACAAAATCTGCCGATATATAGAGAAATACAAATGTGCATGGGAAGAATCAAGACACAAATACTAGCTCTAATACCAACATGAATCTGCTGTCTTCTGTTGTACCCTTCTTCCATCAACCCTTGTACATAGGGAATCTTGGTTGCAGCTTCAGTTCCCACCATCCCCAAACCCCCCCTCCATCCATTAAATTTTTTTGGTAATTGCTAATGGGCATTATCAAAATCTTGAATTTAATAATATCTCTACGAGGGAAGAGTAGTTCTCTCCCCCCTTCATTTATCTGTCTAATTCCCCCTCTAACTAGAATGCTGTCCTCTTCAGCGAGAAAATTTTGCTCCTTATCTATATATATATTTCTGTAGTTTTTGTTTCATTTGATGAATAAAGAGAAGAAATTGTTTCTAGAGAACTGCTTTTTAGAGAATTCTCCTTTCCTTTATCTACTCTTACAACACATCCGACATGGTTTTTGTGCATGGACTGCCAGCATATTAATGAGCTGCACCGTATAGTATGTATAATGAGATCAAGTTACTTGAACGATCGTCTCTGATCAAGATCAGCAAGCATCATGCTGTCTTTTTTATTGTAGCATTTGGCTTGAATTTTATTTTATTTTTTAATGTTTTTTCAAGTTAAACTTAGTTTGAAATGCTAAGAATAACATTGCATTAGTCTCTCCCAAGGGCTTGCAGCAACGAATTGCTCTATGCATGGCTAGCTTTACAATTTAAGGCTAATAGTATTGTTTTTGGATGGATAGGGTTTTACAAGGTAGAAATAGCTAGACAATATCTACAATAATTAGTCTTGTTATTTAGCTGAACATTAGGCAAGGCTATCAAAATGTTCTGATCCCTAAAACTGCATACCGCAATGAAGTAAGAATGCCAGATATTTCCATTGAAAGGTTCCCATCCAATCTACTATGGCAGGCTTTTCAATCGAGTTGAGTTGGTCTACAAGAATCGCATCCATGGTTTTAAATTCTTTTTACTTTCCAAATTACTTCAACTTGGTTCCCATGTTATTTCAAGGAAACACTACCAAAATATTATTCGAACATTTAATCAACTCGTGTGAGAATATTAACAATGTTTAGAGTTATCTTAAACCCTTTTTGTCTTCACGGTTTATTTATTCTTTAATCATAATTGTTCTAGTTTAGGCTGTCAGAATATGTTTCCAATGATTTCACTAAGCGAGCGTGTTACATGTTACAAACATTCTAATAGTTGAACCACCAAGCCAACTTATGGATTCGTTGTCTTTTTTACTTTAGCTAATGGCGACCATATCAACATATCTAAGTTTAATACTGTGTTTTAAAAATATTTTTAAAAAATATATATTTTTAAATTATTTTGATGTCAAAGTGATTTTAAAAAATATAATAAAATATTATTTTAATATATTTCTAAATGAAAAAAACTTTCAAAAACAACCGCAAGCAATCAACCACAACCACAATACCAAACAGGTACAGGATTCTGTCTTTTTTACCTTGCCAATGGCGACCATATCAACATTTTAAACTGGATAAATTTGAAGGAGCAATTTTTAATGAAGTTTTGCGAAATTGGAAACAAAGCACATAAACTTAGCCATCAAACAAGAGAAGAAGACAAACCAAAGCACGAGAGCAAAAGTAAGCTAGAATTAACAAGCTGAGATCAGAAACTAAAATTGAATCAACCACCCATATTTGCAAGTACAGACTGCCAACAGCTTGGGGAGCCAGCTCGAACCCCATTTTCTGTCAGCACTAAACATGGCAGTTTCTCCAGCAGCACGATTTGACTTTATAACAATAAGGTTATATGGGGGAAAATTGAAGACTCACAATTTACAAATTCTTTTTTGCTCTTTAAATTTTCTATCCTAAAAAATAAAAAGGGTGGCTCAGAATCATGGGGGACTTCCAAATTAAGACAATACTGAGTGGTGACGGCGGTGCTCTCCAATGTCACCACAGCAACCCAAACATCTAAGCTACCCCCAACAGAAACTTGAAGACATCACTCAGTGAGATAACCCCTTCTACACGCTTGCTGCCAGCTTCCACAATAAAAATTCTCCTAACCCCTGAAGAGATCATGCAAACGAGGCAATTAGCAAACACAAGTGCAAACCACAATGTCAGAACTAACTATGTTCAAATTTTTATAAAAATAAATAAATCATATTGACGTAGAAGTACCGGGATTTGCCAATCGCTCCATCACTTTGTGTAGAGAATCAGTCTGTAAACACATCTGACATCTCTGTCCATTGAAGAATCCATATGAAGAATTTGCATCCTGACCCAATTGCAGTGCCTACACAAACATAAACAAAAAGAGAGATTAATATTGAAAGGTTCATTCCATGCATTTTTATCCAAAATGGCAATTTATTTGATCTCTTCCACAGTCATGTATCTTCTCCTGGTTAAGTTAACTGCATGTTCTAATTGTTTAAAACATGGAGATTTGCTTGCATGCTGTGGCAGTTGACGGGTTCAGGCAACGAGCAAGAATGTGCATACAATTGTAAGGCACTAGAGTTCTATGAGCTAGTGACAAGGTGATCATCTCTAGTTACCTGGTGAATGCTTATTTCATCAAGATGAATTTGTGCATAGGCCTTATCTTTTGCCAAGGCAGTGATATCACTGTCAAGAAAACAACATCCTTAAGTCAAAGTTGGCTTAACCTGCAACTCAACAATAACAAAGATCCAAAACATGCATGCACATGCACTCACAGATGCACAAGTTACCTTCGAGAATACACATCCAGCAGTGAATCATTATCATTTACGATTGGTATTGAACTGACATTGGCTGTATGAAGGTATTGTAGCACAAGGTTAGGAGAGGTTAAAGAAGACCAATCGGCAATGCACAAAGAGAAACAGATAACAGAGTGGTTGTAGAACGAGTAATATTTTGAAATGTGAATTACCTTGAACCAGCAAAGACAGGGCAGCACCGAGAGAAGCATTTGGTTTCAGCGTAGCAAATGGTTGTCTGTTTGGTTCCCCAATTTTTGGAACCCATGTACCCAAAGGAATTGAACAAATTGGCTGTTGAAGAATGGGTAAGGAGCCAGCAGAATGTCTGAAATACCTGCATATACCTGACAATTAGGTGCACTTGTTAGTAACAATTAATACACCCCCAGGCATCAAACCAAGAAGGCTTACATTTTAGTATTCCCGACAAGGAAGCAAGATGTAGTAGCTGGGGAAATGAACCATCCTGAGCAGAAGAATGAAGGATGGGAACTGTTGATATACTGTTTTGCAAAATGTTTGAAGCAACATCTTTCAGTGAGTCGTATGGCCCAGCCTGCATATTAAAGCAGTGGTAGATAAATAAATAGCGACACAGCAGATTGCAACATTAGAATAAGGAATCACTAAACTAGAGAAATCTAAGGTTCTACATCTCAAGTAGCTCATTTGCACCATCTGATTCACAAACTTATACACAGGTGACTTCCAAGCAATCTAAATGAGCATTTCAACCCATATGCCTCTTGCAAACCATATCCAAATCACGTGAGGGGCTAAAAGAATCGACAGTGAATAGACAGATTATTCTTGCAACCATTTCTCCAAGTGTATTTGACACTCATAGCATCCAAAGTTTATAGATGATTGCACGCATAGGAGCAAAATAAACAATTAACATGAAAACCTTAACATGTAAGATGCTTAATTTTGACAAATAACTGCTGGGAGATTATTTTGCATGCTAAAGAGTCTAAGCAAGGCATCGAAAGAAGCACTTACATGGATCAGACGTTTAGAATATGCTCTCCCACTGTCATCAATTTGTCTGCTGAGATGTGCTTTTCCTTCCTTCCAAGCAGATATAGTATGTGTCTCTAATTCTTCCTCTGTTAGATTAGATCCACGAGTTCCAAGCTGAAATAGTGACCTTCATAAATGTTAAACGACCAAGAGACAAATGCCAAACATGTACAACAGCATAGCAACTAGATAAACTAAAACTTTCTTATGGTGACAAATGTAAAAAACAAGTACATTACCGATGCGTATGATGACAAGTCTGTGAATTTACAATGCTTGCGTGTGTGTGTGCAAAACCGCATGAATGCACATGTTTTCTGATACCTTGGAAAACATGCAATTGAAAAAACAAGACAAACTTGAATAATCATGCATGGAATGAAGACATCAGAAAACTAATAAGCATGTAAATGCAACCACTTTCTGTTAAGCTTATGTTAGTGTGGGTTTGTGATGCATGTGACTCAACCTTCTGTGTAGTTTTTGCAGTCATGGGCCACTTTTAAAATTTAATTCTCTTCAGTTAATTCTCCTCAGCAAAATGAAAATAGTTATCTTTCTAGAAGTTGACAGGAGAGAAAAAATGTACAGCACTTGATTCGCCAAAACTAATGACGAATCTAATTAGCACTAAAACACATGATGTAACTAAAGAAGGAAATAACTTTACTATTTTATTTTATTTTGCTGTGAATTGTATCTTCTCGATTCTAAGCATTTACTTTTGGTATTTATATAGCTCTAGGCCCTAGAAGGAATGCATATTAAATAAAGTTACCAGTTTCCTGCTGTATATAGATACAGCTTGTTTTTCTCTTTATAGTATATTACAGCTTCCCTTAAAAGCATCACAAATCATATTAGCATCGAAAAGAGTAAAATACACACCTCCCTCAAAATCAAGATGAAGTCCGATGCAGTAAGCACACCAACAAACTGGCCCTTACAAAAATCCCAGAGAGGAGCCACAGGGATTCCCTAAAAGCAGCTTGAATCAGCAAGAGAAATCTGAGCTAATATACAACTATAAATGTAGCAATGACATATTAATTGACAGAGAAGCCCATAGGGCCAATAGTTCCAAAAATGGAAACTAAATAGTACAAATTTCAAGGCACTTTGGATTAGTTTCAGGTTTGTTAGCAAGAACATTAACTTGCTGAATGTTTTCAGCTTATGTTTGTCTATGTCTGCATGCTTAGTAGAGATTCACCTGTTCATAGAGAATATGAAAGGCTTGCTTCACAGGTAGAGTAACATCCAAGGCAATAACCTGAAAAGGAAGACACAACAAGCAAGAGATGAACATCTCAGTTGTAGTTGAAAACATAGCAAATGGGCATTCATTTAGTTCCTGAAGAAGGCAAAGCATTCAAACCTTGCCTGACTCTGGAAGCAACTCATATGCAGTATGTGAGGACAAGAATGCAGAAATACGATGACGAGAGACCTCCAAGTCATCTGCTGACATTCCATGGATAACTTCCTGAAAAGTACCAACTAACAGGGTGACAAATTCTGCCACAGAAAGAATACACAGGAAGTATCAAACGTAAAATAATTAAAATCTCAACAAGACTACTTTTCTGTTTCATAGTTTCAAGAGCTGAAGAAACTTGAACAGCTCAAGATCATATCCATTTCAAAATTAGCCATTTTGGATGTTTTCCAAAGGTGAAGAGATTCTCAATTAGTAATTTTTCATTTCTGCCTCATTGCCAGCTCCAACCCTATTTCTCTCTTGTAATAACCCCAGATAACAAAATTTAGAGAAGTCTTTTCAGGCAAAGCACAGCGGGGAGGAAATAGTGTTTTTATTTATTTAAGATGATTCATTTGTTCTCTCCCTTTGGGCCTTCCTACCGATACGTTTACATTCCCCTAAGGCAACAATAAAATATGGCACACAAACACTTCTGAATCGAATCTTGTCTACAAATGAAAAAAAAAGAGATGCAGCAGTTCGGATGAAACACAACATGGACGCACATAAACAGGCATCTAGATTGAGAAAGTGCAATTGCTGCAGAAAAGTACAAGAAGAAATGGCTTCTCCCAAGCAAAACTGCAAGGATGGGAAACAAAAGCAATGCTTAAAAAATAATAGCACATACTATGAAATACAGTTATGTATCAGGGCTTGACAACTGGTCTAAAAGTCAATATTTATGTAAAAGCTGAAATATTTATCTTACCGTGCAAACAGAAACATCATCCAGCTCCATGTTGGATCTCCCAGGTGTCTCCGAATCAATGACTTGTGGAGGATCCTTAGTTAAGACAACAGTGTTTACAAGCCCATAAGTCCCATTAACAAAGGGTAGCTGCTCATCAACCCGCCATTGTCCATCTACGTAGAACTTGAACTGCAAGAGAAAATGACATCAATTTTGACAGTAGCGGAGATGTCAGAAATACAAATCTCTTAACATGGGTGTTGATGAGAACATTAATTAGGAAAATAGTAAACATAGATACAAAAGACCTAGAACACTTTAACATCCTATTCCATCCCTACAACCATTAACATATTAAAAAGAAGAATGAAGACCCTGCAGATGTCACCGAAATCAGCAGCTCCTACAGTTCCTCACATAGCTTGGCCTACCACATATTCAATTTCTTAGAGGCTTAAACAATAACATTATTAACTTAACTGACTTCAAAAACTGAGAGCAAATTGAATATGTTGTATGTTAATCAAATCAGACAACTCCTCTAAAAACATTCTGAGAAAGCAACAGATTGAACCTGTTGAAAACCACGTGCTAATGCAGAACGCATTCATTAACAAACATAAAAACTTAAACAAGCTCATTTTAGTATCATGACAATAATCTTGACCTCGATGGAAGAGGCAATGGATTATGTCCCAGAAGCTTAACTTAAAGGGAAACAATTGAAAACTCCATAATCCTGAATCATTTATGTTCCATTGGGCTGATGCTCTTCAGAGATGGCCTCCTTTTTTAGTAATGGCATAAGACCAGGTTCATTATAGCTCTCATTACCATGTTCCTTGTGTAACATATTAAAAAGAATCTATCACCTTTCATTTCTTTGCTCTCCATTTTGACTACTTTAAGAGAACAAAAGGTCCATAAATTCTCATGGATAACTAACAAAGACGTGGGTTATATTTGTATAGCATAACCAAATCAATTAAAGATTAACAAAATCTGAGTTACTTTCCTTTCAAGTCTGAAAAACTGACTTAAATAGTTATACAGTGGAACAAAAAAATAATTACCATATCATCACATGCACTGCTGTAAAATATGCTTTACAAGCTGAGTTGGTTCAACAAACCTGATGCAATCCAGGAACTAAGCTAACAACAACTTGATAAACATCAGGGCACCCCTCCATCGGGGACATAGGTATAAGATCAGTCCACCTGCCCCAAATTACAACTCGATTAGATACACACATGACAAACCAAAAAACCCTAAAAGCTACAAAAATAGAATGCATAGTAAATAACATGAGTAAAAATCCATTTATACATTCACTACCAAATAATAATAATAATATGTTTCAATTTAGCTACTCACCTGGTAAAGGTACCACAGATGGACACTTCTCCACCTCCATAACGCCACACGAAGCGTACGGGACTTACACCACCATTATCATGGCCAGTACTGGAACCAGAACCAAACATCTTCCGTCCAAAAAATAATTTATATAAATACACTCGATACTTAGCACACCACCAATCAATAAAATGCCAATTCTAGAAAAATCCCTCAAAAAAAAACCACGATTCAAATAACTATATGTTTCACCCCCTCCCAATTCAAAACAAAAACTATAAAAACTAACCAACGCCGGTGTATAGGGATCCTCTACAACTTAGCAGAGGACCCCTTAATGCTTATACATGCAAAATTCAACAAATAAAAAATAAAATAAAATAAAACAACCCTACGAATTAAAAACCCCAAAAACCCTTAATGATAATCAACAAAAATGATTGAACTTTGAGCGCACCAAAAGTCCACAACTCTTTACATGCAAGCATGGAACACTAACCAAAACAAAATTCCACCAACCAATCTTATCCTCTTTTGATCATCAACTCAAACTCGAAAAGTCAACAAATCAAACGGCCACAAATCCCCCGCCAAAACCAGCAAAATCACACACACTGTTTCAACCTCTGATCTGGTGTAAAGACTGAAACTTTTTGGCTAAATCGGATTCAGGAGACTAAAACAAGAAATCCTAGATGGAGAATTGGACGATAAAACAAGGTTTTTGTGGTTAATTTAAGGATTGGACTGAAGGGTTGGAGAAAGATAGAGGGGGAGAACCAAAAACTAACCTGGATAAAGAAAAAATAGCATTGTCGGATCTCAAAAAAAAAAAAAGGTTGATTTTTCGTTTCTTAACTCTTTTTTTTGGTGGTTAAATTTTGGAAATGAAGAGAGAATCTATCTGGTGATTGAAGAACATGACATAAGCTCTCCTACACAAACAAAAACAAAATAAGACACAGAGAAAGGGAGAAAACGATGAGCTTGAGAGTTGCTGTAATAAAATTTAATGATGGTGGTAAAATCTATGACCAATGAATGGTCAGAAAATCACGTCATCTCTTTGTGATGCTATGTTGTGTATGCATGTGCCTTAGCAGCATACATGTACACGTACTCATACACCTACACAGCATTATACATGTGCATGTATTTTTATAACTGAATAAATTAATAACCTTGATTAACTAATTTGTTTTCAGTTGTAACTTAAATTTAAAATTTTAAAAATATTTTAATTTATTAATAAATCTTCACAATCCCTAAATTATAAAAACTTAACTGTAATATGAAAAAAAAAAAGGTCACCGTGTTCTTGGATATGTTTTCAGGTATATGAGAAAAACGCTTCGGAGCTGTATACTTTCTTTTGGGTGATGAAAAGTATTTTTTTAATTAGAAATATATTAAAATTATTATATTAACACATTAAAATTTTTGAAAACAATAAAAAAATCAATTCAAGATTTTTCTCAAGCCAAATACAAGTTATATATATATATAAAAAAAACATCTAAAACAAATTCAATGTGTCACCATGATATTCTCACATCTCACTTAAAAATATGAAAAAATGGACATCCATCCCGGGATTTCATTTGTAAATTTTATAAATGTAATTATAAATATTTTTGGTAAATTAATTTTATGATAATATCATACGAGATTAGCAGTCCTCGAACTAGTAGTTAATCTACATTCTGGCCCGCCTAGTCATTTTACAGCAACTATTCAAATTATTGATAATAGTATTGAGCAGTGTAATAATACAAGTCTCTAAAGCGTGTGATGTGATAACATAGAGCTTGTGATTTGCATAATGATCTTGAGTTCAAGTCAATGCATGTATTTTTTATAAGAATCTGAAACAATCGGGGTTTTACTTCCTCATCTAAACCCACGATATGCACTTTCTGAAAAGTAGAATTTTCCGAAAAGATATTTCACTGTGTTCCTAGGCGGCGATCACTGTGAATTTCAACACTGCAATTATATTTTTGCCCGTCGATTGGCAAATGTTAACCTTTGGTACGAGGGTATTTTGGATATTTATAGGAGAGACTTGTGTGACATTTGCAGATTGTTGTGGGGGTACCCTGGTCTTTTTCTTTTTATTTGTACAATGAAACTACCTATTTACTCTTGGGCATTAACAAGAGAGCAGAGCCTGGATGAGAGAGTTTTTTCTCCTACACTTGAACAGTGCAATAACGACTTTGCCATCAGGTGAGGCATGGGCTAAGCGCTAGAGGCGATGATATTTTAGGTGTTTCATGTTTTTTTGCAAACGAAAACTACTTGTATACCCTCAGAAACGACATAAACAAAGGCTTGACGTTGGGGGCATGGAGATACTTTCACACTCGAATTTTCATGGTAATCACTTGGTCCAGAAGTGTTTAGGTCATTTTGTATTTTTTAAATTATTTTTCCTTGAGGTTACTACAAGAACGTCATCCAGACGCGCCGTTAGCTTTTTACATGTACAAGCCCTTTGGATGGCGTGTGCGGCCTCCTTACATGGTTTAAAATGTTAGGTCGAGGTATCTCCGGGTGCACAACCGTATCGTCTTCCTCATGGTAGTGCGCATGTCATTGGACGGAGATCGGAGTATCACCGGTGGTCAGTTTTTGTTCCCCCCTTTTCTCTCTCCTACAGCAGCAAAATACATTTCAGTCTTCTATGTTTGAGCGTGTTTGATGTCATCCCCTGGTCTTTGAATTTTTTTTTTCTTCTTGATTTTCTCAATACAAGTTTTGATTGTTTTTTATATGTTTTATTGAAAATTCATCTCTGCATAAGTTCTACACAAATTTATTATTCTACCTAAATTTATAATATAATAAAAAAATTATTCTTAATAGTTTTTGCACTGAAAAAAATATAATTCTCGCAATAAGTGGCTATTATATATATAAAGCTTGGTTGGTAAAGGTAACCAAGGAGAGGAGAGGCCAAGGAGAGGAGAGGCCCAGCAACAGAGGCAGGCAGCAGGGTAAAGAGATGAAGTTTGGGTGGTAAAGAAATTGGTGCTACAAAACAATGGCTGGTGTCTCTGTCTCGAGCAGATTTTAGTTAAAAAAGTTAAATTGCTTACCGCAGATGATGTTCATTGCGACAGCACAGAATCTCTTTTAGTGTGCTTTTCAATCCAGGATTTTGGCTCTATTTGTTTATGTTTATGTTTATGTTTATGTTATGCCGCTGTCTGTATTTTATATTTTATATTTTATCTCAACTATAAATTTAAAAAT
The DNA here is from genome assembly GCA_027405865.1 of Salix purpurea. Lineage (NCBI taxonomy): Eukaryota > Viridiplantae > Streptophyta > Magnoliopsida > Malpighiales > Salicaceae > Salix > Salix purpurea. Next base: position 22,260,854 of record CM050333.1, read on the forward strand.
ATTATAGTTTTGTGTGCCTCATCTTACCGATAACTATTCATTATCTTCTTAAAAATATATTAAAATAATATTTTTATTTTATTTTATATCAGTACATCAAAAACATAAAAAATACACCAAGAAAATATTAATTTGATGTTTTTTCAAATAAAAAATAATTTAAAAGGTATTATAAGAAAACATTTTGTACCTTGATAACAAAACATCAATTTATAATTATTTTTTAGTCGCAAAAGCTACTAATAAAATCAAACACAAACTTCGACGCAGTATAAAAGCAAGTTGGTCGATGAACCAAATGAATTGAATATCTAAATTTCATTCGATCAATTTTTTTAAAACTTAAAATTCATTTAACGTTAAGGAAACGATTAAGGTGAGTAATCAATATAATATTGTTATTATTTTCTAACTAATAAAAAAAGAAATAAAGTAATTAAGCAATTCAAGAGAATTTTAAAAATAAATTAAATAATATATTCAAAAGATATGATCAAACATTTGTATTTTTTTTTATCTAAATGTATATGATCAAACATTTGATTCATCATATTATCAATAAGATTTAAAGATTCTTTGCATGTGGTGGTGTGGAATTGAAAATTTGAAAGTTGTTAATATATACATTTTTAAATTTTATTTGAGTTCAATGTACCTTATCATGTCGCTTGTCATTGTGGAGATTCATATTATTAAAAATTACAAAGTCATGTGGAACTTAATATGTGCATAAATAAATTCTTAAACTATTTATAAAATGATGCCACTATGAAAAAATATCTATGGCCTTTGGCAAAATAATAAAAAAAAAATTACTGAAAACTGTTTTGACAAGTAAGTAAATGACTATTTGAGAGTATGATTGAGATTGTTTTTGAAATTATTTTTTATTTGAAAATATATTAAAATAATATGATTTTATTTTTTTTAAAATTATTTTTTAATATCAGTATATAAAAACAATTTAAAAACATTAATTTTTTTAATTTAAAATAAAAATAAAAAAAAATAATATTTTTTTATTAATTTTTTTCTAAAATACTTTTAAAATTCAATAAAAATCAAGACCTCAATAGATGTGACAGGCAGAAACTTTGGACATGGCAGTTGATTCTATTGAGTTGAAGGTGATTATGGAACGAGCAATGATTGGTGGGCGCCCACTTGATTGAATAAAGAGGAATATTTTTTTTTAAAAAAATAATAATTAAAACCACTTTTTTTTTTCAATTTTGTTTTCTATCAAATCAACTTATGCTAGTTCTCTAGCCTGTTTGGCCAAGCGGCTGCACCGTTGTTTGGTCAAAATTTGATTATTTATTTATTTATATCTAATGAATTTTTTTTGTATTTTAAATTATTTTGATGTGCTAATATTAAAAATGATTTTTAAAAAATGAAAAAAAAACATCATTTTGATATATTTTAGCACGAAAAGCACTTTGAAAAGCTACCGCAACCGCACTTCCAAACAGGCCCTATTCTTTCATGACCAATCTCAATCTTCATAGTATTTTTTTAATATCAATATATTAAAAAATATTTAAATAATTTTATATTTATAACTCTTTAAAAACACGGTTTTAACATAACATGATGTAAATTAAATAAAATCCGATGATTAAATTAGGGTAAAGTTCCGGCTCAATTTTTTCTAAGTGTAAAAACAATTATTTTTAAAAACTTGCAAATCTTAACAAGATGTGAATTGAATTAAAAAATCAACCAGATTTTATATATTTATTTATTATTAGATAATAATAAAAAAACTGGAACTAGTATAAATCTTAAATAAATCTAGGAGGTCCCTTGTAAACTCCCACGTTGGACGCAGAAAGCCTTTATATTATTATTGCACAGAAATGTCTCGATACATGAGATGCTTGGTGTCGCCATGATTGTCTGAAAGGAGTTTTTAAGCAATTAGGTCGGGTGGTTGGAATACAAGAAGAGACCCTGACGTGGCCCCTCCTCACATATGAGATTCCAATCTAATCATTAAACTACAGACCTTTTCACTATTGATATCGTAATTTTAAAAATATTTTTGAAAAACTTTTATTTTAAATTATTTATTTTATATATTTTTAGATTATTATTTTGATGTGTTGATATCAAAAATAAAATAAAAATATTATTCTGATAGTTTTCTAAATAAAAAATACTTTTCTAAACAGCCCCAACCATACTCCTAAATAAGTCTTAACGGTGTTGTTTTTCATTTTATTTTTTAAAATTTATATTTAATTTAAAAACATTTTATTTTTAATTTCCATGACAAAAAATATTTTAAAAAATAAAACATTAGTGGGCCGACTAGGTGTAACTTATTAGAGTCTGTTTGAAAATGTGATTGAAGTTAAAATTTAAATTTTTAAAAAATAAAAAAACACAATAAAAATATTTTAAATCAAATAATAAAATTTAAATTGGATTTGAAAACACAGTGGAAACAAATAATAAAATTTAATAGTTAGTGATATTCTCTGTCATTAATATAGTTGGTAGTTTAGGAACCTAGCAGACTACTCTTAACCAATCCAGTTGAAAAAAGCCTCTGCTGACTCATCACCCAGATCTCATCCAGTTAAGACCCAATTCGCAATTCATAGAATTATTCTTTGATTTTTATTTTATTTTATGGTAATCAACTCTTCCAACTCACTCGTGATGCATATCTTATTCTGTATTAATTTTTAAATTGGATTTTATACCCATGTTTTTAATAACACAACCAACCTATTGAAAATTTTAAAATTTTAAAATTTTAAAGTATACTACTGAAAATAGGCTATGCAACTCTTATAAACATATTTCTTCCCTGTAAAATCCTGTTTGATATTGTGTTTTAAAATTGTTTTTATTTTTTTTTATTTAAATTAAATATTTTTAATGTTTTTAGATAATTTTCTTGTGTTGATATCAAAAATATTTTTTAAAAATTAAAAGAATGACATTTTAATATATTTTTAAACAAAAAACACTTTAAAAAACAACCTCAATCATATTACTAAACATGCTTGAAGAATAACACAGCTTTTTAAATTTCAAAATTTTATTAGATTGTGCACTACTAGAAGTAAAAAAAAAAAAAACCCCATTAAAGCATGCTATTTTCCTAAATTATTTTTCAAAGCTATATATATATATATATATAATTTTACCTGTCAATGCATATATGTGTTGGAATTTTGTTTAAAATCATGATAAATTAGGATATTTGAGATCAAATCAAGACTGAAGTTCATTAAATCTTTTTTTTTTTTCTTCAACATAAGTTGGAAAACATTAAGTGCCCATGTAACGTCAGTAGTCCAACGAATTTCCCGAATGAAAAATTGTTTTGACAGGAGATCAAACAACTGGTGGGCACCATCATTGCACCTGGTCGATTTTCAACAAGTTGAGGAGCAATTGTCTTAATCTATTTCCATGTCAATCAATTCATATTTGTTAACTCATGCACACTCACATGGGTTTTTGTCAAAGCTCAGAGAAAAAGAAGGCAAAGTTTCGTGCACAACCTTACATGTTCATCGAGGTTGATCGTGATAATTTTCAGTGTACTCGAAATCAATGTTCAAATGGAAATGAAACTATTTCATCGAAGAAAAATGTGACTGGATCTTTAAATATTCATCGACGCTACTGCAGAAGAGGAGAGAGAGAGAGAGAGAGAAGCTCATCGAATTATAATGTAACAAATTGGGTCGGCACCATTTGGACGACTGCTATCTTGGGTGCGTATGTTGCCGACGCTCATCTTGGCCGGTACTGGACCTTCCTCACCGCCTCTGTTATCTATCTTCTGGTTTGTATGCAGTCTCTCTCTCTCTCTCTCTCTCACTCTCTCTCTCTCTCTCTCTCGTAGTATGCATTGCATCTCGTCAAGAAGATGAGAAGCTCAAATTTTAACATCATTTCCGTGTCTTTTCTCACAGAAAGTGGGTCCGACAAAATATGTATAATATTTAGGTTGGTGATAGTGTACGACGCTATTTTGATCCCTTCGATTGCTGTGTGTGCTTTCGGACAAAGTCAAACAAGGGATGGTTGTGATTAAATGCTTACTTGGGTTGTTAAAATTGATATGATATGATTTATATTTTTATATTTTAAAATATTTTATTTTCATAATAGAAATATTTCTAATTTTGAGATTATATTTATTTGATTTTATGTTTGTATTGTATAATTTAAAGTTAATTTATCTTGAATTTTAATTATGTTTGCTATATCTTGAACAATATAATCCTGAAACAGCATGTCGAAACGCTCCGAAACCGAAACATTCCGTATCAATAGAAAAAACTAAACGTCAACCGAAATGGTATTGACAACCTTTTCTCCTACACAGGTTATCGACTTAGTCTGGCTTGTTTCCCTTGGGATTGACTATGAGGCAAATGTTGGATAATTAATTCAGCTGTGCAGAATAATTATGTGTTTGAGGACTTTTAAATACAATTTATACGTCATTAATAATTTGACATGAATATTTCTATATATTAGAAAAAAATAGGACTTTTAAATACAATTTATACGTCATTAATAATTTGACATGAATATTTCTATGTATTAGAAAAAAATACAGTCCAAACATCAACCGCTTATAATAGCATTAACATTAACTATGTATGGAGTTGATGATAAGGAGGTGCACACACCTAACCAAGGTTGTCAATACCGTTCAGGTCACCGTTCTGGTTTTCTATTAGAACGGAACGTTTCGGTTTCGGAGCGTTTTGACGTTGTACTGTTCATATATAATTAATTATATATATATAAATAGAATATTAATTTAACAAGCATAATTAACACTCAAGATAAATTAACTTTAAATTATACAATATAAACACAAGGTCAAACAAACATAATCTCAAAATTAGAAAAAAAAATCACAAGTTAATCAAAATAAAAAGGATTTTAAGGCCGGAACGGTACCGAGACGTTACGGCCGGAATTTGGCCGGAATTAAAATCGAGACGAAAACAACGCCGTTTCATCTCGGTTTTTTAACGAAATGGAACATTTTGAACGCCATTCCAGCCAGAACAAAACGGAATTGATAACTTTGCACCTAACATGATTCTATGGGAGATTTTTTCCATCAAGAGCTGACATCCTTGATAATTGAAAATAATCCCTGCACGACATTAACTTTAACTTCTCACAACAGATGACATTTTGTTCAAACTTTTTCCTGGTTACAGATCAAAGAGGATCTGTAGCATAACCGATTCGAATCTCAACATCTTTATTCAATTTGAAAAAAAATTAAAAATAAGATAATATAAATCTGTACAAGTTTCAAGTCTAAAGAATTTTTACTTAAAAATATATTAAAAAATAATATAAATTATATATAATTTAAAATTAACTTAAAATATTTTTTTTATTTTTTTTAAAAAAATATTTTTAAAACGTAATGTTAAATAAGCTAATTATGTTCGATGATGTTATGTATATTGTTTTTAGATATTTTTTAAGAGAAAAACAGTTTAAAAACCATGGAAGAAGATTTAAAAGTTCGAATTTATCAAATCCTTTTATAATTATAATTAGTTATAATTAATTTTTGTTTTATTTGCAATCCCAAAAAAACGTAAAAAACAAACACGTCTACTGCAAGGCCTATAGGCTGCTCTCACTCGGTACCTGCTCTTGCATCTGCTCGCTTCCCCTCTCTCGCGGCAAGGATTTCAGGGTCTCTAATCAGGTTCGGTTCATGATACTCTCCTGCTCGATTTGATTATCTCATTGTAAGACAAGAATATGTTTTTGTTTTTCCTTATTTCTCTGTCTAGCTTGTGTGATTTTGAATTAGTTTTATCAAAATTCAATTTGAGAGAAGTCTTGCATCGTGATCCTTCGTGCCTCCTTCGATTTTCTTCGAAGACTGACATGCTATAACATTAGTTCTTCGATTGATTTGTGATCAGAGTACTTACTACATCTTACCCTTAGAGAATTTGTTGTTCTAGGTTTTACAAGTAGACCCAGTTGCATAATTGAGTCTTCTTTCTCTTTGTGATTTCGGTGTCCTATTGTTTTTTTTTTTTGACAATTGAGCATGTGCGAAGATTTGTCACACTTGGACTCAAGATTATCTTGCAAGCACCTCTTCTATGGGCATGTGCTCGCTTTTATTATGTACAATCAGGTTTCGTTGCTCGAGGCAAGGTTGCAAATATCAAATAAATTTTCATTTTGCAGGAATTGGATATTCCAAAGCATTCATCATGTCCACAACGTATCTCCCTGCAACCACGGATTCAATTGCTCAGGCATTAGAAGCGAAAAATCCGTCTGAAGCCATTTCGATTTTTTACCTTATACTAGAGAACCCATCATCTTCTCCTGAATCACTCAGGATTAAGGAACAGGCTATCACGAATCTCTCAGATCTTCTTAGACAGGAAAACCGGGCAGAGGAGCTTCGAAGCCTTCTGACCCAGTTGAGGCCCTTTTTTGCTTTGATTCCCAAGGCAAAAACTGCGAAAATTGTTCGTGTGATTATTGATGCAGTAGCTAAAATACCAGGCACTTCTGATCTCCAGATTTCTCTGTGCAAAGAGATGGTGCAGTGGACTCGTGCTGAGAAGCGAACTTTTCTTCGGCAACGAGTTGAAGCTAGACTGGCAGCACTATTGATGGAAAATAAAGAGTATTCAGAAGCATTAAACCTGCTTTCCGGGCTGATCAAGGAGGTGAGAAGATTGGACGACAAGCTTCTTCTCGTGGACATAGACTTGCTAGAGAGTAAGCTCCACTTTTCTCTAAGAAACCTCCCTAAAGCCAAGGCAGCACTAACAGCAGCAAGAACAGCAGCCAATGCAATTTATGTGCCTCCAGCTCAACAAGGTACTATAGATTTGCAGAGTGGGATCCTTCATGCAGAAGAGAAGGATTACAAAACTGCTTACAGCTACTTCTTTGAAGCATTTGAAGCTTTCAACGCTCTTGAAGATCCCCGAGCAGTATTTAGCCTCAAGTATATGCTGTTGTGCAAAATAATGGTGAGCCAAGCTGATGATGTTGCAGGAATAATATCGTCCAAAGCAGGGCTACAGTATGTGGGGCCTGAGCTGGACGCGATGAAAGCCGTCGCTGATGCTCATTCGAAGCGCTCCTTGAAGCTCTTTGAGACTGCGCTTCGGGATTTTAAGGCCCAGCTAGAGGAGGACCCAATTGTGCATCGACATCTCTCATCCCTATATGACACTTTACTAGAGCAGAACCTCTGCAGGTTGATCGAGCCATTCTCGAGGGTTGAGATTGCTCACATTGCAGATCTGATTGAACTGCCCGTGGATCATGTGGAAAAGAAACTATCTCAGATGATTCTTGATAAAAAATTTGCTGGGACTTTAGACCAAGGTGCTGGATGCCTTGTCATTTTTGATGATCCAAAAACAGATGCAATCTACCCAGCTACATTGGAAACCATTTCCAATGTTGGCAAGGTTGTTGATAGCCTCTATGTGAGGTCCGCCAAGATTATGGCTTAAGCTTCTAGATGTTGGAGGCAGCTTGCACCCTTAAACAAAACTGTATTTTGTTGCCGGAACGTGTTTATCCTTCAATTGATTTAGCTTAATGTTTAGTGTATGGAGTACATTGTTATCCGCCGAGTTTGAGAAATGATTTTTTTTTTAATTAACCGAGTCCTGTTATTGATGATACCTTGAAATGAACATTGGAGTAGATTTGACAGGTTCTATCTTGTCTTTATGAGCTCTGCATCTGCTAACATCAGTCTGAAAAAGGGATGAAAATTGTATATTTCTCAGAGTTTTTGTCGGAGGAGGGGATTTCATTCGTGGGGATTGTGTTCTAACATCTCACCTTGGGGGTTAAGGATATACTTATCAGATCATCAAATTTAAATTGTTTGTTTGATGAAATGCAGACGAGCTGGGGGATTCAGATGATTTAGATTGCTGTGTTTGTCAGCAAGTATTTCTCTAGTTTTTCCGCCATTTTCTCCATGGCATCCTGTCAAATTCTTGAACCGGAACACCGAAACAAAACACAGCCAACTGACTTGTTCGCTTTTTTTAAACAAGCAGGTAATAGCTTCACAGCATCTCCGGCTGTCGAAGTTTTTAAAAATTATTTTTATTTAGAAATATATTAAAATAATATATATTTTTTTAAAAAATATTTTTGATATTAGTATATAAAATATCATTTTTTAAAATTTAAAATAAATATTTTTTTCAATAACACTTTGAAACACAGATAAACACCCAATATTCCAGGTGATCAAGGAAACAGGTTAATACTATTTGTCGGGGAGTAATGAAATTACAAAAAAATTACAATTTGTATAACAATTCTCAAGTTCAAGTCAAAACATGTATATTTTATAAAATTTTAAAATAACTAATATTTTACTCACTTAAACTCCTAAAATACACTAAAAGTTTCGCATAAAAAAAGTTGGCACTGCATGGTTGTTTGCTTATGGTGGCTTCACTGAGAATCTTCGAGTGGGATTGTTGACGGGCCAAGGCCCATAACTTAGAGGACATGGCGATACTCTTGTGAAAGCCCATTGACGGAGAAGCCAGTCCATTTAGCAGACAACCAAGCTGTATATTTTTTGGCATATCACTTTGTAAGCAACTTTAAAATTTCACAATTATTATGAAATCTCGTTCTAATTTGGGGGAAAAAAGGAATTTAATTTGTGAAAAGAATTTTGAAGTACATATATGCTTCATTTACCAACATATACATAGTTTCGGTGCGCCATTTGAGATTATACTGTTTATATATATATATATATATATATATATATATATATATATATAATTAAATATATTAATTCAATTTTTTTTTGTTCAAAGTCAACTATAAAATTATTTAAAATTGTACAATTTAATCTAAAAAGACAATAAAATAATTTTTCTTTACAAAATTATGAACATGTATAATATTCCAAGAATACCATTATCAATCTCGCAAGGTCATTACATTCTCTGATTGCTCTGAATATCAAGAGACTCATAAAATTTAATTTCAATCTAACAGTCGGATTAAAAGATATAATTAATATTGTAAAATTATTCATTATTTAAAAAAATACTATTTGGCCGAAACGGAACAGGTAGAACTAAACCATAACGTTTTGGCCAGTATTTAACCGAAAAATCTAGAACAGACCGGAATTTAAACCGAAGTAAAAACAACATCGTTTTGTTTGATTTTTTTGATTGGTACGAAACGTTTCGACCAAAATAAAACAAAACTATAACCCTGATTTGAACATGTGACTGGATCCTTAAATAATCATCGAGACTACTACAAAGAAAGAGACTTGTTATTATCTGTCAGCAAGGTCCTTGTTTCTCCTATACAGGTTTCTCGACTCTATCTGGCTTATTTCTTCTGGGGTCTGCAGTGAGGCAACTGCTTACAAACAGCAGTAACATTAACTGTGTATAGAGATATCAACACGCTAGCATGCACGTGCGCACACACAAGAATGGCGATGATAGTGAGTTGGATTCCTAACATTAGCATGCCTGAGGGGCTCAAAATTGTCAACTTAGAATGCGTTGCTTATTGCCATCTTTAATTTTTGAAAACCGTTCTATCTTCATGAACAGCTTGGAGTGTCAAAAATGGTGTCCAGACTCCGACAGTAAAACAGGAAAGCAGCAAGTTGCATACCTCTGAATTTCAGGAGAAACCTTACATTCCACGTAGTCCTTTATGAGCATGGAGATTGTGTGCCTCCTTAGAAATTCATGAAGTGGAGAAGCTGAACATATTCCTGGAATTAAGATTCTCCCCAAGGAATCAAGGAGTTTTGCGAAGGCTCTCTATCGCAAGGTGAACCAGCTGCAATAACCCCTCAACATCATGGAAGCCCATTTCAAGGACCTTCTTAATGGACGAAACGCCCTCCGTATTGCCCGTCTCTGTAAGAATTATTTCAGCAGCTGCAAAGGAAGCCTGAGATTTCCTCAAGGCTTCCATTGCAAGGTTCACATCTTCAGTCTGCAACCAGATGTAAAGGGTTAAAATAGTGCAACATGTTTTACTATAATTGTTGTGCCAAAATTTTTGTACTATGCAAGATGCAGTACAAAGTGGATGCTAGACTGCATGAATGTGTAAAGGGTTAAAATATGGCAGCAGCAAGGCATCAAAGGAAGTGGATGAACAATCTATGCTGAGTTGTCATGGAACCATTTCATCTAAAAATTTAAGTTGTTAGGCGAGGTTCCAGGATATAATTTATATTATTTTCTAACACACTTTCTTAAGTGAAAACTCTTTGGACTTGAAACTTGCACACAATTTCACAATACCTCGTGCTTGATTTTTACCAAATAGAATGAGAGTGGTGAGATTCGAATTCGTGATCGCTAGGTTAATAAGGTTTTGATACCATGTAAAGAAACCATTTCACCTAAAAGCTTAACCTGTTAGGTGAGGCCCCATAATACAATTTCTATTTTGACAATCACGTCTCTTCTTTTTACATGATTCTGTGGGAGTTTCAGGATTTTTCCATCAAGCATTGACATCCTTGATAAATAAAAATAATTCTTGCACTGCTTTTTACTTCTCACAACATATGAGAGAACATTTTGTTAAACTTTTTCACGACTACAACAAGTTTACCAAGTTTACAAATCAATATGATTCTTACAATCACAACGAAGTCAGCTTAGAAGGGAAAGTTATACTAGAAAAGATATACGTACAAAATTTAGCAACCGAACAAAGTTGTGCTGGTTTCTAGCAGGAATGACATGATCTCTAGCTGCTTCAGAACAACCAACATCCTTAGTTATATGTCTCTTCTCCACTTTTACTTCACTGTTTAGGTTTTCAACATCCGATTCCGAAGATGATGGAGACTTAACTGGGAACCAGAGGAGAAAAAAAGTCAATCAAGAATTCTTATCTCAGAAAATTATAATGTTATAAGGATATGGATTTGGTTTGATAAATTTTCCAGGATTTTATTCATTCAAACATTTTCAATTTATCTAGAAAACATGCCTGCTTTTTTTTTTTTTTACCTGGACAAACCCTTTGCAATGCCCTTTGCAGTTCACACCGGTCCCTGCTTGCAGTGCGGTCATTGGAATACACTATCCGCATATATGCCACTTCAATGCATTTGTGTGCCAAAAAAGCAGAGGCCAAGTCATTGCATCTCTCAAATTCTGAAGCACAATATCTGTCGAAGCATGTACAATGACATAAACGAACACTTCCAAAATCATCCCAACAAAGTATTGCTCAAAATCTGGATTGAAATATGCTTTGGAAAATGTCATAGCTGTCTTGAAGTTTGATAGTGTGCATATTGTTTAAAAGCTGGAAATATTATCAGTGTAACTGTAAAAGGTTGCTATCAGGCTTTAAGTTCTTTGTTTATGGCTTGGAAAAGACATAAAAGGCAAGTATATGGAAAACTCTGATAACATTTCTCACGATAATAAAGTTAATATAAAGCAATATGTTGCTCTAAACTATACACACCAACTTTTAGCTTGATGATTTTCTTAGAGGTGACACCAATTGCCTTATAATCATCCCCCCCCCCCCCCCCCCCCCCCTCTACATACTTTGAGTAATCTCTGTATCTTTGTAACAATCTCATACTAAATACTATAAGAATAAGTCAATTGAAGGCTTGTGTGGGATTTAAGTTATGTGGTTAGTCAGGCCATAAAAACAATTTAATTAGATAATTGATATGCAAAACATAACAAGATAACACCAGACCTATAGGTGAAAGTACAACAAGGGACACAAGTTCACCATCTATTTGAGGCGCTGCAATTCTATTACCAGTTCTGGAATTTTATCATTCATAATTTATTACTACCTCTGTTCAGATTGATAAATTATTTTTCGCTCATCTTTTCTTTCAGCAGACCTCTTAAAGACAACATACTGAGTCTTATAACAGTTGGCACTCTATACTTACTCGCACAGTTTTGCAGCATGGCTATACATTTCAGCCGATGTCATGTTCCCACTATTGGTACTGTTGTTATCAGGATTAAAAAGTGATGCCCCATGGAGAAATTTCAAAGCTGCTTGAAAGAATAGCTCAGCAATTTGAAGGCCTGATGCAGAAATCTTCAAAGTACAAAGAAAATACATGTCAGACTTTATTCATGGTATACATAGAAGCACTCTCCAAAAGAAAGGTAAGCCAAAGTGAAATGTTCTAGAGCTAAAGAATCAAGACTGAAGAAGGAAAAACCTGAAGAGGATCTGCTAATTGCTTAAGATCCTTGACTCCTTCCAAAGCATCATTTGCTACCTGACTAAAGAAATCGTTTCTGAGATGATGTGATGCAAGAATGTTGCTGGCATCAAGCAAATGATGCCTTCGCATAACATCTTGAGCTCCATTCTGACCATCATCTTTTCCAAGTTGTCTTGGAGTCCTTCCCAAGCCATCACAACTAGAACCATTAACTTGCAATGCATTAGATTCTCTACTTTTCCAACACTGATTTTCGTTTTTATTTGCAAAAACTAAGCAATCTAATGACTGCTGTCTCCCTGCAGATTTTTCCACTTGATTGATTGTGTCTGATGGAAACAAGTCCAAAAATTCACTGTTGTTGTGGTTCTGCAGCGCATTATGCCACACACTTGATTTGCAATCCTTATGAGAAACAGCATCCATTTTCCTAAGCGAGGCATCATATCCTTCACATCTGAATTGGTCATCCTCTCTAGCACTATTATTTAGACTTTTGAAGGAAGAAACCTTCTGACCAGGATTTTTTTTCTCAACTTTATCATCATTATGTCTATAGATATCCCTTGATTTTTCCTTAATAGGTGCAACAGCAGGGGCATTTTCCTTCCTTAAGGTCTCAGACCAGTTTCTCACACCAACAGATTCCCCTTCTAAGCATTTTGTTTGGTCACTGAAGTGACAGAAACCAACATCTGTGCTGCCATGATTGCCTGAAAAACTCCTAGGACTGACTCTTTTAGAAATCTTCAAAGGTGAAGAACAGACTGACTCCACAGGCGAGTCCTTAAAATCCTGGAAGTTGATTTTAACTTTGCAAGTGCTTGATATCAAGGATGAGCTAGAGGTAGCTGCCATCCATTGCAGTCCATCACTCATATCCCTTCTTTCTGAATTCTTACCATCAACAGTTGACTGGGATGAATAATTAATCTTCTCTTTTCCAAACAGTTTGCAAACACCCTTGCTTGTGCTAGAGTCCTTTTCCTCATATTTGCATTTTCTTGAGTGCCTTTCTTTCCTGCATTCACTCCAACTTGTCTCCTCCATGGAAATACTGTTATCTTGCCCATTACCAGAATGCTTACCAGGATAAATCTGATTGTTCATCCAGTCTTTTGACTTTCTTTTCTTCCCCTCAATACCCATTGGTTCTAGATCCTCTGTAACCATTGTCTTCTGAAACTGATGTTTTTTAACATCAAGACTTGTGGAATCCTTTGAGAGATACCTCACATCTATGCATGATGAATGTTTTTTATTATTACTTCCCATTTCTTTCTTTGAGGTTCCACCAGTATTATGATCTTCCACTGCATATTGCATACCCTCCATCCTTGCTTTTTTGGAATGCTTGAAACCTTCTTGATCAGCTTCTTTCATGCTCTTGAACTTCTGTGGCTGCACATCACCTGCAAAGAACATGTTATGTACACACATGTTATGGGTCATCAGTGTGCACATCTAAATCTGATCATCTATCAACAAAAGCATATCCTAGACGTAATATTGCCATAGAGTATCAACAAATCGGACCTGCATCACCTAGTGTCTACAAACAAAACTTAGAATCAAAGAGAAACAACAAGGTATTTATTTACATGAACACCATCACATAAGTCTTAAGTATTAATGAGTTTCAACTGACACCACGAAAGGGGGGAAAAGAAAGGAAAACCTCAAATAGCTGTCAAAGTATACTTTTCAACCTTTATATTGAGGCAATACCCTAATCTTCATCACTCATCATATTTCTTTCTAAGTTTTTATCCAAGTCTAAGAGATTTCTTTTATCATAAAGACCATGGCCTCGAATGATTGATTTCATTTTCATCTTTTTTATGAGTAGGTGACTCTTGTATTTCTCATTTTACTCTCTGATAGGTAATGCCAATTCTCTTTTATAACTGGAAATTACAATATGGTCTAACCTCAAAAGTTAATTCCTCTAGCAACATAGAAATTGAGTAGCTTTCATTGAGTGCATTTTACAGAAATTGTAAAAACCATGTATTTTGGCCCAAATGCGGAGAACATGAATGTGAGTTGATGCTAGCATGCCTAACAATAAAAAATTAAACAACTCTTTAATTTATGGCCTTTGCCAAGACAAGCAAATCTAGTTTTAATGAGGCATACCCAATCTTTTCTGCAACTTGGTCTCCAAAGAAGACAAGCTCCTGTTATGTAAACTTCTTTCAACAAAGACCTGTTCATTCTTCATTGTAGAGTTCAGCTGCTTCTTATTAACACTATATTGAGCTGGATGAGACACTTCTTTCATTTCAAGTTTCTTCTTTCCACCACTAAAACTAGGATCTTGTGGATTTTGATCAAGATCATGCAAGGTATTAACCAAGGTAATCGAGGATTCAGCACTGGCAGAATGGCTTAGCTGGTCACCATGATTCCCTGCAACAGGTAATCGATAAAGTGCATGCAGAGCATCTGTTGTTTCCTCCTCACTAAAAGTGCAGTGGTTCATTCCAGGCCTGAATACAGTTTCCACCAGAGAAAAAAGTTAGAGATGAGAGTGAGCACAGCAAAAGCCATTTTCTTCAACAGGAAAAAACTTGAATTTATCCAGAAGGATAATTTATTATTTAGCTAAGAGAATATAATCACTTTGAGGTTAATAGTGAGCATCTGAACTCTGAAGCACCCTTCACATTAATCAGTTAATTTATTGACAAAATCATCTTCCATTGAAAATATAACTTCCATTTTCTTGCTAGCTAGACACCAATCACTAAGTATAAAGTTCCACTTGGTTTTATATTTGTTCAAATTTGAAGCCAATCCATAAGTATCAACTAAATTTATGCCAATTAATCTCTAACCATTACTGACACAACCATAAAAGTTCATATATCCACCAAAAGCACTTACAGCCAGTCAAGCATGCTGCACAGCCATTTCTGTGGAAGTTGGTTAGGATTTGTACCATATGGTAGAAGCCGCCACTTGTGACACTTGTCACAACACACCCAATCTTCCTGTATAAGAAATGTTGGCACCTCTGTAGGAAGTGGGCGAGCTAATGGTGCAACATCATTGATGTCTCCTCTCAAGTTTTCTTTAGAAGTGGAAACGAAACTGGTTTTTTTATCACCTGTATTCACATTTGATTTATTTCTGAAAGCAAGGGGTTCTTTCTCAGGCACCTCAAGCGTATTGTCCTCTGTCTCATCTTCAACAGAAGTTCCCAGCAAACAGCTTCTAAATTCATTTCCCCTGGCTTTCCTGTCACCGATTGATACAGTATGTTTAACTTTTACCTTTCTCAAATCTTCAAGCAATGCATTGTCCCCTTTACAGATTTTCTGAAAGATCTTTTCTTTTGGTTCGGCAGACAAACGGATCAGCATGCTATTGTTTGATGTCCCAGCAGTTGAGCTATAATCATTTTTGCTTCCCTTTGGTTTCTTTTTGCCAGTAGATGGTTGTTTTCCATGAGGTACCTTCATTTCATCCTGTAGGTGAGATGATTTTTTCTTTTTAAACTTGTGTTTTGTAGGATCCAATGTTCCATCTCCGCATTTTCTCATCCCCTCAGGCATATAATTGTCTTTAAACAAAGCATGACTTTTATCACCTTCGCTCCCATCATCTCTTGGAGCACAGCCTAATTTTTTATCTTTCTGAACTTTTCCAGTCAAAGTAGCTTTTGCACTCACTTCATGAATCTTGCAAGCTTTTTGGCTAAATAATTCCTTCATTGCCCCACTCAAATTGGCTCTGAATATTGTACCTGTTCTAACAGCAGCTTTGCCCACTTTAGTTGTTTTAGATTCAGGCGGGTGATTCCCAGCATCAGATAAAGTATGGTTGCCCTTTGAGGTCTCCATACTTAATTCATTCTTTGAGCAGGCGCTGAATGAATTGGTTGGATCATCACAGTGTTCATTTTTCACCTCCAACCTATCACTTCTATTAGTTGGCTTCTTTTGCCTGTCAACAAGTACTTTCTCATCAGCCTGCATGGCAGAGAACTCTTTCACAGACACGGTTCTTTTATGGTCCAAAAATCTCTTTTCTGATAAATTAAGAAGGCAATCATGAAGAGGTGACAACATTGCACCACTGGGTATGGGAGAAGAGGTCATGATCTGTTCGTTCCATCACAATAAAAATGGAAAACAAAAACAACCAAATGAGAAACAATCCATAAGGAATAATGCTTGAATAATAGAACAGTGGAAGACACCTCACCCTGACAATGTAGGATGGGGAATAAATGTGTTCCTCTAGAGAATCTGGAAAATCCCTTTCACATTCAGAGGGGCTGTCAGTGTCCTCTGATGATGATGATGGAGACATGTCTAGGCCAAGATTACTGTAAATTGCTGAAGTCTTCAGTTCTGGCAAACAATTATCTGACCCCACTTTGATTCGTACCTTCAGTATTTTCTGGTTCGATGGGTTAACTGGCCCTTTTTGTGGTTCATAACCAGAAACGCACTCTCTTGAACTTTGAGGTTTAACCAACCTATCCTCGGGAAAAGGTTTTGCTACACGCAGTGGAAAGGCACTTCTCGAAGCAGCTTCAGGTCTTGCAGAAACAGTCTCACTTATTGAACCCGTGGAGTTCTGCAAGGCACCCTGTGAAATGACATAAACCAAAATAATCAGGTAGGAAGAAGATAAGAGAAACTAACTACTGTTTCTGATCTCTAAAATTCTTAGAATCTACCTCCACCAGCTGATCATCATGAGAAGATGCTTGAATGCCATGACTTTGTACTTTCTGCTGGGCTACAGGATTTGACCATGTAGAAGGAGAACGCTGATAAGTAGGTAAAAATGTACCATAACCACCAAATCTTGCCCCTGTCAACATGCATTAGTGCCAAACCGTTACTTAAGGAATTCCTAACTGGTACCAAAGAATTTCACACATTTTCTAATAGTTCTCTAATGTATCACTAACCCAAAGTATCAGCAGAAACTCCTCCTTCAAAATCTTTTTGGTACTGCCCCAAGATGTCCTGAATCCTATCATCCTATAAAAGCACCAACTGCTTAATGTAACTAGAAATAAAACAATGACTACATGCAATCAAGAAAGCCAGCAATCACAAGAGCAAAATAAAAAGAAAGTGAAAACCGCACAAAGGCTATCACAAACATTACATCAATAAATTGGCACAATGCGTTTTGGTCACAAAGGTTTCAAAATGTTAATCATTCATATAAAAGAGAATCGTTTCCTTCACAAACCCATTGTCAGTGGGGAGGATTTTCTAATCTACAGTTCCAGAAGTTTTAACATATACCAAGGCATATAAAATGGCCATGTTGATTCTACACAAGGTTTAATACATTCAACAAAGGTTCATTATATTCATCAAGTTAACTTGAGTTAAGACACTAATCAACTTTTCAGTGGTGAGAACCTTATTTGCAGTGGAAACAGGAACATCATCCAAGATACTAGAATTTTTACAGTAGCAAACATCCAGGTCCAGCAAAACCAAGTTCATTAATCAACATTGATCACCAAGCTCCACAATTTCAAAGCACTTGACAGAGACGTTTTAGACCTACATTGTTAAAAGTAAAAGCTAAATCACAGAGACCCCTATTGTTATTCTCTTTTCAAAGCACTTGCTTGTACAAGTGTTTCACGAGGTCCCAGACAAATTGCATGAGACAAACAAGAAAACAAAACACTAATGTTCACACTGAAAATTCTATGACCGAAGACAACAAAATTAAAATTCCAAGTTTTTGTTTTTTCCTTTGCTCCTAAATTTTCTCAGAAACTAAACAGAGCAAAAAACTAATCATAAACACCAATTAGCCATTTACTTTGAAATCAATAGTAAAAAAAACAACTCTCATAATATTGCCAAAACCCTTACAATGTAGGAGAGAGCCACATCAATATCAATGTTCCGATCATCATTGTCCATGTAATCACATGCCTCTCCCTCTTCAATCTCACACTCTCCCATAATTCCACAACGCCACAAAACCAAACCTCAACTCTAACACACTAACCTTTACTTTTTTCAGTCATCAAAACCCCAAAACTTAACCAAAAACAAACAAACACACACACAAAAAGAAAAAGAAGTAATCTAAACTTCTAAAAAAACAACTTTTTTGAACTTAAATTAAAAACCCACTTTTAAAATCCAAAAGTCAGTAAAACCCATCAAGGAAATTCCTCAAAACCAGTAAAATCACACGCTAATAAATGCTTTCCAAACACTACCGCAAACATATTGCTCTTTATTAGTGTTCAATGTACATCTCTCTCACATATGGGAGAAGAATATTAGGGCACGATATTAGCAGCAATTAAGTGTGAAAGACGGCTGTTTGATCAAAAAGTAAAGAGCTTTGTTTCGATTTTCAAACTTTCCTTATTGATAAACAGAGAAGGCGTTTTGTGTTTGCTTTGTTTGTTTTCAGTTTCTGTTAATGCTCTCTTTTCATACGTAAAGAAAACGTAAAATCCCATTAAGTAGCCTTCATAGTTTTGTCTATTTGACAAAACAGTACCTATAGAAATCTTTCATCATCAATTTTACCTTATACTTTGATAAGAATAAATAAATAAATAAATATTCAATTATGCTTGATTTTCAAACTATGTGCAGAAAAGAAATTGAATAAATTAAGGGTTTATTTAGTATCATTTGTGTTTTTATTTTGATGTATAAATAGTAGCACTTTTGTTTCTCATTTTCATAAATTTAGAAAGAAAAATATTAAACTTGTTTTTTTTTGTAAAATAATTTGGAAATAATTTTTTTTTCCATTGTGGTTTTTAAAATTATAATACTTATTATTGATCTTGCTTTTCTTCATTTAAAAACGAACCGATTCTTTTCCTATTTCCAAAATGTTTTACTTTTTTTTTTAAATAATACCAAATAAAACATCGTATTTTTACTTTAATCATAATTGGGATCATTAAGTTATTGGGCCAACCTCCAAGTCATCAAATTAACCCAAATCAAATTTTTTATATCAAAACAATATTGTTCAATCATTATTTTTTCCTGTGTTGACCCAACATCTAAGTTTGACTAGGTCAATAATATCATAAGTTAATTTACCTAATCAATATCTTTTTTCTTTAAAAAATAGATGTAAGTCACAAGTTTCCTTAATTAATCCACTTAACTTTATTAAATTTAATTTTACAGCATAATAACATACAAGGTATCACATGTTATAGTTAAGGATTAGAGGAGGCCAATAAAGACCATGGAAACCTTCCTTTTTTTTTAAAAAAAAAAAAAAAAAAACTCATCATCATCCTGGTATATTTGGCATAATTTGGTTGAAAATTAGTGAAATTAGTCTGAATGGACAAAATATGACTAATAAGGGTAATTTTGAAAAAAACAATGTTTCTATAGTGGCTTTATTGCTAAATTGACACAATTACAAGGGTTAAATTGGGTTTTTTTCAAAATTATTTTTGACACTACCTAACCAACATAAAGTGTTTGAGAGCGAGGTCTGATCACATTTTTTTTTTAAATTCTTGGATTTTTTTGTTTTAAATTATTTTTCTATTTTTAATCATTTCAACATTTTGATGTTAAAAAAATATTGTTTTGATATGTTTTTAGATAAAAGATATTTTAAAAAACAATCTCTCTATCATTGTGCTGAACACTGAGATTTAAGAGGTTTAAACCATAGTTATTGATCCCGTCCCGGTCCCGGTTCCGGATTTGTGTTTGGAACGGGACGTCCCGGTTTCGGTACCGTTCCGGGTACCGTTCCGGTTTTGTACTGTTCATTTTTATTTAATTATATATATGAAAAGCATTTTCATTATCAAGCATCAACAACATCAAGCATTCATTATAATTTTTCATGAATTTGTTCATGAACTTTATCTAATCATCCTGAACATTTAAAAGATGAATCGAAAAAAAGAAGGGAACCACTTGGACAGTGCAATATATAAGATCCCATACCACTAAATCCAATGATTGAAAAAAATCAACTATTCATGTGCTAAAACGTAAGCAAAGAATCAAAAGAGATGTTATATGCCAAAAAAAATCATCAAAATCTTCAAAAAAAATGAGGCTCACAATTATGACAAAATTGCACAACTCATATATATGCTTGCAGCTTTGTCCAGTATCATCATTCAGCTCCTTGGAAAATGCATATATATTCCACAGCTCCACATGGTATAACAAAAATAAAAATAAACAAATAAAAGCACTACAATTCCTTGACTCTCAAATTTAAACAACTGGATCATCGAGCTGGTTAACAGTTAATCAGCAATTACTAAGCTGCCAGTTAAGCCACTTCCTGGACCAGCTTGATTCTCTTAAATTAATCCAAGTCAAGAACTAACTGCAAACAAATTCACACTGCACATCCAAAAGGAAAACAAATAAATATACGCGAATCAAATAGCCCGGAAACCATGCAAACACCGGAATCTTACCCAGCACACACAAAACTTGCAGCCACATAAACAAATCCTGGCATGAAACTGCCTGCGATTATCTTATGACCAGCTACATATATATATGGTAACACAAGAAACCAACTTTCATGCAAAAAAAACAATTCGAGCCAAAATCACCACGACCCTTTAAACCCAAAACCAAAGTCCACACACCATCATACGCGGTTGAGAATTCAACGATAGATAGCTAGCCATTGCAAGAAAACAGAAGAGAAAACTCAAGAAACCCACAAAGCTTGCCCGCTAATACACTAATAAAAAAAGTAAGAAACAAGAAAAAAACGAAGATCCCAAATAAAAAAGCAACAGCATAATCGACAAAGCAAAGCGATCCAAAACAAGAAACTTACTCTTCTTTCACGTCTTCGTTAATACTTGAAGAAGACTGGCTTCGATCGGATTTCTGGATTAATTTGAGATTGGGAGAAATCGGGAATAGATTGGGGGAAAAAATCGTGAGTCTGGGACTGGGAGCGGGAAGAAGAAAGGGTGATTTGTTTGCCCGTGTATTGGCTAAACGACGTCGTTTGTTGCTTATCAAAACGACGTCGTTTTAGTCCGTACCGGAACGGAACGCCCGGTACGGAACCGGGGCGTTCCGGCCGGAATTCGCCCGGTTTTTCCGGGACAGGCCGGGATTCTACCCGGGACAAAAACGACGCCGTTTTGTCCCGGATTTTGTAACGGGACGGGGCGTCCCGCCCGTTCCGGCCGGAACGGGACGGGATCAATAACTTTGGTTTAAACTAAAGTCTCTAATTATCTATGTTTAAGTTAAACTACAAAAATACTCTTAAAATATTTCTAGTTAAAATGAAAGATTTTCGCTTATACAGGGAAATATGCAATAGTAATTATTTAATTTGTGAGATTTGTATGTGCAACTATGAATTTATGAGAATTATTAAAAAAAATTGTGATTATAATATTAGCATTACAATTTATAAATAATTGGAAGGATGTGTCACGGTGAATGTCAGCATGGAGAGTATGTATGGAAGTATAAGAATATATATACGTGTTAGACGCATTCCATACTTTTTTTTATTGCTCGAGAAGGAAAAAAAGATGAATAAATCTGGAGATAAATAGAGGTAGAGCGTGAAGAAGAAGGAGAAGAGATCTGATCTCTCTTCACTCTTTAACTTATTACTCGCAATCATTTTTCTCTTTACAAGAAAACTATCCTAAAATATTATACTAACTTAGACATCGAAGTATTTTTGCAGGTAACCTGCCAGAATTATTTGTCAATAAGTTCAATTCCAAATACATTTTACTTGAATTTTTTTTCACCATCAATATGATCTGTAGCTTTACAGCTAGTAGAAGATGAGATAACGTATTCATTACAGGAAGTAATTGGTACACATGATCATCCTTATTGCTGACGGCAAGAAATCGCAGACCGATGTATTTTCCTGAGTTCCTTTGAAACATCAATCATTGTTGGTCTATCTTCTGGTACTTCAGAGATGCATCTCAGGGCAAGTTCTGCAAAAGCCTGCAATTGCTGCTCTTTTCCTGGCCAAGCCCCCTCGGCAATGATAGTGGAATCTATGACCTCGTTTAGCCTATCATCTTCAATGCATTTTTTCACACGATCCTGTAAGCTAATCTCTTGCATTTTTCCACCAGGACAATAAAGATCAATCTCCATTAGTCCAGACAAAAGCACAAGTAGGATTACACCGAAGCTGAAAACATCTTGCTTCTCATTGAAATTACCAGTGGTCAAGTACTCGGGTGCGATGAATCCAAGTGTCCCCTTAACTTCATCGCTTACATGAGATTCACCTTCAGGAATCGATACACAGAGCGAGAAATCTGACAGTTTGGCCTCATGGTTGTCATCCAGTAAGATATTCAAAGGCATGATAAATCTAAAAACAATGGGTCTGGCAAATGCAGCATGAAGAAAAGCAACTGCATTAGCCATATCCATTGCAATTTTTGACCTTGCAATCCATAGCATAGGCCGACAACGGGCTTCCTCAGAGCCCCGTAGGCAATCTTCAAGTGTCCGATCTCCAACATATTCGAAAACTAGAATAGGAATCTGAGTCTCCAAGCAGCAGCCTAGCAACTTCACAAAACTTTTGTGTGCACTCATTTTTGATGCATAGACAATGTCATTGAAACAACGTTCGTACAGTCTATCGTCATCCTTAAATTTCTTAACAGAAACAGGTCTGCCTTGCCAAAAACCCTTGTACAATTTATAGCCATATTCTCTGATCAACAGCCGTGGATCATAGTTGTTCGTTACTTTCTCGAGCTCTGCGGCAGAGAAACTACGAATAGAATTGCATTTTCCATCACAAATGTCAACTAGCTTCTCCAATAATTTGCTTCCATTCCTTATGAATGCAGTTTCCCTGTTTACTTTCTGATCCTTCTTGGTCCCCCAACAAGTAGTCATGCCACCAATTCTGTTCATTAAACTCGGAATTCACATTAAGTTCTAACACCATATGAATCATATATAGGCATACTTGTATAAGAAAACATTTCAAAATCAACTGTAACATTTTCTGGCTACTGATAGGAAAAATTGCTTTCTCTAGCTGTGTATTTCAATTTTGTGATGCATGCATCTTTTCATATCGCTAATGGTAGGATTTGATGCAAGATTCCTTACATGTTAGGTCCTTGTGGTGATTTACAATGCTAAAATGACAATCTGCCGTCAAATTCATCCTTCCGAGCCTCATAGATCCGGAAATCAGTAGCAGAGAATGAGTTACAGAAAAATAAGGTCATTGATTTTCAAGATCCATGCCCCTACCCGGTTCAGAAATTTGCATAATACACATTCCATAATGGCCAAATCAATATATCTATAATTGATATTGCATAAGATAATGAGAGCAGAAGATGAAAAAATTCCCTAATCTTCCATAGAAACTCTCTAAACCAGTTGAATTAATGGCAAGTGAATTAATATGCAAAAAAACACAAAGGATAAAGCAGGTGTACCTGTAAAGAGCTCGTGCAGACAGAGAGGAAACGGGAGAGGTTCAACTTTCTGGGGAAAGATAATCAAGGTGAGAAATGACTCGGGTTGACTCGGTCAGGCACTAGTATGGCAGAGGAAATTTCATCTCAAAGACTTGGGCAGTTGACTTTGACTTTCATCCCCTAAGTACTATTTGGTCGCCATCTTCCATCATTCAATGTGGCCCGACCTTTCTTATTTGGTACCAGCAAAATAAGGCCCCATGGTCTTAAAGCATATGAAATGAGATGGACAATCATGAGGTCATTAGGCTACCAGATCATGGAGCGGTCGTATTACATGACTGATGTGTGCAACAAATGAAAGTGAGAAAAGAGGGTAGGGTAAAGAGAGAGACAGCAGATGTGAAAGAAGCAGGTTTTGTAGCATCATTGGAGAGCAGAAATTTAATGTTAGCAGTTATTTTCCATTAATGACGGGGCCAAGACTTTCACCAGCTGCTGTCAAAAACCAGCAAGAAAATATATATATATATCCATTCTGGGAAGTAGATTTGGTTGCTGTTCTCTGCCTTATCATCGATACCCTCCCTCCCTCCGACCATTTCAAGCAACACCATTCCGACACTAAGAGCATCAGACCTATAGGACACGTGCCCAAAGTTCCTAGAGAAAACTTGAGGTGCAATATACCCCATGGTTCTGTAGTCATGGACACGGCACTCTGATCCTTGGGGATCAATGATGAGAAATAAGTTTGATGTTTTAATATTGTGGTTTGGAGGTGGTAGGGGAGTGTTCAAATATGCCTTTTGTATGTGCTGCCAAGTATAGAAATGAGAACCTCCTTTTCTTTTTTTCTTTTTTAAATTTGAATTAAGTAAAAAGAATTTAAAATTACATTACTAATTATTTTTAATAATAATGTCAAATATAGTCAGAAAATTTAATCCAACCCGGAAAACTACAGATATCAGAAATAATTGCGATAAAGTTACAGAAATTTCTGAAAAAAACTACAAGGCGTTGTAAATGGTGCATCCTAGAGAACTGTGCAACTTTAAAAGTTAGTAGTTTGGTATTTAAAATTTATTTTTATTTAAAAATATAAAAATCTTTATTAATTTTTAATATCAGAATATTAAAGATAATTTAAAAACATACTATTTGGACCGAATGGAACATAACCGGAATTTTCCTGCCAGAATTTCCAGAACGAGCCGAAATTTTAAATGACATAAAAACTACACCATTTTATTTTGTTTTTTTAACAGGTACGAAATGTTTCGGCCAAAACAAAATGAGATGAACAATACTGAATGAGATGAACAATACTGCTATTAAGAACAAAGCAATTAACAGGCAAAAGAATTGATTGAAAATATATCCATGGATAACAAAGGAGAGAAACTTCATTCAATTGATACTACCATCTAATAGAGAAAACATATAATCAATCTGGGTGTCCACGAGCTAGCAAGGAGAAATGACAGATTGATAGATTTGCCTGTTCTTTTCCCACTTCAATCATCATTGACCGTCTTCCGTCGTATAGGTGCATCTAAGGGCGACATCTATGAAAGCTTTCACCTGTTTCTCTATCTGAGGCTATGGTCTCTCTGCCACAATTACAGGATCCAATATCTCCTCAGATCTGTTCTCCGAAACTTGTTCCAGCAGGCAACGTGCCAAATGAAGATAGATTCCAATATCTCATCTGATATAATTTTTGAAGGTTTTATATCCCAGTTTACAAACTAGCAATCTCTGTTCATACCAGCTAAACAGTGACAAAGAAACACAAAAATATTGATATCTACAACCAACGAGATACCAAATCATCTCAAATATCGAACAACAGAACCTTAATTTTCCTTTGAAACTGGCAAAACAGACATAAATTGATCAAATCACATGCAATCTGTCCAAAAAAGAGTGAAGGTGATAAAGTGGTTCGCCTCCGATTCCAAGTAGCTCCCAATCTAGAATGATTTGCCCCAGGCTTGAAACCTGTGCTTGATGTTGTTATTGTTGTCGTGTAAATATATCTAGAGTATTAAAGAATAATATAAATTATATTCTGGGATCTTATATAAACAATCCCGAGGTTTAGAATTCAGGGATCGCTTCAACTATTTTTCTCTCTATTTTCTTTCAATTTGGAACCATTATTGTCTTTTCACGCATAATTCCTTAATTAATTAGTTCGTGTGATCTCATCTATCCATTATTTAATAATTGATAGCTTATTCTTGAAGCTCAGTACACAATTGTGACTGCAAATTATCTCTCTTAGCTTATTCAAGTGTTTTATGTCAATTTAGAAAGCTACCCGGAATTCCACCACGTATAAAATCATCAAAGCTCGTTTGAGATCAAACCCACTTTTCAAACCTTTTTTGTGTTCCAAACCTAAAGAATCAACCCAGTTTCCGTTTAGCTTCTTTTCCTAATTTTCGTATCTGTTATAATTTCATATTTCTAGGTTATATTACTGCTTAGTTTAGCTTTTCGTCTACAATGACAGACTACTTACATTATTTTTGTAGAATTCTGAATATCATTATCGTATTATTCTTCTGAAACTTTCTCTGCAACCAAACAGAAATTAATAACGAAAAGAAAATAAATATTATGAAAATGTTAAAAGAATTACTGGAACAAGAAAAGAAGCAAAAGAAAGCAATGTTCGTAGAAAAGTAAGGAAGAGAAACGGTAAAACGCAAAGTTAGAGGTGCGTTTTTATGTGTATATATGTCAGAAAGATTTCTTGGATTCGAAGACTCCTTATAGTCACTGGCTATGGGCTATTTATGATATTAAGTAGAAGGCATTGGGCTTTTTTTTTAGATTAGTTTTCCCTCCACAAATGTTCAGGCGCAATTATGAGATGACAGCCCAGTGGACTATATAATGGCCCAATAGCAGGTCCAAGTCCATTTAGAATTTTCCTTTATAGCTTTTTAAGCCTAACGATTTTTTCCTGCCCATATTAAATTAAGTTAAATAATAAATAAAAAACAGAACCAATTTTAATGGTTTTGTCTAAATACACTTTCAATGTTATTATTCATCCCTTCCATGCATTTATTTTAATCCTAGGACTAAAGTGTCTATTTGAATCAAAAGCAAACATTGTTTGCTTCAAAATGTTTAAGAATTTTTTTTTTTTAATATTAATATATTAAAATAATTCAAAAAAAATATTGTTGTAGTCATTCTGTTGCAAAAAAAACAAAACAAAACATAATGTAAAAAGGCACAGAGCACTAGAAATTAATGAAATAAGTTGAAGATCGACATTTAGCTATACACTATAACGATCAACGTAGCTACCATAAATGAACTGGAAATGCAAGGTTGCTAGATCTTGTACACGAATAATTGAGGAAGAATCACATTCAGGGAACCAAGGGGCAGAAGTTTACAAGGGCTAGTGGTTTGCTAATTCATATTTTACAGATAAAAACTCCCGCTACCTTGTATTATTAATTAATTTTAATTAGAAGAGAATGAAAATTATGAGATACAAAATCGTGATCTTTTGTCTCAATCCACTTGCTTTGAACTTCAAACATTGGGAAAGGGAAAGTGTGGCACCAAAATCACAAGCAAAGGATTGCTACTGGTAAAAGCTAATAAATGATGAAAACAAGGATATATATATATCAATAGAAATAGAGCTCAACCCACTAGAGTATCCCGATAAAAGAAAGCCATGGAGCCAAGATTGTGGAAAAACATATGTCAATAAACTATCTCACCTAAAAATTTAAGTTTATAAGTGAGGTTTCTGAATATAATTTATATTATTCTTTGACACACCTGCTCAAGTGAAAGTCTTTTGGGTTTGAAACTTATATACATGTTCATATTATTTTGTGCTTAATTTTTATTAAATAGAATGGGAGTGCTGAGATTCCAACTCGTGACCGCTGGGTCAACAAGACTCTGATACCATATCAATAAATCATCTCACCTAAAAGTTTAAGCCTATAAATAAATCCCTAAATATAATTTTATATTATTCTCTGATAACATGCTTGTACAATGGCCCCACACGATTGTCATCCACGGTCACAATGCCATCAGTTTTCAGAAAAGAGAAGTCATATTTGTACCTTAAACACAACAAGATATGCAAATTAAATATTCAATCATTGAGTTTTGCCTTAACATAACCTAAATGTGCCACTCAGTGTGGATCTATATATATAAGACAATTTCTTTCTAACCACACTGAATTGAAGCCAAGTGAAGATTACCCGGTGCATTATTTGGTTGAAATTTAGTTAAATTAGTACGAATCGACAAAATATGACTAATAAGGGTAAATTTGAAGGGGAAAAAAGTTTCTATATTGGCTTTGTTGCTAAATTGACAGAACTACAATGGTTAAATTTGGTATTTTTCAAAATTATATTTGACACTACCTAACCAATGTAAGGTGTTTGAGAGCATGGTCAGACCATGTTTTTTAAAATTCTTGGATTTTTTTTATTTTTTAATCGTTTTAATCTATTGATGTTAAAAAATATTATTTTAATATATTTTCAAGTAAAAGATATTTTAAAAAATAATCTCTGCCATTGTACTAAACACTCTCGAGATTTAAGAGGTTTAAGGTCTCTAATTATCTATGTATAAGCTAAACTACAAATACTCTTAAAATATTTCTAGTTAAAACGAAAGATTTTCGTTTATATGGGGAAATATGCAATAGTAATTATTTAATACAAATTAAATTAGTTACTCAATTTTTTTTTTATCAAAACTTTCATATTATTGAGTTGTCAAGCAAATTATTATAAGGAATTAGAATGAGATTTTGAAATAAATCCCATATTAATTTTTATAATTTTGTGATTTTTATGTGCAACTATAAGTTTATGAGAATTATTAAAAAAATGTGATTATAATATTGGCATTACAATTTATAAATAATTGGAAGGAATGTGTCAAGATGAATGTCAGCATGAAGGAGAATATGTATGGAAGTTTAAGAAAATATATGTGTGTCAGACAAATTCTATATGTTTTTTATTTTTTTTGCTGGAGGAGGAAAAAAAGATAAATAAATCTGGAGATAAATAGAGGTAGAGCGTGAAGAAGAAGGAGAAGAGATCTGATGTTTCTTCGATCTCTCTTCATCCTTTTACTTATTACTCGCAATCATTTTACTCTGTAGAAGAAAACTATCCTAAAATATTATACTAATTAAGGAGGTGTTTGAGAGTACATTTAGAAATAGTTTTTGAAAAAAAAATAAAAAAAAATATTTTTTATTTTTTATTTTAAATTAATTGTTTTTAGTATTTTAGATCATTTTCATGTGCTGATGTCAAAAATAATTTTTCAAAAATAAAAAATATCATTTTGATGTATTTCTGAACAAAAAACACTTTCAAAAACAACTTTAACCATACTCTCAAACTGATACTTAGCCATAGAAGTATTTTTGCAGGTAACCTGCCCGGATTATTTGTCAATAAGGTCAATTCCAAATAAATTTTACTTGAAATTTATTCACCATCAATATGATCTGCAGCTTTACAGCTAGTAGAGGATGTGAAAATGTATTCATTACAGGAAGTAATTGGTAGTATCAGTATATGGAAACGGTACACATGATCATCCTTATTGCTGACGGCAAGAAATCGCAGACCGATGCATTTTCCTGAGTTCCTTTGAAACATCAATCATTGATGGTCTATCTTCTTCTACTTCAGAGGTGCATCTCAGGGCAAGTGCTGCAAAAGCCTGCAATTGCTGCTCTTTTCCTGGCCAAGCCCCCTCGGAAATGATCGTGGAATCTATGACCTCGTTTAGCCTATCATCTTCAACGCATTTTTCCACACGAGGCAGTAAGAACATCTCCTCTCGAGGACGAGAAGAATCACACGGCCTTTGTCCAGACAATAGCACAAGTAGGAATACACCGAAGTTGAAAACATCTTGCTTCTCATTGAAATTACCAGTGGTGAAACACTCGGGTGCGACGAATCCATATGTCCCTGTAGCTGCATCGCTTACATGAGATTCACCTTTAGGAATAGATATAGCGTACGAGAAATCTGACAGTTTGGCCTCATGGTTGTCATCCAGTAAGATATTCCAAGGGGTGATATTTCTAAAAACAATGGGTCTGGCAAATGCAGCATGAAGAAAAGCAACTGCATTAGCCATATCCATTGCAATTTTTGACCTTGCAATCCATAGCAAAGGCCGACAACGGGCTTCCTCAGAGCCCCATAGGCAATCACCAAGTGTCCGATCGCCAACATATTCGAAAACTAGAATAGGAATCCGAGTCTCCAAGCAGCAGCCTAACAACTTCACAAAACTTTTTTGTACACTCATTTTTGATGAATAGACAATGTCATTGAAACATTGTTCGTACCGTTCATCGCCATCCCTAAATTTCTTAACAGAAACAGGTCTGCCTTGCAAAAAACCCTTGTACAATTTATAGCCTGAATCCTCGGTCAACAGTTTCAGCGGATCATAGTTGTTCGTTGCTTTCTCGAGCTCTGTGGCAGAGAAACGACGAATAGAATTGCATTTTCCATCACAAATGTCAACTAGTTTCTCCAATAATTTGCTTCCATTCCTTATGAATGCAGTTTCCTCGAATGCAGTTTCCTCGTTTACTTTCTTATCCTTCTTGGTCCCCCAACAAGTAGTCATGCCACCAATTCTGTCCATTGAACTCGGAATTCACATTAAGTTCTAACACCAAATGAATCATATATGGGCTATACTTGTATAAGAAAACATTTCAAAATCAACTGTAACATTTTCTGGTTACTGATAGGAAAAATTGCTTTCTCTAGCTGTGTATTTCAATTTTGTGATGCATGAATCTTTTCATATCGCTAATGGTAGGATTTGATGCAAGATTCCTTACATGTTAGGTCCTTGTGGTGATTTACAATGTTAAAATGGCAATCTTCCGTCAAATTCCTCCTTCTGAGCCTCATAGATCCGGAGATCAGTAGCAGAGAATGAGTTACAGAAAAATAAGGTCATTGATTTTCAAGATCCATGTCACTATCCGGTTCAGAAATTTCCATAATGACCAAATGAATATATCTATAATTAATATTGCGTAAGATAAGCAGGGGAGAAGATGAAAAAAAATCCCTAATCTTCCACAAAAACTCTCTAAACCAATTGAATTCATGGCAAGTGAATCAATATGCAAAAAACACCAAGGATAAAGCAGGTGTACCTGTAAAGAGCTCGTGCACACCAGGAAGCCTCTCACAGTCTCCTCTGCGTGTAAATGAGAGAGAAAGGTAGAACCCTACGTGGCTTTAGATTTGAAGTTAAAAAGTAAAACAGAGAGGAAACGGGAGAGGTTCAACTTTCTGGGCAAAGATAATCAAGGTGAGAAATGACTCGGGTTGACTCGGTCAAGCACTGATATGGCAGAGGAAATTTCATCTCAAAGACTTGGGCAGTGTACTTTGACTTTCATCCCCTAAGTACTATTTGGACGCCATCTTCCATCATTCAATGTGGCCCGACCTTTCTTTTTTGGTACCAGCAAAATAATGCCACATGGTCTTAAAGCATATGAAATGAGATGGACAATCATGAGGTCATTAGGCTACCACATCATGGAGCGGTCGTATTACATGACTGATCTGTGCAACAAATGAAAGTGAGAAAAGAGGGTGGGGGTAAAGAGAGAGACAGCAGATGTGAAAGAAGCAGGTTTTGTAGCATCATTGGAGAGGAGACGGCAAGGAATGGTATACACTTATAGGATAGCACAAACTTATGGAGCTGTTACTTCTATAACTATGGTTATCATATATATAAGGAGATGCGCCCAGTGAAGAAGAGGCCATATTTTCCAAGAGAAAACTCGAGCCCGACCCGTCTCTGAAAATTCAGCTCCACTAAAAACAGAGTTACACTATCATAATATTGCTTGCCCGGGTCGGGCTTTCAGTGTTTGGTCGGGCCTTCCGGGCTTTTGGGAGCCGAGGGGAGGCAGAGAAAAAACAGTCCTTGAGTGTTTGTGTGGTTCAGATTGATTTTAAAAATATTTTTTATTTATAAATCAAAATGATATTTTTTAAAATTATTTTTTATATTAGTACATGAAAATGATCTAAAATTATAAAAACTTATAATTTAAAGTAAAATAAAAATATATATTTTATAAATAATTGGAAGGATGTGTCAAGATGAATGTCAGCATGAAGGAGAGTATGTATGGAAGTATAAGAATATATATACGTGTTAGACACATTCCATATGTTTTTTTTTTTTTTGCTTGAGTAGGAAAAAAAGATGAATAAATCTGGAGATAAATAGAGGTAGAGCGTGAAGAAGGAGGAGAAGAGATCTGATCTTTCTTCGATCTCTCTTTACTCTTTTACTTATTACTCGCAATCATTTTTCTCTTTACAAGAAAACTATCCTAAAATATTATACATACTTAGACATCGAAGTATTTTTGCAGGTAACCTGCCAGGATTATTTGTCAATAAGTTCAATTCCAAATAAATTTTACTTAGAAATTTATTCACCATCTGTATGATCTGCAACTTTACAGCTAGTAGAGGATGAGAAAATGTATTCATTACAGGAAGTAATTGGTACACATGATCATCCTTATTGCTGACGGCAAGAAATCGCAGACCGATGTATTTTCCTGAGTTCCTTTGAAACATCAATCATTGTTGGTCTATCTTCTTCTTTTTCAGAGATGCATCTCAGGGCAAGTGCTGTAAAAGCCTGCAATTGCTGCTCTTTTCCTGGCCAAGCCCCCTCGGCAATGATAGTGGAATCTATGACCTCGTTTAGCCTATCATCTTCGATGCATTTTTCCACGTGATTCTGTAAGAAAATCTCCTCTTCAGGACGAGAATAATCAGCCAACTTTTGTCCAGACAAAAGCATAAGTAGGAATCCACCGAAGTTGAAAACATCTAGCTTCTCATTGAAATCACCAGTGGTCCAGTACTCGGGTGCGATGAGTCCTGGTGCCCCTATAATCTCTACATCCCTTACATGAGATTCACCTTCAGGAATCGATATAGAGCACGAGAAATCTGACAATTTGGCCTCATGGTTGTCATCCAGTAAGATGTTCGAAGGGTTGATATTTCTAAAAACAATGGGTCTGGCAAATGCAGCATGAAGAAAAGCAACTGCATTAGCCATATCCATTGCAATTTTTGACCTTGCAATCCATATCAAAGGCCGACAACGCGCTTCCTCAGAGCCCCATAGGCAATCACTAAGTGTCCATTCTCCAACATATTCGAAAACTACAATAGGAATCTGAGTCTCCAAGCAGCAGCCTAATAACTTCACAAAACTTTTGTGTACACTCATTTTTGATGAATAGACAATGTCATTGAAACAATATTCGTACTGTTGATCGCCATCGTCAAATTTCTTAACAGAAACAGGTCTGCCTTGCAAAAAACCCTTGTACAATTTATAGCCTGAATCCTCGGTCAACAGTTTCAGCGGATCATAGTTGTTCGTTGCTTTCTCGAGCTCTGTGGCAGAGAAACGACGAATAGAATTGCATTTTCCATCACAAATGTCAACTAGCTTCTCCAATAATTTGCTTCCATTCCTTATGAATGCAGTTTCCCTGTTTACTTTCTTATCCTTCTTGGTCCCCCAACAAGTAGTCATGCCACCAATTCTGTTCATTAAACTCGGAATTCACATTAAGTTCTAACACCATATGAATCATACATAGGCTATACTTGTATAAGAAAACATATCAACTGTAACATTTTCTGGTTACTGATAAGGAAAAATTGCTTTCTCTAGCTGTGTATTTCAATTTTGTGATGCATGCATCTTTTCATATTGCTAATGGTAGGATTTGATGCAAGATTCCTTACACGTTTGGTCCTTGTGGTGATTTACAATGCTAAAATGGCAATCTGCCGTCAAATTCTTCCTTCCGAGCCTCATAGATCCGGAAATCAGTAGCAGAGAATGAGTTACAGAAAAATAAGGTAATTGAATTTCAAGATCCATGTCACTATCCGGTTCAGAAATTTGCATAATACACATTCCATAATGGCCAAATCAATATATCTATAATTTATATTGCATAAGATAATCAGAGGAGAAGATGAAAAAATTCCCTAATCTTCCATAAAACCTCTCTAAACCAGTTGAATTCATGGCAAGTGAATTAATATGCAAAAAACACAAAGGATAAAGCAGGTGTACCTGTAAAGAGCTCGTGCAGACAGAGAGGAAACGGGAGAGGTTCAACTCTCTGGGCAAAGATAATCAAGGTGAGAAAAGATAAGGGTTGATTCTTTCAAGCACTCGTATGGCAGAGGAAATTTCATCTCAAAGACTTGGGCAGTTGACTTTGACTTTCATCCCCTAAGTACTATTTGTACGCCATCTTCCATCATTCAATGTGGCCCGACCTTTCTTTTTTGGTACCAGCAAAATAATGCCACATGGTCTTAAAGCATATGAAATGAGATGGACAATCATGAGGTCATTAGGCTACCACATCATGGAGCGGTCGTATTACATGACTGATCTGTGCAACAAATGAAAGTGAGAAAAGAGGGTGGGGGTAAAGAGAGAGACAGCAGATGTGAAAGAAGCAGGTTTTGTAGCATCATTGGAGAGGAGACGGCAAGGAATGGTATACACTTATAGGATAGCACAAACTTATGGAGCTGTTACTTCTATAACTATGGTTATCATATATATAAGGAGATGCGCCCAGTGAAGAAGAGGCCATATTTTCCAAGAGAAAACTCGAGCCCGACCCGTCTCTGAAAATTCAGCTCCACTAAAAACAGAGTTACACTATCATATTGGCGTCAAAAATACATTCCAAACACCATCATTTTTCAATGTACGAAGATTATATTACATGCCTCGCTCTCAGCTGGACAAATATCACATACCCTCAAAGATTATAGAACGCCTAACTTCTCAATTCTGATTCTCAGCTCTTCTCCTTTATCCAGGCTCTTGTAGATCCATTCTGGGAAGTAGATTTGGTTGTTGTTCTCTGCCTTATCATCGATACCCTCCCTCCCTCCCTCCGACCATTTCAAGCAACACCATGGTTCTGTAGTCATGGACACGGCACTCTGATCCTTGGGGATCAATGAGGAGAAATAAGTTTGATGTTTTAATATTGTGGTTTGGAGGTGGCAGGGGAGTGTTCAAATATGCCTTTTGTATGTGCTGCCAAGTATAGAAATGAGAACTTCCTTTTCTTTTTTCTTTTTTTAATTTGAATTAATTAAAGAGAACTTAAAATTACATTACTAATTATTTTAATAATAATGTCAAATATAGTCAGAAAATTTAATCCAACCCGGAAAACTAGAGATATCAGAAATAATTGCGATAAAGTTACAGAAATTTCTGAAAAAACTACAAGGCGTTGTAATGGTGCACCCTAGAGAACTGTGCAACTTTTAAAGTTAGTAGTTTGTTATTTAAAATTTATTTTTATTTAAAAATATAAAAAACTTTATTAATTATTAAAATTTATTTTTAATATCAGAATATTAAAGATAATTTAAAAAGATACTATTTGGACGGAAAGGAACATAACCAGAATTTTCATGCCGGAATTTCCAGAATGAGCCAAAATTTTAAACGAGATAAAAATTGTGCCATTTTATCTCGTTTTTTTAACAGGTATGAAATGTTTCGGCCAAAACAGAATGAGATGAATAATACTGCTATTAAGAACAAAGCAATTAACAGGCAAAAGAATTGATTGAAAATATATCCATGGATAACAAAGGAGAGAAACTTCATTCAACTGATACTACCATCTAATAGAGAAAACATATAATCAATCTGGGTGTCCACGAGCTAGCAAGGAGAAATAACAGATTGATAGATTTGCCTGTTCTTTTCCCACTTCAATCATCATTGACCGTCTTCCGTCGTATAGGTGCATCTAAGTGCGAGATCTATGAAAGCTTTCACCTGTTTCTCTTTATGAGGCCATGGTTGTTAGATTTTTATGATCTGAACAGTACTTGTTATAAACAATTACTGTTTAGATTGAAGAATAAAAAAAAGAATTTCTGAAGAACACTAACACTAAAACTGGGATCAAATCACATAATCTTTATTGAATTCAAATCGCCTATATATAGGCTTACAATGCCAATGAATCGAAAACATAAAACTCTCAACAAACTTGAGAGATTTTAGGATAAACACAAGTTTGAAATACAAACCTGTTATGAATAGTAGTTTTAGCTAAACTCAAAGACTACAGCTAATAAATGAGAAATCCTACAGCTAATACTAAATCTTCTTATCCAAAGCTAATCTCATTAAAAATCTAACAATGGTCTCTCTGCCACAATTACAGGATGCAATATCTCCTCGGATCTGTTCTCCAAAACTTGTTCCAGCAGGCACCGTGCCAAATAAAGATAGATTCCAATATCTCATCTGATATAATTTTTGAAGGTTTTATATCCCAGTTTACAAACTAGCAATCTCTGTTCAAGCAGTGACAAAGAAACACAAAAATGTTGATATCTACAACCAACGAGACACCAAATCATTTCAAATATCGAACAACAGAACCTTAATTTTCCTTTGAAACCGGCGAAAGAGACATAAAGTGATCAAATCACATGCAATCTGTCCAAAAAACAGTGAAGGTGATAAAGTGGTGCGCCTCTGATTCCAAGTAGCTCCCAAACTAGAATGATTTGCCCCAGACTAGAAACTTGTGCTTGTTGTTGTTATTGTTGTCGTGTAAATGTATCTAGAGTATTAAAGAATAATGTAAATCATATTCTGCAATTTTACCTAATAACTTAAGTTTTTAGATGAGATAGTTCTTTAACATGGTATCAGAGCCTTGTTGACCAAACAGTCACGAGTTCGAATCTCAACACCTTCATTCTATTTGATAAAAATCAAACACAAGGTGATGTGGATCTGTGCAAGTTTCAAGCTCAAAAAACTTTCACTTGAGGATGTGTGTCAGAGAATAATATAAATCATATTTTAGTACCCCACCTAAAAGTTCAAGCTGTTAGGTGAGATGATTCCCTAACATAGAGAGCCTCCAACTAGACACAAATTTAGAGCTTGAAACTTAACAATCTCTTACTAGTCCATTTGTAATGATTTGCAACCATAAATTGTAATCTTAAACGTACCCCTAAATTATTCTCCATGATTCTTCAATAACTTCTGTCTAAATTGCACATTTTAATCAGCACTGGCTCAATTGATGGTGAAACATGTGACTCCATATAATGTCACACTGGCTTTCCTTTTCTTTGCTGTTTCCTATTTCATTATCATCTCTTTTGTTATGATGAGATAAATCAATGGAGAACATTTCTGTAACTGCTAGTATCCTTTCCATGAAGAACAGCTAACCAGGAGAATCCACAGACCTTTCTACCCTCT
This sequence comes from Salix purpurea, assembly GCA_027405865.1. NCBI lineage: Eukaryota > Viridiplantae > Streptophyta > Magnoliopsida > Malpighiales > Salicaceae > Salix > Salix purpurea. The sequence continues at coordinate 22,297,942 of CM050333.1, forward strand.
TCTCTATGCATTTTATCAGATCTCATGGCTACATAAACAGTCCCAAGGTTTACGATTCAGGGATCTCTTCAACTCTTTTTCTTTCTATTTGGCACCATTATTGTCTTTTCACGCATAATTCCTTCATTAATTGGTTATTGCGATCTCATCTATCCATTATTTAATGATTGATAGCTTATTCTTGAAGCTTAGTGCACAATTGTGACTTATTCAAGTGTTTTATGTCAATTTAGAAAGCTTACTCGGAAGTCCACCACGTATAAAATCATCTAAGCTCGTTTGAGATCAAATTAATTATTTAATCTGTGAGATTTGTATGTGCAACTATGAATTTATGAGAATTATTAAAAAAATTGTGATTATAATATTAGCATTACAATTTATAAATAATTGGAAGGACGTGTCAAGATGAATGTCGGCATGAAGGGGAGTATGTATGGATGTATAAGAAAATATATACGTGTTAGACACATTCCATACTTTTGTTGTTTTGCTTGAGTAGGAAAAAAAGATGAATAAATCTGGAGATAAATAGAGGTAGAGCGTGAAGAAGAAGGAGAAGAGATCTGATCTGTCTTCGATCTCTCTTCACTCTTTTACTTATTACTCGCAATCATTTTTCTCTGTAGAAGAAAACTATCCTAAAATATCATACTAACTTAGACATCGAAGTTAAATTCCAAATAAATTTGTCAGTTAAGTTCAATTCCAAATAAATTTTACATAGAAATTTATTCACCATCAATATGATCTGCAGTTTTACAGCTAGTAGAAGATGCGAAAACGTATTCATTACAGGAAGTAATTGGTAGTATCAGTCAATGGAAAAGGTACACGCTGAGAATCCAAATAAATTTTATTACAAGATGAGATAACGTAGATCATCCTTGTTGCTGACGCAGGAAATCGCAGACCGATGCATTTTCCTGAGTTCCTTTGAAACATCAATCATTGTTGGTCTATCTTCTTCTTTTAAAGAGATGCATCTCAGGGCAAGTGCTGCAAAAGACTGTAATTGCTGCTCTTTTCCTGGCCAAGCCCCCTCGGCAATGATAGTGGAATCTATGACCTCGTTTAGCCTATCATCTTCAACGCATTTTTTCACATGATTCCGTAAGAAATTCCCATCCGCAGGATCAGAAGGATCAAGCTGCCTTTGTCCAGACAAAAGCATAAGTAGGAATACACCAAAGTTGAAAACATCTTGCTTCTCATTGAATTCACAAGTGGTCCAGTACTCGGGTGCGACGAGTCCAAATGTCCCTATAACTCCATCCCTTACATGAGATTCACCTTCAGGAATCGATATAGAGAGCGTGAAATCTGACAGTTTGGCCTCATGGTTGTCATCCAGTAAGATGTTCGAAGGTTTAATATTTCTAAAAACAATGGGTCTGGAAAATGCAGCATGAAGAAAAGCAACTGCATTAGCCATATCCATTGCAATTTTTGACCTTGCAATCCATAGCAAAGGCCGACAACGGGCTTCCTCAGAGCCCCATAGGCAATCTTTAAGTGTCCATTCTCCAACATATTCGAAAACTATAATAGGAGTATGAGTCTCCAAGCAGCAGCCTAACAACTTCACAAAACTTTTGTGTACACTCATTTTTGATGAATAAACAATGTCATTGAAACAACATTCGTACTGTTGATCGCTATCGTCAAATTTCTTAACAGAAACAGGTCTGCCTTGCAAAAAACCCTTGTACAATTTATAGCCTAAATGGTCGGTCAACAGTTTCCGTGGATCATAGTTGTTCGTTGCTTTCTCGAGCTCTGTGGCAGAGAAACGACGAATAGAATTGCATTTCCCATCACAAATGTCAACTAGCTTCTCCAACAATATGCTTCCATTCCTTATGAATGCAGTTTCCCTGTTTACTTTCTTATCCTTCTTGGTCCCCCAACAAGTAGTCATGCCACCAATTCTGTTCATTAAACTCGGAATTCACATTAAGTTGTAACACCAAATGAATCATATATAGGCCATACTTGTGTAATAAAACATTTCAAAATCAACTGTAACATTTTTTGGTTACTGATAGGAAAAAATGCTTTCTCTAGCTGTGTATTTCAATTTTGTGATGCATGGATCTTTTCTTATCGCTAATGGAAGGATTTGATGCAAGATTCCTTACATGTTAGGTCCTTGTGGTGATTTACAATGCTAAAACGGCAATCTGCCTTCAAATTCCTCCTTCCGAGCCTCATAGATCCGGAAATCAGTAGCAGAGAATGAGTTACAGAAAAATAAGGTCATTGATTTCCAAGATCCATGTCACTGTCCGGTTCAGAAATTTGCATAATACACGTTCCATAACTATATCTATAATTCATATTGCACAAGATAATCAGAGGAGAAGATGAAAAAAATCCCTAATCTTCCACAAAAACTCTCTAAACCAGTTGGATTCATGGCAAGTGAATTAATATGCAAAACACACAAAGGATAAAACAGGTGTACCTGTAAAAAGCTAGTGCACACCAGGAATCCTCTCACAGTCTCCTCTGCGTGTAAATTGAGAGAGAAAGGTAGAACACCACTTGGCTTTAGATTTGAAGTTAAAAAGTAAAACAGAGAGGAAACGGGAGAGGTTCAAATTTCTGGGAAAAGATAATCAAGATGAGAAATGACAAGGGTTGATTCTTTCAAGCACTAGCATGGCAGAGGAAATTTCATCTCAAAGACGTGGGCAGTTTACTTTGACTTTCATCCCTTACCCCTAACGAGTTTCCTTAACCGCGTTGTGCTGGACTTTTTTGATATAATAAATTAATTGATTATTATAAATGTTTTGATTGATTAATTAAATATTTAATTAGTTAAATTATTATTGATAAAATTTGATTAAAATGGATTATTTGTTTTGTACATTGAAATGATTGAATTTTATAATTATGTAAAATATTTAAATGATTATTTAATCGATAAACTACTTATGTACAATCAAAGTACAGGGCAAGCAGATAGAATATTTTTTCATCGTAAATAATCTCACCAATTTTCAAGATAAGCGAGCGCTCACATATATGTTCTACTGAGAAAACCTGCAAATTAAAGGCATCATGGCCTAAGACTTCAACAAGCCAAACACGAGGAGAACAGTTATGTGCATTCCAAACAAAGTCAAGGCAAAATATGCTGCTTCGCTTCATCAAGATGATTGATGTGTGTATAATTAAGTTAAAATCAATTAGGTGTTTGTGTTCAAAAAATTCAAATGTCCTTGTCACATTCTTTTTTGAGACCTGGATCAATCGGATCAATCGTAAGCAAGTTTGTTGATTCCATTTTGGCTGGTGTTTTGAAACAAAGAAACAATCTGCCTGGATAGCAGACCCGACGACAGAGCATTGCTTGGAATATGCACTCACATAGATTGTTCCAACACCAAGTCCGGTCTGAAGATCTATGAGGATAAGATGTCAAACATCTTCGACTTCCACCACAGAACAGAATATAACTTAACAGGCGAAAAAAGCTGACAAAACATCACGTATTACTGCATATAAAAAGAAATAGAACGTGGATAACAATTTGTTCAGTTCACGAAAGCTTTCTCAGCAACCAAACAGAAATTAATAACGAAAAGAAAATGAAGATCGCGAACATGTTAAAAGGAAAATGAAGATTATTAAATGACATCACGTATTACTGCATATAAAAAGAAATAGAACGTGGATAACAATCTGTTCAGTTCACGAAAACTTACGCAGCAACCAAACACACTACAAAAAAAGGGTGCCGTTAGCAACGGAATTTTGCAACGGCAACATTCCGTTGCTAAATTTGCATCCGGAATTTGTTTAGCAACGGATTTTCCGTTGCTAAAACAATTCCAGAAAAAAAAAGACATGGTTTGCAACGGAAGGGCCGTTGCAAAATTGTCCATTGCAAATGAAAATTCCAGAGAAAAAAAAATAAAACATGGTTTGCAACTAAATTTGCAACGGACAATATTGCAACGGCGTTTGCAACGGATTATCCGTTGCAAACTTGTCCGTTGCAAATTAAATTTGCAACGGCGAATCAGTTGCAAGGAATAAAACTATTATTATTATTATTATTGCATCAATAATGAAAAAAAATTAAATCAAAGAATAAAAAAGCCTAAAACTATAACAAAATAGCAAACAAAATCAATGAAAAAAAATATTAGCTGGAAAAAAATTATTTGACTTGAAAATAAATAAAAAAAAACTAAAAGAAAGAACAAACTAAAATCTAAGAACAAAATTTCTCAAAAAGTTACCACCTTAACAAATAAGAAAATAATAAAAATTAAAAATCAAAACTAAGAGCACACATATATAAATATAGACAAAAATAAGGTGTGCGTCAGGTCGAATATTGTCGGCGGGGGTGTCAGATGCGTACATAGTATTCGCAGAAAAGAATAATAAAAAATGATAAATTAACATAGCACCCCTACATTCAACTCTTCAATTTTGTCTTATCATGGGTAAAAGAGTTATTTTACCATGCAATAGTATGTGAAATCACTGTGACACCTCCTCTGTTAACTCTTAGTTTTTATCTTATATCAGGATAGAATAGTTATTTTACTATAAAAATATAAAAAAATCTCAAAAAAAAATATATTTTAATATAAAACATCAAAAAATTACTAAAAAAAATGCAAGAAACAATTTTGAAGCATAAAATCAAATAATTCATCATCAGCGCATGCACGTGTGCGTGCTCTGTCAGGTTCTAAGCAATATATCTAACTTAAATCTCACGAGGATCAGCCACAAAAACATGTTTTCATTTTCATTTCAAAACCTTTAATTATGGATAATCCGACTCAATCCGAACTCTCTAACCCAACTTCACCTCCTTCAACTACTCCGAATCTGGCTCAACCTCTTTGTAAAAGCAAGTTCAATGGCAAGATCTATTTTGAAGATTCAAATCTTGAAAATGGCTCTTTGAATAATGTATATTTGATTTTTTTATTGATATGTACTCCAATGGTAAAAAAATATTTTGAAGAGCTATTTTTTATATTATTTCAAATATAATGCAATTATTTTGAATTTAGTTTAATTATGCAATTAATAGGAGTAAATTATACAATTAAATAATTGCTTTTGAAAAACCTTCCAACAATAAAATAAAAGATTTGTCTTTTCTAAGGAATAGCTCTTCTTTTAATCTAAGGAAAACAAAAACAGCCGGTAAATCGATCGTAAATTAATAGAATATCAACAAAAAGAAAAGACAAATTACTTATTGTCTTTGAGTGCTAGAAAAACTTAAGAAAATAAGATGAACACATTAATAAATAACCAATAAGTTCAAACATAATTAATTAAAATACATTCCATTACATTCCTACATTCCTGATAATATAAATTAATAAAAAAAATTATTATTAAAAAATGAATTTAATTATGATTAATAATAATAATTAATATAAAACCCCCCACCCACCCAAACCCTACATTCCTTCACATCTCTTGTTCCCGATCTCCACCTCGCCGGCGTCGAGCTTCAGTGACCCAATAGACCCATCACCACCACAACGAAGATCTGCTTCCTCTGGTGCGCGGTACGGTTAGTATTTCCATGTTGCTCGCATTTCATTTCCTGCATTTTATGAACATGCCAGCTTGTTTCAGTTTCTCCTTTGATTTTCTGTTTCTTGCACACCAAAACGATTTGTCGTTCTGTTAATTTCAGAGGCCTATGGTTTCTGATTTTTTTATTTGTATGCAATTTTGAAGGTGGAAGAGTGAATGAAGTTGCAATTGCAACGGCATTGCCGTTGCAAAATGTGTATTTGCAACGAGAGAAATTGCAACGGATTATCCGTTGCAAATTATTTTGCAACGGATAATTCGTTGCAAACTAAATTTGAATCGACTTGTTTCTAACGGACTATGTCCGTTGCAAATGCCGTTGCTAATTAATATTAGCAACGGCCTTCTTTGTTATTTGCAACGGATCAGTCCGTTGCAAATGGGCCTGTTTTTTAGTAGTGACAGAAATTAATAACGAAAAGAAAATAAAAGATTATGAAAAAGTTAAGAAAAATTAGAGGTTTGCTCTAGCATAGCACTCTCGAAACCTTCATAATACGTTATTCCTGTATGTTTATGCATTTCCATAAACACAAGAAAGACATTTTTAAGCGAGCTGCAGTCGATGTGCAATCCCATACGTTCTTGATTGATCTGTAGTCAAACAATTCAATGTGAGTTTCAGAAATAAATCCAAATTAAACTTAAATTTTACATACCAATGATAATGCAACATCCTGGAATTTGACATAAAAATCCTTGAAAACCTGAAAGTTTGGATACAAATAAATAAATACCAACATAAACAGAATTCAAAAGAAATATTCAAGGAGGGGAAAATGTTAGTTAAAATTGCAAAATAAAACATAGTGAACACAGAATATGACAAATATCTTTACCAGGTCATGGAAGCTATTGTTTGAGATGTCATTGAGTGAACAATAACAGATCTTGGGGACAAAGTGGCGGTCAATGGATTCAAAAAATTTGCAGAGCCACTTTGTCATCAACTTGTAATTGGACCACATCAAGATGAGTTCTCTCAACAAAAGCGCATCGTGTTTGTCCACAAAAGATGGCAATACCTGATAGTGGAATAGCAAACAAATCTATACAACATTAGCATACAGTTGCAATTGTTTCCATTTATACCAAGCCTGAGTGTTAGCTAGTGATTGACCAGTTGACATATTTTTCGGAACTCATGCAAAGGGAGTAGGCTGGTTTCCAGGACCACATCAATAGCAACTTGCTGAATGGCATCAACAATGAGTTTGGACAAAAAATAACTCTACAAACAGCACACATAACGTTTATATTACAGCATTAGAAAACACGAAGGAATCCAAAGATCAAAATCTGTTGATGCAGGCATCATTCCATAGACCATCTACCAGATGACCATGATTCAATGGCTTTGTCCACTTGACTTACATCACTGCTAATTGATGGAGGGAGCTTCTCATGGTAGTTTTTGACAAGAAAAAAAAGAAAAAACAGGAAGCAAAATCAGATAATTTAGCACAAACAAACAAGCCTCTCTCATTCCGTGGTATGAATCAGTCGTGGATGTTTATGACTGAAATCTTTTTTCAGAAAGCATGACAGACAGGGTGAGCAGCTTTCGGCTTATGTCAAGTAAAGGTTGAATGCATGCATTCATAAATCAACATTTGGACAATTGTGAAAGTTCAATTTCTTGGCAGAAAGGCTACTGCACACTTGAAAGGAACCCAACTTGAACTCCGGCATGCAATAACGCAATTCAACACAATGAAACTCTCTCTACCAAGGACTAAACCAACAACTCGTCTAGTAGATAAACTCACCGCTGAATTGATGCTCTCTTCCAAGCTCTTAACAAATCTTTCAAGAAGCCAGTGTGAGTTATTACGATAGCTTGCAGAATGCAGGTCAAAAACACATCTACCAAAGTAGTGAAGGAAGGGTATCTAATCCATTGAAGCAACATTAGCTAAGAATACAGCAAACTACAATGTATTAAAGAATTAGATATGTATTCAAAGAGGATACTGATGAAGCCTCTGGTATTCTTCAGTTGTAAACTTCACTTCTTGATTTCCTTCCACAATCATCTTCGTCTTCATTATCCCCTCTTCAAGTACCATCTTCATCCCTTGCTCTTCTTCAGGTTCCAACATCTTTCCTCACTATTTTCAAATTCACCTATCAATACACAAACCATACCTTACCATCAACATTGCATCCATTCAAAACTCTACATCACTAACCATCTTTAAATCATCCACCATAAGTACATCAGAGATTTCACCTAATCATTAATCAACAACAATGAGCATTGCTATCTAGCAGGATAATCCATGCACGAACACAAAAAATCCACTTCCATCAAATGGTGGGGTCCTCATTCCCATCAATTTCAATATCTTCGATTATCGTGCCACTCATTTGCCCGCCAAGACTAATTACTACGACTAATTAACCACTAATCATTCTTTCAACTAAATCTAACACAACTATATAAACAAGTTCTTAATCAAAGTAAAGATTAACACTCATCTAAAATAAAATAAAATAAAATAAAATAAAACACTAAAATTTTTCATTACACTTAAAAAATAAAGGAAAAAAACTTAAGAGCGATTTTTTTTAATAAATAATCCTATTTAATTAGCAAAATAAGTAAAAATAAAGATTATCAAATGACATCACACGTGGTACTGCACATAAAAATAAATAGAACGTGGATAATAAGTTTTTCAGTTCACTAAAACCTTTTCAGCAACCAAACAGAAATCAATAACGAAAGAAAATGAAGATCGCGAACATGTTAAAAGGAAAATGAAGATTATTAAATGACATCACGTATTACTGCATATAAAAAGAAATAGAACGTGGATAACAATCTGTTCAGTTCACGAAAACTTACGCAGCAACCAAACAGAAATTAATAACGAAAAGAAAATAAAAGATTATGAAAAAGTTAAGAAAAATTACTGGATCACGAAAAGAAGCAAAAGAAAGCAATGTTCGTAGAAAAGTAAGGAAGAGAAACGGTAAAACGCAAACTTAGAGTTGCGTTTTTATGTGTATGTCAGAGAGAGAGATTTCTTGGATTGGAAGACTCCTTATAGTCACTGGCTCTGGGAGAAAGAGGCTTGCAGAGGGGTATTTATGATATTAAGTGGGAGGCAGCGGGCTTTATTTTTCCCTCCACAAATCTTCAGGCGCTATTATGAGATGACACCCTAGTGGGCTATATCATGGCCCAATATCAGGTCCAAGTCCATTTATAATTTTCCTTTATAGCTTTTTAAACCTAATGATTTTTTCCTGCCCATATTAAATTAAGTTAAAAAAAACACAACAGAACCAATTTTTATGGTTTTGTCTATTCATCCCCTCCTTGCATTTATTTTAATCCTAAGACTAGAGTGTATATTTGAATCAAAAGCAAACGTTGTTTCCTTGGAAATTTTTAAGAATATTTTTTATTTTTAAAATTTTATTTTGATATTAATATATTAAAATGATTCAAAAAAATATTTGTTATAGTCATTCTGTTGCAAAAAAACAAAACAAAATATAATGTACAAAGGAACAGAGCACTAGAAATTAATGAAATAAATTGAAGATCGGCATTTAGCTATACAGTATAAGGATCAGCTTAGCTACCATACATGAAATGGAAATGAAAGGTTGCTAGCTTCAGGATCTTGTACACGAATAATTGAGGAAGGCTCACATTCAGGGGACCAAGGGGCAGCAGTTTACAAGTGTTAGTGGTTTGTTGATTCATATTTTACAGATGAAAACTCCTGCTACCTTGAATTATTAACTAATTTTTCAAAATTAGCATGGTCCGACATATTTTTCAAAATTCTTGGATTTTTTTTTGTTTTTATTTTTTAATCTACTAATGTTAAAAAAATATTATTTTAATATATTTTCAAGTAAAAGATATTTTAAAAAATAATCTCTACCATTGTACTAAACACTCTCGAGATTTAAGAGGATTAAAGTCTCTAATTATCTATGTATAAGTGAAACTAAAAAAATACTCTTAAAATATTTCTAGTTAAAATGAAAGATTTTGGCTTATATGGGGAAATATGCAATAGTAATTATTTAATACAAATTAAATTAGTTACTCATTTTTTTGTATCAAAACTTTTATATTATTGAGTTGTCATCTTAAAAGAATAAAATCTAAGGTTTAATTTTGAATCATTTTGGAAAAGTAGAAATGGGAAGCAAATTATTATAAGGAATTAGAATGAGATTTTGAAATAAATCCCATGTTAATTTTTAGAGTTGTGTGATTTGTATGTGCAATTTATGAGAATTATTAAAAAAAATGTGATTATAATATTAGCATGACAATTTATAAATAATTGGAAGGAATGTGTCAAGATGAATGTCAGCATGAAGGAGAGCATGTATGGAAGTATAAGAAAATAAAGGTGCAATACCTAACAAGTAACATCTATGTTCCTGTATTATTGAAGGGTTTTCCTCTTACTATAAAAGAAAGGTAGAGCGTGAAGAAGGAGAAGAGATCTGATCTTTCTTCGATCTCTCTCTACTCTTTTACTTATTACTCCCAATCATTTTTCTCTTTATTAAAAAAATATCCTAAAATATATTATACTAACTTAGACATCCAAGTATTTTTGCAAGTAACCTGCCAGGATTATTTGTCAACAAGTTCAATTCCAAATAAATTTTATTACAAGATGAGATAACGTATTCATTACAGGAAGTAATTGGTAGTATCAGTCAATGGAAAAGGTACACGCTGAGAATCCAAATAAATTTTATTACAAGATGAGATAACGTCGATCATCCTTGTTGCTGACGGCAGGAAATCGCAGACCGATGCATTTTCCTGAGTTCCTTTGAAACATCAATCATTATTGGTCTATCTTCTGCTACTTCAGAGATGCATCTCAGGGCAAGTTCTGCAAAAGCCTGCAATTGCTGCTCTTTTCCTGGCCAAGCCCCCTCGACAATGATAGTGGAATCTATGGCCCTGTTTAGCCTATCATCTTCAATGCATTTTTTCACGTGATCCTGTAAGAAATTCCTCCGTCCAGGATCAGAAGGATCATGCTGGCTATGTCCAGACAAAAGCATAAGTAGGAATACACCAAAGTTGAAAACATCTTGCTTCTCATTGAAATTACCAGTGGCCAAGTACTCAGGTGCGATGAGTCCAATTATCCCTGTAACTGCATCCCTTACATGAGATTCACCTTCAGGAATCGATATAGAGAGCGAGAAATCTGACAGTTTGGCCTCATGGTTGTCATCCAGTAAGATGTTCGAAGGTTTGATATTTCTAAAAACAATGGGTCTGGCAAATGCAGCATGAAGAAAAGCAACTGCATCAGCCATATCCATTGCAATTTATAAAATCTAAGGTTTAATACATTCAACAAAGGTTCATTATATTCATCAAGTTAACTAGAGTTAAGACACTAATCAACTTTTCAGTGGTGAGAACCGTATTTGCAGTGGAGACTTGCAGTGGAGACAGGAACATCATCCAAGATACTAGAATTTTTACAGTAGCAAACATCCAGGTCCAGCAAAACCAAGTTCATTAATCAACATTGATCACCAAGCTCCACAATTTCAAAGCACTTGACAGAGACGTTTTAGACCTACATTGTTAAAAGTAAAAGCTAAATCACAGAGACCCCTATTGTTATTCTCTTTTCACAGCACTTGCTTGTACAAGTGTTTCACGAGGTCCCAGACGAATTGCATGAGACAAACAAGAAAACAAAACACTAATGTTCACACTGAAAATTCTATGACCGAAGACAACAAAATTAAAATTCCAAGTTTTTGTTTTTTCCTTTGCTCCTAAATTTTCTCAGAAACTAAACAGAGCAAAAAACTAATCATAAACACCAATTAGCCATTTACTTTGAAATCAATAGTAAAAAAAAAACTCTCATAATATTGCTAAAACCCTTACAATGTAGGAGAGAGCCACATCAATATCAATGTTCCGATCATCATTGTTCATGTAATCACATGCCTCTCCCTCTTCAATCTCACTCTCTCCCATGATTCCACGACGCCACAAACTCCAAAACAAAACCTCAACTCTAACACATTAACCTTTACTTTTTTTAGTCATCAAAACCCCAAAACTTAACCAAAAACAAACACACACACACACAAAAAGAAAAAGAAAAGTAATCTAAAATTCTATAAAAAACCACTTTTTTTAATTTAAATAAAAACCCACTTTTAAAATCCAAAACTCAGTAAAACCCATCAAGGAAATTCCTCAAAACCAGTAAAATCACACGCTAATAAATGCTTTCCAAACACTACCGCAAACATATTGCTCTTTATTAGTGTTCAATGTACATCTCTCTCACATATGGGAGAAGAATATTAGGGCACGATATTAGCAGCAATTATGTGTGAAAGACGGCTGTTTGATCAAAAAGTAAAGAGCTTTGTTTCGATTTTCAAACTTTCCTTATTGATAAACAGAGAGCGTTTTGTGTTTGCTTTGTTTGTTTTCAGTTTCTGTTAATGCTCTCTTTTCATACGTAAAGAAAACGTAAAATCCCATTAAGTAGCCTTCATAGTTTTGTCTATTTGACAAAACAGTACCTATAGAAATCTTTCATCATCAATTTTACCTTATACTTTTATAAGAATAAATAAATAAATAAATATTCAATTATGCTTTGAATTTCAAACTAAGTGCAGAAAAGAAATTGAATAAATTAAGGGTTTATTTAGTATCATTTGTGTTTTTATTTTGATGTGTAAATAGTAGCATTTTTGTTTCTCATTTTCATAAATTTAGAAAGAAAAATATTAAACTTGTTTTTTTTGTAAAATAATTTGGAAATAAAATATATTTTTTTCCATTGTGGTTTTTAAAATTATAATACTTATTATTGATCTTGCTTTTCTTCATTTAAAAACGAACGGATTTTTTTCCAATTTCCAAAATGTTTTACTTTTTTTTTTGTAAATAATACCAAATAAAACATCGTATTTTTACTTTAATCATAATTGGGATCATTAAGTTATTGGGCCAACCTCCAAGTCATCAAATTAACCCAAATCAAAATTTTTATATCAAAACAATATTGTTCAATCATTATTTTTTCCTGTGTTGACCCAACATCTAAGTTTGACTAGGTCAATAATATCATAAGTTAATTTACCTAATCAATATCTTTTTTCTTTAAAAAATAGATGTAAGTCACAAGTTTCCTTAATTAATCCACTTAACTTTATTAAATTTAATTTTACAGCATAATAACATACAAGGTATCACATGTTATAGTTAAGGATTAGAGGAGGCCAATAAAGACCATGGAAACCTTCCCTTTTTTTTTTTTTTTTAAAAAAAAGCTCATCATCATCCTGGTATATTTGGCATAATTTGGTTGAAAATTAGTGAAATTAGTCTGAATGGACAAAATATGACTAATAAGGGTAATTATGAAAAAAACAATGTTTCTATAGTGGCTTTATTGCTAAATTGACACAATTACAAGGGTTAAATTGGGTGTTTTTTCAAAATTATTTTTGACACTACCTAACAAACATGAGAGTGAGGTCCGATCATATTTTTTTTTTAAAATTCTTGGATTTTTTTTGTTTTAAATTATTTTTCTATTTTTAATCATTTCAACATTTTGATGTTAAAAAAATATTGTTTTGATATGTTTTTAGATAAAATATATTTTAAAAAACAATCTCTCTATCATTGTGCTAAACACTTTGAGATTTAAGAGGTTTAAAGTCTCTAATTATCTATGTTTAAGTTAAACTACAAAAATACTCTTAAAATATTTCTAGTTAAAATGAAAGTTTTTCGCTTATACAGGGAAATATGCAATAGTAATTATTTAATTGTGAGATTTGTATGTGCAACTATGAATTTATGAGAATTATTAAAAAAAATTGTGATTATACTATTAGCATTACAATTTATAAATAATTGGAAGGATGTGTCAAGATGAATGTCGGCATGAAGGAGAGTCTGTATGGAAGTATGAGAAAATATATATGTGTTAGACACATTCCATATGTTTGTTTTTTTGCTTGAGTAGGAAAAAAAGATAAATAAATCTGGAGATAAATAGAGGTAGAGCGTGAAGAAGAAGGAGAAGAGATCTGATGTTTCTTCGATCTCTCTTCACTCTTTTACTTATTACTCGCAATCATTTTACTCTGTAGAAGAAAATTATCCTAAAATATTATACTAACTTAGACATCGAAGTACTTTTGCAGGTAACCTGCCAGGATTATTTGTCAATAAGTTCAATTCACCATCAATATGATCTGCAGTTTTACAGCTAGTAGAAGATGAGAAAACGTATTCATTACAGGAAGTAATTGGTAGTATCAGTCAATGGAAAAGGTACACATGATCATCCTTGTTGCTGACGGCAGGAAATCGCAGACCGATGTATTTTCCTGAGTTCCTTTGAAACATCAATCATTGTTGGTCTATCTTCTGCTACTTCAGACATGCATCTCAGGGCAATTGCCGCAAAATCCTGCAATTGCTGCTCTTTTCCTGGCCAAGCCCCCTCGGCAATGATTGTGTAATCTATGGCCTCGTTTAGCCTATCATCTTCAATGCATTTTTTCACATGAACCTGTAAGGCAAGCTCCCCGACAGGACGAGAAGGATCCTTCTCATACGGCCTTTTTCCAGACAAAAGCAGAAGTAGGATTACACCCAAGTTGTAAACATCTTGCTTCTCATTGAAATTACCAGTGGTCATGTACTCGGGTGCCATGAGTCCTAATGTCCCTGTAATAGTTGCACTCCTTACATGAGATTCACCTTCAGGAATCGATACAGAGAGCGAGAAATCTGACAGTTTGGCCTCATGGTTGTCATCCAGTAAGATGTTCGAAAGTTTGATATCTCTAAAAACAATGGGTCTGGCAAATGCAGCATGAAGAAAAGCAACTGCATTAGCCATATCCATTGCAATTTTTGACCTTGGAATCCATAGCAAAGGCCGACAACCGGCTTCCCCAGAGCCCCGTAGGCAATCTCCGAGTGTCCGATCTCCAACATATTCGAAAACTACAATAGGAATCTGAGTCTCCAAGCAGCAGCCTAACAACTTCACAAAACTTTTGTGTACACTCATTTTTGATGAATAGACAATGTCATTGAAACATTGTTCGTACTCTTTATATCTATCCTTAAATTTCTTAACAGAAACAGGTCTGCCTTGCAAAAAACCCTTGTACAATTTATAGCCTGAATCGCTGGTCAACAGTTTCCGCGGATCATAGTTGTTCGTTGCTTTCTCGAGCTCTGTGGCAGAGAAACGACGAATAGAATTGCATTTTCCATCACAAATCTCAACTAGTTTCTCCAATAATTTGCTTCCATTCCTTATGAATGCAGTTTCCGTGTTTACTTTCTTATCCTTCGTGGTCCCCAAACAAGTAGTCATGCCACCAATTCTGTTCATTAAACTCGGAATTCACATTAAGTTCTAACACCAAATGAATCATATATAGGCCATACTTGTATAATAAAACATTTCAAAATCAACTGTAACATTTTCTGGTTACTGATAGGAAAAATTGCTTTCCCTAGCTGTGTATTTCAAATTTGTGATGCATGAATCTTTTCATTTCGCTAATGGTAGGATTTGATGCAAGATTCCTTACATGTTAGGTCCTTGTGGTGATTTACAATGCTAAAATGGCAATCTTCCGGTCAAATTCCTCCTTCTGAGCCTCATAGATCCGGAAATCAGTAGCAGATAATGAGTTACAGAAATAAGGTCATTGATTTTCAAGATCCATGTCACTATCCGGTTCAGAAATTTGCATAATACACATTCCATAATGGCCAAGTTAATATATCTATAATTGATATTGCATAAGATGATCAGGGGAGAAGATGAAAAAAAATCCCTAATCTTCCACAAAAACTCTCTAAACCAGTTGAATTCATGGCAAGTGAATTAATATGCAAAAAACACAAAGGATAAAGCAGGTGTACCTGTAAAGAGCTCGTGCACACCAGGAAGCCTCTCACAGTCTCCTCTGTGTGTAAACGAGAGAGAAAGGTAGAACCCTACTTGGCTTTAGATTTGAAGTTAAAAAGTAAAACAGAGAGGAAACGGGAGAGGTTCAACTTTCTGGGCAAAGATAATCAAGGTGAGAAATGATAAGGGTTGACGCGGTCAAGCACTAGTATGGCAGAGGAAATTTCATCTCAAAGACTTGGGCAGTTTACTTTGACTTTCATCCCTCAGACCTTACGCGTTTTGCAGGACTTTTTTGATATAACAAATTAATTGATTATTGTATATGTTTAAATTGATTAATTAAATATTTAATTAGTTAAATTATTATTGATAAAATCTATTTCAAATGAGTTATTTGTTTTGTGCATCAAAATGATTGAATTTTATTATTATTTAAAATGCTTGGATAATTATTTAATCAGTAATTTGTCTATGTGCATCAAAACACAGAGCAAATAATTTATATATTTTTTCATTATAAATAATTTGTACAATTTTCAAGATAAGTGAGCGCTCACATATATGTTCTACTGAGAAAACCTGCAAATTAAAGACATCATGGCCTGAGACTTCAAGAAGCTATACACGAGGAGAACAGTTATGTGCATTCAAAACAGATTCAAGGCAAAATATGCTGCTTCACTTCATCAAGATGATTGATGCGTGTATAATTAAGTTAAAATCAATTAGGTGTTTGTGTTAAAAAAAAATCAAATGTCCTTGTCACATTCTTTTTTAGACCTGGATTAATCTTAACAAGGTTGTCAATTCCGTTTCGGTTGGTGTTTTGTTTGAAACATAATGTTTCAATTTTAAAGTATTTTGGCGCCCTGTTTCGGGGTTATATATATATATATATATATATATATATATATTTTCAAAAAAATAGTTCAAATCCAAAAACAATATTATTTAAAATTGTGCAATTTAAATTTCAAACATATATATATTAAAAAAAAATAGTTCAATTCCAAAAACAATATTATTTAGAATTGTGCAATTTAAATTTGAAACATAGTAAAAAAATGAGAGTTGAATTGATATAACTCAACCGACTTAAAAATATAGTTTAATTAAAAAAATCGAGTTGACATCTTAAAACAACATTGAAACAACGATATATTGAATTAACTCGGGTCAACCTAGGTTAACCTTTCAAATGTGTGACCTCTGTTATAAGACCATGATAACATTATATAAAGCAAATCAAATTATAAAGTTAAATTCGTAAAAAACTTGTTGTTGAATAATGAAATTGAGAAAAATTTAATCTAAAAAAAGACACAATAAAATGATTTTTTTGAACAAAATTATGAACATGTATAATTTCATCTCAATCTAACAGTCGGATTAAGATATATAATTGATATTGTAAAATTATTCATTATTTTAAAAAATACTATTTAGACAGAACGAAATGGGTGGAACAGAACTGAAACGTTCCGGTCAGAATTTGGGCGAAATTTCCAGAACGTGCCGAAATTGCCGCTGTGGAGAGAGAGAAAGTTGTCGTTATGGAGAGAGAGAGTTGCTACTATGGAGAGAGAGAGAGAGAGATCGTCGGTTGCTTCCCACCATGATGTTGCTTCTTCAAGCTGCTAACCACGACCTGCAATCCATGAAACGCAGGCAAAAAATGAATCGCAATCGCAGACAAAAGCTTTCAAATTCAGCTTCTTCTAACCACGGTTTCAATCGATTTTTTGGTGGGTTTCATAGCAATTTAATCTACTTTTTCTTATTACCAAACACCACAATGTTGAGATTGTGAGAAGTTGCAGGGAATTGAAGAAATTAAGAAGAAGAATGGTGTTCTGAGAAGGGAAGAGAGAAAAGAGAGAGAGAGACTGAAATTAAAATTTATTTAGTGTTGCAATATTTTTACACACACATGTCGTGTGTTTAGCATCTTTATATACACATTTCAAATACCATATACTACCTTCATGTATATTCTAGAATACACTCTCATATTCTAGAATATATATTCATTTACACTCTAACACACAAAACCTGTTTTTACTCGAATCTCCGTTTCGATCGCAATACTAAACGGCCACTTAGGGGGTGTTTGGGAGTGCTTTTCAAAAGTTGTTAAAATTCATATCCGAACAATACACACACTACTTCCCTAGAGCATTTCATGTTACTAGCTAGTAGAGAAAATAAGAGTACGCTGGTTAATTTAACATGAAATATGGTGTGTATGTGTGTGTAAGACATTTGAGATTTTTAGAGTTTGATATTTTTAAAATTACTAAATACAAAAATAATTAATATCTTAAATTACTTTCACCGAAAAAAACCTTGACTATATTCTTATCAGAAACTCCCAGGTTTATTATTTGCGAGTTTGAATTCAAAAGAAAATTGTAATGTCATGATTTTTTAATTAATTTTCCACGGAGATTAAGTGTATGAAATATGAATGCTTGTTATACACTAAAATCCAATTATAAAAAAAATAAAATTCAGTATGAAAGTTATTCATGAAAAAATAATGCATTAAATATTTGAAAAAAAAAATGCATTTAAACCTGTAAAACTACTCGGAGTTGATTTAGGATTAAGATCATATTTGACATTATGTTTCAAAAGTGTTTTTGAAAAAAAAATAAAAAAAATTAATTTTAATTTTTTATTTTAAATTAATATTTTTTGATGTTTTTATATCATTTTCATGTGCTGATTTCAAAAATAATTTTTAAAATTATCGTTATTCCTTTTATCAAGATTTTGGAAGTTAAAAGAGTGATGTGGTCCAGACCAATACTGGGAGGTTTCTGATACTGAACCTGTTTTGCTTTTCTTGATGGTGCATGCTTCTCTCTCTGAGAGGTTCTGCCTCCAAAAATCTCCAGTCTCCAATAATATTATATAATTTTTAAAAATTTTGATTTTTCTACAGGAACATGTAAAAATATCATCTCAACAAACAAAATGTCATTTTAATTATTGATATAGCTATTGAGTTTTAGAAGTAAAATACATACAATTGCTAAAAATAGTTTTGACTCTTCATATAGCTTATGGGTTGGAGATGCTCTAAGAACAAAGCAATTAACAGGCAAAAGAATTGATTGAAAATATTTCCATGATAACAAAGGAGAGAAACTTCATTCAACTGATACTACCATATGATAGAGAAAACATATAATCAATCTGGATGTCCTCGAGCTAGCAAGGAGAAATAACAGATTGATAAATTTGCCTGTTCTTTTCCCACTTCAATCATCATTGGCCTACCGTCTGCCGTGGTGCATCTAAGTGCAAGATCTATGAAAGCTTTCACCTGTTTCTCTATCTGAGGCCATGGTCTCTCTGCCACAATTACAGGATCCAATTTCTCCTCTGATCTTTTCTCCAAAACTTGTTCCAGCAGGCAACGTGCCAAATGAAGATAGATTCCAGCTCCATTGTGGGATCCGTAACATCATGCCAGTGCATTCAAAAGCTGGACTAAAACTATAAACATCATTTTTTTTGTTTGATAACCAGGGTATCCGGGCTGTTAAGGAACCATCTCATTTAAAAGTTTAAGTTGTTAGGTGAAGTCCCAGAATAAGATTTATATTATTCTCTAACACACCCCCTCAAGTGAAAGCCCTTTGGGCTTGAAACTTGCACAGACCCATACTACCTTGTGCTTGATTTTTATCAAATAGAATGGGGGTGGTGAGATTAAAACTCCTAACCATAGGGTCAACAAGACTCTAATACCATGTTAAGGAACCATCTCACTTAAAACTTAAGCTGTTAGGTGAGGTCCCAGAATAAGATTTGTATTATTCTCTAACACGGGCAGCTTACGCGCACCACGATTAATCCCGGACCCACTGAAAACCCTGCAAGCCCAGTGAGCAGGTAAGATACCACAAGAGTAACAGGCAAGTACAGAGAGGATCGAACTCGGGTATAGAGGAAGGGAACAAGTCCCCTCCCCCGCTACGCAACGACCTCAAGTACTATAAACATCATTTTTCTCATTGAAAAAACCTGTCATCGTGGTGTCAGGTGCAACATATACATGGGTCCCTTTCATCTCATTAATCATTACATCAGGCTCACCTTCCGGGTAGCTGTAGAGAGCGAAAAACTTATCAGTTTGGGAACATAATTCTCATCTGATATAATTTTTGAAGGTTTTGTATCCCGGTTTACATGGAGCCTGGAAAGTGCGGTGTGGAGATAAGCAAGCGCGATAGCAATATCCACTGCGATTACAGGATGGATGCCTAATACGGAGGTCTGAAATATTCAAAGTAGAGAATCCACTTACAGGAAATTTAGAAATACATGATCATCAGTTAGCAATATGTTTTGTTGAACTAACATGATTTTGCCCCCCATTTCTGTTGAATTCCGAAGAAAACTGGAAAATTTGGGAAAAACACGTACTGTAGAGATTTGTACGGACAAATGAGCCCCAAAGAACAAAAACAAGTACTGTAGCAATCAAATTCTGGGAACGAGCAATTTTCCAGAATTTGATGGAAAATCTCCAGAAAATAAAGAACTTTAAATTCAGTAATTTGAGAACAAAGAAACGTGAACATGGGCAGAATATTTTGTTATGGTTACTGCCATCCCATCACTTTTATTTATATGAATCAAAAATTACAACGGCTATAATATTCAAAAATCTGTTACAATTTCCTATTTATCAATGAATTGACCATTAACTGAATTTGACTAAAAACATTGACTAATTGACTAAAGACTATTAAACATACTGAGTACAATGTGAATTCAATCATAATAATTGATTCTTCAATCTTCGATTCTCCTGCTTCATCACCTTGTCAGCTTGCTTGGCAGGCCTGGAATCAATTCCAGGTTTCAACACTCCCCCTTGATTCCTGGACTGCACATTCCCACCATTCTTCTTAGCTCTTCAAATCTTTCCTTTGCTAAAGTCTTTGTGAACAAGTCAGCCAGTTGTTCTTTTGAACAACAATACTTCATTTCCAATTCTCCTTCTTGCTGAAACTGCCTTATTGCATGAAATTTTATTTTCATGTGTTTTGTTCTATCATGGAACACAGTATTCTTTGAAATAGCAATTGCAGCCATGTTGTCACACAAGAGTTCAGTTGGTTCCCCTTGATCAAAGTTTAAGTCCTTTACAACTTTCCTTAACCAAACTAATTGGTTTGCAGCCACAAATGCAGAGATATATTCAGCTACGGCTGTTGAGTGAGCAACCACTGATTGTTTCTTCGAATTCCAGCAGAAAATACATTCTCCCATTGAAAAAAAATACCCCAAAGTACTCATCATCTCTTCATCACTCCCAGCCCAATCACTGTCACAAAAGCCTTTTAATTTGACAATGTTCATACTTCTGAAGAACAAGCCAAAATCCAGTGTTCCTTTTAAGTACCTCAGCACCCTTTTTGCTGCAATGTGATGTGTTTGACTAGGATTTTGCATGAATCTTGAGAGGTAGTTTACTGAGAATACAATGTCTGGTCGAGTGGAAGTTAAATACAACAAACTTCCAATTAAACTTCTATACACTCTGCCATCTGCACAGGGAGCACCATCTTCCTTGGTGAGTTTCATTCCCAGCACCATTGGTGTGCTCACAGGTTTGCAATTTTCCATTGCAAACTTGTTTAGTAGCTTGGTGGTGAACTGTTTTTGACACACAAAGCAGTCTTCATCAGATTGTTTTATTTCCATTCCCAAAAAATAGGCTAGAAGTCCAAGTTCATTCATTTCGAACTTGTCTTTCATATTGGTTTTAAACTCAACAACCAATTTTTCATCATCACCTGTGATCAACAGGTCATCCACATAGACTGAAACAATTAATATGTGATCATTCACCTTCTTTACATAGAGAGTGGCTTCATTCAAGCTTTTCTCAAATCCCAAGCTTGTCAAGTATTCATCTAGTTTGCTATACCAAGCTCTAGGGGCTTGTTTCAAGCCATACAAGGCTTTCTTTAGAAAATAGACTTTATCAGAATTGGATTCAATTTCAAAACCCTCAGGCTGTTCTACATATATCTCTTCACTTAGGTTTCCATTCAAAAAGGCAGATTTGACATCCATTTGCCAAACCAGCCATCCCTTTTGTGCAGCCAACATGAGCACTAATTTGATTGTATCCATTCTTGATACTGGGGCAAATGTATCATGATAGTCTATACCTTGTTCTTGTGCATACCCTTTGACTACTAATCTAGCTTTGTATTTGTTAATGCTGCCATCAGCATTAAGTTTTGTTTTGAATATCCACTTTACCCCAATAACCTTTCTATGCCTTGGTTTGTCAACTAAGTCCCAAGTTTCATTTTTTTCAATCATGTTTAGCTCTTCTTTCATGGCTGCCACCCAAGTTTTTGATTCCATGGCTTCTTCAACATTTGTAGGTTCAATTGCAGCTAAGTTACATCTGTCATAGATGTCACTTAGAAGCCTTGTTCCTCTCACGGGTAGATCCTCTTCTTCCTTTGCTATTTCTTCTTCAGCAGGTCTGTCTTCTAAGTCCATTACCTCTTCTGTTTCAGTTGGTAGCTCAACCCTTATTTCTTCAAACCTTTCTTTTTCCCAATTCCAAATTTGACTCTCAGCTACTTTAACATCCCTTGCAATTACTGCTTGGTTTGTTTTTAAATCATACACCTTATAACCCTTAGAATTTGTACCATAGCCAATCAGAATTCCAACTTCAGATTTCTGGTCTAATTTTCTTCTTTTTGTTTCAGGCTGTAGCACATAACATGGACTCCCAAACACTTTCAAGTTTTCTAGGTTGGGTTTATATCCATGCCATTCTTCAAAAGGTGTGTTATCTCCTAATGATCTTGTGATCATTCTATTCAGGAGATATGAGGCTGTGTTTACAGCCTCTGCCCAGAACTTCAATGGTAGTTTTTTCTCATATAAGAGGCACCTAGTCATTTCCATTAGAGTCCTATTTCTTCTCTCACTCACCCCATTTTGTTGTGGGGTGTATGGCACAGTCAATTGATGCTTAATGCCTTCTTTAGCTAGGTACTCTTTCATTTTATGGGAGGTAAATTCCCCCCCATTGTCTGACCTTAGAACCTTCAAGTTGCAGTTGGATTCCTTCTCAACTGCAGCTTTGAATCTTAAAAATACCTCAAAGACTTCCCCCTTTGTTTTGAGAAAGTACACCCAACAAAATCTACTGAAATCATCTATAAACAGTAGGAAATACCTTGCACCATTTAATGATTCATTGTGCATAGGTCCACATAAATCAGTGTGAACTAGTTCCAGCTTGGCAGTAGATTTAAGTGAGCTAGGATTGAATTTACCTCTTAATTGTTTTCCTAGTTGGCATGCTTCACATATTTCATGTTGTTCATATATCATAGGTAACCCTTCTACCACATTTAACTCTGCCATTTTCTTTAGGGTTGCATAATTGAAATGCCCTAGCCTTTTATGCCATAGCACTGAATTTTCAGTTGCATTGATATTCATGCTTATAAGTTTCAGTTCTTCTTCAATACTAAAGCATCTATTTAACATCTTGGTAGTGAATAAATGTGCCCCATGATTATCCTTAATTGTGCATACACCATCTATAAAGAACAATGAAAAACCATCCTCTAGCAGTTGACCTACACTTATTAGACTTTGTGCAATTTCTGGGACATACAGTACATGTTCAAAATTTCGTGTACCTGCTAGAGTTTCTATGTCAACTTCTCCCTTTCCCTCTACACTTACATGCTGTCCATTAACAACTTTTACTCTTGATTTATATTTTAAATCCAAGTGTTTAAACATGCTCAATTCAGCAGACATATGGTTTGAACAACCACTATCTATCAACCAGTTTTGCTTACTAACCTCTGTTTTGTTGCAGCTGAGGTTCCCTATGGCTGTGAATAATTGCTCATCCTTGGCTTCCACTACCTCAGCAGCATGAGCTTGTCCATTTGAGGTGTTGTTTTTGCAAAACTTTTGTATGTGCCCAAATTGCTTGCATTTTTGACATTGAGCATTCTTGAGCCAACAAAATGACTCAAGATGATTTGTTTTCTGACAGTACTTGCAGGTGGGAAATTGCTCTCTCCTTTCCTTCCCTTTTGCATTGAAGTTATTTGCACGTGTTTGGTTGTTTTGCCAATTTTTACTCTGCCACTGTTTTCCAGAATTGGTCTTGTTTTCTGGGTTTCTGAAGAACACCTGGGTTTTTGTTCTTCCCTTGAACCCAGCTGCAAAGGCCTCTTCACTTGAATTTTCTTGCCTTAAAATGAATTTCAATGAATTAAGTCTGCAAGAACTGATCAATGCCTTGCAGGCCGAGGAAGGAAGGAAAGAAAGAAAAGGGAAGATGGGGATGAAGCCAGCGAAACAGGCGGTGATTGTATTTGGGGCTCTTGCATTTGGGTGGCTAGCTATTGAGATGGCTTTCAAACCTTTCCTCGACAAGGCTCGTTCCGCCATGGACAAGTCTGATCCTGCTCGAGATCCCGATGATGATGATGTTCGCAAGGAGAATTCAGTAGCTTTTGTGACAGTGATTGGGCTGGGAGTGATGAAGAGATGATGAGTACTTCGGGGTATTGTTTCTCAATGGGAGAATGTATTTTCTGCTGGAATTTGAAGAAACAATCAGTGGTTGCTCACTCAACAGCCGAAGCTGAATATATCTCTGCATTTGTGGCTACAAACCAATTAGTTTGGTTAAGGAAAGTTTTAAAGGACTTAAACTGTGATCAAGGGGAACCAACTGAATTCTCAACATGGCTGCAATTGCTATTTCAAAGAATACTGTGTTCCATGATAGAACAAAACACATGAAAATAAAGTTTCATGCAATAAGGCAGTTTCAACAAGAAGGAGAATTGGAAATGAAGTATTGTTGTTCAAAAGAACAACTGGCTGACTTGTTCACAAAGACTTTAGCAAAGGAAAGATTTGAAGAGCTAAAAAGAATGGTGGGAATGTGCAGTCCAGGAATCAAGGGGGAGTATTGAAACCTGGAATTGATTCCAGGCCTGCCAAGCAAGCTGACAAGGTGATGAAGCAGGAGAATCAAAGATTGAAGAATCGAAGATTGAAGAATCAATTGTTATGATTGAATTCACATTGTACTCAGTATGTTTAATAGTCTTTAGTCAATTAGTCAATGTTTTTAGTCAAATTCATCCCTTTGAACTAGCATGATTTTGCCCCCCATTTCAAATGGTGTTCCAAACTCGAACAGGGCATTATTTCTTTTTGGTTCAAACTTTTGCATCAGTGATTCTGAAGTTGTTACATGTATAATCTACAAGCTAGCAGTCTCTGTTCATACCAAGTAAACATTGACAAAGAAACAAAAAAAATGTTGATATCTACAACCAACGAGACACCAAATCATCTCAGATATTGAACAGCAGAACCTTAATTTTCATTTGAAACTGGCGAAAGAGACATAAAGTGATCAAATCACATCCAATCTGTCCAAAAAAGAGTGAAGGTGATAGAGTGGTGCACCTCTGATTCCAAGTAGCTCCCAAACTAGAATGATTTGCCCCAAACTAGAAACCTGTGCTTGTTGTTGTTTTTTGTCGGGTAAATATGTCTAGAGAGCCCTCCAACTGGACAAAATTTAGAGTTTGAAACTTAACAGTCTTTTACTAGTCCATTTGTAATGATTTGCAACCATAAATTGTAATCTTAAACGTATCCCTCAATTATTCTCCATGATTCTTCAATAACTTGTGTCTAAATTGCAGATTTTATTCAACACTGGCTCAATTGATGGTGAAGCATGTGACTACATATAATGTCACACTGGCTTTCCTTTTCTTTGCTGTTTCCTCTTTCTTTATCGATCTATTTTGTTATGATGAGATAAAACAGTGGAGAACATTTTTGTAACTGCTAGTATCCTTTTCATGAAGGTCAGCTAACCAGGAGAATCCACAGACCGTTCTACCCTCCTCTCTATGCATTTTATCAGATCTCATGGCTACATACACAGTGTAGAAAAGTATTTTTTCTTATTCAAATAATGCTGAATGTGTACATGTTCTTATAGCATATACAAGGCTGCTAAGTATGGAAATTAATAAATATTTACATAGAATTTGGCTAGGATCATGGTGACCCATATTTGCTGCAGCTAACGGTCATCTTCTCGTGATTTCAGCAATCACTCCAATGACAGCTCATGCCAACACTCCCCCTCAAGTTGGTGCGTAGATGTCTTCAATGCCCAACTTGTCTAGCGAGCTATGAAACACTTTGCTCGAAACCGCTTTTGTAAGAACATCAGCTAGTTGGTCTTCTGACTTTACAAATGGAAATTGAACAATCTTGGCCTCGAGCTTTTCTTTGATAAAATGCCGATCTATCTCCACGTGTTTTGTCCTGTCATGTTGAACTGGATTTTGTGCGATTTGTATTGCTGCTTTGTTGTCGCAGAACAGCCTCATGGTTGGCCTAGATGAGTAGCCAATTTCTTCCATTAGTTCCCTTAGCCACAGAAGCTCGCAAAGTCCTTTGGCCATGCCACGGAATTCAGCCTCTGCGCTGGATAATGCCACAACCTTTTGTTTCTTACTTCTCCAGGTGACTAAGTTTCCCCCAACAAAGGTGAAATACCCAGAAGTAGACTTCCTATCAACGATATTCCCGGCCCAATCTGCATCTGTATATCCATCAATGTTTAAGTGGTTATACTTCCTGAACATAAGCCCTTTTCCTGGAGACGCCTTCAAGTATCGTAAAATCCGGACTACAGCTTCCATGTGTTCTTCACTTGGGTTATGCATAAATTGACTCACCAAGCTTACGGCATAGGCAATATCTGGTCGGGTGTGAGATAAATAAATCAGCTTCCCAACTAGCCTTTGATACCCTTCTTTGTTACTCGGTATCTGATTTGGGTGCTCCCCTAGTTTGAGGTTTTGGACCGTTGGTGTATCTGCTGGTTTGCAGTCGAGCATCCCTGTCTCAGCTAGCAGGTCAAGGACATACTTTCTTTGTGAGAGAAATATTCCTTTGTTTGATCGAGCCACCTCAATTCCCAAAAAATATTTCAATCCTCCGAGGTTTTTCATTTCGAACTCAGAAGCCAGCTGTTCTTGTAGTCTCGAAATCTCCTCCTCATCATTTCCTGTAATTATCATATCATCAACGTAAATTAAAAGGGCCGTTACCATTTTCCCACGATGTTTTAGGAACAAGGTGTGATCTGAATTGCTTTGTTTGAAGCCATATTTTTTCATGGCCAAACTAAACCGTCCAAACCACGCCCTCGGTGATTGTTTCAATCCGTATAGTGCCTTCTGCAGCTTGCATACTACTCCGGTATGTGAGGTAGAAAAACCTGGTGGGACATCCATATATACTTCTTCTTCGAGGTTCCCATGAAGGAACGCATTTTTTACGTCGAATTGGTGGAGTGGCCAATCTAAATTCACAGAGATTGACAGCAGCACCCTGACTGTGTTCAATTTCGCCACTGGTGAAAACGTCTCTTGATAGTCGATGCCATAGGATTGTGTATATCCTTTTGCGACGAGTCTTGCCTTGTATCGATCTATTGTCCCATCTGCTTTGTATTTGATAGAGAATACCCATTTGCATCCTACTGCTTTCTTCCCCTTCGGTAATGGCATAAGTTCCCACGTTTCATTCTTTTGTAAAGCAGCCATCTCTTCCATAATTGCTTGATTCCACTTTGAGTTTCCCACGGCTTCTTGCACTGTGTTTGGGATGTGTTCCGAAGACATTTTTTGCACAAAAGTCTTGAGTGGTTGCGCCAATTTTTGGGTACTAACATAATTGGCAATTGGATATTTGGTTTTCTCCTCTCTATTGTCTGGTGAGTATCGTCTTGGTGGCTTGCCTCTGTTATACCTGGGGGGTAATTTGTAGCCAACACAATTATCTTCAATATTAACAGGAGAGGGATTAGGGAACTGTACCTCAGGATTATTCTCAGGAAGATGATTGGTTGACACTGAACCGAGAGGGGGCTGTTCTTGTTCAATTCTGCCATCTTCTGTGCTGGTAAGCTGTTCTTGCTCATGCCCCGTATCATTATTTTGCTCATCACTCGAATGTGTGCCATCTTCTGTGTTGGTGATTCGTGCATCAATCTGCTCAAATCTTGGTGGGTCTGTGTCTGTAAACCATGGCCATTTCTCCCAATTATAACCGTGGTTTTGCTCCCCATTATTCTGCTCTTCATCAATCATCTCCCCCTGAAGAGAAGAATGGGGGTTTGGCTCTGGATAGAAGTATTCAGTTTCTATGAATGTAACATCCATAGTGATATAAAGGCGTCTTGCTGTAGGATCGTAACATCGATAGCCCTTCTTATGTTGTGCATAGCCCAGAAATATGCAGCGAACTGCACATGGATCAAGTTTGGTTCTCTGGTTTTTGTGAAGATGGACATAAGCTAGGCATCCAAATATTTTTGGTGGGAGCATAAGTATGGACGGGAGAGACACGTGATGGGCTAGAGCTTGTAAGGGGGTGTTAAAATTTAACACCCTAGATGGCAATCGGTTCATCAAGTAGACAGCAGCTGTGACTGCATCTGTCCAATAACGTGGAGGTGCATTTGCTGCTGTTAGAAGGGCTCTGGTTGTTTCCAGGATATGTCTGTTCTTTCGCTCCGCAACACCGTTTTGCTGTGGTGTTTGGGGGCATGTTGTCTCATGATATAGTCCATACGTTTGAAAGTATTCCTGCAATTCCTTATTGTCATATTCCCCTCCATTGTCAGAACGGAGAATCTGAAGTTTGGCAGAGAATTGGGTCTTGATCATCGTATGGAAAGAGTGAAAAATCCCTGCCACTTCATTTTTATGTTTCATCAGATATAGCCATGTCATGCGTGTGCAGTCATCCACGAAAATTACAAACCACCTGATGCCGGAAGAAACTGAAACGGGAGCTGGTCCCCATACATCCGAGTGAATTAGCATAAATGGTGTCTCACACCTTTTTGAATTTATTGGATAAGAAACTCGGTGGCTCTTAGCTAAAATGCAGGTTTTACATTTCAACGTTGAATTGTCTGAGTTGGAAAACAAACTGGGAAATAAATGCCTTAGATAGGAGTATGACAGGTGCCCCAAACGGTGATGCCACAGCCATATATCACGTTCTTTATTACTGAGGTGACGAGCATTGTTTGCTTGACCGACTTTGAAATCGTCAATGTAGTACAGCCCCCCTCGTTTAGTACCACGACCAATAATCTCCCTGGTTAGAATATCCTGAAATAAGCAGATTTTTGAATACATTAGTACTCGGCAATTCAAATCCTCAGTAACTTGTCCTACCGATAATAATTTATTGGAAAGAGCTGGAACAAGTAAGGTATTTGATAATGAAAAAGATGGTGACAGTGCAACTTCTCCAGCCCCTGTAACTGGATATTTTTCACCGTTTGCATTGGTTATGCATGTCCGTTTTGGCTGAGTTGTTTCGGAAAAATCCTGTGGATCGAAAGTCATGTGGTCAGTTGCCCCCGAATCAACAATCCAATCATTGTTACCTGAGTCATTCTGGGCTAGGGAACAATTCGCTGCTGCTGGAGGTAAAAAATCATCTTGCGATACAAGGGAAAAATTAGGGTTGATTGACGGTTTTTCTTCATCAATTGCCGCATGCCCACTTTCAGTCATGACCAGTGCAGCCCGCCCACTCTCACGTTTTTTCTTTGTCTTGAGTTCGTGCCACCAGTCTGGATACCCGTGGAGTTTGAAACATGTTTCCTTCGTGTGTTTCATGTTTCCACAGTGTTCGCATCCTCCTCCCTCACTTCGTGACTTCATGCCTGTTTTCCCATCTACTATCATCTGAAGAGAAGAACGTTGTTGTGGTCTCTGTCCCCCTTTTGATATCATGACCATGCTTCTTTCTGTTGAACTTGTATCAGCCTTGTTCAACATCACCATTTGTCTCAAATCTTCCCGTCGAACATGGGCATACGCCTGTTCAACTGTTGGAACAGGATGGATTTGAAGCACATCAGCTCGAATCTTGTCCAAGCGGTCATCAAGCCCATCCAGGAAGGTATAGACTCTATCTTCCTGTATAATAGAGTTGTATTTTTGTATATCCACCTCACATTTCATGGGGTTTGGTCGCCTGAAATCGATCTCTCTCCACAGACTTTGAAGAGAGTTGTAGTATGTCTCAATCGATCCTTCCCCCTGTTTGAGCTTTGTCACTCTCCTCTTTAGATCGTAGACTTGTGAGGTGTCGGAGCCATCAAAATACGTTGTGGCCACAGTATCCCATACTGCCTTGGCTGTTGGAAATCTAATGTAATTTCCAATCAATTTTGGTTCCATGGAGTTTATTAGCCATCCCTTAACCACTGCATTTTCAGTTCTCCATTTTCTGAAAGCAGGGTCTGTTTCTGAGGGTTGGGGAAGATCGCCATTTATGTACCCCAACTTATCCTTGGCAGAGATATACATCTCCACCACTTGGGACCATAACCCATAGTTCGTATCATTCAATTTGATACCGATCGGTGCAGCAACAGCGTCGTGAGTTGGTGCAGTAGTTGTCTGACTCAACATCTGTGTAAGTTTGGATGTTAAGTCAGCAAGGATTGAAGGGTCTGTAGGGGAGGTAAGGTCTGTCATTTTCTCAATTTGCTAGAGTTCTGTCGTTTTGTCTCCTTCTTCCTGTTGTCTTGCGGAAAGGAAAGAAGGAAAGAAAAAAAAATTGATAGATCCTAGGATTGAGGCTCTGATACCATGTAGAAAAGTATTCTTTCTTATTCAAATAATGCTGAATGTGTACATGTTCTTATAGCATATACAAGGCTGCTAAGTATGGAAATTAATAAATATTTACATAGAATTTGGCTAGGATCATGGTGACCCATATTTGCTGCAGCTAACGGTCATCTTCTCGTGATTTCAGCATTCACTCCAATGACAGCTCATGCCAACACACAGTACCAAGGTTTAGGATTCAGGGATCTATTCAACTCTTTTTCTCTCTATCTTTGGATGACATTATTGTCTTTTCACGCATAATTCCTTCATTAATTGGTTATTGCGATCTCATCTATCCATTATTTAATAATTGATAGCTTATTCTTGAAGCTCAGTACACAATTGTGACTGCAAAATATCTCTTTTAGCTTATTCAAGTGTTTTATGTCAATTTAGAAAGCTTACTCGGAAGTCCACCACGTATAAAATCATCAAAGCTCGTTTGAGATCAAACCCACTTTCATACCTTTTTTGTGTTCCAAACCTACAAAATCAACCCAGTTTTCGTTTAGTTTCTTTTCCTAATTTTCGTATTTCTATTATTTATTTCATATTTCTAGGTTATATTACTTCCTAGTTTAGCTTTTTGTCAACCATGACAGGCTACTTATATTATTTTTGTAGAATTCTGAACATCATTATTGTATTATTCTTTTGAAACATTCAGGCTAGTGATTAGCGTCCTTTTTTTCATTATACGCTGTGTTGACTGCCCAAAAGTCTGCATCTAAGTACATAACCGGAACACTCCATAGCCAACTCTTCATTTTTATCTTTTTGGGAGGTATATACGTATTTAGCTATTTTTAAAAAATATGAAATGCTCGTGGCACCCCTTTTGGCCAGAACTGATTTGTGTCTTTTTCTAGGGACAAAATGGTTATTTAACTGTACAAAAAAATAAAAAAACTGGTGACCCGAACCGGACAGAAAATGCAATTATTGTGGAACCCCTCCATCTAGTAGTTGTTGTTGTTTTTTTTTTTTTTGTCTTTTTCGAGGGATAAAATCGTTATTTTACTGTGCAAAAAAGAAAAAAAATTAGTAAACCGGTGAACCGAACGAACCGAACCGACCCGAAAACTGAGCAACACTATTGTAATCCATAGGGATTTATCTCACAAGCTACAGTAACTCACCCTGACCTCTTTTATTATATTAGATAATTAGAGGAGACCAATAAAGACCATGGAAACCTTCTATTTTTTTTTAAAACAAAAAAAAAACTCATCATCATCTTGGTATATTTGGCATAATTTGGTTGAAATTTAGTGAAATTAGTCTCAATCGACAAAATATGACTAATAAGGGTAAATTTGAAATAAAATGTTTCTATAGTGGCTTTGTTGCTAAATTGACACAATTACAAGGGTTGAATTGGGTGGTTTTTCAAAATTATTTTTGACACTACCTAACCAACATAAGGTGTTTGAGACCGAGGTCCGATCATATTTTTTAAAATTCTTGGATTTTTTTTGTTTTAAATTATTTTTGTATTTTTAATCATTTTAATATAGTGAAGTTAAAAAAATATTATTTTAATATATTTTCAAAAAAAAAATATTTTTTAAAAAATCTTTACCATTGTACTAAACACTCTTGAGATTTAAGGTCTCTAATTATCTATGTTTAAGTTAATCTACAAAAAATACTCTTAAAATATTTCTAGTTAAAATGAAAGATTTTCGCTTATACGGGGAAATAAGCAATAGTAATTATTTAATACAAATTAAATTACTTACTCAATTTCTTATATCAAAACTTTCATATTATTGAGTTGTCATCTTAAAAGAATAAAATCTAAGGTTTAATTTTGAATCATTTTGGAAAAGTAGAAATGGGAAGCAAACTATTATAAGGAATTAGAATGAGATTTTGAAATAAATCCCATGTTAATTTTTATAACTGTGTGATTTGTATGTGCAATTATGAATTTATGAGAATTATTAAAAAAAATGTGATTATAACATTAGCATTACAATTTATAAATAATTGGAAGGATGTGTCAAGATGAATGTCAGCATGACACATCCTTCCATAAATTGGAGAGCATGTATGGAAGTATAAGAAAATATATACGTATTAGACACATTCCATAAGTCTTTTTTTTTGCTTGAGTAGGAAAAAGGATAAATAAATCTGGAGATAAATAGAGCGTGAAGAAGAAGGAGAAGAGATCTCTCTTCACTCTTTTACATATTACTCGCAATCATTTTCTCCTTAGAGGAAAACTATCCTAAAATATTATACTAACTTCGACATCGAAGTATTTTTGCAAGTAACCTGCCAGGATTATTTTTCAATTAAGTTCAATTCCAAATAAATTTTACTTAGAAATTTATTCACCATCATTATGATCTGCAGCTTTAAAGCCAGTAGAAGATGAGAAAATGTATTCATTAAAGGAAGTAATTGGAAGAATCAGTCAATGAAAAAGGTACACATGATCATCCTTATTGCTGACGGCAGGAAATCGCAGACCGATGTATTTTCCTGAGTTCCTTTGACACATCAATCATTGATGGTCTATCTTCTTCTTTTTCAGAGATGCATCTCAGGGCAAGTGCTGCAAAAGCCTGCAATTGCTGCTCTTTTCCTGGCCAAGCCCCCTCGGCAATGATAGTGGAATCTATGGTCTTGTTTAGCCTATCATCTTCAATGCATTTTTCCACATGATCCTGTAAGAAAAACTCCTCTGCAGGACGAGAATGATCATACGGCATTTGTCCACACAAAAGCACAAGTAGGAATCCACCAAAGTTGAAAACATCTTGTTTCTCATTGAAATTACCAGTGGTCATGTACTCGGGTGCCATGAGTCCTAATGTCCCTATAATTTCTGAAACCCTTACATGAGATTCACCTTCAGGAATCGATATAGCATACGAGAAATCTGACAGTTTGGCCTCATGGTTGTCATCCAGTAAGATGTTCGAAAGTTTAATATGTCTAAAAACAATGGGTTTGGCAAATGCAGCATGAAGAAAAGCAACTGCATTAGCCATATCCATTGCAATTTTTGACCTTGCAATCCATAGCAAAGGCCTACAACGGGCTTCCTCGGAGCCCCATAGGCAATCTTTAAGTGTCCGATCCCCAACATATTCAAAAACTAGAATAGGAATCTGAGTCTCCAAGCAGCAGCCTAACAACTTCACAAAACTTTTGTGTACACTCATTTTTGATGAATACACAATGTCATTGAAACAACGTTCGTACTCTTTATCTCCATCCTCAAATTTCTTAACAGAAACAGGTCTGTCTTGCAAAAAACCCTTGTACAATTTATAGCCTATATCGAAGGTCAACAGTTTCCGTGGATCATAGTTGTTCGTTGCTTTCTCGAGCTCTGGGGCAGAGAAACGACGAATAGAATTGCATTTTCCATCACAAATGTCAACTAGTTTCTCCAATAATTTGCTTCCATTCCTTATGAATGCAGTTTCCTTGTTTACTTTCTTATCCTTCTTGGTCTCCCAACAAGTAGTCATGCCACCAATTCTGTTCATTAAACTCGGAATTCACATTAAGTTCTAACACCAAATGAATCATATATAGGCTATACTTGTATAAGAAAACATTTCAAAATCAACTGTAACATTTTCTGGTTACTGATAAGGAAAAATTGCTTTCTCTAGCTGTGTATTTCAATTTTGTGATGCATGAATCTTTTCATATTGCTAATGGTAGGATTTGATGCAAGATTCCTTACATGTTAGGTCCTTGTGGTGATTTACAATGCTAAAATGGCAATCTTCCGTCAAATTCCTCCTTCTGAGCCTCATAGATCCGGAGATCAGTAGCAGAGAATGAGTTACAGAAAAATAAGGTCATTGATTTTCAAGATCCATTTCACTATCCGGTTCAGAAATTTGCATAATACACATTCCATAATGGCCAAATTCATATATATCTATAATTGATATTGCATAAGATAATCAGAGGAGAAGATGAAAAAAATCCTAATCTTCCACAAAAACTCTCTAAACCAGTTGAATTCATGGCAAGTGAATTAATATGCAAAAAACACAAGGATAAAGCAGGTGTACCTGTAAAGAGCTCGTGCAGACAGAGAGGAAACGGGAGAGGTTCAACTTTCTGGGCAAAGATAATCAAGATGAGAAATGACAAGGGTTGACTCGGTCAAGCACTAATATGGCAGTGGAAATTTCATCTCAAAGTACTATATGGACGCCATCTTCCATCATTCAATGTGGCCGGACCTTTCTTTTTTGGTACCAGCAAAATAAGGCCCCATGGTCTTAAAGCATATGAAATGAGATGGACAATCATGAGGTCATTAGGCTACCAGATCATGGAGCGGTCGTATTACATGACTGATGTGTGCAACAAATGAAAGTGAGAAAAGAGGGTAGGGTAAAGAGAGAGACAGCAGATGTGAAAGAAGCAGGTTTTGTAGCATCCTTGGAGAGCAGAAATTTAATGTTAGCAGTTATTTTCCAATAATGACGGGGCCAAGACTTTGACCAGCGGGGGAAAGGGCATCATGATTAAACAAAAACCAGAAAGAAAATATATATATATATATATACATATATATATATATATATATACATATATATTATATCTTTGCCCTAATCACGGCGCATGTATTCATTTGAAGGATTTGATCTTTGCTGATTATATCTCCGACCATTTCAAGCAACACCATTCCGACACTATACGCATCTGACCTATAGGACACGTGCCCAAAGTTCCTAGAGAAAACATCAGGTGCAATATACACCATGGTTCTGTAGTCATGGACACGGCACTCTGATCCTTGGGGATCAATGATGAGATATTGTGGTTTGGAGGTGGTAGGGGAGTGTTCAAACATGTCTTTTGTATGTGCTGCCAAGTATAGAAATGAGAACCTCCTTTTCTTTTTTCTTTTTTAAATTTGAATTAATTAAAGAGAACTTAAAATTACATTACTAATTATTTTTAATAATAATGTCAAATATAGTCAGAAAATTTAATCCAACCCGGAAAACTAGAGATATCAGAAATAATTGCGATAAGGTTACAGAAATTTCTGAAAAAACTACAAGGCGTTGTAAATGGTGCATCCTAGAGAACTGTGCATCTAAGTGCGAGATCTATGAAAGCTTTCACCTGTTTCTCTTTATGAGGCCATGGTTGTTAGATTTTTATGATCTGAACAGTACTTGTTATAAACAATTACTGTTTAGATTGAAGAATAAAAAACAGAATTTCTGAAGAACACTAACACTAAAACTTAACAATATAAATCATATAAATCATATTTTAGTATCCCATCTAAAAGTTCAAGCTGTTAGGTGAGATAATTCCCTAACATAAAGAGCCTCCAACTAGACACAAATTTAGAGCTTGAAACTTAACAATCTCTTACTAGTCCATTTGTAATGATTTGCAACCATAAATTGTAATCTTAAACGTACCCCTAAATTATTCTCCATGATTCTTCAATAACTTCTGTCTAAATTGCACATTTTAATCAGCACTGGCTCAATTGATGGTGAAACATGTGACTCCATATAATGTCACACTGGCTTTCCTTTTCTTTGCTGTTTCCTATTTCATTATCATCTCTTTTGTTATGATGAGATAAATCAATGGAGAACATTTCTGTAACTGCTAGTATCCTTTTCATGAAGACCAGCTAACCAGGAGAATCCACAAACCGCTCTACCCTCCTCTCTATGCATTTTATCAGATCTCATGGCTACATAAACAGTCCCAAGGTTTACGATACAGGGATCTCTTCAACTCTTTTTCTTTCTATTTGGCACCATTATTGTCTTTTCACGCATAATTCCTTCATTAATTGGTTATTGCGATCTCATCTATCCATTATTTAATGATTGATAGCTTATTCTTGAAGCTTAGTGCACAATTGTGACTTATTCAAGTGGTTTATGTCAATTTAGAAAGCTTACTCGGAAGTCCACCACGTATAAAATTATCGAAGCTCGTTTGAGATCAAATTAATTATTTAATTTGTGAGATTTGTATGTGCAACTATGAATTTATGAGAATTATTAAAAAAATTGTGATTATAATATTAGCATTACAATTTATAAATAATTGGAAGGACGTGTCAAGATGAATGTCGGCATGAAGGGGAGTATGTATGGATGTATAAGAAAATATATACGTGTTAGACACATTCCATACTTTTGTTGTTTTGCTTGAGTAGGAAAAAAAGATGAATAAATCTGGAGATAAATAGAGGTAGAGCGTGAAGAAGAAGGAGAAGAGATCTGATCTGTCTTCGATCTCTCTTCACTCTTTTACTTATTACTCGCAATCATTTTTCTCTGTAGAAGAAAACTATCCTAAAATATCATACTAACTTAGACATCGAAGTTAAATTCCAAATAAATTTGTCAGTTAAGTTCAATTCCAAATAAATTTTATTACAAGATGAGATAACGTAGATCATCCTTGTTGCTGACGGCAGGAAATCGCAGACCGATGCATTTTCCTGAGTTCCTTTGAAACATCAATCATTGTTGGTCTATCTTCTTCTTTTAAAGAGATGCATCTCAGGGCAAGTGCTGCAAAAGACTGTAATTGCTGCTCTTTTCCTGGCCAAGCCCCCTCGGCAATGATAGTGGAATCTATGACCTCGTTTAGCCTATCATCTTCAACGCATTTTTTCACATGATTCCGTAAGAAATTCCCATCTGCAGGATCAGAAGGATCAA
The DNA here is from genome assembly GCA_027405865.1 of Salix purpurea. Taxonomy (NCBI): domain Eukaryota; kingdom Viridiplantae; phylum Streptophyta; class Magnoliopsida; order Malpighiales; family Salicaceae; genus Salix; species Salix purpurea. The sequence continues at coordinate 22,334,938 of CM050333.1, forward strand.
GCTGCCTTTGTCCAGACAAAAGCATAAGTAGGAATACACCAAAGTTGAAAACATCTTGCTTCTCATTGAATTCACAAGTGGTCCAGTACTCGGGTGCGACGAGTCCAAATGTCCCTATAACTCCATCCCTTACATGAGATTCACCTTCAGGAATCGATATAGAGAGCGTGAAATCTGACAGTTTGGCCTCATGGTTGTCATCCAGTAAGATGTTCGAAGGTGTGATATTTCTAAAAACAATGGGTCTGGCAAATGCAGCATGAAGAAAAGCAACTGCATTAGCCATATCCATTGCAATTTTTGACCTTGCAATCCATAGCAAAGGCCGACAACGGGCTTCCTCAGAGCCCCATAGGCAATCTTTAAGTGTCCATTCTCCAACATATTCGAAAACTATAATAGGAGTATGAGTCTCCAAGCAGCAGCCTAACAACTTCACAAAACTTTTGTGTACACTCATTTTTGATGAATAAACAATGTCATTGAAACAACATTCGTACTGTTGATCGCTATCGTCAAATTTCTTAACAGAAACAGGTCTGCCTTGCAAAAAACCCTTGTACAATTTATAGCCTAAATGGTCGGTCAACAGTTTCCGTGGATCATAGTTGTTCGTTGCTTTCTCGAGCTCTGTGGCAGAGAAACGACGAATAGAATTGCATTTCCCATCACAAATGTCAACTAGCTTCTCCAACAATATGCTTCCATTCCTTATGAATGCAGTTTCCCTGTTTACTTTCTTATCCTTCTTGGTCCCCCAACAAGTAGTCATGCCACCAATTCTGTTCATTAAACTCGGAATTCACATTAAGTTGTAACACCAAATGAATCATATATAGGCCATACTTGTGTAATAAAACATTTCAAAATCAACTGTAACATTTTCTGGTTACTGATAGGAAAAATTGCTTTCTCCAGCTGTGTATTTCAATTTTGTGATGCATGAATCTTTTCATATCGCTAATGGTAGGATTTGATGCAAGATCCCTTACATGTTAGGTCCTTGTGGTGATTTACAATGCTAAAACGGCAATCTGCCTTCAAATTCCTCCTTCCGAGCCTCATAGATCCGGAAATCAGTAGCAGAGAATGAGTTACAGAAAAATAAGGTCATTGATTTCCAAGATCCATGTCACTGTCCGGTTCAGAAATTTGCATAATACACGTTCCATAATGGCCAAATCAATATATCTATAATTCATATTGCACAAGATAATCAGAGGAGAAGATGAAAAAAATCCCTAATCTTCCACAAAAACTCTCTAAACCAGTTGGATTCATGGCAAGTGAATTAATATGCAAAAAACACAAAGGATAAAACAGGTGTACCTGTAAAAAGCTAGTGCACACCAGGAATCCTCTCACAGTCTCCTCTGCGTGTAAATTGAGAGAGAAAGGTAGAGCACCACTTGGCTTTAGATTTGAAGTTAAAAAGTAAAACAGAGAGGAAACGGGAGAGGTTCAAATTTCTGGGAAAAGATAATCAAGATGAGAAATGACAAGGGTTGATTCTTTCAAGCACTAGCATGGCGGAGGAAATTTCATCTCAAAGACGTGGGCAGTTTACTTTGACTTTCATCCCTTACCCCTAACGAGTTTCCTTAACCGCGTTATTTAACCGCGTTATGCTGGACTTTTTTGATATAACAAATTAATTGATTGTTATAAATGTTTTCATTGATTAATTAAATATTTAATTAGTTAAATTATTATTGATAAAATTCGATTAAAATGGATTATTTGTTTTGTACATCAAAGTGATTGAATTTTATAATGATTTGAATAATTATTTAATCGATAAATTACTTATGTACAATCAAAGTACAGGGCAAGCAAGTAGTATATTTTTTCATCGTAAAATATCTCACCAATTTTCAAGATAAGCGAGCGCTCACATATATATTCTACTGAGAAAACCTGCAAATAAAAGGCATCATGGCCTGAGACTTCTAAGAAGCTATACACGAGGACAACAGTTATGTGCATTCAAAACAGATTCAAGGCAAAATATGCTGCTTCACTTCATAAAGATGATTGATGTGTGTATGATTAAGTTAAAATCAATTGTGTTTGTGTTCAAAAAAATCAAATGTCCTGTCACATTCTTTTTTGAGACTTGGATCAATCATAAGCAAGTTTGTTGATTCTATTTCGGTTGGTGTTTTGTTTTTTTAATTGAAACAGAATGTTTTGATTTCAAAGTTTTTTGACGTTCTGTTTCGGGTCTATACTATATATGTATATATATATAATTAAATATATTAATTCAAAAAAAATAGTTCAAATATAAAAATAAAATTATTTAGAATTGTGTAATTTAAATTTCAAACATAGTAAAAAAATGAGAGTTGAACTGATATAACTCGACCGACTTGATGAGTTCAAAGATAACATGAAAAATATAGTTTAATTAAAAAAAATCAAGTTGACATCTTAAAAAATATATTGAAACAACAATATATTAAATCAACTTGGGTCAACCTAGGTTAACCTTTCAAATGTGTGACCTCCGTTATAAGACCATGACAACCTTAAATAAATCAAATCAAATTATAAAGTTCAATTCGTAATAAACTCGTTGTTGAATAATGAAATTGAGAAAAAAATAATCTTAAAAAAGATACAATAAAATGATATTTCTAAACAAAATTATGAATATGTATAATATTACGAGAATGTCATCATCAATCTTGCAAAGTCATTATATTCTCCGATTGCTCTGAAATTTAAATCATAATATATATAAATATGTCATGAGACTCATCATAAAATTTCATCTCAATCTAACGGTCAAATTGAGAGATATGATTGATATCGTAAAATTATTTATTATTTAAAAAAAATACTATTTGGACGGAATGGAACATAACCGGAATTTTCCTGCCAGAATTTCCAGAACGGGTCAAAATTTTAAACGAGGTAAAAACTGTGTTGTTTTATCTTGTTTTTTTAATTGGTACAAAATATTTCGGCCAAAACGGAATGAGATCAACAACACTGCTATTAAGAACAAAGCAATTAACAGGCAAAAGAGTTGATCGAAAATATATCCATGGATAACAAAGGAGAGGAACTTCATTCAAGTGATACTACCATCTAATAGAGAAACATATAATCAATCTGGGTGTCCACGAGCTAGCAAGGAGAAATAATAGATTGATAAATTTGCCTGTTCTTTTCCCACTTCAATCATCATTGGCCTACCGTCTGCCGTAGTGCATCTAAGTGCAAGATCTATGAAAGCTTTCACCTGTTTCTCTACCTGAGGCCATGGTCTCTCTGCCACAATTACAGGATCCAATTTCTCCTCAGATCTGTTCTCCGAAACTTGTTCCAGCAGGCACCGTGCCAAATGAAGATAGATTCCAATATCTCATCTGATATAATTTTTGAAGGTTTTATATCCCAGTTTACAAACTAGCAATCTCTGTTCATACCAGGTAACCAGTGACAAAGAAACACAAAAATGTTGATATCTACAACCAACGAGACACCAAATCATCTCAAATATCGAACAACAGAACCTTAATTTTCCTTTGAAACTGGCGAAAGAGACATAAAGTGATCAAATCACATGCAATCTGTCCAAAAAACAGTGAAGGTGATAAAGTGGTGCGCCTCTGATTCCAAGTAGCTCCCAAACTAGAATGATTTGCCCCAGACTAGAAACTTGTGCTTGTTGTTGTTATTGTTGTCGTGTAAATGTATCTAGAGTATTAAAGAATAATGTAAATCATATTCTGCAATTTTACCTAATAACTTAAGTTTTTAGATGAGATGGTTCTTTAACATGGTATTAGATCCATGTTGACCAAACAGTCACGAGTTCGAATCTCAACACCTTCATTCTATTTGATAAAAATCAAACACAAGGTGATGTGAATCTGTGCAAGTTTCAAGCCCAAAAAACTTTCACTTGAGGATGTGTGTCAGGGAATAATATAAATCATATTTTAGTACTCCATCTAAAAGTTCAAGCTGTTAGGTGAGATGATTCCCTAACATAGAGAGCCTCCAACTAGACACAAATTTAGAGTTTGAAACTTAACAATCTTTTACTAGTCCATTTGTAATGATTTGCAACCATAAATTGTAATCTTAAACGTATCCCTGAATTATTCTCCATGATTCTTCAATAATTTATGTCTAAATTGCACATTTTAATCAGCACTGGCTCAATTGATGGTGAAACATGTGACTCCATATAATGTCACACTGGCTTTCCTTTTCTTTGTTGTTTCCTATTTCATTATCATCTCTTTTGTTATGATGAGATAAATTGACGCAGCAGAAAATCACAAGGGAATACGACCAACGTCAATATTCCGTAAAATCAAAGAAAACGAGATTAAATCTCAATCAAACTCAAAGTTTATTCATTAGAATGGTAGATAAAGTCGGCTGCAGGGCTTACAAAGATACTTAAGGAGAAACCCCTAGCCTAATTCAATACAGAAAAGGAAAGAACATAAAATATTAAATTTGCCATAAATGGCAAATTTGAGATAAATGCAGAATATGAAAGACCTATGAATTCTGAGAGAGTACCAATTGACCAAAGTCAATTCGGACTCTTAAATCAAAAGTTATTGCAAAAACGAAACTTTCCTAAAATAGCAAAAATGACGATTTCGGGGCCGAAACGATGGAATTTGGCCAAAATTGGGTCGAAAACAGCAGCAAAGCTGCTGAATTCTTCCGCAAACGACGAAACTTATTGACTGGGTGAGTTTCGCGTTATTCCGACTTCGACGACCTGGTTGCCGAAATTCAGTTGCTTTTGAATTTCGGGTGATCCCTCTTGAGCATGTATGATTCCGCAACCTGTTCTACATCATAAATCAATGGAGAACATTTCTGTAACTGCTAGTATCCTTTTCATGAAGACCAGCTAACCAGGAGAATCCACAAACCGCTCTACCCTCCTCTCTATGCATTTTATCAGATCTCATGGCTACATAAACAGTCCCAAGGTTTACGATTCAGGGATCTCCTCAACTCTTTTTCTTTCTATTTGGCACCATTATTGTCTTTTCACGCATAATTCCTTCATTAATTGGTTATTGCGATCTCATCTATCCATTATTTAATGATTGATAGCTTATTCTTGAAGCTTAGTGCACAATTGTGACTTATTCAAGTGTTTTACGTGAATTTAGAAAGCTTACTCGGAAGTCCACCACGTATAAAATCATCTAAGCTCGTTTGAGATCAAATTAATTATTTAATTTGTGAGATTTGTATGTGCAACTATGAATTTATGAGAATTATTAAAAAAAATGTGATTATAATATTAGCATTACAATTTATAAATAATTGGAAGGACGTGTCAAGATGAATGTCAGCATGAAGGAGAATATGTATGGATGTATAAGAAAATATATACGTGTTAGACACATTCCATACCTTTTTGTTTTGCTTGAGTACGAAAAAAAGATGAATAAATCTGGAGATAAATAGAGGTAGAGCGTGAAGAAGAAGGAGAAGAGATCTGATCTGTCTTCCATCTCTCTTCACTCTCTTACTTATTACTCGCAATCATTTTTCTCTGTAGAAGAAAACTATCCTAAAATATCATACTAACTTAGACATCGAAGTTAAATTCCAAATAAATTTTACTTAGAAATTTATTCACCATCAATATGATCTGCAGATTTACAGCTAGTAGAAGATGAGAAAACGTATTCATTACAGGAAGTAATTGGTAGTATCAGTCAATGGAAAAGGTACACATGATCATCCTTGTTGCTGACGACAGGAAATCGCAGACCGATGTATTTTCCTGAGTTCCTTTGAAACATCAATCATTGTTGGTCTATCTTCTGCTACTTCAGACATGCATCTCAGGGCAATTGCCGCAAAATCCTGCAATTGCTGCTCTTTTCCTGGCCAAGCCCCCTCGGCAATGATTGTGTAATCTATGACCTGGTTTAGCCTTTCATCTTCAATGCAATTTTTCACATGATTCAGTAAGAGAATGTCCTGTGTAGGACGAGAAAAATCAGCCACCTTTTGTCCAGACAAAAGCACAAGTAGGAATACACCGAAGTTGAAAACATCTAGCTTCTCATTGAAATTACCAGTGGTGAAACACTCGGGTGCGATGAGTCCTAATGTCCCTGCAAGTACATGAGATTCACCTTCAGGAATCGATATAGCGTACGAGAAATCTGACAATTTGGCCCCATGGTTGTCATCCAGTAAGATGTTCCAAGGTCTGATATTCCTAAAAACAATGGGTCTTGCAAATGCAGCATGAAGAAAAGCAACTGCGTTAGCCATATCCATTGCAATTTTTGACCTTGGAATCCATAGCAAAGGCCGGCGACGTGCTTCCTCAGAGCCCCACAGGCAATCATGAAGTGTCCATTCTCCAACATATTCGAAAACTAGAATAGGAATCTGAGTCTCCAAGCAGCAACCTAACAGCTTCACAAAACTTTTGTGTACACTCATTTTTGATGCATAGACAATGTCATTGAGACATTGTTCGTACCGTTCATCGCCATCCCTAAATTTCTTAACAGATACAGGTCTGCCTTGCAAAAAACCCTTGTACAAGTTATAACTGAAATTGTCGGTCAAAAGTTTCCGCGGATCATAGTTGTTCGTTGCTTTCTCGAGCTCTGTGGCAGAGAAACGGCGAATAGAATTGCATTTCCCATCACAAATGTCAACTAGCTTCTCCAACAATTTGCTTCCATTCCTTATGAATGCAGTTTCCTCGTTTACTTTCTTATCCTTCTTTGTCCCCCAACAAGTAGTCATGCCACCAATTCTGTTCATTAAACTGGGAATTCACATTAAGTTCTAACACCAAATGAATCATAAATAGGCCATACTTTTGTAACAAAACATTTCAAAATCAACTGTAACATTTTCTGGTTACTGATAGGAAAAATTGCTTTCTCTAGCTGTGTATTTCAATTTTGTGACGCATGAATCTTTTCATATCGCTAATGGTAGGATTTGATGCAAGATTCCTACATGTTAGGCCCTTGTGGTGATTTACAATGCTAAAACGGCAATCTGCCGTAAAATTCCTCCTTCCGAGCCTCATAGATCCGGAAATCAGTAGCAGAGAATGAGTTACAGAAAAATAAGGTCATTGATTTTCAAGATCCATGTCACTGTCCGGTTCAGAAATTTGCATAATACACGTTCCATAATGGCCAAATCAATATATCTATAATTGATATTGCATAAGATAATCAGAGGAGAGGATGAAAAAAATCCCTAATCTTCCACAAAAACTCTCTAAACCAATTGAATTCATGGCAAGTGAATTAATATGCAAAAAACACCAAGGATAAAGCAGGTGTACCTGTAAAGAGCTCGTGCACACCAGGAATCCTCTCACAGTCTCCTCTGCGTGTAAACGAGAGAGAAAGGTAGAACCAGACGTTGCTTTAGATTTGAAGTTAAAAAGTAAAACAGAGAGGGAACAGGAGAGGTTCAAATTTCTGGGAAAAGATAATCAAGGTGAGAAATGACAAGGGTTGATTCTTTCAAGCATGAGCATGGCGGAGGAAATTATTATCCTAACAGCTGTAAGAGATCAAGTCTGCGCTGTTCACCCAGACACATTGCACTGTGGACGGGAGCAGTTCACCCAGACATATATTACATTGTTGCTGGACAATGCCAAAAGCTGCAAAATTTGACTTAAGAACACTTTTGAGTTTTTTTTAGTTGAAAGTTAAAGAAACAAAAAAAAAAATATACACACAGCCAAAAGTTGCCCAAATAGATGTCGACCCGTTGCCCAGAAGACTTTGCTTTCAGAGACTTTTTACTCTTTTTAATTGAAAGCTAAATAAAGATGAAAGGGACGGCAAATAAAACAGCAACAGTCTGTTTCCCACTCTTCTTTTATTCATATATATATATATATATATATATATATATATATATATATGATCGAGGTGTCTGGGCTAGCTTAAATTCACCACGATTAATCCCCAGATCCAATTTTTTTATAGTTTTTTTTTTCCTTATTTTTATGACTATTATTTTTTCATTTTTTTCCATGAAATATTTTTTTCCTGGTTATATTTTTTAATTTATTTCTTTTTCTACTTATATATTTTTTTGTTTTTTATAATTGGGGTATCCTGGCTAGCTTAAGTGCGCCACAATTCATCCCCGGATCCAATTTTTTTTGTTATAACTAGGGTGTCCAGACCAACTTATGTGTACCAAAACTAATTGTCGGACCCCCTTTTTTTTTTTGCTAAAGTGTTTTTCTTATACTTTTATTTTGTTCACTTATATATTTTTTTTATAACCAGGGTTTACGGGCCAGCCTATGTACACCACAACTAATTCTCAAACCGAATTTGTTTTTAAAACAATATGGATTGCTACAGTGTTTTCATGCTTATATATTTTTTTAACTTATATTTTTTTTTATAATCACAGTCTCTGAGTCAGCTTATGCTTTTTTTTATTTTTTTTACTTATATATTTTTTTTTATAACCAGGATCTCCGTGCCACCTTAGGTGCACGATAACTAATCTCCGGACAAAATTGTTTTTGATAACCAAGGTGTCCAGGCCACCTTGCGTGCACCACGACTAATCCTCTGACCAATTTATTATTTTTTCTGAATTTTTTTCTTTATACTTTTTTTTTCCACTTATACATTTTTTTTCTTATCACGGGATCAATTTTTTTTGGTAACTGGTGTCTTCGGGTCAGCTTAAGCACATCATGACTAAATCCTGGACCAAATTTATTTTTTTAAGCAATATGGATTGTAAATGGTGTGGAGAAAGCACTATAGCTCCCCACACATAGTATTGTTGATTGCAATAGTGCTTTCCCGCTACAGTGCTTTTTTTCCCTGTTTTTTGCTTCTTTTTTTTACCTTTTTTTTCCTTATTCTGTTTATTTTTTCATTTTTTCTCTTATTATGTTTTTTTGCCCATTATACTTTTTTATATATATTTTTTTTCTTTTTCCACTTATATATATTTTTTTGTTTTTTGTTTTTTTAACCATGGTATCTTAAGCGCATCACGATTAATTCCCATAACCAAATTTTTTTGATAACCAGGGTGTTCAGACCAACTTATGTGTACCATGACAATCCCTGGACCCATACTTTTTTTTCTTTCTAAAATGTTTTCCCACTGATACTTTGTTTTGTTCACTTGTACATTTTTTAAATAACTGGAATCTCTGAACCAGCTTAAGCACGCCATGACTAATTTCTAAGCTGATTTTTTTAAAAAATAATATGGATTGCTACAGTGCTTTCACGCTTATACTTTTTTTTCTTTCACTTATACATTTTTTTTATAACAATGATCTCTCAGCCAACTTAAGCTTATATACCCCTATAAGATAAAATCAAAAGGTTGGCTATAAGGGTGCATTGGTAATTTACCAATTTTTAATTATATTTTCTGTAGCAGTGTTATGGGTGCGTCTTCGGGCACGACGTCGATTTCAGAGCTCATGCATATTTCAGATAGCGCGTGCGGCGTTGTAAAACTTCTAAAAATATATCATAGTTTTTAATATATTCATTTTATTATGTAAAATGTGTTTAAAATAATATTATAGTATCAGAGGTATTTTCATTTTTTTTCATTTTTGTGCATAGTACAATAATTATAATACCCTTAAATAAGACAAAAATCAAGAATTGTTAGTGGGGGTGTCCCGATAATTTTACTTTTTTAGTGCACAGTAAAATAATTTTTGTTGCCTCAAATAAGACAAAACGAAAGAGTCACCTACGGTAGTGTTTCAAACATTTCACGTTTAACTATACATGCATATGAAAGAGTTTCACTCTTATTTTACACCACCAAAGTTAAACTTAATATGTTTTTTAACGAGAGTTGCATTTAATACAAATAAAAATAACAATAAAAAAAAAACCTAAACAAAGAGCAAAGATGTATAGATACAAATAAAAAATTTAAATCTATCTTAGAAGGACCGAAAAAATCAAGGGATCGAAACTAAACTAAAAAAATAAAAGAATAAAAACTAAAATTCAAAATACAAAATTATATGTTAAATCTAGATAAAAAAATTTTAATCCCTGCAGCGAAGCGCGGGTTTACGGCTCGTTTCATCTCAAAGACGTGGGCTGTTTACTTTGACTTTCATCCCTTACCCCTAACGAGTTTCCTTAACCGCGTTATGCTGGACTTTTTTTGATATAACAAATTAATTGATTATTATATATGTTTATTAATTAAATATTTAATTAGTTAAATTATTATTGATAAAATTCGTTTCAAATGGATTATTTATTTTGTACATGGAAATGATTGAATTTTATTATTATTTGAAATGTTTGAATAATTATTTACTCAATAAATTAATTATGTACAATCAAAACACGGGGCAAGTAACCTGTATATTTTTTCATCATAAATAATCTCACTAATTTTCAAGATAAGCGAGCGCTCACATATATATTCTACTGAGAAAACCTGCAAATAAAAGGCATCATGGCCAGAGACTTCAACAAGCTAAACACAAGGAGAACAGTTATACATTCTTTTTTGAGACCTCGATCAATTTTAACAAGGCTTTCAATTTCGTTTTTGTTTGCGGTTGCTGCTTCGTTTGAAATATAATGTTTCAGTTTTAAAGTATTTTGACACTCTATTTCGGGGTTGTACTGTTTATATATATATTAAAAAAATAGTTCAAATCCTAAAAAAAATTATTTAGAATTGTGCAATTTAAATTTCAAATATAGTAAAAGAATTAGAGATGAATCAATATAACTCAAACAACTTGATGAGTTCAAAGGTAACATGAAAAATTAATAAAAATATAGTTTAATTAAAAAAAATCAGGTTGACATCTTAAAAAAATATTAAAACAACGATATATTGAATCAACTCGGGTCAACCTAGGTTAACCTTTCAAATATGTGACCTCAGTTATAAGACCATGATAACATTATATAAATCAAATCAAATCAAATTATAAAGTTCAATTTGTAAAAACTTCTTGTTGAATAAAAAATTAATCTAAAAAAAGACACAATAAAATGAACAATAAAATGATTTTTTTGAACAAAATTATGAACATGTATAATATTACAATAATATCATCATCAATCTGAGTTCAAAAATTATGAACAAAAATTAGAGATGAATTGATATAACTCGAACGACTTGATGAGTTCAAAGGTAACATGAAAAATTAATAAAAATATAAGTTGACATCTTAAAAAAATATTGAAACAACGATATATTGAATCAATTTGGGTCAACCTAGGTTAACCTTTAAAATATGTGACCACCGTTATAAGACCATGACAACCTTAAATAAATCAAATCAAATCAAATTATAAAGTTCAATTTGTAATAAACTCGTTGAATAATGAAATTGAGAAAAAAATAATCTTAAAAAAGACACAATAAAATAATTTTTCTGAACAAAATTATGAACATATATATTATTACGAGAATGTCATAATCAATCTTGCAATGTCATTATATTCTCTGATTGCTCTGAAATTTTAACATAACATATATCAATATGTCAAGAGACTCCTCGTTAAATTGCATCTCAATCTAACAGTTAGATTGAGAGATATGATTGATATCGTAAAATTATTTATTATTTAAAAAAAATACTCTTTGGACGGAACGGAACATAACCGGAATTTTCCTGCCAGAATTTCCAGAACGGGCCAAAATTTTAAACGAGGTAAAAACTGCGTTGTTTTATCTTGTTTTTTTAACTGGTACAAAATATTTCGGCCAAAACAGAATGAGATCAACAACACTGCTATTAAGAACAAAGCAATTAACAGGCAAAAGAATTGATCGAAAATATATCCATGGATAACAAAGGAGAGGAACTTCATTCAAGTGATACTACCATCTAATAGAGAAACATATAATCAATCTGGGTGTCCACGAGCTAGCAAGGAGAAATAACAGATTGATAAATTTGTCTGTTCTTTTCACCCTTCAATTATCATTGGCCTACCGTCTGCCGTGGTATAGGTGCATCTAAGTGCAAGATCTATGATTTCTCTATCTGAGGCCATGGTCTCTCTGCCACTATTACAGGATCCAATTTCTCCTCAGATCTGTTCTCCGAAACTTGTTCCAGCAGGCAACGTGCCAAATGAAGATAGATTCCAATATCTCATCTGATATAATTTTTGAAGGTCTTATATCCCAGTGTACAAACTAGCAATCTCTGTTCATACCAGGTAAACAGTGACAAAGAAACACAAAAACGTTGATATCTACAGACAACAAGATACCAAATCATCTCAAATATCGAACAGCAGAACCTTAATTTTCCTTTGAAACTGGCAAAAGAGACATAAATTGATCAAATCACATGCAATCTATCCAAAAAAGAGTGAAGGTGATAAAGTGGTGCGCCTCTGATTCCAAGTAGCTCCCAATCTAGAATGATTTGCCCCAGGCTAGAAACTTGTGCCTGTTGTTGTTATTGTTGTCGTGTAAATATATCTAGAGTATTAAAGAATAATATAAATTATATTCTGGGATCTTATATAAACAGTCCAGAGGTTAAGGATTCAGGGATCGCTTCAACTCTTTTTCTCTCTATTTTCTTTCAATTTGGAACCATTATTGTCTTTTCACGCATAATTCCTTCATTAATTGGTTCGTGTGATCTCATCTATCCATCATTTAATAATTGATAGCTTATTCTTGAAGCTTAGTGCACAATTGTGACTGCAAATTATCTCTCTTAGCTTATTCAAGTGTTTTATGTCAATTTAGAAAGCTACCTGGAAGTCCACCACGTATAAAATCATCAAAGCTCGTTTGAGATCAAACCCACTTTTCAAACCTTTTTTGTGTTCCAAACCTACAGAATCAACCCAGTTTCCGTTTAGCTTCTTTTCCTAATTTTCGTATCTGTTATAATTTCATATTTCTAGGTTATATTACTGCTTAGTTTAGGTTTTTGTCGACCATGACAGACTACTTACATTATTTTTGTAGAATTCTGAATATCATTATCGTATTATTCTACTGAAACATTCTGAAACTTACTCAGCAACCAAACAGAAATTAATAACGAAAAGAAAATAAATATTATGAAAAAGTTAAGAAGAATTACTGGAACAAGAAAAGAAGCAAAAGAAAGCAATGTTCGTAGAAAAGTAAGGAAGAGAAACGGTAAAACGCAAACTTAGAGTTGCGTTTTTATGTGTATGTCAGAGAGAGAGATTTCTTGGATTGGAAGACTCCTTATAGTCACTGGTTCTGGGCTATTTATGATATTAAGTAGAAGGCAGTGAGCTTTGTTTTTAGATTAGTTTTCCCTCCACAAATGTTCAGGCGCAATTATGAGATGACAGCCCAGTGGACTATATAATGGCCCAATAGCAGGTCCAAGTCCATTTAGAATTTTCCTTTATAGCTTTTTAAGCCTAACGATTTTTTCCTGCCCATATTAAATTAAGTTAAATAATAAATAAAAAACAGAACCAATTTTAATGGTTTTGTCTAAATACACTTTCAATGTTATTATTCATCCCTTCCATGCATTTATTTTAATCCTAGGACTAAAGTGTCTATTTGAATCAAAAGCAAACATTGTTTGCTTCAAAATGTTTAAGAATACTTTTTTAATTTTTAATTTTTTTAATATTAATATATTAAAATAATTCAAAAAAAATTGCTGTAGTCATTCTGTTGCCAAAAAAAAAAAAAAACCATAATGTAAAAAGGCACAGAGCACTAGAAATTAATGAAATAAGTTGAAGATCGGCATTTAGCTATACACTATAACGATCAACTTAGCTACCATAAATGAACTGGAAATGCAAGGTTGCTAGATCTTGTACACGAATAATTGAGGAAGAATCACATTCAGGGGACCAAGGGGCAGAAGTTTACAAGGGCTAGTGGTTTGCTGATTCATATTTTACAGATGAAAACTCTTGCTACCTTGTATTATTAATTAATTATAATTTGAAGAGAATGTAAATTATGAGATACAAAATCATGTTCTTTTGTCTCCATCCGCTTGCTTTGAACTTCAAACATTGGGAAAGGGAAAGTGTGGCACCAAAATCACAAGCAAAGGATTACTACTGATAAAAGCTAATAAATGATGAAAAGTGAAAACAAGGATATATCAATAGAGCTCAACCCACTAGGGTATCCTGACAAAAGAAAGCCATAGAGCCAAGATTGGGGAAAAACATATATCAATAAACTATCTCACCTAAAAATTTAAGTTTATAAGTGAGGTTTCTGAATATAATTTATATTATTCTTCAAAACACCTGATCAAGTGAAAATCTTTTGGGTTTGAAACTTGTACATATGTTCATATTATTTTGTACTTAATTTTAATCAAATAGAATGAGAGTGTTAAGATTCGAACTCGTGATTATTAGGTCAATAAGATTCTGATACCATATCAAGAAATCATCTCACCTAAAAGCTTAAGCCTATAAATGAATCCCTGAATATCATTTTATATTACTCTCTGACAACATGCTTGTACAATGTTTCTATATTGACTTTGTTGCTAAATTGACACAACTACAAGGGTTAAATTCGGTATTTTTCAAAATTATATCTGACATTACCTAACCAACGTAAGGTGTTTGAGAGCATGGTCCTTTTTTAAAATTCTTGGATTTTTTTTGTTTTTATTTTTTAATCGTTTTAATCTATTGATGTTAAAAAAATATTATTTTAATATATTTTCAAGTAAAAGATATTTTAAAAAAACAATCTCTATCATTGTACTAAACACTCTCGAGATTTAAGAGGTTTAAGGTCTCTAATTATCTATGTATAAGCTTAACTACAAAAATACTCTTAAAATATTTATAGTTAAAATGAAAGATTTTCGCTTATATGGGGAGATATGCAATAGTAATTATTTAATACAAATTAAATTAGTTATTTAATTTTTTTTTTATCAAAACTTTCATATTATTGAGTTGTCATCTTAAAAGAATAAAATCTAAGGTTTAATTTTGAATCATTTTGCAAAAGTAGAAATGGGAAGCAAATTATTATAAGGAATTAGAATGAGATTTTGAAATAAATCCCATGTTAATTTTTAGAATTGTGAGATTTGTATGTGCAACTATGAATTTACGAGAATTATTAAAAAAATTGTGATTATAATATTAGCATTACAATTTATAAATAATTTGGAAGGATGTGTCAAGAACATGTATGGAAGTATGAGAAAATATGTGTCAGACACATTCCATATGTTTTTTTTTTTTTTTTTTGCTTGAGTAGGAAAAAAAGATTAATAAATCTGGAGATAAACATCTTTAAAAAAACCATGGTGCTAAGAAAGTAATTATTCATCATGTGTTGGATTTTTTTCTAAAAAAAAAAATGTGTTAGAAACATTCCTATTTTGGGTTAATTTTGACCACACCAAACCTGGCCTAAGTTTGACTTTCAGGTTGGTTTAACCACGGTCAAACCGAACCTAGATTGAGTCTATTTTTAAGAATTCATCCTATACTTTCAATTCACTATAAAAGAAAGGTAGAGCGTGAAGAAGAAGGAGAAGAGATCTGATGTTTCTTTGATCTCTCTTTATTCTCTTACTTATTACTCCCAATCATTTTTCTCTTTATTAAAAAATATCCTAAAATATATTATACTAACTTATACATCAAAGTATTTTTGCAGGTAACCTGCCAGGATTATTTGTCAATGGAAAAGTTCAATACCTAATAAATTTTATTACAAGATGAGATAACGTATTCATTACAAGAAGTAATCGGTAGTATCAGTAAATGGAAAAGGTACACGCTGAGAATCCAAATCAATTTTATTACAAGATGAGATAATGTAGATCATCCTTGTTGCTGACGGCAGGAAATCGCAGACCGATGCATTTTCCTGAGTTCCTTTGAAACATCAATCATTGTTGGTCTATCTTCTTCTTTTTCAGAGATGCATCTCAGGGCAAGTGCTGCAAAAGCCTGCAATTGCTGCTCTTTTCCTGGCCAAGCCCCCTCGGCAATGATAGTGGAATCTATGACCTCGTTTAGCCTATCATCTTCATTGCAATCTTCCACATGATCCTGTAACCAAATCTCCCCTTCATGATCATACAAAGGTTGTCCAGACAAAAGCAGAAGTAGGAATACACCAAAGTTGTAAACATCTTGCTTCTCATTGAAATTACCAGTGCTCCAGTACTCGGGTGCCATGAGTCCAAATCTCCTTATAATACCTGCACCCCTTACATGAGAGTCATCTTCAGGAATCGATATAGAGTAGGAGAAATCTGACATTTTGGCCTCATGGTTGTCATCCAGTAAGATGTTCAAAAGTTTGATATTTCTAAAAACAATGGGTCTGGCAAATGCAGCATGAAGAAAAGCAACTGCGTTAGCCATATCCATTGCAATTTTTGACCTTGCAATCCATAGCAAAGGCCGACGACGGGCTTCCTCAGAGCCCCATAGGCAATCTCTAAGTGTCCGATCCCCAACATATTCGAAAACTAGAATAGGAATCTGAGTCTCCAAGCAGCAGCCTAACAACTTCACAAAACTTTTGTGTACACTCATTTTTGATGCATAGACAATGTCATTGAAACAACGTTCGTACTCTTCATCGCCATCCTCAAATTTCTTAACAGAAACAGGTCTGCCTTGCAAAAAACCCTTGTACAATTTATAGCCGAAATCGCTGGTCAACAGTTTCCGCGGATCATAGTTGTTCGTTGCTTTCTTGAGCTCTGTGGCAGAGAAACGACGAATAGAATTGCATTTTCCATCACAAATGTCTACTAGATTCTCCAATAATTTGCTTCCATTCCTTATGAATGCAGTTTTCTTGTTTACTTTCTTATCCTTCTTGGCACCCCAACAAGTAGTCATGCCACCAATTCTGTTCATTAAACTCGGAATTCACATTAAGTTCTAATACCAAATGAATCATATATAGGATATACTTGTATAATAACACATTTCAAAATCAACTGTAACATTTTCTGTTTACTGATAGGAAGAATTGCTTTCTCTAGCTGTGTATTTCAATTTTGTGATGCATGAATCTTTTCATATCGCTAATGGAAGGATTTGATGCAAGATTCCTTACATGTTAGGTCCTTGTGGTGATTTACAATGCTAAAATGGCAATCTGCCGTCAAATTCCTCCTTCCGAGCCTCATAGATCCGGAAATCAGTAGCAGAGAATGAGTAACAGAAAAATAAGGTAATTGATCATCAACATCCATGTCACTATCCGGTTCAGAAATTTGCATAATACACATTCCATAATGGCCAAATTTGTAGGAATTAAAACGAAAAAGTCAACAAAAGTCAACAAAAGTCAACTCTGATCAACCCAAGAACATGCACTGTTCAGATTCAAATCTGGAAAAATCTGGAATTTCCAGAAAAATGAAGAACACGGGAAGAACACTAAAAACTGAGATTATGAATAATAAGGAGCAGAATCCAGTGTGAGGTTACTGCCATCCCTCTTCTTTATTTATAGAAAAAGAAATTACAAGAGGTTTAGTTGAAGACAACTTCTTCTTGTACATGATAAGCTAAAATTCAAAACTTAACTTAATCCTAATCAGCTAATTGATCAACATGATCTGTTAACTAAGAATAAACTGAACTCAATCCTAAACTTGGTCAACATGACCTTTATTCAAAAACAAATAAACCAAGCTAATTCAATACTAATCTAACACTAAAATTGGACTCCAACTAGGACTCATCATCTTCATTCTTCAACTGACTTGTCCTGTCTCCAGCAGACTTGGAATCCAGGAATTTCAACACTCCTCCTTGGATCCAAGGCTGCACATGCCAATCTTTTCCCTTAGCTCTTCGAATCTTCCTTTGGCTAATGGTTTAGTAAACAAGTCAGCTAATTGATCATTTGTATTGCAATATTTCATCTCTAATTCACCTTCCAGCTGAAACTGTCTTAGAGCATGAAATTTGATCTTCATGTGTTTCGTTTTGTCATGAAACACAGCATTCTTTGAAATTGCTATAGCTGACATGTTATCACATAGCAAATCAGTAGGGCTTGATTGATCACAATCAAGATCTTTTAGCATTTTTCTCAGCCATACTAATTGCTTGGCTGCCACATAAGCTGCTATGTACTCAGCCTCAGCTGTGGAATGTGCCACAACCGATTGTTTCTTCGAAATCCAGCTAAAAACATTCAATCCTAATGCAAAGCAATAACCTGAAGTGCTCATCATGCATTCATCACTTCCTCCCCAGTCACTGTCAGTGAATCCAACCAGCCTGTTTTGACAATTTTTGACAAAATACATGCCCAGATTTTTTGTCCCCTGCAAGTACCTTAGAACTCTCTTGGCTGCCATGAAGTGTATCTGACTTGGCTCCTGCATGAACCTAGATAAATAATTAACAGCAAACAAGATGTCAGGACGTGTAATTGTTAAGTAAAGTAGGCTTCCAATCAAACTTCTATAGGTCTTCCCATCAGTTTTGGGAGCTTCATCATCCTTGGTCAGTTTCAGTCCTAGTATCATAGGAGTGGAAACTGATTTGCAATTTTCCATTGCAAAATTGGTTAGAATCTTCTGAACAAATGACTTTTGACATAGAAAAATCCCTTGCTTTGACTGAATTACTTCCATGCCTAAAAAATAAGAAATCAACCCAAGCTCATTCATCTCAAACGTATTCTTCATGTTTGATTTGAATTCTTCTATCAGCTGCTCATTTCCACCAGTAATCAGTAGATCATCTACATACACAGAGACCATTAGCACATGATTATCAACATGTTTCACATATAGTGTTACCTCATTGATGCTCCTCTTGAATCCCAAACTCAGCAAGTGTTCATCAAGCCTACTATACCAAGCTCTAGGAGCTTGTTTTAGGCCATAGAGAGCTTTCTTCAATAAATACACTTGATTTGGGTTTTGATTCTCAAACCCTGCTGGCTGTTCAATGTAGATTTCTTCTTCCAACACACCATTTAAGAAAGCAGATTTCACATCTAATTGAAACACATACCAGCCATTTTGTGCAGCAAGTGCAAGCAAAAGTTTCATTGTATCATGCCTAGAAACTGGAGCAAAAGTGTCTGTGTAATCAATTCCAGCCTGCTGTGCATAGCCTTTCACCACCAATCTTGCCTTGTGTTTGTTGATACTCCCATCAACATTCATCTTTGTCTTGAATATCCATTTGACACCAATGGTTTTCTTGTTTGTAGGCCTGTCAACAAGCATCCAAGTCTGGTTTTTTTCGATCATATCAAGCTCCTCCTGCATAGCTTTTATCCATACCTTAGACTTCATTGCTTCTTCAATCTCGACTGGTTCAGCTTCAGCCATGGAACACCTGCTGTAAATGTCATCTAGTGACCTCGTCCCCCTAACAGGTTCATCATCTATGTCTTCTTCATTTTCAAGTTCATCATAAAATTCTGGTTCTCCATGTTGAACTTGATCTGTCCAGTTGACTGCCAAACTCTCCCAATTCCATGATGCATCTTCTGCAAACTTAACATTTCTTGCAATTATAACTTTGTTAGCCATAACATCAAATATTCTATAAGCTTTAGACTTTGAACTATAGCCTAACAACACACCTACATCAGCCTTCTTGTCTAATTTTTTCCGATTGACATCATGTATCAACACATAACATATGCAACCAAAGACTTTTAAATGCTCAACATTGGGTTTAACATCATACCAGATTTCATAAGGAGTTTTATCATCCAAAACTCTTGAAAACACACGATTTTGTATGTATGAAGCTGTGTTTACAGCTTCTGCCCAAAACTTCAAAGGCATTTTCTTCTCATACATCAAGCACCTTGCCATTTCCATCAAGGTTCTATTTTTTCTTTCACTTACCCCATTTTGTTGAGGTGTGTAAGGCACGGTCAACTGGTGTTTAATCCCTTCTTTCATCAAGTAATTCTCCAATTGTTGGGAGGTAAATTCTCCACCATTATCAGACCTTAGCATCTTCATTTTCAGTCCAGTTTCAAGTTCCACTTCTGCCTTGAACAACAAAAACTTAGAGAAAACATCAGCCTTGTTTTTCAAGAAATAAATCCAACAATACCTGCTATAATCATCCACAAATAGCAAGAAATACTTTGATCCATTCAATGATTCAACTTGCATTGGCCCACACACATCTGTGTGTATGAGCTGCAGTTTCGAATTTGCTCTAAAAACAGATTTTGAGAAAGCAACTTTGGTTTGCTTTCCCAATTGACAAGCCTCACAAAGATTACCTTGATCATGTATGCTTGGTAATCCACGTGCCATCTGCAACTCAGCCATTTTGTTCAATGCAGCATAATTATAGTGTCCCAACCTTTTGTGCCAAAGAATTGATTCATCATTCTTGCACATGTTGGCAGTCCAACATATTTCCTTCAAATCTGCATTGAAGCATCTATTTGCCATTTTTGCACACAATAAAAGTGTCCCCATTTTATCTCTAATAACACACATTCCATTATCAAACAATAGAGAATAACCAGATTCTAATAGTTGACCCACACTCACCAAATTCTGATTAATATTAGGCACATACAAGACATCATGTAGAGTTTTTGTACCTGCCCTTGTGTCCACTGCTATTGCTCCTTTTCCTTCAACCTTCACAAAGTCTCCATTGCCTATTTTCACCCTTGATTTATAGCTTTTATCCAAGCTACAAAAAATTGAGATGTCTGCTGTCATGTGGTTTGAGCAACCACTGTCAATGAGCCAAATTGAATCTGTCTCCTCTGGTTTTCTGAGCATTTTGTGCATTGTAGCTACAAATAAATGCTCATCCTTTACTGTCAAGCTCTCTTCTTCTTGAGCTTGTTTTACTTCTTCTTTTCTATTTTTGCAATACTTTTGGTAGTGCCCAAATTGATTGCAATTTCTGCACTGAATTTTCTTGAACCAGCACCAATCTTCAGAATGATTTGTTTTCTTGCAATACTTGCATGTAGGATATTCCTTTCTCTCCTTCACTGTCAAGTTGTTGGGTTGCCAACTACTTGAATTCTGATGATTTGGTCTCCATTCTTTGCTTTTGTCTTTCCTTCCAATCTGCTTGGTTCTGGAGAAGTTGTAAGATTGCTGCTGTTTTCCTTTGTAAGCAACAAGTGCATTCTCACTTGTTCCCTCATTTCGATAAGATTGCCTTTGTTCCACTGCTTGTAAGGCATTTACAAGATCTTGGAAACTCATCTCCGAGAAGTCTTTTGAGTCTTCCAAGGAACATATTTTATGTTCAAACTTCTCGGGTAGACACACCAATACTTTCTCCACAATTCTGGAATCAGGAAAATCTTCCCCCAACAATCTCACTTGATTAACAAGTTTAGAGATTTTTGAAGAAAAATCTATGATAGATTCTGATTCCTTCATCTTCAGCCCTTCAAATTGCCTTCTCAAGTTCATAACTTGCATTTTTCTTGATTTCTCATCTCCTTGGAATTCGGCTTTAAGCTTGTCCCAAGCTTCTTTGGCAGTCTCGCATGCCAAAATTCTGGAAAATATCTCTTCACTTACTGCATTGTGTATGCAGGTAAGTGCTCTAAAACCTTTGGCTCTTTCTTCATTGAAGTACTTGATTTGATTCATGGTTGGATCGTTGTTTAGTGGAGTTGGCTCCTTGCCAGTATCCACATAATCCCACAAGTCAAATGCCTTCAAATAAGCCTTCATTCTCACAGCCCAGGTGCCATAATTCACCCCTGCAAATGAAGGTGCAGTTGCTGAAAAACTGGCTCCAGAATTCATTTTTCGTTTCTCACCAAAAAATGACTTTGAATTCCCCTTTTTGTAAATCTCACCTTCCACTCGTGTTTCACACAATCCCACCTAAGATCCTAATGGCTCTGATACCAATTGTAGGAATTAAAACGAAAAAGTCAACAAAAGTCAACAAAAGTCAACTCTGATCAACCCAAGAACATGCACTGTTCAGATTCAAATCTGGAAAAATCTGGAATTTCCAGAAAAATGAAGAACACGGGAAGAACACTAAAAACTGAGATTATGAATAATAAGGAGCAGAATCCAGTGTGAGGTTACTGCCATCCCTCTTCTTTATTTATAGAAAAAGAAATTACAAGAGGTTTAGTTGAAGACAACTTCTTCTTGTACATGATAAGCTAAAATTCAAAACTTAACTTAATCCTAATCAGCTAATTGATCAACATGATCTGTTAACTAAGAATAAACTGAACTCAATCCTAAACTTGGTCAACATGACCTTTATTCAAAAACAAATAAACCAAGCTAATTCAATACTAATCTAACACTAAAATTGGACTCCAACTAGGACTCATCATCTTCATTCTTCAACTGACTTGTCCTGTCTCCAGCAGACTTGGAATCCAGGAATTTCAACAAAATTAATATATCTATAATTGATATTGCATAAGATAATCAGAGGAGAGGATGAAAAAAATCCCTAATTTCCACAAAAACTCTCTAAACCAGTTGAATTCATGGCAAGTGAATTAATATGCAAAAAACACTAAGGATAAAGCAGGTGTACCTGTAAAGAGCTCGTGCAGACCAGGATTTCTCTATCATTGGCCTACCGTCTGCCGTGGTATAGGTGCATCTAAGTGCAAGATCTATGATTTCTCTATCTGAGGCCATGGTCTCTCTGCCACTATTACAGGATCCAATTTCTCCTCAGATCTGTTCTCCAAAACAATCTCTATCACTAAACACTCCCGAGATTTAAGAGGTTAAGGCCTGTAATCATTTTTCTCTTTATTAAAAAAATATCCTAAAATATTTTATACTAACTTAGACATCCAAGTATTTTTCCAAGTAACCTGCCAGGATTATTTGTCAACAAGTTCAATTCCAAATAAATTTTATTACAAGATGAGATAACGTATTCATTACAGGAAGTAAGTGGTAGTATCGGTCAATGGAAAAGGTACACATGATCATCCTTGTTGCTGACGGCAAGAAATCGCAGACCGATGCATTTTCCTGAGTTCCTTTGAAACATCGATCATTGTTGGTCTATCTTCTGGTACTGTAGAGGTGCATCTCAGGGCAAGTGCTGCAAAAGCCTGCAATTGCTGCTCTTTTCCTGGCCAATCCCCCTCGGCAATGATAGTGGAATCTATGGCCTCGTTTAGCCTGTCATCTTCAATGCATTTTTCCACATGATTCTGTAAGAAATTCTCCTCTTCAGGACGAGAATGATTATACGGCATTTGTCCAGACAAAAGCAGAAGTAGGAATACACCAAAGTTGAAAACATCTTGCTTCTCATTGAAATTACCAGTGGCAATGTACTCGGGTGCGACGAATCCATATGTCCCTGTAACTGCATCGGTTACATGAGATTCACCTTCAGGAATCGATATAGAGAGCGAGAAATCTGACAGTTTGGCCTCATGGTTGTCATCCAGTAATATGTTCCTAGGTTTGATATTTCTAAAAACAATGGGTCTGGCAAATGCAGCATGAAGAAAAGCAACTGCGTTAGCCATATCCATTGCAATTTTTGACCGTGGAATCCATAGCAAAGGCCGACAACGGGCTTCCTTAGAGCCCCATAGGCAATCATCAAGTGTCCATTCGCCAACATATTCGAAAACTACAATAGGAGTCTGAGTCTCCAAGCAGCAGCCTAACAACTTCACAAAACTTTTTTGTACACTCATTTTTGATGAATAGACAATGTCATTGAAACATTCTTCGTACTCTCTATCGCCATCCTCAAATTTCTTAACAGAAACAGGTCTGCCTTGCAAAAAACCCTTGTACAATTTATAGCCTGCATCCCTGGTCAACAGTTTCTGCGGATCATAGTTGTTCGTTGCTTTCTCGAGCTCTGTGGCAGAGAAACGACGAATAGAATTGCATTTTCCATCACAAATGTCAACTAGCTTCTCCAACAATATGCTTCCATTCCTTATGAATGCAGTTTCCCTGTTTACTTTCTCATCCTTCTTGGTCTCCCAACAAGTAGTCATGCCACCAATTCTGTTCATTAAACTCGGAATTCACATTAAGTTCTAACACCAAATGAATCATATATAGGCCATACTTGTGTAACAAAACATTTCAAAATCAACTGTAACATTATCTGTTTACTGATAGGAAGAATTGCTTTCTCTAGCTGTGTATTTCAATTTTGTGATGCATGAATCTTTTCATATCGCTAATGGTAGGATTTGATGCAAGATTCCTTACATGTTAGGTCCTTGTGGTGATTTACAGTGCTAAAATGGCAATCACGTCAAATTCTTCCTTCTGAGCCTCATAGATCCGGAAATCAGTAGCAGAGAATGAGTTACAGAAAAATAAGGTCATTGATTTTAAAGATCCATGTCACTATCCGGTTCAGAAATTTGCATAATACACATTCCATAATGGCCAAATCAATATATCTATAATTAATATTGCACAAGATAATCAGAGGAGAAGATGAAAAAAATCCCTAATTTCCACAAAAACTCTCTAAACCAGTTGGATTCATGGCAAGTAAATTAATATGCAAAAAACACAAAGGATAAAGCAGGTGTACCTGTAAAGAGCTCGTGCACACCAGCCACCAGGAACCCCACTTCGCTTTAGATTCAACTTTCTGGGGAAAGATAATAAAGGTGAGAAATGATAAGGGCTGACTCTTTCAAGCACTAGTATGGCAGAGGAAATTTCATCTCAAAGAAGTTTACTTTGACTTTCATCCCTTAGCCCTAATTGTTTAATCCAGACCTGCAATGGGAGAACATTTGTTTAATCCAGACCTAATTGTTTAATCTAGACTTCCAACCGGATAAGTTTTCACCATTCTGGGGTCCATTATAAACATAATTTTTCTCATTGAAAAAACCTGTCATCGTGGTGTCAGGTGCAGCATATACATGGGTCCCTTTCATCTCATTAATCATTACATCAGGCTCACCTTCCGGGTAGCTATAGAGAGCGAAAAATCCATCAGTTTGGGAACATAATTCTCATCTGATATAATTTTTGAAGGTTTTATATCCCGGTTTACATAGAGCCTGGAAAGTGCGGTGTGGAGATAAGCAAGCGCGATAGCAATATCCACTGCGATTACATGATGGATGCCTAATACGGAGGTCTGAAATATCCAAACTAGAGAATCCACTTACAGGAAATTTAGAAATTCATGATCATCACTTAGCAATATGTTTTGTTGAACTAGCATGATTTTGCCCCCCATTTCCAATGGTGTTCCAAACTCGAACAGGGCATTATTTCTTTGTGGTTCCAACTTTTGCATCAGTGATTCTGAAGTTGTCACATGTGTAATCTACAAACTAGCAATCCCTGTTCATACCAGGAAAGCAGTGACAAAGAAACACAAAAATGTTGATATCTACAACCAACGAGACACCAAATCATCTCAGATATTGAACAGCAGAACCTTAATTTTCATTTGAAACTGGCGAAAGAGACATAAAGTGATCAAATCACATGCAATCTGTCCAAAAAAGAGTGAAGGTGATAGAGTGGTGCGCCTCTGATTACAAAGTAGCAATCTCTGTTCATACCAGGTAAGCTGTTTCCTATTTCATTATCGATCTCTTTTTTTACGATGAGATAAATCAATGGAGAACATTTCTGTACCTGCTAGTATCCTTTTCATGAAGGTCAGCTAACCAGGAGAATCCACAGACCGTTCTACCCTCCTCTCTATGCATTTTATCAGATCTCATGGCTACATAAACAGTCCCAAGGTTTAGGATTCAGGGATCTATTCAACTCTTTTTCTCTCTATTTTCTTTCAATTTGGCACCATTATTGTCTGTTCACGCATAACTCCTTAATTAATTGGTTACTGCGATCTCATCTATCCATTATTTAATAATTGATAGCTTATTCTTGAGGCTCAGTACACAATTGTGACTGCAAAATATCTCTTAGCTTATTCAAGTGTTTTATGTCAATTTAGAAAGCTTACTCGGAAGTCCACCACGTATAAAATCATCAAACCCACTTTCATACCTTTTTTGTGTTCCAAACCTACAAAATCAACCCACTTTCCGTTTAGCTTTCATACCTTTTTCCTAATTTTCGTATTTCTATTATTAATTTCATATTTCTATTATTTATTTCATATTTCTAGGTTATATTACTTCCTAGTTTAGCTTTTCGTCAACCATGACAGGCTACTTATATTATTTTTGTAGAATTCTGAATATCATTATCGTATTATTCTTCTGAATCATTCAGGCTAGTGATTAGCGTCCTTTTTTTCATTATACGCTTTGTTTACTGCCCAAAAGTTTGCATCTAAGTACATAAAATATGGTCAATTACCGGGACACTCTATAACCAACTCTTCGTAAGCATAACATGCCAATCGGTTTTTCTTAAAACCAAGAAACAAGCAGGCAGCTCATAGGCAAAAGAAACAATCGAAAATGCTTTTCAGGGATGACAAAGGAGATCGAAACTTCTTTTTTTTTCCTAATAACTCTCAATCAATACTAACAAAAGGCAAAGTCAATCTAGATATCCACAAAACTAGTTAAGAAGAAATCGTATTATCATGTAATAACCCAAAATATTGGTCAGACCATGCCGACGAAAATAACAGATCAATCTGCCGACAATAATAATAAATTGATATGAAAGCCGTCAACATTAGCTATTATTTATGGTAGGATGAACGTCAGAGTCAGGCTTAGTAAACTATACATCTCACCAAATACCACCATCGAGAAGACTAAGACAAAGGAAAGACCGAAGATGACGTCAGCAGAGCAGATAACCACTCTTCTGCTGTCCAATAGCTTCCCTCTTGAAGAGTCATGTTGGCACATTTTGACAACATTTCCTACATATCGTGGAAGCATAGCCATACAGCAATCAAACATTCATATCTACGAAATGGATAGGAAAAAAAGACAAAAGAAACAGACACTCAAGATGGGCAATAGTAAATTTAGATTGTTGCAGAAAATAAGATATGCTTATTAATTTTTTTCTGCCCCTTCTAGGAATAGCTCCTTCAGAGAAAATTGACAATAAAAGGAAGGCCAGAAATACAGATCGAGTTCATCAAGTGATATAAAAAAAGATCATTTAGAAGTTTACCACACCTGATAAAAATCTGTAGCAAAGCTGCAGTTCTCAGGTCTTTGCTTTTCCACCAATTTGTCCAATATGTCATAAACCAATTGCTGTTTGACAACCTGCATAAGGAGCCAGAAAGAGAAAGCCGTAAATGGACTAACATTTAATGCCTCTCCAATTTGATTCACCATCAGTGTTGCAGTTTGCAAACTAGTGTGATATTTCACCCACAAAGTGATTTCAGCACGCAGAAATTTGTTGACCAATGTTTACTTATCAGAATAATACTGAGTTTTAGATTAATAGAACAGCTTTCGCTGCATGCTAGCTTGCCAGTTACAAAATTATACTCAATTCAAGTCAGGTTTACTTCAAATATTTTATATTAACTTAGACATCCAAGTATTTTTGCAAGTAACCTGCCAGGATTATTTGTCAATAAGTTCAATTCCAAATAAATTTTATTACAAGACGAGATAACGTATTCATTACAGGAAGTAATTGGTAGCATCAGTCAATGGAAAAGGTACGCATGATCATCCTTGTTGCTGACGGCAAGAAATCGCAGACTGATGTATTTTCCTGAGTTCCTTTGAAACATCAATCATTGATGGTCTATCTTCTTCTCTTAAAGAGATGCATCTCAGGGCAAGTGCTGCAAAAGCCTGGAATTGCTGCTCTTTTCCTGGCCAAGCCCCCTCGGCAATGATAGTGGAATCTATGATCTTGTTTAGCCTATCATCTTCAACGCATTTTTTCACATGATGCAGTAAGAGAATTTCCTCTGCAGGACGAGAACGATCATGCAACGTTTGTCCAGACAAAAGCATAAGTAGGATTACACCGAAGTTGAAAACATCTAGCTTCTCATTGAAATTACCAGTGATCACGTACTCGGGTGCGATGAGTCCTAATGTCCCTTTAACTACATCACTTACATGAGATTCACCTTTAGGAATCGATATAGAGTACGAGAAATCTGACAATTTGGCCTCATGGTTGTCATCCAGTAAGATGCTCGTAGGTTTCATATTTCTATAAACAATGGGTTTGGCAAATGCAGCATGAAGAAAAGCAACTGCATTAGCCATATCCATTGCAATTTTTGACCTTGCACTCCATAGCAAAGGCCGACAATGGGCTTCCTCAGAGCCCCACAGGCAATCATGAAGTGTCCATTCTCCAACATATTCGAAAACTATAATAGGAATCTGAGTCTCCAAGCAGCAGCCTAACAACTTCACAAAACTTTTGTGTGCACTCATTTTTGATGCATAGACAATGTCATTGAAACAATATTCGTACTCTTTATCGCCATCCTTAAATTTCTTAACAGAAACAGCTCTGCCTTGCAAAAAACCCTTGTACAATTTATAGAATGAATCCTCGGTCAACAGTTTCTGCGGATCATAGTTGTTCGTTGCTTTCTTGAGCTCTGTGGCAGAGAAACGACGAATAGAATTGCATTTTCCATCACAAATGTCAACTAGTTTCTCCAACAATTTGCTTCCATTCCTTATGAATGCAGTTTCCTTGTTTACTTTCTTATCATTCTTGGTCCCCCAACAAGTAGTCATGCCACCAATTCTGTTCATTAAACTGGAATTCACATTAAGTTCTAACACCAAATGAATCATATATAGGCTATGCTTGTATAAGAAAACATTTCAAAATCAACTGTAACATTTTCTGGCTACTGATAGGAAAAATTGCTTTCTCTAGCTGTGTATTTCAATTTTGTGATGCATGAATCTTTTCATATCGCTAATGGTAGGATTTGATGCAAGATTCCTACATGTTAGGTCCTTGTGGTGATTTACAATGCTAAAATGGCAATCTTCCGTCAAATTCCTCCTTCCGAGTGAATTAATATGCAAAAAACACAAAGGATAAAGCAGGTGTACCTGTAAGGAGCTCGTGCAGACAGAGAGGAAACGGGAGAGGTTCAACTCTCCAGGCAAAGATAATAAAGGTGAGAAATGATAAGGGTTGACTCGGGTCAAGCACTCGTATGGCAGAGGAAATTTCATCTCAAAGACTTGGGCAGTTTACTTTGACTTTCATCCCTAAGTCCTACCCGCGTGCAATGCTGGACTTTTTGGATATAACAGATCAATTGATTATTGTACATGTTTATGTTTTTATTGATTAATTAAATTATCATATATAAAATCCATTTCAAATGGGTTATGTATTTGATTGAATATTATTATTGTTCGAAATGTCTGGATAATTATTTACACAGTAAATTATTTATATACATCAAAATGCAGGGCAGGTAACTTGTATATTTTTTTATTGTAATTAATCTGGCCAATTTTAAAGATAAGCGAGCGTTCACGTATATATTCTACTGGGAAAACCTGCAAATTAAAGGCATCATGGCCTAAGACTTCAATAAGCTTATACAAGAGGAGAACAATTATGTGCATTCAAAACAAAGTCAAGGCAAAATATGCTGCTTCACTTCATCAAGATGATTGATGTGTATATAATTAAGTTATAATCAATTAGGTGTTTGTGTTCAAAAAATTCAAATGTCCTTGTCACATTCTTTTTTGAGTCCCGGATCAATCTTAAGCAAGTTTGTCGGTGTTTTGTTTTTCAATTGAAATGAAATGTTTCAGTTTCAAAACATTTCGATTAAGTTTGTTAAAATCGTGATTTTGGCACGACACGAAATTGACATTTGAACTTAGATCGTAAAATCGTAAGTAAAATATTTTTGTACAAAAATTGTAAAATTATATGTAAAATATTTCCGTACAAAAATTGTAAAATTATATGTAAAATATTTTCGAATATATTAGAACACAATTTCACCAGAAAAACATACTTAGTTATAAATAGTCTTTTTTTTTAAAAAAAAAAAAAATGCTCATCACTTATTTTAAATAGATTTTTGATATATTTATAATATTTTTTCTCCTTATGATATTATTTTAATATATATTTTTTAGAATTTTCTTTTAAGAACATGTTAATTTTTTTTTTGCAATAAAAAATATTAGAACTACTGAACTTGCATAAATGCTCATCGGGAGAAGAGAAACAGGATTTCGTGAGAAGAGAAATGGGACTTTATTAGAATCGTAAAATCGGACTGATCCGGTTTTATTTTACAATTTTATCTGATTTTTTTGAGTCAGATCCGATCTTAACAGGGTTCAATTTCTCTATCCGATTTTACCAAATTTGTTCTTTTGACACGTAAAATTGTATAATTTGACAACAATGGTTCTGGCGCTCCGTTTCGGGGTTATACTGTTTATGTGTGTGTGTGTGTGTGTGTGTATATATATATATATATATATAATTAAATATATTAATTCAAAAAAAAAATTAGTTCAAATCCGAAAAAAAAATTATTTAGAATTGTGCAATTAAATTTCAAGCATAGTAAAAAAATGAGAGTTGAACTAATATAACTCAACAGTCTTGATGAGTTCAAATATAACATGAAAAATTGATAAAAATATAGTTTAATAAAAAAATCATGCTGACATCTTAAAAAAATATTGAAACAACGATATATTAAATCAACTCGGGTCAACCTAGGTTAACCTTTCAAATGTGTGACCTCCGTTATAAGACCATGATAACTTTAAATAAATCAAATCAAATTATAAAGTTCAATTCATAATAAACTCGTTGTTAAATAATGAAATTGAGAAAAAAAATCTTAAAAAAGACACAATAAAATGATTTTTCTGAACAAAATTATGAACATGTATATTATTACGAGAATGTCATCATCAATCTTGCAAGATCATTACATTCTCTGATTGCTCTGAAATTTTAACATAATATATATAAATATGTCAAGAGACTCCTCATAAAATTTTATCTCAATCTAACGGTCATATTAAAAGATATGACTGATATCATAAAATTAGTCATTATTTA
Organism: Salix purpurea; assembly: GCA_027405865.1. Lineage (NCBI taxonomy): Eukaryota > Viridiplantae > Streptophyta > Magnoliopsida > Malpighiales > Salicaceae > Salix > Salix purpurea. The sequence continues at coordinate 22,365,872 of CM050333.1, forward strand.
AAAAAAATATTATTTGGACGAAACGGAACATAACTGAGATTTTCCTGACATAAGATGAAATTTTAAACGAGATAAAAGCGGTATTTTAAACGAGATAAAAGCGGTACGCCTCTAATTCCAAGTATCTCCCAAACTGCTAGTATCCTTTTCATGAAGAACAGCTAGCCAGGAGAATCCACAGACCGTTCTACCCTCCTCTGTATGCATTTTATAAGAGCTCATGGCTACATAAACATTCCCAAGGTCTAGGATTCAGGGATCTCTTCAACACTTTTTCTCTCTATTTTCTTTCAATTTGGCACCATTATCGTCCTTTCACGCATAATTCCTTAATTAATTGGTTATTGTCATCTATCCATTATTTAATAATTGATAGGTTATTAAATAATCTATTCCGCGTTTAATTTAGAAGGGCGTAAAGCCCCGATCTTTACCAAAAAAAAAATAATAATAATTGATAGGTTATTCTTGAAGCTTAGTGCACAATTGTGACTTATTCAAGTGTTTTATGTCAATTTAGAAAGCTTACTCGGAAGTCCACCACGTGTAAAATCATCAAATCCACTCCAAAAAACCACTTTCAAACCTTTCTTGTATTTAAAAAATGAATGTCAGCATGAAGGAGAGTATGTATGGAAGTATAAGAAAATATATATGTGTTAGACGCATTCCATATGTTTTTTTTTGCTGGAGTAGGAAAAAAAGATAAAGAAAGGTAGAGCGTGAAGAAGGAGAAGAGATCTGATCTTTCTTCGATCTCTCTTCACTCCTTTTCTTCTGACAACTCGCAATCATTTTTCTCTTTATTAAAAAAATATCCTAAATATATTAACCTGCCAGGATTATTTGTCAATAAGTTCAATTCCAAATAAATTTTATGACAAGACGAGATAACGTATTCATTACAGGAAGTAACTGGTAGTATCAGTTAAAGGAAAAGGTACACATGATCATCCTTGTTGCTGACGGCAAGATATCGCAGACCGATGCATTTTCCTGAGTTCCTTTGAAACATCAATCATTGATGGTCTATCTTCTTCTACTTCAGAGGTGCATCTCAGGGCAAGTGCTGTAAAAGCCTGCAATTGCTGCTCCTTTCCTGGCCAAGCCCCCTCGGCAATGATAGTGGAATCTATGACCTCGTTTAGCCTATCATCTTCAATGCATTTTTCCACGTGATTCTGTAAGAAAATCTCATCTTCAGGACGAGAATAATCAGCCAACTTTTGTCCAGACAAAAGCATAAGTAGGAATCCACCGAAGTTGAAAACATCTTGCTTCTCATTGAAATCACCAGTGGTCCAGTACTCGGGTGCGATGAGTCCTGGTGCCCCTATAATATCTACATCCCTTACATGAGAGTCATCTTCAGGAATCGATATAGCATACGAGAAATCTGACAGTTTGGCCTCATGGTTGTCATCCAGTAAGATGTTCAGAGGTTTGATATTTCTAAAAACAATGGGTCTGGCAAATGCAGCATGAAGAAAAGCAACTGCACTTCACAAAACTTTTGTGTACACTCATTTTAGATGAATAGACAATGTCATTGAAACATTGTTCGTAATGTTGATCGTCATCAAATTTCTTAACAGAAACAGGTCTGCCTTGCAAAAAACCCTTGTACAATTCATTGCCTAAATCGTAGGTCAACAGTTTCCGCAGATCATAGTTGTTCGTTGCTTTCTCGAGCTCTGTGGCAGAGAAACGACGAATAGAATTGCATTTCCCATCACAAATGTTAACTAGCTTGTCCAACAATTTGCTTCCATTCCTTATGAATGCAGTTTCCTCATTTACTTTCTTATCCTTCTTGGTCCCCCAACAAGTAGTCATGCCACCAATTCTGTTCATTAAACTCGGAATTCACATTAAGTTCTAACACCAAATGAATCATATATAGGCTATACTTGTATAAGAAAACATTTCAAAATCAACTGTAACATTTTCTGGCTACTGATAGGAAAAATTGCTTTCTCTAGCTGTGTATTTCAATTTTGTGATGCATGGATCTTTTCATATCGCTAATGGTATGATTTGATGCAAGATTCCTACATGTTAGGTCCTTGTGGTGATTTACAATGCTAAAACGGCAATCTGCCGTCAAATTCTTCCTTCTGAGCCTGATAGATCCGGAAATCAGTAGCAGAGAATGAGTTACAGAAAAATAAGGTCATTGATTTTCAAGATCCATGTCACTATCCGATTCAGAAATTTGCATAATACACTTTCCATAATGGCCAAATTCATATATATCTATAATTGATATTGCATAAGATAATCAGAGGAGAAGATGAAAAAAATCCTAATCTTCCACAAAAACTCTCTAAACCAATTGAATTCATGACAAGTGAATTAATATGCAAAAAACACAAAAGGATAAAGCAGGTGTACCTGTAAAGAGCTCGTACACACCAGACTTGAAGTGTGTTGGCCGTAGGGAAGAATAAGCCTTGATCTGGGGATGATTTGATGTAGCGGAGAATACGAACAACAGCATTATAATGTGGTTGTCTTGGCTGATGCATAAATTGGCTCAAAAGGTTTACAAAAAACACAATGTCGGGACGAGTGATGGTGAGGTATAACAAACGGCCAACTAATCGCCGAAAGGAGCTGGGATTACAGAGAAGGTCACCATCAGTATTATTGAGCTTGAGATGTTGTTCCATGGGAAAGGAAGCAGGACGGGCACCAGTATGACCACTATCAGTGAGGATGTCGAGGGCATATTTACGTTGATTGAGAAATATGCCAGCGGGAGAGTGAGCAACTTCTAAGCCAAGGAAGTACTTTAATGTGCCAAGGTCCTTGAGTTTAAATTGTTGAGCAAGCATGACTTTGAAATTATTGATATCAGCAAGGTCGTTGCCTGCCAAGAGAATATCATCAACATAAATTAGTATGAGAGTAAAAGATTGCCCTCGAAGGCGTGTGAAGAGAGAGTGATCGGCTTGTGATTGAGTGAAGCCTGCAGTGAGTAAAACAGATGATAATTTAGAGAACCAATTTCGAGAGGCCTGTTTGAGGCCGTAAATTGATTTGTGAAGGTGACAGGCACGAGTCTCCCCCTGTGCGCAATAACCTGGTGGGGGAAGCATATAAACATCTTCATCAAGATCACCATGGAGAAAAGCATTGTTGACATCTAGCTGAAAAAGATGCCAACGTGGCAGCCACTGCAAGAACACATCTCACGGTAACAAGTTTAGCAACAGGAGCAAAAGTATCATGATAATCCAAACCTTCTATTTGGGTGTATCCCTTGGCCACTAAGCGGGCTTTGTGCCGTTCTATGGAGCCATCAGCTCGAAATTTTGTTTTAAACACCCACTTACAACCAATTGGTGTTTTTCCAGAGGGAATGGGTTGAAGAGTCCAAGTGTTGTTTGCTTCTAGAGCTTGGATTTCAGCTGTCATGGCATCACGCCAATGAGAATGACGTACAGCTTGGGAATATGATGTAGGATCAATATGTTGAGATATAGCGGAAAGAAAAGCAAGATGTTTATTATTGAAGTGATGATAAGATAAAAAAGAAGAGAGACAGTGAGCTGTATTGTGGAAGATCTTGAAACGTGTGAAGCCGTGGAGGACGGTGTAAAAGAAGAGCAAAGGTAATCATTCAAGTAGGTGGGGCGAGTGACTGCTCGTTTTGGTCTTAAAGGGATTGGTGAGATGGATAATGTGGGAGAAGGTTCTTGGGAGGGTTGCAGAGAAGGGGACGAGTCAGGTTGTGTGGATAAGTTGTGGGAGGGATTTTCATGGATGGGAAGGGGAAGAACAATAGGTGGTGTAGGGTTGACAGGTTTGAGGTGATAAGGAAAAACATTTTCTTCAAACATAACATCGCGGGAGATAAGAATTTTTTTATTTTCAAGATCATAAACACGGTAAGCCTTATGATGTGTGGGATATCCTAAAAAAATACATCGTATAGCACGAGGAGAAAACTTATCACGATGTTGACGAGTGGTTTGGGCATAACACAAACATCCAAAAACTCGTAAATGCGTATATGAAGGTGGTTTGTTAAAAAGAAGCTCATAAGGAGACTTGTGATTAAGGCTGGGGGAAGGAGTGCGATTAATTAAATAAGTGGCAGTGAGAATGCATTCACCCCAAAAGGAAATGGGAAGGTTGGCTTGAAATCGTAAACATCGTGCCACATTAAGAAGGTGGCGATGCTTACGTTCAGCAACGCCATTTTGCTGAGGTGTATCGACACATGTGCGCTCATGAAAAATGCCGTTTTCATGAAAGAAATTTTGAATTTTATTAGATAGAAATTCTTGACCATTATCAGTGCGTATATGCTTAATGGTACAATTAAATTGATTTTTAACCATTGAAAAAAAATTTGTAAGACAATGAAAAGTGTCAGATTTCATATGCATTAGGTAAACCCATGTAGTGCGTGAGTAATCATCCACGATGGTTAAAAAATAATGAGCACCTGAAAGTGAAGCTGTAGGATAACCACCCCATATATCACAATAAATTTGATTAAAACAAAATGTGCTTTTATTGATATTTAAAAGAAAAGGTAATCGAGTGTGTTTTGCTCTAGCACAAACATCACAAGAGAAATGTGTTTTATTAATGTTTAAATTTTTTGGAATATTTGAAATAGAAGGGTGGCCAAGACGTTGATGCCAAAGGGTAGAACTAGGAGTGCATTGAGAGTGAAAAGCGGAAGGGGAAAAGGATTTATAGTAGTAAAGTCCATCCCGTACTTCACCCCTTCCAATCAGCTTCCTCGTTGATAGGTCCTGAAACACACAAAAGTCAGAAAAAAATATGGCGACACAATTAAGAGCTTTAGTGATTTTGCTAATGGATAATAAATTAAATTTAAATGAAGGCACATATAAAACATTGGAAAGAGTAATATTCGGGGAAATGTGTAATGTGCCGGTATGAGTGATGGAGATAATGTCACCATTCGGAAGTGTAACAGGACATGATTAAGAGTTTGAGTATTATCAAGGGATGATAAATTTGAAGTCATGTGATCAGAGGCTCCTGAATCAATAATCCATTCATGGTTAGAAAACAAGGCAGAATTACAAGAGATGAGATTACCAGCAAAATTGGCCGAACTAGTGTTCGGTGTTGACAAAAAATCCAAAAGCCGATTGTACTAGTCATTTGTGAGCCCCGGAATAGGAATTTCAGAATTTGAAGGACCTGTGGCATTATTGGCAGCCTTGGAAGGGTTAGAAAACTTACTAATTGTTCCATGAGATTGGGTTTTATTTCCAGGAAAACCATTTAATTTGTAGCAATTGGCTCTCCAGTGACCATCACGGTCACAATAGTCGCACTTTGGGCGACCACACCCTCGTCCTTTGCTGTCAAAACAGTGGGCGAAATTGCGAGGTGCTGCCATGGCAGTATGTTCAATAGAAGCAGCTGGGATATGAAGCAATCGTTGCTTCTCCTCTTGATGCAGAATAGAATACACTTTGTTAACATTTGGCAACGGATCCATGGCTAGGATTTGGCTTCGAATCGAAGCATATGAATCATGCAAACCCATTAGAAATTGGAACACCCTTTCGGTGTCGTGCATATGGGTTAGTTCTTTCAAGACACCACATGTGCACTGGGGTGTGAGAGTAAGCATGGAGAGTTCATCCCAGAAGCCTTTTATGGTCGTGAAATATGCAGAGATGTTCATGGAACCTTGGGTCAAGGTGGCAATATCGCGTTTCAGTTTGTAGATCCTTGGGTTGTTGCTTTGGGAGAAGCGATCCTCAAGATCAAGCCATACATCACGGGGGCAATCGTGATAAATCAAGCTGTTGACAATGATTTTATCAATGGAATTGAGGATCCACGATAAAACCATGTCACTGCAACGTTCCCACAGTTGGGTTTCACTTGCTGAGGTTGTTGGCTTGGAGAGGGTGCCATCGATGAAGCTTAATTTGTTCTTTGCATTCAATGCCATTTTCATGGCTCTCTTCCAAGTAGGGTAATTGTCCCCATTAAGAAGAGTAGAGACTAAGATAGCACCTGGGTGATCTGCAGAGTGAAGAAAATATGGTGAAGATATATTCTGAGTTGATGGTGGTGTTGCAGAGATTTCTGCTGAGATTGGGTTGTCTGCCATGGTTGAAAAAGGAGAGAAAAAAATCAAAATGATATGCAGTAAACCTGCTCTGATACCATGTTAGAACTTAGAGATTGATTGAAGATGGACACGGCAAGACCAGATGAATAAAAGAGGAACAGAGGAAGACGCAGTGTGTGGAAAATGGAAGTTGATTTCCTTGTATATTTCTTTACATATTACATCGTATATATAAAGAAAAAGGAATGTACAGGATCCGAAGATCAATGCTGAAAATCATTATACAATCAATATGGAATCCCTAAACTATTTCCAGAATGTAATTCTGTACAATTAAAATGGAATGTTGCCGTTGGCAACTATGTATGGAAAGTTACCGTTAATATTTATGTAGGATGAAAGTCAGAGTCAGGCTTAGTAAACTATACATCTCACCACATACCACCATCGAGAAGACTAAGACAAAGGAAAAACCGAAGATGACGTCAACAGAGCAGATAACCACTCTTCTGTTGTCCAATAGCTTCCCTCTTGAAGAGTCATGTTGGCACATTTTGACAACATTTCCTACATATGGTCGAAGCATAGGTAAATTTAGAAACACAAAATGGATAGGAAAAACACAAAAGAAACAGACACTCAAGATGGGCAATAGTAAATTTAGATTGTTGCAGAAAATAAGATATGCTTATTAATTTTTTTCTGCCCCTTCCAGAAATAGTTCCTTCAGAGAAAATTGACAGTAAAAGGAAGGCCAGAAATACAGATCGAGTTCATACAAGTGATATAAAGAAAGATCTTTTTGAAGTTTACCACACCTGATAAAAATCTGTAACAAAGCTGCAGTTCTCAGGTCTTTGCTTTTCCACCAATTTGTCCAATATGTCATAAACCAATTGTTGTTTGACAACCTGCATAAGGAACCAGAAAGAGAAAGCCGTAAATGGACTAACATTTAATGCCTGTCCAGTTTGATTCACCATCAGTGTTGCAGTTTGCAAACTAGTGTGATATTTCACCCACAAAGTGATTTCAGCACGCAGAAATTTGTTGACCAATGTTTACTTATCAGAATAATACAGAGTTTTAGATTAATAGAACAGCTTTCGCTGCATGCTAGCTTGCCAGTAACAAAATTATACTCAATTCAAGTCAGGTTTACTTCAAATATTTTATATTAACTTAGACATCCAAGTATTTTTGCAAGTAACCTGCCAGGATTATTTGTCAATAAGTTCAATTCCAAATAAATTTTATTACAAGACGAGATAACGTATTCATTACAGGAAGTAATTGGTAGCATCAGTCAATGGAAAAGGTACGCATGATCATCCTTGTTGCTGACGGCAAGAAATCGCAGACCGATGTATTTTCCTGAGTTCCTTTGAAACATCAATCATTGATGGTCTATCTTCTTCTTTTAAAGAGATGCATCTCAGGGCAAGTGCTGCAAAAGCCTTTAATTGCTGCTCTTTTCCTGGCCAAGCCCCCTCGGCAATGATAGTGGAATCTATGATCTTGTTTAGCCTATCATCTGCAACGCATTTTTTCACATGATGCAGTAAGAGAAATTCCTCTGCAGGACGAGAACGATCATACAACGTTTGTCCAGACAAAAGCATAAGTAGGATTACACCGAAGTTGAAAACATCTAGCTTCTCATTGAAATTACCAGTGATCACGTACTCGGGTGCGATGAGTCCTAATGTCCCTTTAACTACATCACTTACATGAGATTCACCTTTAGGAATCGATATAGAGTACGAGAAATCTGACAATTTGGCCTCATGGTTGTCATCCAGTAAGATGTTCGTAGGTTTCATATTTCTATAAACAATGGGTGTGGCAAATGCAGCATGAAGAAAAGCAACTGCATTAGCCATATCCATTGCAATTTTTGACCTTGGAATCCATAGCAAAGGCCGACAACGGGCTTCCTCAGAGCCCCATAGGCAATCACTAAGTGTCCGATTGCCAACATATTCGAAAACTAGAATAGGAATCTGAGTCTCCAAGCAGCAGCCTAGCAACTTCACAAAACTTTTGAGTGCACTCATTTTTGATGCATAGACAATGTCATTGAAACAATATTCGTACTCTTTATCGCCATCCTTAAATTTCTTAACAGAAACAGCTCTGCCTTGCAAAAAACCCTTGTACAATTTATAGAATGAATCCGTGGTCAACAGTTTCCGCGGATCATAGTTGTTCGTTGCTTTCTTGAGCTCTGTGGCAGAGAAACGACGAATAGAATTGCATTTTCCATCACAAATGTCAACTAGTTTCTCCAATAATTTGCTTCCATTCCTTATGAATGCTGTTTCCTTGTTTACTTTCTTATCCTTCTTGGTCTCCCAACAAGTAGTCATGCCACCAATTCTGTTCATTAAACTCGGAATTCACATTAAGTTCTAACACCAAATGAATCATATATAGGCTATACTTGTATAAGGAAACATTTCAAAATTTACTGTAATATTTTCTGATATATTTGCAGCCTAACATTTTCAGAAATTTGCATAATACACTTTCCATAATGGCCAAATTAATATATCTATAATTGATATTGCATAAGATAATCAGGGAGAAGATGAAAAAATTCCCTAATCTTCCACAAATACTCTGTAAACCAATTGAATTCATGGCAAGTGAATTAATATGCAAAAAACACCAAGGATAAAGCAGGTGTACCTGTAAAGAGCTCGTGCACAACAGCCACCAGGAACCCCACTTGGCTTTAGATTCAACTTTCTGGGCAAAGATAATAAAGGTGAGAAATGATAAGGGCTGACTCTTTCAAGCACTAGTATGGCGGAGGAAATTTCATCTCAAAGACTTGGGCAGTTTACTTTGACTTTTATCCCTTAGCCCTAACGAGTTTCCTTAACCGCGTTATGCTGGAATTTTTTGATATAACAAATTAATTGATTATTATATATATTTTTATTGATTAACTAAATATTTAATTAGTTAAATTATTATTGATAAATTTAGTTATTGTTCAAAATGTTTGAATAATTATTTAATCGATAAATTATCTATGTACATCAAAGTATCAAAGTACAGGGCAATCAACTCCTATATTTTTTCTGGTAAATAATCTGACCAATTTTCAAGATAAGCGAGCGATCACATATATATTCTACTGAGAAAACCTACAAATTAAAGACATCATGGCCTGAGACTTCAATAAGCTATGCACGAGGAACAGTTATGTGCTTTCAAAACAAAGTCAAGGCAAAATATGCTGCTTCACTTCATCAAGATGATTGATGCGTGTATAATTAAGTTAAAATCAATTAGGTGTTTGTGTAAAAAAAATCAAATGTCCTTGTCACATTCTTTTTTGAGACCTGGATCAATCTTAACAAGGTTGTCAATTCCATTTCGGTTTCGGTTGGTGCTTCTTTGAAACATAATGTTTCAGTGTTAAAGTATTTTGGCGCTCCATTTCAGGGTTATATATATATATTAATTCAAAAAATATAGTTCAAATACAAAAACAAAATTATTTAGAATTGTGCAATTTAAATTTCAAACATAGTAAAAAAAAAGAGAGTTAAACTGATATAACTCGGCCGACTTGATGAGTTCAAAGATAACATGAAAAATTGATAAAAATATAGTTAATTAAAAAAAAATTGAGTTAACATCTTAAAACAACATTGAAACAACGATATATTAAATTAACTTGGGTCAACCTAGGTTAACCTTTCAAATGTGTGACCTCAGTTATAAGACCATGATCGCATTATATAAAGCAAATCAAATCAAATTATAAAGTTAAATTCGTAAGAACTTGTTGTTGAATAATGAAATTGAGAAAAATTTAATCTAAAAAAAGACATAATAAAATGATTTTTTTTGAACAAAATTATGAACATGTATAATATTACGAGAATATCATCATCAATCTTGCAAGGTCGTTACATACTCTGATTGCTCTGAAATTTTAACATAATATACATAAATATGTCAAGAGACTCCTCGTAAAATTTCATCTCAATCTAACGGTCGGATTAAGAGATATGATTGATATTGTAAAATTATTCATTATTTAAAAAAAAACATTATTTGGCTAGAATGGAACAGGCGAACGAAACTGAAACCGGAACGTCCCGACTGGAATTCGGGCAGAATTTCCAGAACAGACCAAAATTTTAAATGAAGTAAAAACTGCACTTTTATCTTCTTTTTTTAGCTGGTACGAAATGTTTCGGCTGTTTTGGCCGAAACGGAATGAGATCGTCAGCCCTCCTCTTAAGAACAAAGCAATTAATAGACAAAAGAATTGATTGAAAATATATCCATGGATAACAAAGGAGAGAACCTTCATTCAATTGATACTACCATATAATAGAGAAAACATATAATCAATCTAGATGTCCACGAGCTAGCAACGAGAAATAACAGGTTGATAAATTTGTCTGTTCTTTTCCCACTTCAATCATCATTGGCCTACCGTCTGAAGTGGTATCGGTGCATCAAGATCTATGAAAGCTTTCAACTGTTTCTCTTTCTGAAGCCATGGTCTCTCTGCCACAATTACAGGATCCAGTCTCTCCTCAGATCTGTTCTCCAAAACTTGTTCCAGCAGGCAACGTGCCAAATGAAGATAGATTCCAGCTCCATTGTGGGATTCGTAACATCATGCCTGTCCAGTCAAAATCTGGACTAAAACTATAAACATCATTTATTTTTATAACTAGGATGTCCGGGTCAGCTTACGCGCACCGCGACCAATCCCCGAACACACTGAAAAACCTGCAAGCCCAGTAAATAGATAAGGCACCACGAGAGTGACAAACATACATAAAAAGGATAGAACCCGGGTGCAGAGAAAGGGAACAAGTCCCTTCCCCTGCTAGGCCACGACCTCAGGTGCTATAAACATCATTTTTCTCATTGAAAAAACCTGTCATCGTGGTGATAGGTGCAACATATACATGGGTCTCTTTCATTTCATTAATCATTACATCAGGCTCACCTTCCGGGTAGCTATAGAGAGCGAAAAATCTATCAGTTTGGGAACATAATTCTCTTCTGATATAATTTTTGAAGGTTTTATATCCCGGTTTACATAGAGCCTGGAAAGTGCGGTGTGGAGATAAGCAAGTACAATAGCAATATCCACTGCGATTACAGGATGGATGCCTAATACGGAGGTCTGAAATATCCAAACTAGAGAATCCCCTTATAGGAAATTTAAAAATTCATGATCATCAATTAGCAATATGTTTTGTTGAACTAGCATGATTTTGCCCCCCATTTCAAATGGTGTTCCAAACTCGAACAGGGCATTATTTCTCTTTGGTTCCAACTTTTGCATCAGTGATTCTGAAGTTGTTACATGTATAATCTACAAACTAGCAATCTCTGTTCATACCAGGTAAACAGTGACAAAGAAACAAAAAATGTTGATATCTACAACCAACGAGCCACCAAAATCATCTCAAATATCGAACAACAGAGCCTTAATTTTCCTTTGAAACTGGAGAAAGAGACATAAAGTGATCAAATCGCATCCAATCTATCCAAAAAAGAGTGAAGGTGATAATTTTCCTGTGCTTGTTGCTGTTGTCGTGTAAATGTGTCTAGAGAGCCCTCCAACTGGACACAAATTTAGAGATTGAAACTTAACAATCTCTTACTAGTCCATTTGTAATGATTTGCAACCATAAATCGTAATCTTAAACGTATCCCTCAATTATTCTCCATGATTCTTCAATAACTTCTGTCTAAATTGCAGATTTTATTCAGCACTGGCTCAATTGATGGTGAAGCATGTGACTACATATAATGTCACACTGGCTTTCCTTTTCTTTGCTGTTTCCTATTTCATTATCGATCTCTTTTGTTATGATGAGATAAATCAGTGGAGAACATTTCTGTAACTGCTAGTATCCTTTCCATGAAGAACAGCTAACCAGGAGAATCCACAGGCCAGTCTACCCTCCTCTGTATTCATTTTATCAGATCTCATGGCTACATAAACATTCCCAAGGTCTATTTTCTTTCAATTTGGCACCATTATTGTCCTTTCACGCATAATTCCTTAATTAATTGGTTATTGTCATCTATCCATTATTTAATGATTGATAGCTTATTCTTGAAGCTTAGTGCACAATTGTGACTTATTCAAGTGTTTTATGTGAATTTAGAAAGCTTACTCGGAAGTCCACCACGTATAAAATCATCTAAGCTCGTTTGAGATCAAATCCACTCCAAAAACCCACTTCCAAACCTTTTTTGTGTTCCAAACCTACAAAATCAACCCAGTTTTCGTTTAGTTTCTTTTCCTAATTTTCGTATTTCTATTATTTATTTCATATTTCTAGGTTATATTACTTCCTAGTTTAGCTTTTCGTCAACCATGACAGGCTACTTATATTATTTTTGTAGAATTCTGAATATCATTATCGTATTATTCTTCTGAATCATTCAGGCTAGTGATTAGCGTACTTTTTTTTCATTATACGCTTTGTTTACTGCCCAAAAGTTTGCATCTAAGTACATAAAATATGGTCAATTACCGGGACACTCTATAACCAACTCTTCATTTTTATCTTTTTTGGGGGCATATATGTATTTAACTATTTTCACAAAATATGAAATGCCCATGGCACCCCTCCCAGTCAGAACTGATTTTTGTCTTTTTCTAGGGACGAAATAGTTATTTTACTGTACAAAAAATATATATAAAAAAAAACCGGTGACCCGAACCGGACCGAAAATGCAATTACTGTGGAACTCCTCCATCCAGTAGCCGTTTTTTGTCTTTTTCGAGGGATAAAATCATTATTTTACTGTGCAACAAGAAAAAAAGTTAGTAACCAGTGAACCGAACGAACCGAACCGAACCGAAAACTGAGTAACACTATAGTAATCCATAGGGATTTATCTCACAAGCTTCAGTAACTCACCCTGACCTCTTTTATTATATTAGATAATTAGAGGAGGCCAATAAAGACCATGGAAACCTTCTATTTTTTTTAAAACAAAAAAATAACTAATCATCATCTTGGTATAATTGGCATAATTTGATTGAAATTTAGTGAAATTAGTCTCAATCGACAAAATATGACTAATAAGGGTAAATTTGAAATAAAATGTTTCTATAGTGGCTTTGTTGCTAAATTGACACGATTACAAGGGTTGAATTGGGTGGTTTTTCAAAATTATTTTTGACACTACCTAACCAACATAAGGTGTTTGAGAGCGAGGTCCGATCATATTTTTTAAAATTCTTGGATTTTTTGTTTTAAATTATTTTTGTATTTTTAATCATTTTAATATATTGAAGTTAAAAAAAATATTATTTTAATATATTTTTAAATAAAAAATATTTAAAAAAACAATCTCTACCATACCATTGTACTAAACACTCCTGAGATTTAAGGTCTCTAATTATCTATGTTTAAGTTAATCTACAAAAAATACTCTTAAAATATTTCTAGTTAAAATGAAAGATTTTCGCTTGTACGGGGAAATAAGCAATAGTAATTATTTAATACAAATTAAATTACTTACTCAATTTTTTATATCAAAACTTTCATATTATGGAGTTGTCATCTTAAAAGAATAAAATCTAAGGTTTAATTTTGAATCATTTTGGAAAGGTAGAAATGGGAAGCAAACTATTATAAGAAAATATATATGTGTTAGATGCATTCCATATGAATTATTTTTTTAAATTATTTTTTTTTTGGTGATTTAGATCATTTTGATGTGCCGATGTCAGAAATAATTTTTTTAAAATAAAAAAAAATCTTTTTGATGCATTTCTGAACGAAAAACCATTTCAAAAGCAACATCAACCACACTCTCAAACAGACACTTAGACATCGAAGTATTTTTGCACGTAACCTGCCAGGATTATTTGTCAATAAGTTCAATTCCAAATAAATTTTACTTGAAATTTACTCACCATCAATATAATCTGCAGCTTTACAGCTAGTAGAGGATGTGAAAATGTATTCATTACAGGAAGTAATTGGTAGTATCAGTATATGGAAAAGGTACACATGATCATCCTTATTGCTGACGGCAAGAAATCGCAGACCGATGCATTTTCCTGAGTTCCTTTGAAACATCAATCATTGATGGTCTATCTTCTGCTACTTCAGAGATGCATCTCAGGGCAAGTGCTGCAAAAGCCTGCAATTGCTGCTCTTTTCCTGGCCAAGCCCCCTCGGCAATGATAGTGGAATCTATGGCCTCGTTTAGCCTGTCATCTTCAATGCATTTTTTCACATGATCCATTAAGAGAAACTCCTCTGCAGGACGAGAACGATCATACACCGTTTGTCCAGACAAAAGCATAAGTAGGAATACACCGAAGTTGAAAACATCTTGCTTCTCATTGAAATTACCAGTGGCCATGTACTCGGGTGCGACGAATCCATATGTCCCTATAACTGCATCGGTTACATGAGATTCACCTTCAGGAATCAATATAGAGTGCGAGAAATCTGACAGTTTGGCCTCATGGTTGTCATCCAGTAAAATGTTCAAAGGTTTGATATTTCTAAAAACAATGGGTCTGGGAAATGCAGCGTGAAGAAAAGCAACTGCATTAGCCATATCCATTGCAATTTTTGACCTTGCAATCCATAGCAAAGGCCGACGACGGGCTTCCTCAGAGCCCCATAGGCAATCTCCGAGTGTCCATTCTCCAACATATTCGAAAACTACAATAGGAATCTGAGTCTCCAAGCAGCAGCCTAACAACTTCACAAAACTTTTGTGTACACTCAGTTTTGATGCATAGACAATGTCAATGAAACAATATTCGTACTCTCTATCGCCAGCCTCAAATTTCTTAACAGAAACAGGTCTGCCTTGCAAAAAACCCTTGTACAATTTATAAAATCCATCGCTGGTCAACAGTTTCCGCGGATCATAGTTGTTCGTTGCTTTCTCGAGCTCTGTGGCAGAGAAACGACGAATAGAATTGCATTTTCCATCACAAATGTCAACTAGTTTCTCCAATAATTTGCTTCCATTCCTTATGAATGCAGTTTCCTTGTTTACTTTCTTATCCTTCTTGGTCCCCCAACAAGTAGTCATGCCACCAATTCTGTTCATTAAACTCAGAATTCACATTAAGTTCTAACACCATATGAATCATACATAGGCTATACTTGTATAAGAAAACATTTCAAAATCAACTGTATTATTTTCTGGTTACTGATAGGAAAAATTGCTTTCTCTAGCTGTGTATTTCAATTTTGTGATGCATGGATCTTTTCATATCGCTAATGGTAGGATTTGATGCAAGATTCCTACATGATAGGTCCTTGTGGTGATTTACAATGCTAAAATGGCAATCTGCCGTCAAATTCCTCCTTCTGAGCCTGATAGATCCGGAAATCAGTAGCAGAGAATGAGTTACAGAAAAATAAGGTCATTGATTTTCAAGATCCATGTTACTATCCGGTTCGGAAATTTGCATAATACACATTCCATAATGGCCAAATCAATATATCTATAATTGATATTGCATAAGATAATCAGAGCAGAAGATGAAAAAATCCCTAATTTCCACAAAAACTCTCTAAACCAGTTGAATTCATGGCAAGTGAATTAATATGCAAAAAACACCAAGGATAAAGCAGGTGTACCTGTAAAAGCTCCTCGTGCACACCAGGAATCCTCTCACAGTCTCCTCTTTGTGTAAATGAGAGAGAAAGGTAGAACACCACTTGGCTTTAGATTTGAAGTTAAAAAGTAAAACAGAGAGGAAACGGGAGAGGTTCAAATTTCTGGGAAAAGATAATCAAGGTGAGAAATGACAAGGGTTGATTCTTTCAAGCACCAGGAATCCTCTCACAGCCTTGATCTCAAATTGTATTTTCGCATATACATATATTACATTGTTGCTGGACAATGCCAAAAGTTGACAGATGGATGTCTACCCGTTGCCAAATTTGACTTCAGAACACTTTTGAGTTTTTTTAGTTGAAAGTTAAAGAAACAAAAAAAAATACACACAGCCAAAAGCTGCCCAAAAAGATGTCGACCCGTTGCCCAGAAGACTTTGCCTTCAGAGACTTTTTACTCTTTTTAATTGAAAGCTAAATAAAGAAGAAAAGGAAATGCAAGGTTGCTGGCTTCAGGATCTTGTACACGAATAATTAAGGAGGACTCACGTTAAGGGAACCAAGGGGAAGAAGTTTGCAGGGGCCAGTGGTTTGTTGATTCATATTTTACAGATGAAAACTCCCGCTACCTTGATTTATTAATTAATTTTAATTAGAAGAGAATGAAAATTATGAGATACAAAATCGTGATCTTTTGTCTAAATCCACTTGCTTTGAACTTTAAACATTGGGAAAGGGAAAGTGTGACACCAAAATCACAAGCAAAGGATTACTACTGATAAAAGCTAATAAATGATGAAAACATAGATAAATATCAATAGAGCTCAACCCACTAGGGTATCCCGACAAAAGAAAGCCAAAGAGCCAAGATTAGGGAAAAGCATATATCAATAAACTATCTCACCTGAAAATTTAAGTTTATAAGTGAGGTTTCTGAATATAATTTATATTATTTTTTGACACATCTGCTCAAGTCAAAGCCTTTTAGGTTTGAAACTTGTACACATGTTCATATTATTTTGTGCTTAATTTTTATCAAATAGAATGAGAGTGCTGAGATTCAAACTCGTGATTATTGGGTCAACAAGACTCTGATACCATATCAAGAAATCTTCTCACCTAAAAGCTTAAGCCTACAAATGAATCCTTAAATATAATTTTATATTACTCTCTGACAACATGCTTGTACAATGGCCCTACACGATTGTCATTCATAGTCACGATGCCATCACTTTTCAGAAAAGAGAAGTCATATTTGTACCTTAAACACAACAAGAGATGCAAATTAAATATTCAATCATTCATTTTTGCCTTAACATAACCTATGCCACTCAGTGTGGATCTATATGTAAAAGATAATTTCTTTCTAACCACACTAAATTGAAGCCAAGTGAAGATTACCCGGTGCAATGCAGAATAACGTCAGCTAGGATAACACTGCCATCTTGGAAAATGACAGTGTCATCTTTTAGTATATAATATAATTAGAGGAGGCCAATAAAGACCATGGAAACCTTCTTTAAAAAAAAAAATAGCTCGTCATCATCTTGGTATATTTGGCATAATTTGGTTGAAATTTAGTGAAATTAGTCTGAATTGACAAAATATGACTAATAAGGGTAAATTTGAAAGAAAACAAATGTTTCTATAATGGCTTTGTTGCTAAATTGACACAACTACCAGGGTTAAATTCGGTATTTTTTTCAAAATTATATTGACACTACCTAACCAATGTAAGGTGTTTGAGAGTACGAACATGTTTTTTAAAATTCTTAGATTTGTTTTTGTTTTTTTATTTTTTAATCGTTTTAATCTACTGATGTTAAAAAAATATTATTTTAATATATTTTCAAGTTAAAGATATTTTAAAAAACAATCTCTACCATTGTATTAAACACTCTCGAGATTTAAGAGGTTTAAAGTCTCTAATTATCTACGTATAAGCTAAACTACAAAAATTCTCTTAAAATATTTCTAGTTAAAATGAAAGATTTTCGCTTATATGGGAAGATATGCAATAGTAATTATTTAATACAAATTAAATTAGTTACTCAATTTTTTTTCCATGGGTATCCCGACAAAAGAAAGCCAAAGAGCCAAGATTAGGGAAAAGCATATATCAATAAACTATCTCACCTGAAAATTTAAGTTTATAAGTGAGGTTTCTAGATATAATTTATATTATTTTTTGACACATCTGCTTAAGTCAAAGCCTTTTGGATTTGAAACTTGTACACATGTTCATATTATTTTGTACTTAATTTTTATCAAATAGAATGGGAGTGTCGAGATTCGAACTCGTGACCGCTGGGTCAATAAGACTCTGATATTATTTCAAGAAATCATCTCATCTAAAAGTTTAAGCCTATAAATGAATCCCTAAATATAATTTTATATTATTCTTTGATAACATGCTTGTACAATGGCCCCACATGATTGTCATCCACAATCACGATGCCATCAATTTTCAGAAAAAAAAAGTCATATTTGTACCTTAAACACAACAAGAGATGCAAATTAAATACTCAGTCATTCATTTTTGCCTTAACATAACCTAAATGTGCCACTCAGTGTGGATCTATATGTATAAGACAATTTCTTTCTAACCACACTGAATTGAAGCCAAGTGAAGATTATCCGGTGCAATGCAGAATAACGTCAGCTAGGATAACACTA
Source organism: Salix purpurea (assembly GCA_027405865.1). Lineage (NCBI taxonomy): Eukaryota > Viridiplantae > Streptophyta > Magnoliopsida > Malpighiales > Salicaceae > Salix > Salix purpurea. The sequence goes on from CM050333.1 coordinate 22,384,229, forward strand.
CCATCTTGGTAAATGACAGTATCATCTTTAGTATATTAGATGATAATTAGAGGAGGCCAATAAAGACCATGGAAACCTTCTATTTTTTTTTATAAAAAAAACTCATCATCATCTTGGTATATTTGGCATAATTTGGTTGAAATTTAGTGAAATTAGTGTGAATCAACAAAATATCAAATAAGGGTAAATTTGAAAAAAAAAATGTTTCGATAGTGAGTATGTTGCTAAATTGACACAATTACAAGGGTTAAATTGGGTGGTTTTTCAAAATTATATTTGACACTACCTAACCAATGTAAGGTGTTTGAGAGCATGGTCCGACCATGTTTTTTAAAATTCTTGGATTTTTTTAATTGTTTTAATGTACTGATATTAAAAAAATATTATTTTAATATATTTTCAAGTAAAAGATATTTTAAAAAACAATCTCTACCATTGTACTAAACACTCTCGAGATTTAAGAGGTTTAAGGTCTCTAATTATCTATGTATAAGTTAAACTATAGAAATACTCTTAAAATATTTCTAGTTAAAATGAAAGATTTTCCCTTATATGGGGAAATATGCAATAGTAATTATTTAATACAAATTAAATTAGTAACTCAAGTTTTTTTAATCAAAACTTTCATATCATTGAGTTGTCATCTTAAAAGAATAAAATCTAAGGTTTAATTTTGAATCATTTTGGAAAAGTAGAAAAGGGAAGCAAATTATTATAAGGAATTAGAATGAGATTTTGAAATAAATCCCATGTTAATTTTTATAACTGTGTGATTTTTATGTGCAATTATGAATTTATGAGAATTATTAAAAAAATGTGATTATAATATTAGCATTACAATTTATAAATAATTGGAAGGATGTGTCAAGATGAATGTCACCATGAAGGAGAATATGCATGGAAGTTTAAGAAAATATGTTTAAGATGAATGTCAGACACATTCCATATGTTTTTTTTTTTTTTTGGCTCGAGTAGGAAAAAAAGATTAATAAATCTGGAGATTAACATTTTAAAAAAACCATGGTGCTTAGAAAGTAATTATTCATCATGTGTAAAGATGAATGTCAACATGAAGGTGAGGATGTATGGATGTTTTTTTAAAAAAAAAAAATGTGTTAGAAACATTCCTATTTTGGGTTTATTTTGACCACACCAAACCTGGCCTAAGTTTGACTTTTAGGTTGGTTTAACCATGGTCAAACCGAACCTAGATTGAGTCTATTTTTTAGAATTCATCCTATACTTTGAATTCAGTTTAATCTAATCAGATTGAATCCACTGAATTTATTTTTGTTACAAATTAAAACTCTTGGTTAAACCAAACTTAATTGAACCCAAAAACTTGTTTTCTTTTAAACAATTTTCTCCTTCTCTTTTTATCATTATTATTATTATTATTATTATTGATGACGACGACATAATGTATTACACTGCACTACATCAGAATTTACTCTTTTTTAGTCTTAACATAGATATAACTAATAAAGGTGCAATACCTTACAAGTTACTTCTATGTTCCTGTATTATTGAAGGGTATTCCTCTTACTATAAAAGAAAGGTAGAGCGTGAAGAAGAAGGAGAAGAGATCTGATCTTTCTTCGATCTCTCTCTACTCTTTTACTTATTACTCCCAATCATTTTTCTCTTTATTAAAAAATATCCTAAAATATATTATACTAACTTAAACATCCAAGTATATTTGCAAGTAACCTGCCAGGATTATTTGTCAACAAGTTTGTTATGAGCCTGATCTGGGACAAGTGGCAGCTAGTGAGGCACGGGATGAGCGACATGTGGTAGGCCTCGGGATACAAATAAATGTAAGGGATGGTTGACGCGTGGCAGACTTCAACTTCAGTTACATTAACTCTAGTTTATGTTAATCACAGTGTGTTTAATTCAGCATTTCAGTTATGTAATTTAGTCGTAATAAATTATAGTAGTCATGGGTAGTGAATGAGGGGGGTTATGGCCATGATCAAGGGAGCAGTTACTCTTTCAAATTGTATTTAAATTATCACCTGTTTGAGGAAAAGGATCATCAAGAATATTAATTCAGAAATATTGCCGTGTGCAAGAGGAGGCCCTGGATCCTTGAATTTCCAGTCTATGTTGATTTAGCCTATTTTCTTTCTACCCACCATATATCAAACACCATCAGAGAGCCCAAAACCCAAACACAATCCAAAAACACAAACAATACATCATAATTAGTAAATTCGTAACAAAGTTCAATTCCAAATAAATTTTATTACAAGATGAGATAACGTATTCATTACAAGAAGTAATTGGTAGTATCCTTATTGCTGACGGCAAGAAATCGCAGACCGATGTATTTTCCTGAGTTCCTTTGAAACATCAATCATTGATGGTCTATCTTCTTCTTTTTGAGAGATGCATTTCAGGGCAAGTGCTGCAAAAGCCTGCAATTGCTGCTCTTTTCCTGGCCAAGCCCCCTCGGCAATGATAGTGGAATCTATGATCTTGTTTAGCCTATCATCTTCAATGCAATTTTTCACATGATTCAGTAAGAAAATCTCCTCTGTAGGACGAGAAGAATCTTACGGCCTTTGTCCAGACAATAGCACAAGTAGGAATACACCAAAGTTGAAAACATCTAGCTTCTCATTGAAATCACCAGTGGTCCAGTACTCGGGTGCGATGAGTCCTAATGTCCCAATAATATCTACATCCCTTACATGAGAGTCATCTTCAGGAATCGATATAGCATACGAGAAATCTGACAGTTTGGCCTCATTGTTGTCATCCAGTAAGATGTTCCAAGGCCTGATATATCTAAAAACAATGGGTCTAGCAAATGCAGCATGAAGAAAAGCAACTGCATTAGCCATATCCATTGCAATTTTTGACCTTGCAATCCATAGCAAAGGCCGACAACGGGCTTCCTCAGAGCCCCGTAGGCAATCTTCAAGTGTCCATTCGCCAACATATTCGAAAACTATAATAGGAGTCTGAGTCTCCAAGCAGCAGCCTAACAACTTCACAAAACTTTTGTGTACACTCATTTTTGATGCATAGACAATGTCATTGAAACAACGTTCATACAGTCTATCGTCAACATCACTAAATTTCTTAACAGAAACAGGTCTGCCTTGCAAAAAACCCTTGTACAATTTATAGCCTGAATCCTCGGTCAACAGTTTCCGCGGATCATAGTTGTTCGTTGCTTTCTCGAGCTCTGTGGCAGAGAAACGACGAATAGAATTGCATTTTCCATCACAAATGTCAACTAGTTTCTCCAATAATTTGCTTCCATTCCTTATGAATGCAGTTTCCTTGTGTACTTTCTTATCCTTCTTGGTCCCCCAACAAGTAGTCATGCCACCAATTCTGTTCATTAAACTCGGAATTCACATTAAGTTCTAACACCAAATGGATCATATATAGGCCATACTTGTATAACAAAACATTTCAAAATCAACTGTAACATTTTCTGGTTACTGACAGGAAAAATTGCTTTCTCTAGCTGTGTATTTCAATTTTTTGATGCATGAATCTTTTCATATCGCTAATGGTAGGATTTGATGCAAGATTCCTTACATGTTAGGTCCTTGTGGTGATTTACAGTGCTAAAATGGCAATCTGCCGTCAAATTCCTCCTTCCGAGCCTCATAGATCCGGAAATCAGTAGCAGAGAATGAGTTACAGAAAAATAAGGTCATTGATTTTCAAGATCCATGTCACTATCCATAATGGCCAAATGAATATATCTATAATTAATATTGCGTAAGATAATCAGAGCAGAAGATGAAAAAATTCCCTAATCTTCCATAGAAACTCTCTAAACCAGTTGAATTCATGGCAAGTGAATTAATATGCAAAAAACACTAAGGATAAAGCAGGTGTACCTGTAAAGAGCTCGTGCAGACAGAGAGGAAACGGGAGAGGTTCAACTCTCTAGGCAAAGATAATCAAGGTGAGAAAAGATAAGGGTTGATTCTTTCAAGCACTCGTATGGCAGAGGAAATTTCATCTCAAAGACTTGGGCAGTTGACTTTGACTTTCATCCCCTAAGTATTTGGACGCCATCTTCCATCATTCAATGTGGCCCGACCTTTCTTTTTTGGTACCAGCAAAATAATGCCCCATGGTCTTAAAGCATATGAAATGAGATGGACAATCATGAGGTCATTAGGCTACCAGAGAAGATTCAATTCGGACCAAATTTAAGTTTTTATATGTGAATTTTTTTATAAGAAAAACTATTGACAAATTATTATTATTATTATTTAAAAAAAAAAAAGAGACTTGTTTGGCAAATCATGGAGCGGTCGTATTACATGACTGATGTGTGCAACAAATGAAAGTGAGAAAAGAGGGTAGGGTAAAGAGAGAGACAGCAGATGTGAAAGAAGCAGGTTTTGTAGCATCATTGGAGAGCAGAAATTTAATGTTAGCAGTTATATATATATAACTGCATTGCCAATGTACTCAAGAAATGACAGCCATTCTCATCACTTTGAGAATCAAAAGAATAAAGTTCAAATATTTATGCTTAGTTTTAATGATCCTATTGGCGTCAAAAATACATTCCAAACACCATCATTTTTCAATGTACGAAGATTATATTACATGCCTCGCTCTCAGCTGGACAAATATCACATACCCTCAAAGATTATAGAACGCCTAACTTCTCAATTCTGATTCTCAGCTCTTCTCCTTTATCCAGGCTGTTGTAGATCCATTCTGGGAAGTAGATTTGGTTGCTGTTCTCTGCCTTATCATCGATACCCTCCCTCCCTCCTGTTGAAATCTGGAATTGATTCCAGGCCTGCAAAGCTGACAGGATGAAGAAGCTGAAGAATTGAAGATTGTAAATCAAGTTTTATTGTTTCCTGTTTAAGTTCACATTGTATTCAGGATGATTAACATCCTTTAGTCAATAAGTCAACATTTTCAGTTAATTTCAGTTAAAAGTCAAATTAGTGGATAAGCTTCAATTGTAACCGAATTTGAATTTCAATCGTTGTAATGTGTTTGATTACTATAAATAAAGACAATGGGATGGCAGTAACCATACGAAAAAATTCTGCCCATGTTCACGTTTCTTTATACTCAAATTACAGAGTTTTTGTGTTCTTCGTATTCTGGAAAATTGTTCATGCCCAGTTCTTGATCGCTATAGTAGCGGTTCTCAGGATTGTGAACAGTGTTTTTGAATTTCATTTGAACAGTACTTGTTCTTTACAAAATTTGAAATTCAACACCTCCGACCATTTCAAGCAACACCATTCCGACACTATAAACATCAGACTTAGATGACACGTGCCCAAAGTTCCTAGAGAAAACTTGAGGTGCAATATACCCCATGGTTCTGTAGTCATGGACACGGCACTCTGATCCTTGGGGATCAATATTGTGGTTTGGAGGTGGCAGGGGAGTGTTCAAATATGCCTTTTGTATGTGCTGCCAAGTATAGAAATGAGAACCTCCTTTTCTTTTTTCTTTTTTAAATTTGAATTAAGTAAAAAGAGTTTAAAATTACATTACTAATTATTTTTAATAATAATGTCAAATATAGTCAGAAAATTTAATCCAACCCGGAAAACTAGAGATATCAGAAATAATTGCGATAAGGTTACAGAAATTTCTGAAAAAACTACAAGGCGTTGTAAATGGTGCACCCTAGAGAACTGTTCAACTTTAAAAGTTAGTAGTTTGTTATTTAAAATTTATTTTTATTTAAAAATATAAAAAACTTCATTAATTTTTAAAATTTATTTTTAATATAAGAATATTAAAGATAATTTAAAAACATACAATTTGGACGGAACGAAACATAACCAAAATTTTCCTGCCAGAATTTCCAGAACGAGCCGAAATTTTAAACAAGATAAAAACTGCGCCATTTTATTTCATTTTTTTAACAGGTACGAAATGTTTCGGCCAAAACAGAATGAGATGAATAATACTGCGATTAAGAACAAAGCAATTAACAGGCAAAAGAATTGATTGAAAATATATCCATGGATAACAAAGGAGAGAAACTTCATTCAATTGATACTACCATCTAATAGAGAAAACATATAATCAATCTGGGTGTCCACGAGCTAGCAAGGAGAAATAACAGATTGATAAATTTGTCTGTTCTTTTCATCCTTCAATCATCATTGGTCTGCCGTCTGCCGTTGTATAGGTGCATCTAAGTGCGACATCTATGATTTCTCTATCTGAGGCCATGGTCTCTCTGCCACTATTATAGGATCCAATGTCTCCTCAGATCTGTCAATTTGTCTGCTCTTTTCCCACTTCAATCATCATCGGCACAATTACAGAGATCTAAGTGCAAGATCTCTGAAAGCTTTCACCTGTTTCTCTTTTTGAGGCCATGGTCTCTCTGCCACAATTACAGGATCTAATTTCTCCTCAGATCTGTTCTCCGAAACTTGTTACAGCAGGCACCGTGCCAAATGAAGATAGATTCCAACTCCATTGTGGGACGTAACATCATGCCTGTCCAGTCAAAAGCTGGACTAAAACTATAAACATTATATTTTTTTTATAATCAAGGTATATGGGTCATTTATGCGTTTCACGACTAATCTCCGGACCCACTGAATACCCTGTAAGCCCAGTAAACAAGTAAGACACCACAGGAATGACAGATATGCATAAAGAAGATCGAATCGGGTGCAGGGGAGGGGACTTGGCAACGACCTCAAGTGCTATAAACATCATTTTTCTCATTGAAAAAATCTGTCATCGTGGTGTCAGGTGCAACATATACATGGGACTCTTTCATCTCATTAATCATTACATCAGGCTCACCTTCCGGATAGCTATAAAGAGCGAAAAATCTATCAGTTTGGGAACATAATTCTCATCTGATAAAAGTTTTTGAAGGTTTTATATCCCGGTTTACATAGAGCCTGGAAAGTGCGGTGTGGAGATAAGCAAGCGCGATAGCAATATCCACTGGGATTACAGGATGCCTAATACAGAGGTCTGAAATATCCAAACTAGAGAATCCACTTACAGGAAATTTAGAAATTCATGATCATCAATTAGCAATATGTTTTGTTGAACTGGCATGATTTTGCCCCCCATTTCAAATGGTGTTCCAAACTCGAACAGGGCATTATTTCTTTTTGGTTCCAACTTTTGCATCAGTGATTCTGAAGTTGTTACATGTGTAATCTACAAACTAGCAATCTCTGTTCATACCAGGAAAGCAGTGACAAAGAAACACAAAAATATTGATATCTACAACCAACGAGACACCAAATCATCTCAGATATTGAACAGCAGAACCTTAATTTTCATTTAAAACTGGCGAAAGAGACATAAAGTGATCAAATCACATGCAATCTGTCCAAAAAAGAGTGAAGGTGATAGAGTGGTGCACCTCTGATTCCAAGTAGCTCCCAAACTAGAATGATTTGCCCCAAACTAGAAACCTGTGCTTCTTGTTGTTTTTTGTCGGGTAAATGTGTCTAGAGAGCCCTCCAACTGGACACAAATTTGGAGTTTGAAACTTAACAATCTCTTACTAGTCCATTTGTAATGATTTGCAACCATAAATTGTAATCTTAAACGTATCCCTCAATTATTCTCCAGGATTCTTCAATTACTTCTGTCTAAATTGCAGATTTTATTCAACACTGGCTCAATTGATGGTGAAGCATGTGACTACATATAATGTCACACTGGCTTTCCTTTTCTTTGCTGTTTCTGACAAAACAATTGTATGATAACACAATTGTGTGAGGGAAGTTGGCAGTGCGCAAAAACCCTTGGCTGCTGCCTTTGTTCCATTAGCTTAAATAATATTCATGTACAATGTCAACCCTAAGATCATGCTAAATCCCGTATGTTTAGGGATACAGTTATAATAGAATACAATCTTTACTTCCCATATTTAGATACAATCATAATACCCCCCCTCAAGTTGGAGCATGCAGATCTCGGATGCCCAACTTGCGCAAAAGTAGTTCATATTGCTGTTTTCCCAAGGCCTTCGTGAATATATCAGCAAGTTGTGATGATGACGAGACAAACTTAGTCAGAATATTCCCAGTAGTTATGGCATCGCGGATAAAGTGACAATCAACTTCAATATGTTTAGTGCGCTCATGGAAGACGGGATTTTGAGAAATATGAAGAGCCGATTGACTATCACAGTGAAGCGACATAGGAGTCGTATGAGGGACTCCAAAACTGGACAAAAGAGCTTTAAGCCAAGTCAACTCACACGTAGTCATGGCCATAGATCGGTATTCTGCTTCGGCTGAAGAGCGTGAGACAATATTTTGTTTCTTGGTTTTCCATGAAACTGGTGAATTTCCAAGAAAAACTATCCAACCTGTAAGAGACCGCCGAGTGAGAGGACAACCAGCCCAATCAGCATCACACCACCCGTGTAATTGTAGATCACTGTCACTCCTGAGGAAAATCCCTTGACCCGGATTACCTTTAAGGTACCGTACTACCCGTAAAGCGGCCTCCCAGTGTTCTTCCCGTGGATGTTGCATAAATTGGGACAAAATATGAACGCTATAAGATAATTCGGGTCGCGTGAAGCAGAGATAAATCAATCGTCCGACCAGACGACGATATTTTTCCGGATCGCCCAGTTCTGCACTCGTGGATAAAGCAAGATGATGATTTTGTTCCATGGGAATAGCAGTTGGTCGTGCTCCTAATAACCCGGCCTCCGAAATAATGTCAAGCGCATATTTGCGTTGACATAGAACAAAACCAGTTGAATTTTGCGCCACTTCTATCCCCAAAAAATATTTCAGACACCCAAGATCTTTCATGTGAAAACAAGCACTGAGATAATCTTTGAATGTCTGTATGTCAGTCTGATTACTCCCAGCAATGATAAGATCGTCAACATACACAAGAACACTGAGCTGATTCTCCCCCCGGAGATAGGTGAATAATGAATAATCAGAGTAAGATTGCTGAAAACCGTAGTCGATCAAGGCAGTAGAGAGTTTAGCAAACCAGTAACGGGGAGCCTGTTTCAACCCATACAGAGACTTACGAAGTTTGCATACTGCCCCGGTTGTCCCAACCCGAAATCCGGGTGGAAATTTCATGTAGACTTCCTCCTGAAGATCACCATGCAGAAATGCATTATGAACATCCATCTGATGTACCGCCCAACCCTTCGCAGCAGATACAGCAAGAAACACCCGTACGGTAACCATTTTAGCGACCGGAGCAAATGTTTCCGTATAATCAAGCCCTTCAGTCTGATGATTACCCAGAATGACCAGGCGAGCCTTCAATCGCTCAATAGTACCGTCAGAATTATATTTGATCTTGTACACCCATTTGCATCCTAAAGCTTTCTTCCCAGCTGGCAGGTTCTGAACATCCCAGGTTTTATTATTTTCAAGTGCAGAAATTTCTTTCTGCATGGCTTCTCTCCAACCTTGGTTCCTGACTGCCTCCGAATAGGATAAAGGTTCCCGTTCAGCTGTTATGGCTGCAAGAAAGTGTCTGTGTGGCATAGAAAATTTATCGCAATTCACATAATGTGCTAGAGGATAGGGTGTACCTGAGGAATGCCGTGGCACAGATGGCGAGAGAGATGGACTCAAATTTTGGATAGTGTTGGTAACATAGTCATGAAGCCGTGTGGAGGGATACCGCTGACGATGTCCTCTTCCCAATATAGCCACCTCCGCGTCTTCTGGATGAGCAGAACTGGATGATACAATATCGGCATCTGCCCCAGATGTTGAATGAGCTAACTCTGGCAAATCTTCGGGTACACCAATTTGTGACTCTTCATAAGTAATGGGATCCTCCTCTGTATTAACGGGCCCATGATTTTGAGCAAATGGAAAAACATCTTCTGAGAACGCAACATCACGAGAAACCAGGAATTCCTGTTTTTCCAAGTCATATAAGCGCCATCCCTTTTTCCCATAAGGATACCCAACAAAAACACATCGACGACTTCTGCTTGCCATTTTATCCCCCGTCTTCTCATGTGCATAACATAAAGAACCCAAGACGCGTAGGTGATTATAAGATGGTTCTACCCCATGTAGGACGTGGTATGGCGTCTGTCCATGTAAGATCAAGGATGGAGTCTGATTTATTAAATACCCAGCTGTCAATACACATTCACCCCAAAATTTTATAGGGAGGGAGCCTTGAAATCGCAGCGCCCGAGCTACATTCAAAATATGTTGATGTTTTCGTTCCACACGCCCATTTTGTTGTGGAGTACTTGTACAAGAGGTCTGAAAAATAATCCCTTTGTCGAAAAAATATGATTTCATACATGTAAATTCAGTCCCGTTATCACTTCGAAAAATTTTGACTTGTTGAGCAAACTGTCTCTCAACCATGGCAAAAAATCGTTTAAGCATAATAGAGACCTCTTTCTTGTCAGCAAGTAAATAAATCCAAACAGCACGAGAAAAATCATCCACAATGGTCAAAAAATATGAGGCACCACATGAGGAAACTGTTCTATATGGTCCCCATAAATCACAATGAACCAGTTCAAAAATACCCGAAGTCTTATTGTCACTGACAGAAAACTTATCTCTTCTTTGTTTTGCTCTTTGACAAACATCACAAATGTTATTCAAACTACTTCCGCAATTACTAGAATTAACTTCGGGAACTAACTTTGTTATTCGCAAAGAAGGATGACCCAGTCGTTGATGCCAAAGGTGAAGCGACGCTGTATCATTGATCTTCATTGCATGAATCCGCGGTATCCCTTTAAAATAATAGAGTCCATCTCGTCTCTCACCCGCACCAATCAGCATCCTCGAAGTGTGGCCCTGTATAACACATAATTTTTTAGTGAATAGGACAAAGCAGTCATACTGATCAATTAATTGCGTCACAGAAATTAAATTGCAAGTAAGTCCTGGCACATAAAGGACATTTTCAAGATATAAATCTCCCTTGAGGGTAGTTGTGCCCTCTTTGGTTGCCAGTGCACTGCTCCCATCTGGTAATCCCACAGGACATTGACTTATTATTTTTAAGTCATCCAGTTCATCAATTGACCTGGTCATGTGATTAGAGGCCCCAGTGTCTAATATCCACACTGACCCGGTCACAGTCCCATACAAGGACTTGAGCTTACCGGTCATTTTGTCCATCTTTACATTCGGTTCCCCTAATATCAATTGCAATTTCTGCCACTGCTCATCACTTAGTCCCGGCAGCGGCGAGCTTCCATCTCTGGCTGTGAAATCATCGGACCTGGTCGACCCGAGGGTGTTCGTGAGCTGCGCAGCGTTGGCTCGGTGACCTCCCCTGTGTCCGCGTCCTCCTCCCCTGCCGCCAGGATATCCTCTTCCACGGCCAAGTCCACGGCCGATTCCACGATCAGCCCCTCTCCGGTCATCTCCCTTGGGTCTATCACCCCACCACTCTGGGTACCCTTTTAGGGCAAAGCATGTGTCTTCTTCATGCCCCGGCCTGTGACAGTGGGAGCATGTCACGCCCTTCTCTCGCCCGTCGTGTCGAGCCCGAGTCACAAGCGCCATTATTTCTCCTTGTTCTTCTCTAACCCGAGACATACCTTTCACCTGTTCTTCTTGGGTAAGGATTGAATACACCTTGTGCAGTCCTGGCAACGGGTCTTGAGCTAGAATGTTGGATCGGGTTGTGCCAAATTGTTGCTCATCAAGACCCATCAAAAACAGGTGCACTTTCTCTTCCTCTCGTTTCTTTTCCAATTGGCTGCTGAGATTGCATGTGCACTTTCCACACTTGCACACGGGCAATTGATCAAAATTGCCCAATTCATCCCAAATTTTCTTGAGCTTCCCGTAGTAGTCCATAATTGTCATCCCCTTTTGTTTGCAATCGGCCAATTTTGATCTCAATTGCTGAATTCTCGGTCCATTTGTGATGTTAAACCTGTCTTTGATGTCATTCCACAATTCCCGTGCAACTTCTTCATGGGATATGGTTGATCGGAGTGTCGGTTCAATTGTGTTCCGAATCCAGGACACCAACAACGAGTTGATTGTCCACCAGTCTTCCCAATCTGTTGATTCTTCATTGGGTTGAGTAATGGTTCCGTCGATGAACCCAAATTTCTTTCGGGCTCGCAAAGCCGTTCGGAACGAACGTGCCCATTCGTCATAGTTATCTCCCTTCAATTGAACCTGAGTGATAGTGAGCCCAGGATTATCAAGGGATGTGATGTCGTATGGTGAAATCGTCTTTCGCGTCTCACCAGCAGTGGTCTTGTTGGCAGCCATGGTTTCTGTCTTCTCGGCTGCCATGATTTTGGTTGTGAATGTGTTTCTGTTTTGAATGTTTTAACCTGGCTCTGATACCATGACAAAACAATTGTATGATAACACAATTGTGTGAGGGAAGTTGGCAGTGCGCAAAAACCCTTGGCTGCTGCCTTTGTTCCATTAGCTTAAATAATATTCATGTACAATGTCAACCCTAAGATCATGCTAAATCCCGTATGTTTAGGGATACAGTTATAATAGAATACAATCTTTACTTCCCATATTTAGATACAATCATAATAGTTTCCTATTTCATTATCGATCTCTTTTATTATGATGAGATAAATCAATGGAAAACATTTCTGTAACTGCTAGTATCCTTTTCATGAAGAGCAGCTAACCAGGAGAATCCACAGACCGTTCTACCATCCTCTCTATGCATTTTATCAGATCTCATGGCTACATAAACAGTCCCAAGGTTTAGGATTCAGGGATCTATTCAACTCTTTTTCTCTCTATTTTCTTTCAATTTGGCACCATTATTGTCTGTTCACGCATAACTCCTTAATTAATTGGTTACTGCGATCTCATCTATCCATTAAATAATAATTGATAGCTTATTCTTGAAGCTCAGTACACAATTGTGACTGCAAAATATCTCTTAGCTTATGCAAGTGTTTTATGCCAATTTAGAAAGCTTACTCGGAAGTCCACCACGTAAAAAATCATCAAAGCTCGTTTGAGATCAAACCCACTTTCATACCTTTTTTGTGTTCCAAACCTACAAAATCAACCCAATTTCCGTTCAGTTTCTTTTCCTAATTTTCGTATTTCTAGGTTATATTACTGCTTAGTTTAGCTTTTCGTCAACCATGACAGGCTACCTGTATTATTTTTGTAGAATTCTGAATATCATATTATTCTTCTGAAACATTCAGACTAGTGATTAGCGTCCTTTTTTCACTATACGCTGTGTTTACTGCCCAAAAGGCTGCATCTAAGTACATAAAATATCACACATGCCACCTTGCCACCTGAACTGAATTTGCTTTTTCGTAAGGATAACATATTGAGGAAAATGCACCAAATCAGCTTAACATTCATTCAGCAAAATTCCAGCAGGAATCAACAGCACCACTCAAGCATTTTTTGTTTTCATCTTTAGCAATTCTAGCCGTTACAAATCTTCTCATTATCTGTACAAATCTTATTATTAATTGTACATTCATTTGGCAAACATTACTGCCTAGTATAGACCCTGATTTTGTATATATATAGTTCATTGAAATCCTGTGAAAACAAATCTTTTATATAACATGCCAATTGGTTTTTCTTAAAACCAAGAAACAAGCAGGCAGCTCATAGGCAAAAGAAACAATTGAAAATGCTTTTCAGGGATGACAAAGGAGATCGAAACTTCTCTCAATCAATACTAACAAAAGACAAAGTGAATCTAGATATCCACAAAACTAGCAAAGAAATCATATTATCACGTAATAACCCAAAATATTTGTCAGACCATGCCGAAGAAAATAACAGATCAATCTGCCAGTATAGCAGACCTGACGACAGAGCATTACTTGGAATATGCACTCACATAGATTGCTCCACCCACAGATCATGCTAATCACACCAAATCCGGTCTGAAGATCTATGAGGATAAGATGTCAAAGATCTTCGACTTCCAAGTTCCACCCACAGAACAGAATATAACTTAACAGGAGAAAAAGGCTGGCAGAATATCATATACAAACCCCCACCCCCAAAAAAAAAAAAAATGATATGAAAGTCAGAGTCAGGCTTAGTAAACTATACATCTCACCACATACCACCATCGAGAAGACTAAGACAAAGGAAAAACCGAAGATGACGTCAACAGAGCAGATAACCACTCTTCTGTTGTCCAATAGCTTCCCTCTTGAAGAGTCATGTTGGCACATTTTGACAACATTTCCTACATATGGTCGAAGCATAGGTAAATTTAGAAACACAAAATGGATAGGAAAAACACAAAAGAAACAGACACTCAAGATGGGCAATAGTAAATTTAGATTGTTGCAGAAAATAATATGTGCTTAATAATTTTTTTCTGCCCCTTCCAGAAACAGTTCCTTCAGAGAAAATGACAATAAAAGGAAGGCCAGAAATACAGATCGAGTTCAGCAAGTGATATAAAGAAAGATCTTTTAGAAGTTTACCACACCTGATAAAAATCTGTAACAAAGCTGCAGTTCTCAGGTCTTTGCTTTTCCACCAATTTGTCCAATATGTCATAAACCAATTGCTGTTTGACAACCTGCATAAGGAGCCAGAAAGAGAATGCCGTAAATTTTATTACAAGATGAGATAACGTAGATCATCCTTCTTGCTGACGGCAGGAAATCGCAGAAAGATGCATTTTCCTGAGTTCCTTTGAAACATCAATCATTGATGGTCTATCTTCTGCTACTTCAGAGGTGCATCTCAAGGCAAGTGCTGCAAAAGCCTGCAATTGCTGCTCTTTTCCTGGCCAAGCCCCCTCGGCAATGATAGTGGAATCTATGGCCTCGTTTAGCCTATCATCTTCAACGCATTTTTTCACATGATACTCTAAGAACCTCTCCTCTGCAGGACGAGAATGATCATAGTCATACTGCATTTGTCCAGACAAAAGCACAAGTAGGAATACACCAAAGTTGAAAACATCTTGCTTCTCATTGAAATCACCAGTGGTCATGTACTCGGGTGCGACGAATCCATATGTCCCCATAATACCTGCATCGGTTACATGAGATTCACCTTCAGGAATCGATATAGAGAGCGAGAAATCTGACAGTTTGGCCTCATGGTTGTCATCCAGTAAGATTTTCGAAGGTGTGATATTTCTAAAAACAATGGGTCTGGCAAATGCAGCATGAAGAAAAGCAACTGCATTAGCCATATCCATTGCAATTTTTGACCTTGCAATCCATTGCAAAGGCCGACAACGGGCTTCCTCAGAGCCCCATAGGCAATCTTTAAGTGTCCATTCTCCAACATATTCGAAAACTATAATAGGAGTATGAGTCTCCAAGCAGCAGCCTAACAACTTCACAAAACTTTTGTGTACACTCATTTTTGATGAATAGACAATGTCATTGAAACATTCTTCGTACCACCATTCATCGCCATCCATAAATTTCTTAACAGAAACAGGTCTGCCTTGCAAAAAACCCTTGTACAATTTATAGCCTGAATCCTCGGTCAACAGTTTCCGCGGATCATAGTTGTTCGTTGCTTTCTCGAGCTCTGTGGCAGAGAAACGACGAATAGAATTGCATTTTCCATCCCAAATCTCAACTAGTTTCTCCAATAATTTGCTTCCATTCCTTATGAATGCAGTTTCCTTGTTTACTGTCTTATCCTTCTTGGTCCCCCAACAAGTAGTCATGCCACCAATTCTGGTTACTGATAAGGAAAAATTGCTTTCTCTAGCTGTGTATTTCAATTTTGTGATGCATGAATCTTTTCATATCGCTAATGGTAGGATTTGATGCAAGATTCCTTACATGTTAGGTCCTTGTGGTGATTTACAATGCTAAAATGGCAATCTTCCGTCAAATTCCTCCTTCTGAGCCTCATAGATCCGGAGATCAGTAGCAGAGAATGAGTTACAGAAAAATAAGGTCATTGATTTTCAAGATCCATGTCACTATCCGGTTCAGAAATTTCCATAATGACCAAATGAATATATCTATAATTAATATTGCGTAAGATAAGCAGGGGAGAAGATGAAAAAAAATCCCTAATCTTCCACAAAAACTCTCTAAACCAGTTGAATTCATGGCAAGTGAATTAATATGCAAAAAACACTAAGGATAAAGCAGGTGTACCTGTAAAGAGCTCGTGCACACCAGGAAGCCTCTCACAGTCTCCTCTGCGTGTAAATGAGAGAGAAAGGTAGAACCCTACGTGGCTTTAGATTTGAAGTTAAAAAGTAAAACAGAGAGGAAACGGGAGAGGTTCAACTTTCTGGGCAAAGATAATCAAGGTGAGAAATGACTCGGGTTGACTCGGTCAAGCACTAAGTATGGCAGAGGAAATTTCATCTCAAAGACTTGGGCAGTTTACTTTGACTTTCATCCCTTAGCCCTAACGAGTTTCCTTTTTTTTTTTTTTTGGTATAAACCACGCGGTGTCCTAGACACTGGTCCAGACTAATCCACGTTCGTACCGGGTGGGCCCCGAAGGGGTGAAAGTGCTCTCCAAATGGCCAGCTCCATACAAGAGTAGGGATTGAACCCCTGACCTCTCTTAAGGGACGAGAGCGCCTTCACCACTCACGCTAGAACCCCTTGGGTAAACCTAACGAGTTTCCTTACCCGCGTGGTATGTGGGACTTTTTTGATATAACAGATTAATCGATTATTGTACATGTTTTTAATTAAATATTTAATTAGTTAAATTATTATTGATAAAATTCGTTTCAAATAGGTTATTTATTTTGTGCATCAAAGTGATTGAATATTGTTATTATTCGAAATATTTGGATAATTATTTAATTAATAGATTTTCTATTTTCATGGAAATACATAGTAAACAACTCATATATTTTTTTATTGTAAATAAATTGATAAATTTTCAAGATAAGCGAGCGCTCATGTATATATTCTACTGAGAAAACCTGCAAATTAAAGGCATCATGGCCTGAGACTCCAATAAGCTATACACGAGAACAGTTATGTGCATTCAGAACAAAGTCAAGGCAACATATGTCGCTTCGCTTCATCAAGATGATTGATGTGTATATAATTATGTTAAAATCAATTAGGTGTTTGTGTTCAAAAAATTCAAATGTCCTTGTCACATTCTTTTTTGAGACCTGGATCAATCGTAAGCAAGTTTGTCGATTCCGTTTTGGTTGGTGTTTTGTTTTTTCAATTAAAACGAAATGTTTTAATTATAAAGTGTTTCAGTCAAGATTGTTAAAATCATGATTTTGACACGACAAGGAATTGACAATTGAACTCAGATCATAAAATCATAAGTAAAATATTTATGTACAAAAATCGTAAAATTGTATGTAAAATATTTTTTATCATAATAGAACACAATTTCACCAAAAAAACGTACTTAGTTATAAATAGTCTTTTTTTATAAAAAAAAAATACTCATCACTTTTCATATTTTTAAATAGATTTTTGATATGATTTATAATATTTTTTTTCTTATGATATTATTTTAATATATATTTTTTAGGATTTGCTTTTAAGAACATGATAGTTTTTTTTGCAATAAAAAATATTACAACTACTGAACTTGCATAAATGCTCATCGGGAGAAGAAAAACAGGATTTCGGGAGAAGAGAAATGGGACGTTATGTTCTTGGCAAGTGAGATTTTACGATTCAACCCGATTTTTTCGAGTCAGATTCAATTTTAACGGGGTTTAATTTTTCTATCTGATTTAACTAGATTTGTTTTTTTGACTCGTAAAATCATATAATTTGATAACAATGGTTCTGGCGCTCCGTTTCGAGGTTGTACTGTTTATGTGTGTGTGTGTATATATATATATAATTAAATATATTAATTTTTTTTAAAAATAGTTCAAATTCAAAAATAAAATTATTTAGAATTGTGAAATTTAAATTTCAAACACAGTAAAAAAATGAGAGTTGAACTAATATAACTCGACCAACTTGATGAGATCAAAGATAACATGAAAAATTGATAAAAATATAGTTTAATTAAAAAAATCATGTTGATATCTTAAAAAAATATTGAAACAATGATATATTAAATCAACTCGGGTCAACCTAAATTAACTTTTCAAATGTTAGACCTCCATTATAAGACTATGATAACCTTAAATGAAGCAAATCAAATCAAATTATAAAGTTCAATTCGTAATAAACTCGTTGTTGAATAATGAAATTGAAAAAAAAATAATCTAAAAAAAAGACATAATAAAATGATTTTTCTGAACAAAATTATAAACATGTATAATATTACTAGAATGTCATCATCAATCTTGCAAAGTTATTATATTCTCTGATTGCTCTGGTACGAAATGTTTCGGCCAAAACAGAATTAGATGAACAACACTACTATTAAGAACAAAGCAATTAACAGGCAAAAGAATTGATTGAAAATATATCCATGGAAACAAAGGAGAGGAACTTCATTGATCAATTGATACTACCATCTAATAGAGAAAACATATAATCAATCTGGGTGTCCACGAGCTAGCAAGGAGAAATAACAGATTGATAGATTTGCCTGTTCTTTTCCCACTTCAATCATCATCGGCATAATTACAGAGATCTAAGTGCAAGATCTCTGAAAGCTTTCACTTGTTTCTCTTTTTGAGGCCATGGTCTCTCTGCCACAATTACAGGATCCAATTTCTCCCCAGATCTTTTCTCTGAAACTTGTTCCAGCAGGCAACGTGCCAAATGAAGATAGATTCCAGCTCCATTGTGGGATCCGTAACATCATGCCTGTCTAGTCAAAAGCTGAACTAAAACTATAAACATCTTTTTTTTTTTTTTTTTTTGATAATCAGGGTATATAGGTCAGTTTACGCGCACCACAACTAATCTCTGGACCCACTGAACACCCTGTAAGCCCAGTGAGCAAGTAAGACACTACGGGAATGACAGATATGCATAAAGAGGATCGAATCCGAGTGCAGAGGAAGGGAACAAGTCCCCTCCCCCGCTAGGCAACGACCTCAAGTGCTATAAACATCATTTTTCTCATTGAAAAAACCTGTCATCGTGGTGTCAGGTGCAACATATACATGGGACTCTTTCATCTCATTAATCATTACATCAGGCTCACCTTCCGGATAGCTATAAAGAGCGATAAATCTATCAGTTTGGGAACATAATTCTCATATGATATAATTTTTGAAGGTTTTATATCCCGGTTTACATAGACCCTGGAAAGTGCGGTGTGGAGATAAGCAAGTGCAATAGCAATATCCACTGCGATTACAGGATGGATGCCTAATACGGAGGTCTGAAATATCCAAACTAGAGAATCCACTTATAGGAAATTTAGAAATTCATGATCATCAATTAGCAATATGTTTTGTTGAACTAGCATGATTTTTCCCCCCATTTCAAATGGTGTTCCAAACTCGAATGATTTGCCCCAGACTAGAAACTGATACAATAAATGAAAGATAAGGGCAAGACTAATGAACAGAACACAATACAGATAAGCTTGAGTGCAGTACTTAATTCATTAATCAATAGCCTTTATATAGGCAGTACATCAACGGAAACAACCAATAAAATAGCAACAGACCACTAACACCACTATCTGAACTATACATCTCACCAAATACCACCATCGAGAAGACTAAGACAAAGGAAAGACCGAAGATGACGTCAACAGAGCAGATAACCACTCTTCTGTTGTACAATAGCTTCCCTCTTGAAGAGTCATGTTGGCACATTTTGACAACATTTCCTACATATGGTCGAAGCATAGCCATACAGCAATCAAACATTCATGTCTACGAAATGGATAGGAAAAACACAAAAGAAACAGACACTCAAGATGGGCAATAGTACATTTAGATTGTTGCAGAAAATAATATATGCTTATTAATTTTTTTCTGCCCCTTCCAGAAATAGTTCCTTCAGAGAAAATTGACAGTAAAAGGAAGGCCAGAAATACAGATCGAGTTCATAAAAGTGATATAAAGAAAGATCTTTTAGAAGTTTACCACACCTGATAAAAATCTGTAACAAAGCTGCAGTTCTCAGGTCTTTGCTTTTCCACCAATTTGTCCAATATGTCATAAACCAATTGCTGTTTGACAACCTGCATAAGGAGCCAGAAAGAGAAAGCCGTAAATGGACTAACATTTAATGCCTCTCCAATTTGATTCACCATCAGTGTTGCAGTTTGCAAACTAGTGTGATATTTCACCCACAAAGTGATTTCAGCACGCAGAAATTTGTTGACCAATGTTTACTTATCAGAATAATGCAGAGTTTTAGATTAATAGAACAGCTTTCGCTGCATGCTAGCTTGCGAGTTACAAAATTATACTCAATTCAAGTCAAGTGTACTTCAAATGCTAGAGATTGACCTAAGAGGGAAGGAACTGGAGCTTAGAAAGTTCAACAAAACTTCCGGTTAAATACAGGTCGAGTTGTCTAGAAGCTGGCAAAATCATTTACCATCATATGGAAAATTGTTAATTTAATTTCAACAATGGTTAGGGTCTACAAACAATGGAAGTACCTTTAATAGCTTGGGTTGTGTACCAGAGGGAAAATATCGACCAGCTCTTTCTGCCTCTTGTTCCAAGCACCAGTAAACCTAAGAATACCAAAATAATATTTTGAAGCTTAATGTTGTATTTCATGTTCCAGACAGACATCAAGACCACTGAAATTCCAAACAAAAGTATGAAAAGAAAACCTTTTGAACATAATCCGCTGGTGAACCATTTGATAGCCACTGCTGAGCCATTTGACAGTAGTAATTAGAGGTTTGCTCTAGCATAGCACTCTCGAAACCTTCATAATACGTTATTCCTGTATGTTTATGCATTTCCATAAACACAAGAAAGACATTTTTAAGCGAGCTGCAGTCGATGTGCAATCCCATACGTTCTTGATTGATCTGTATCCAAACAATTCAATGTGAGTTTCAGAAATAATTCCAAATTAAACTTAAATTTTACATACCAATGATAATGCAACGTCCTGGAACTTGACATAAAAATCCTTGAAAACCTGAAAGTTTAGATACAAATAAATAAATACCAACATAAACAAAACTCAAAAGAAATATTCAAAGAGAGGAAAATGTTAGTTAAAATTGCAAAATAAAACATAGTGAACACAGAATATGACAAATATCTTTACCAGGTCATGGAAGCTATTGTTTGAGATGTCAGTGAGAGAACAATAACAGATCTTGGGGACAAAGTGGCGGTCAATGGATTCAAAAAATTTGCAGAGCCACTTTGTCATCAACTTGTAATTGGACCACATCAAGATGAGTTCTCTCAACAAAAGCGCATCGTGTTTGTCCACAAAAGATGGCAATACCTGATAGTGGAATAGCAAACAAATCCATACAGCATTAACATACAGTTGCAATTGTTTCCATTTATACCAAGCCTGAGTGTTAGCTAGTGATTGACCAGTTGACATATTTTTCGGAACTCATGCAAAGCGAGTAGGCTGGTTTCCAGGACCACATCAATAGCAACTTGCTGAATGGCATCAACAATGAGTTTGGACAAAAAATAACTCTACAAACAGCACACATAACGTTTATATTACAACATTAGAAAACACGAAGGAATCCAAAGATCAAAATCTGTTGATGCAGGCATCATTCCATAGACCATCTACCAGATGATCATGATTCAATGGCTTTGTCCACTTGACTTACATCACTGCTAATTGATGGAGGGAGCTTCTCATGGTAATTTTTGACAAGAAAAAAAGAAAAAACAGGAAGCAAAATCAGATAATTTAGCACAAACAAACAAGCCTCTCTCATTCCGTGGTATAAATCAGTCGTGGATGTTTATGACTTAAATCTTTTCTCAGAAAGCATGACAGAGGGTGAGCAGCTTTCGACTTATGTCAAGTAAAGGTTGAATGCATGCATTCATAAATCAACATGTGGACAATTGTGAAAGTTCAATTTCTTGGCAGAAAGGCTACTGCACACTTGAAAGGAACCCAACTTGAACTCCGGCATGCAATAACGCCATTCAACACAATGAAACTCTGTCTACCAAGGACTAAACCAACAACTCGTCTAGTAGATAAACTCACCGCTGAATTGATGCTCTCTTCCAAGCTCTTAACAAATCTTTCAAGAAGCCAATGTGAGTTATTACGATAGCTTGCAGAATGCAGGTCAAAAACACATCTACCAAAGTAGTGAAGGAAGGGTATCTAATCCATTGAAACAACATTAGCTAAGAATACAGCAAACAACAATGTATTAAGGAATTAGATATGTATTCAAAGAGGATACTGATGAAGCCTCTGGTATTCTTCAGTTGTAAACTTCACTTCTTGATTTCCTTCCACAATCATCTTCGTCTTCATTATCCCCTCTTCAAGTACCATCTTCATCACTCGCTCTTCTTCAGGTTCCAACATCTTTCCTCACTATTTTCAAACCTGGATTCCAAATTCACCTATCAATATACAAACATTACCGTACCATCAACATTACATCCATTCAAAACTCAACATTACTAACCATCTTTAAATCATCCACCATACGTACATCAGAGATTTCACCTAATTAATCACTATCACTGATCATTAATCAACAACAATGAGCATTGCTATCTAGCAGGATAATCCATGCACGAACACGAAAAATCCACTTCCATCAAATGGTGGGGTCCACGTTCCCATCAATTTCAATATCTTCGATTATCGGGTCACTCATTTGCCCGCCAAGACTAATTACTACGACTAATTAACCACTAATCATTCTTTCAACTAAACCTAACACAACTATATAAATAAGTTCTTAATTAAAGTAAAGATTAACACTCATCTAAAATAAAATAAAAAACACTAAAAATTTTCATTACACTAAAAAAAATAAAGGAAAAAACTTAAGAGCGATTTTGTTTATAAATAATCCTAATCACTTAGAAAAATAACTAAAAATAAAGATTATCCAATGACATCACACGTAGTACTGCACATAAAAAATAAACAGAACGTGGATAATAAGTTTTTCAGTTCACGAAAACTTTCTCAACAACCAACACAGAAATCAATAACGAAAAGAAAATGAAGATCGCGAACATGTTAAAAGGAAAATGAAGATTATTAAATGACATCACGTATTACTGCATATAAAAAGAAATAGAACGTGGATAACAATCTGTTCAGTTCACGAAAACTTACGCAGCAACCAAACAGAAATTAATAACGAAAAGAAAATAAAAGATTATGAAAAAGTTAAGAAAAATTACTGGATCACGAAAAGAAGCAAAAGAAAGCAATGTTCGTAGAAAAGTAAGGAAGAGAAACGGTAAAACGCAAACTTAGAGTTGCGTTTTTATGTGTATGTCAGAGAGAGAGATTTCTTGGATTGGAAGACTCCTTATAGTCACTGGCTCTGGGAGAAAGAGGCTGGCGGAGAGGTATTTATGATATTAAGTGGGAGGCAGCGGGCTTTATTTTTCCCTCCACAAATCTTCAGGCGCTATTATGAGATGACACCCTAGTGGGCTATATCATGGCCCAATATCAGGTCCAAAGCCCATTTAGAATTTTCCTTTACAGCTTTTTAAACCTAATGATTTTTTCCGGCCCATATTAAATTAAGTTAAAAAAAAAAAAACAGAACCAATTTTTATGGTTTTGTCTAAATACACTTTCAAGGTTACTTTTCATCCCTTCCTTGCATTTATTTTAATCCTAAGACTAGAGTGTATATTTGAATCAAAAGCAAACATTGTTTCCTTGGAAATTTTTAAGAATTTTTTTTATTTTTAAATTTTATTTTAATATTAATATATTAAAATGATTCGAAAAAATATTGTTATAGTCATTCTATTGCAAAAAAAAAAAACTATAATGTAAAAAGACACAGAGCACTAGAAATTAATGAAATAAGTTAAAGATCGACATTTAGCTATACAGTATACAATATAACGATCAGCTTAGCTACCATACATGAAATGGAAATGCAAGGTTGCTAGCTTCAGGATCTTGTACACGAATAATTGAGGAAGGCTCACATTCAGGGGACCAAGGGGAGGGTGTTTGGGAATACGTATGGAAAATGTTATTGAAAAAAAAAATGAATTTTTTTTTAAATTAAAAAAATAGTATTTTTATATTATTTTGTAGTACATTTCTGAATGAAAAACATTTTCAAAAGTAATATCAACTACACTCTTAAACAAACACGCAAGGATTATTGGTTTGTTGATTCGTATTTTACAAATAAAAACTCACACTACCTTGTACTATTAATTAATCTTAATTCGAGGAGAATGAAAATTGTGAGATACAAAATCATGACAGTTTAGTCCTGAAAACCAATTTTATTTCATTAATGATAATTTTAATTAAAAATGATAAAACCCCGTGCAAAAAAAAAAAAAAAAAAGAATAGAAAGCTCCAATAAGAGTGGACAGCAAAATTTCAATAAGTTCAACAAAGAAGAAACATGTTGACTTGAAAGTTTCCCATTGATGCAAAGCTATTAGACTAAGCTTCATGCCGATCAATGAACTTCATGTAAACAAATAGGAAAGTCGTACAAAAAATAGAGGAAGAGAAGGATAAACTTCAACCAGACATAAAATAATGTAAAAATCACCATTGGAAGAGAAGGATAAATTATTGATCATGAAAAAAAAATCAAAGAATAGGAAAAAAAAAAAGCACCATTAAAGCGATGGCTAATTTGAAATCATCTAAAATATCTATAAGGCTTTCTTGGCCCAGTTTTAGATCCACAGAAGGCCCAAATCTAGCCCAACTGAACTGTATTATAACCATTAGAGGCTAGAGATTTGAATTTGGACCCTGTGGCCTTAGCTAAAAGGCTTCAATATTAGCTCAAATTTCATGCTTTTTTTTTTCTTATCTATGAATTTCTATCACCTACAGCTTTGACATTTTACTTTCCATTTATCATACGAAAATGATGCAATAAAGAAATAAAAAGAGCCTTATAAATCTATATACTAGCTAATAAAATTGTAAAAAATATTATTGAGTCACCATATCAATTTATAGAAAAGAATCAAAATAAAATGATTATAATTACTGTGATGCAAATTGTTTTAAAAAATATTTTTATTTAAAAATATTTTTTTTTATTTTTAATATCAATACATTAAATCATCAATTAAATAAAATATTAAAAAAATCATCAAGTCAATATATTTTCAACCTAAATATACTATTAAAACACAATAGATATAATTTTAAACACAAAAATAAATAGTATAAAAAAACAAAAGAATCATGTTGACGGTACGGAAGACTTTGTTTTATTGAGCTTACACTATCCATAATATATATATATATATATATATATATATATATATATATATATATATATATATATCATGTTATTTATAATAATATATTGAAAAAAATCAGAAAAAGTTGTATAAAAAGCTGAGATGTTTATACTAGCTTTCTATAATAAGACTCCGTCTTAACAAGTTAAATGATCCATGTAAAAAATTTCGAATAGAATATGGCATGTTTGGCATTGAAGTATTTTAAAAAAATAGTTAAAAAATTAAAAAGATTTTTTTATGTTTTGATATTATTAGTATGTACTGATGTCAAAAATAATTTTTAAAAAATAAAAAAATTATTTTAATATATTTTTAAATAAAAAATATTTTCAAAAATAATTTTAATCAGACTCTCAATCGGACTGTAAGTCATCCACGTTTAAAATATATATACATTTTTATTTTTTTAATACGTGAACCACATAAGGTAAAGCCTTAAAAATATATTAATTCATTGTGATTTAACCGAACACTTAATGGAAAAAAAAATGAATTCTAATATTTCCTTTTAAATTGTTAATAAGTGCAATCCTGTTTTTTTTAACCAAGAAAAAAAATTAAAAATAAATAGCGATGCTCCCTGTCGTTCGAGAATTCTAGTACTGTCCACTAAACGATGCCGTTTTCACTTTCTCCTAGGAAATAACACTTCCCTTAACCCCTCCAAAAACCACACAAACCAGAAATTTCCATTTTCACTTACACTGGAAAAGAGCTTCAATGGCATCCTTGTTGGTCTCCATCAACTTCTCTATGCTTCTCTCAGCCCCTAAATTCTCACCCAGGGTAAAAAATCATTCATGCCCATCTTTTTAGAGCCAACAATTCTTACGTTTAACTTATTCTTCTTGGATTTAATTCATTTTAGTGATGCAAGAATTGGAATTTATTTCATAGTTGAAAGGCTCTCTCTCTTGTGACTGTGAATTGCTGCTGCTTATTCTTATGATGTTAATTAATAATTAAGTGGGTTTTGTTTTGTTTTCTACTTTATTTTTAGAAGAGTGGTTTTTGACATAAAGGAGCGAAATTTTGGTGGAAAATTGTGCTAGAGAGAGTATAACGAGGTTCAGGTGCTTATAAAATTTTTGGGTTAGTGTTTTTTTATTTATTTGGTGTTTTGGATGTGATTGAGAAGAATTAAGGGTTATTATCTTGGAGGGTTCGGAGTTTGATTGCCCTTCTGCTTCCTTTAAGATATGGATATGTGACATGTAAGTGTAGAGAAAATTATAATCCTAATGGCTCTTTTGAAGGACACTATGAATGCATATTGTGTGAAAAGAGATGAACCATCGTAGATTACTTTTCCTTTTGAAATTTTGAATACAACATTGCAAACCACTGGATGTAGGTAACAGTTAATTGTTGGAAACGATGAAATAGCTAGCATTGAAAGAACAAAATTTATGACGGTGGAGCATGTAGAGTAGTCTATGGGTACAGTAATTATTGCTTCCCTAAATTAAGTTTAGAGAGGAGAAATGTTTTTACATTAGAAGCCAATTAAAAGATTTGAGATTGAACAAATTTAAGCACAATATTAATTATAATTGTAGTTTTGTTACAGAAGTTGATTGGTGGTTTAATTACGAAGTCCGTGTTTGTCTCTTGTTTCTAGCTATTGTGTGCTTGGCGGAATGGAAATTAATTATCAATTCTCTTATTGAAAACTAACAGTTGGGTGAACAAGTTTGCTCTTTGTGACTGTTATGTGATTTTCCTTCCAGGAATTACAACAGAGAAAATCAGCTGTTACTAGACTGTCAAGCCAAGCAACAACCAGGACAGGTATCTTAGTTTCACGCCAGCTACCAAAAAGATTGAAGCAGGATGATTAATCATATCCAGTTGATAGTTTAAATCATTTTTGCATGTCACCGTAACATAAACTTTGAAAATAAGTAACTTTTATTACATAATATGTTGTTTTAAGTTAGTTAACTGTTATAACATGATATGTTGATTTAAATTTGAAGTGCACCATGGAGTGAGGTTTGTAAGAGTTTAACTGTGCAAGGAAAACTTTTTGTTAAAAAAAAAAAGGAAAGGAAAGAAAAAGGAAAATGGTCATTGGAAATGCTAATAGATAATGCATAACTTATAGGCCTGCCCTTTACTTCCTCTTCCTCTCTTATATGACTTCAAATTTTGTTTACAGCAACCAACCGCTTGGTCCTTTGCAACTCAATTAGAGATATACTTTCTGTGAACCAGAGCTTCTGTGGATATCTAACAACACCCACCAACCTTTATTACGAACTTGTTTCTAGTTGTATACATGTAAGTTCTTGTACTCACAAAACAATAACCGGCTATTGGGTGGGACCAAATATAGATGATGGTTGTGGATTTGTAGAAGCTTTCATTTATCAAATTTCTTGATTTTTCAAAAATCATGAATGCCCTGAGTGGCTGGCCACTTAATTCTCTTACCGTAGAATTGATGTTGAATGTGAAATATCAGAGAATAATGAATTGCTTTTGATAATTAGACCAAGTACTATAATTATGAAACTGTCCCTTTGCTTTAATGAAAACATTTTCATTATGTATATGAATCTCTTCTGAAATCTTAGGATGGTGTGCTGAAAGGAGCCTACTTCTGCCCAAACCACAAGAAAGAACAAAAGCTTGCTTACACACCTACCAAGATATTCTGTTTAATGCTCCTGGCATTGTTTTGACGGTGAATTTTTTTTTATGAAAATCAATTGAAGTGATTTTAGCTGTTTGTTTCAGTCAGAGCTACATTATAACAGCATCATTTTCTTGGTTCCAATATTGTGAAAGTATTGGCATGTTCATGCTGTGGATGCAATACTTAGTTTTTGTGCATACCCACTGTCATTGCTGAATGGCATTGGTGCGTTTTAGCTTGCATCAAATTAGTTCCTGGGACCATTGAGGATTAAGGTGAGGGTTTTGTTTTTAAACTTGAAATACGAGCGCAGCTCGTGAATTTTTGTGTCGTATGGCTCGCTACAATTTGCAACAATGCTGCGCTTGTTCATGGCAAGCTGCTGTATTGCACATGGACAACCCATGACCATGTTGTCCACTGTCCTGTAAAATTGGTGCACAGAATGTGGTCCAACGCTTGTTCGGTTTAGTTTAATTCGGATTCTCTGTTGCCATGTACTTTCAAATGCGCAATGTGGTGCAACCAGGTTGTGAAATTCAATGCCGTGATTCACGGTCAGAGGTCAGTGCCCATGGAAGCGGCATTGATTGAAATCATTCTATCAGGAATGTCATTACCTCATATTGCTTTGACATGTAGTTGGTCCCTGAGTTTCGAGGTTATCAAATAATTCATTGTATCAAGAAAACACTTAATGATGTTATTTGCATTGGTATAGCTGGTGCTTGGAATGTTTTCAAGTTTCAGCTTTTGTCTGTAACATTCTCTCATGCCATGTATGATTTCTCTCATGCTGTTGGGAAACAACTTCAAGTGGGTCTGCCCTTCCTCTCCCTTTTCTATTAAGAAAAACTAAGATTCCATCTGTCGTTGAGACAGATAGTTGAGAAGTGGTCCCAAAGAGCTTAATGAAGCCCTTGGTTGTATACTGAGGCTTGAAACCGAAACTCAATTTCTAACATTAATTTATCAGGGTTCTATCGATCATCTTTTTATGGGGAGATTACCATTCCATTTGCTGATATAGTTAAAAAAAAATAAGCATGATTCAGATTTCGACAGGATTTTCTCGACAAAACTGGTTATGTAAAGCCTCAATAGTAGTGGTCCCGTTCCTAGGGTTATGCAAACTCTGAATCCAGTGCATGTGTAGTCTTTTTTAGCCTCAAGCTGACAAATTAATTATGCACCTGGTAACTTCACTTGTGTTCCAGAGGAAGAACATAATTAAAAACAGGTTCAGCTACTCCTCTTTCAGGAAAGCGCCGTGCAAAAGACCGACAGGAATTAAGAAGGTATTTACAAGAAGGAAATTCATAAAAACTAATGCCACTGCACATATGACTTGATCAAATCTCTTCTTTTCTCCCCTCAGTACATGTAAATAGAAAGGGAGAGACAAGGGCGAGCAACACGAGTGCCCAAAAGAATGTTTCTCAAAGTGATTTTTGTTTGAAAATATATTAAAATGATCTAAAAATATTTAATTTAAAAATAAAAATTGGTTAATGCCGGAGAACAATTGAAATGTATGTAATCTCCGTTAAGGCTCTTGAATTCCATCTCTTTAATGGGGTTTCGGTTTGAAGGTTATTAATGGAGTTGACTTAATGATCGCCATGGCTAGTTCAGCAAGCTGCTTTAGCTGTCTTGTGGCTGGATTTTCTTAATGCTGAATATCATCAAGATTGAATTAGATAAAAAAGGATCGAGATTAGATGCCATCTACAGAATGGAGGAGGAAAAACAAGGCAAGGAGGGCTACCATTTTTAGCTAAACATCACTCTATGAGTTTACCTCTCCATCTGCTGATGTCCACAAAACTGGTACGGTACTAGGCAGGTTGTTCGTTTTGTTTTGTTACGGTTCGAAATGTTTTATACCAGTTAAAAAAACAAGATAATCGTTTTATCTCGGTTTTAAATTCCAGATCATTCTGGATTTTTTAGCCAAATAATTTTATTTTTGGATTTGAACTAAATTTTATTTTATTAGTATATTTAATTATATATATATATATATATATATATATATATATACAGTACACCACCGGAACAGTGCGTCAAAACGCTTCAAAATTGAAATATTTTATTCAAATTGAAAAAACAAAGCAATAACAGAAAAGGAATTGACAACCTTGATTCTGTGTTCAATATGTATACATGTGTGTGTGTGTGTGATCAAGGTATACTGGTACTAATACTAGTATGGAGCGAGACAATACACAAAGCTATGAGAGTGTGGGAAAGGAGGAGAACGCTGGACTGATGCTATAAACTAAGAAGAAAAATAATCATTTTGATTAATGGCAAGAGTTCAAATTAAAGCTAGAAAATTAGATTCCAATAAATTTTCACAGAACAATTTTTGTTTAACTGCAATCTGAGGCACTCACCTTCTACATGTAATCAATGGAGAGAAAATTAGAGGTGTTCTTGCTCGAAAGCAACAGAAAATAGTTTACTGTGGTGTGGTTAGCCTTATCGTCCTGATTTCTAAAATCAAATTGACATGTGCAGTTCTTATGAACAAGCTAGCTTGTTAATGGTGTGAGTGTTCAGCAATCACCATCACATCCATCAAGCTAGAAACTATGTGAAAATATCAGAAGCAAATCTATGGTAATTAAGTGAAGTATACCATCTAAAGCAGAATATAGCTAAAATTTTACAGTTCTTCTCCTCGAGAAAATAAGAAACAAACCCTAAAAAGATCAAAATTACCTCAGAGGAGTAACTGAATTCACACAAGAGGGGGTCAAAGCTTTTGCAAGTCAAAAACTAAAACACTGCACCTCGTCGAGAGATCCAGATCTTTACCAAGCAGGTAAATCTCCAAATTTTTCAATTTGTTCATCAGTATCAAGCAGGTAAATCTCCAAATTGTTCACCAGAAATATTTCTCAGGATGGATTTGTGAAAGAGCTTCCGTTGCCCTTATCAAGAATCCTAAATTCTATCCCGTTACGAGCTTCAATCTGCTGCTGTGGCTGGCAACTTACATGGCTGGAATCTTCAATATTGTCTTGTTCAGGGCCAGCAGAAGATCTGTGTTGATTCGCTGATCTCTCTCTTTCAACTTCTCTATATTTATGCAAGTACCTTACTATAGCCTCCGCGTAGTCGTCAAACCCTAGAGTGCTGAGAGCCCAACAGATGTCATCTCCGTTCACTGTCTTTCGATTCTCCTTTTGACACTTGTCAGATGCCTCGCCAGTTACGAAACTTATAAATTCCGTCGCACATTCTTGCATTGTTTGTTTTGCTTCCTTCGAAATCTTTGCATTTGGCGTCAGGATTTGCTTCATAATCCGACCCACATTGGCGATTGGCAACAGCTTATCCTGCTCCTCCTCCATTTCTTCCTGGTTTGCTCAGGAATTTCTTCTTTGATTCTGCAAACTCTCCTCTGTGTGTGTGTGTGTGTGTGTGTGTATGTGTAATATAGATGGAAATAAGCACATGGATATGCATCACATGCCATGTGACACCTACATCCCATGTTTTTAACATGGCCATGTATATCATTAATCCAAAGATGCGGTTTAAATGGAGCAAAACCATATAATAAATTGCCGGTATCATAAAAAACAAGATTAAATTAGAAACATTCCTAAAGTCTCCGCAGATAATCGTGTTTTAAGTGAATAATTGGTTTTTTCTTATCTATTATTTAATTGAATGGTGAGTCATGTTTCTCGATATCTGATATCGACATCAGATAAAATGTTACCAAAATAACCATCATCAAATTATGAATTCTCGAGATTTTAAAATGAAACTTGAAACCCTTCTATTTATTATTATAAAACTATAATAATAATAATAAAAAATAACACACTTTACTTTACCGGTTATTCATCTAATAAACTATGGTGGTATATACAACTTAAAGGGTTGCCTCCATTGATGCCCATTTATCATCTAACCTAGTTATGATTTTCGAAGAAAAAACAACACGACCAAAAGAAACGAAAACCCTAATCGTTAATCAGCACCGCACGTCTTCTTTGCCAGCTAAATCCGAGAACTGGCATGGTGAACATAAACAATTTACAAACCCTAGCAAGTCGCCAAGCTGCAAAGCTTATTTTACGGTCCCCCCTATGGAACCTCTATTTTAAAATCCATAAAATCGGCAACCATTTCTGCTTGCAGTGTCTCATGATTTGTTCATATAAATAATATTTTCCACTGTCCAAATGAGTGGACTCCGTTTGTGCACGTTTGCATTTTTGGGATTAACCTAAGCAGTACCTAAAAAAAAATAAAAATTGAAGCACTAGCTTGTGCTAGTGTCTGATCACACCTCAAGCTTAGGTTTGTTTCTCTATCTTGCGGCAAAGCATTTGCATTATGAGTTTGGTCGGTCGAATTAGCGGGAGTTCTAAGTTTTGGATAATGTTTTCTGGTGAACTGAAATTAGGTCTCCAAAGGGACTTTTAATTGGTTAGAATTGATCAGATTCTTGAATCTGGACGGCTGATCAGCACTGTCAAATCTTGAAATGGGTAGGAATTTTTTTTGTTTGTTTTTTTTTCATGGCTAGCTAGCTAGCTACTGCCTAGTTTTTATGCATATATATGTAGATAACATTCTGTTTTCTTAATGCTTAATTTCCACATCTTAATTAGTTGCATTTAGTAGGTGTTAAGAATAAACACAAAATACAAAGACATGATGAGAAAATATAAAAATAAATTATTGTTTTAAAATGGAGTTTTGTATTTTCAAAATAATATAAAACATGTCCTCTCTAATCACTCATTCTCTCTAGTTGCATTTAGTAAGTGGTAAAAATAAATTAAATACAAAACACAAAAAAAAATGTTCGGTTGAAAAATATAGAAATGAATTAGTATTTAGATTCAATTTTTATATTTTCAAAACATAAAGTATAATAAAACATGTCCTCTCTAACTCATTTTCTCTGAGTTTTTCCCTTTTTTTTGAGGCAGTGATCAAACATTAATTAATTTTTTTGGTAAATTGTTTTTCAGGCATTATATATATGGAATCGAATAAAGCTCATTTCTCTTTTTTTTGAAAAGGTATAATGGTACAATAATTCATAAACTATATTGAACTTAATTATAATGTATTAATTTTTGAACGCGCTTCTTTAATTTATAATTAAGTTGAGATATTATACTTGTGGGGTTTGCAATCTAGATTTTTGGCACGATATATCTTTGAACAAAATCCAGTACGGTTGATTAACAACCGTCCGATTGGATAAATTAATACTTAGATTCTTTCATAGTTTTGTAATCTTATCGGGGTCAGCCATTAATAATCTAATTTTTTTTATCACTAATGTGTTAGAACAAAGTAGTAACATTGGGGTCGGCCATTAATAATCTAAATTCTTCCAATTCATGATCATTCAAACATGCAAGTTAACTTTAATCATTATTTTGGCAAACTTTTAAAAAACTTCATAGCTTTGAATATATCTCTTGTTGTATTAGAAATATTTTTTATACATATAATTTGTGAAATTCATCTAATTGTATCCCAAAATTATATATTCTTTCATATACTATTTATTTACCTACATTATTTAGGTTTTTTTTTCCATTTTCCTATACTGGGTTTTAATTAAAATAGAAGGTGGAAGAATATATTAATTTCTAGGTCGATTTGGCCGGAGACTAATCGGACCGGAAGCATGAAGATGAGAGCTCTTCAATAAGTGTGTTTATGGAAGATTGAAATTGTGTTCTTGCACTTTAGAGGTTACTTTTTACCAACTTGACAAATCACTTGATGGCAACTCAAGAATTTATGACTAATTAACCGTGAAAAGGCATTAAAAAACCAGAACACATAGCAGGAGTACACATGCTCTCAGTGGCTTTGGCATCTTTCAATGGTCAACTTATCAGCAAACATTGCCATTGAAGTTAATTAATGGAAAAAATTGCTGAATAATCTAGATAGGCACACCTCTTGTCGAATAAACTATTTGAGACTTTATTCACTTAGATACACAAAAGTTTAGCTAGAGTTTCTGACATGTTTAGGGTTTCGCACAAGGGAGTACTGTTATACGCACTAAATATATTACAAACCCTAGCTAAGAAATGGATAAACAAATGGTTATACGCACTAAATATCTTACAAACCCTAGCTAGCTATAGATATATTTGGAAGTCATCTTTTAAGGACTTGGAATTGAATACCTTTTATGTTGGCCATAAACTTTGTTGAGATTCCTTTCTTTTTAGCACCTTACTCAAATGGGCATCTAATGTGGTCTAGTGTGTGTGTGTGTGTGTGTGTGTGTATTTGGTCTATGCCATTGATATATATATAGTACCAATTCGAAATCCCTTTTTTATAGTGTATAGAAATTAATGACTTTTTCATTGGATAAACTATTTGTGCTCTCTTGGCGAATCAGGATCCTTTCTTTCACCCTTCTCCTGCAAAGGTTCGAGAAAATACTAATGAACTCCATGCTAGTGGATAGGAATAATCTTTTTATATTTGCTGGAGTTTATATTAAATTTCCCATCAAAGTGGAAGGCAAGAACTTGTAGACAGCAACATTATCTTTTCGCCCAACCTAGCCCTTTTCTTTCGTTAAAGTTGGTAGTCTCGAGCTAGTTTGCATACCATGAATGTATGCATATCTGTAAATACATCGAAAACAAGTCATCCTCGTTAAAATTAGAGTTTGTATGATTAATTTGGTCAGATAAGATTTGCATGCCTAGTCAACTGCTAGATAGCCCATTTATGCTCTAGCTAGTCGACAATAGCCTTACAATCACCATGTCAATGAATCATTTCATCTAAAAATTTAAACTGTGAAGTGAGGTCACCGAATATAATTTGTATTATTTTCTAACACACCTCTAATATCTTTTTTTTCACTTGAAAAACAGCTTGCGGATAATATTATCACCAGTACTGTCCTGTCTTTCGATGTGTGGCCTGCATGCCTCTGATGAATTGTTTGTGCTGTTATTTTATATATATATATATAAATCATGTCTTCATTTGTATGAAGAACATCGGCTATATGGCACACAGGAATCGATTTCAACATGCCGAAAGCTCCCATGTTGGGTTTGGTATGATATTCTATTATTTTATGCTGCCATATTGCTCCCATGAACACCATGTATATTGGTGATTAGAAGCAATTGATTCCAGCTCCATTTCTTTTATAATTTTTTTGTCTCGTTTCAATATTGTAATTTTTTATTTTGTATTCCAGTTTTAATTTTTTTTTTAGTTTCGATTCCTTTATTTTTTTGGTCCTTCAAGAATAGTTCTTAATAGATCAACTATGAAATTCTAACCCAAGAGTAAGCAAATTTTAAATTTCAAATTGATATAATCTAACCTAGTTAACCCCTATAAATAACTTTGATGATCGATAAAAATAGGTTAATTTTAAAATAATATTGTATTGATTGACTGGAGTTAATGAATACAATCTAAATCTAAATTTTGAAAAATATTGAGTTATTAGTTTATGAACAATGAGATTAAATTCATATTGTTAAAGTTTTTTTTTTTTTTTTTTCATATACTGAACAATATTTGGACCTCGGGTCATCTCAAATTGTTGAAGGGCTCTTAGATTCATGCTATATTTTGGACCAAAGACAAGTCTTCGTAGAATTATTTAGTGCCCACCCATCTAAGCCCAGATGCTGTATTGAATGTAGAAACCCATTATGGTAAATGCACAGCGTGCTCATTAAGCAAGTTGCTTGGGCATTAAAATTCGTAAACTTACACGGTTATTAATTTAAGAACTTGTAAGATTAGTTGAGATGTGTGTAAACTGATTTAGATATTTATGTTAATAAAAAAATCATAAAATTAAAATCAATCAATTAATATCTTGATATTTTTATTAGTCCAAGTAAATATTGAAATAAAGATCAATCAATATCAATTTCGGATATTTTTTATTTAGTATGTAATTTTATTTTGAGTATATTTTATGCATATCTTATTTTGATTAAAAAAACAACTAAATAATTGGAAGAAGTAAACACTTGACATAGAAAAGGAGTTCAAGCAATCTATACTGAAATGATGTTTAATTTTAGTGACTATATAATATTGATAAAAAAAACCCACTATTTTAGTTTTTTTTTTGTATTTTGCATTGATATAATTTAAAATATTGGTTTTGATTAGTTAAAATCTAACTATAAACTTACACAAAAAGATCAAACGATAAATTACTTGGTGTGATTATGCATGCCACCTCAAAAGTATAAATAAACATATTTTTAAGGCAAGTTGAACAATTATGATCAACTTTAAAGTGAAACACAAATAGTACTTAATTCTTTTCTTTAAAAAAAAAATTATGTAGAGAATAAGTACGTTGTTATTAATTTTATTCTTTAATTTGACATTAAATTAGGTTTCTTTAACCATATAAATCATACGTACTAAGCTATAATGAATGGGAAAACCCCTAATATAGCCTTTTCATTTGTGCTAATCCACCAAACAAATTCTAAATTAGGTTTTTTTTTTTTCATATAATGAATTTGAGAGTACTTTGATTATAAGTATTTTTCTCCCTCATAAATTCTAAGATGGTCATACTCGTCGGTCAATAGAGAGAAAAACTCTCCACTTTGCATTATCAGCATTTTCAAATACTCTCACATGATCATATTATAGTGTAATGACATAACGTTTGTAATCTGTATAATAGGTTTTGGATTTGAATCAGGGTATTTATTCTTTGTAAAACTCTAGAACAGCCAGGATTTTACCCGTTCACCTGAATTCATAAATTACATTTTTTAGAGGTGGAGTTTTATCGCATAAAAAAACATATTTCCAAATCATATTATTTTTTTGTGTTTGTGTAAATTATATATG
This sequence comes from Salix purpurea, assembly GCA_027405865.1. Lineage (NCBI taxonomy): Eukaryota > Viridiplantae > Streptophyta > Magnoliopsida > Malpighiales > Salicaceae > Salix > Salix purpurea. The sequence continues at coordinate 22,420,960 of CM050333.1, forward strand.
AACTACGTACATAGTACATGGTGTCTGGAGCCTAGCCAAAGAAAAGGAGTACGAATTAATTATTTTTATCATTTTATAATTTCTTAAAAAATCTGTAATCAGTCACAAAATTAATGGTGGAGCAGTGATTAAAAAAGTGTGAGTTTAAAATACAATTTATTGTTTGGATTGAGAATAGAAAGGTAATTAATACAGGATAAAATTATCAAGATTAGCCGGTTCCATTATAGCAAATTGACAAAAAAAATATAAAGCAAAAAAAAAAAAATATTGATCATGAGCATCAAACCATCTAAGCTAGATCAATACATGTATAATAAGATTATAAAATCTAACTTGAAACCATTGAGCTAAACGATGGGAAATTAAATCATAAATTGTATACCAATCATAATCGGCAACATTAAAAATTAATTTATTAATTATGGTAATCGTAATAAACAAAATGATAAACAAAATGATTAAAAGAGAAGGTCAAGACCTTACCATCACCATTCTTACCTGAGCAAAGTCAGCATCTTAGCTCAAAAAGGTTTATTTCAAGTAAGCTTTTACAATAAATCATGTTTTTACCAGTTTTGATATATCAAAAAACCAATATATATATATATAAACAGTGTTTAAATTATGATTCAAAGTTAAGAGTCTCAATTTAAAAATCATGTCAGATTTTATACATTTTAACTTTTATGGTTGTTTTTATAATTAGATGGAGTTTCATTACATAAAAAATGCAATGAACTTCTACACACACACATATATATAAGTATATATGTATTTTTTTTATGTAATGAAACTGATCAACCTATTTTTAAAACCAGCCATAAAAGTTTAAATATCTAAAACTTGATATGACTTTTAAATTATGACTTTTTACTTTGAATCATAATTTAAACATTGTTTATATATATATATATATATATATATGACAAAAATTAGTTAAAATGGATTTTAAATAAAATAATTTTTGATAAAAATGACAGCTTAAATGTCCTGACTGTAAAAGTTGGTAAAGATACTTTTTATGCTTCCAACAACAATAATTAAAAAAAAAAACTATGTAATTAACATGATTGGAGCATTTTTGCCTATCTACACATATGAATTGAGAAATAATATAAACTAAGGAAGATTGTATAACTAGAAAGATCAGAGTTAGGCTACAAAGTTACAACTTTTAATTCCAAAACCATCATCAGCCACACTTAGTGTCGTGCAGAACATAAGATCAGAAAATCTAGATACAAGGATGAAGAACTGATCATGAAATCTCCATGGCCTATCAGATGATTTATTCATCTAGTTAATCACAACAACGAAATCAAACTTAAAGATAACTTCACTCCAATAAAATTTGCGATGAAGATTGCTCAATAATAATTTTAATCAAAGCCAGTAACTCAAGCACTTCATTTCAAGCAGAGAAGAAAACCCAGAACCAAGCTTTTATAATTATGAACAATCCCTTGACATTCCATTTTATCATTTGAGATCACTCACCCTTAACTGGTGAGCTACAATGTTTGATTAAAACCAGATTTAATTTGGGATTTTTCAAGGAGTCAGAATTACAATAGATCATAGCAATATCAGGTTCTGTGTTTCATCCATTTCCAGGAACCGGTAGCAGGAAAAAAAAACCCTTAACACCAAACTATATAAGAATTTTCCAGGACAAGAGTGAAGACTGAGGTGAATCTCTCTCTCCCAGTCCGATTTACCCTAATTAAAATCACCCCCTCTTCTTCAGCAGAAGGCAATCTACATTCAGCTAATTAATCGCTTGTCAGTGGTTGATATAGGGAATCAAAAGCTTTAATTTTCTGTGCAAGCAAATCCAAAATCCAAAGCCTGATCAACATTTAAAATTATATATATACAGGTTCGTCTCCTTCTTCAATGAAAAGGGAAGTGAAAAAGAGTAAGAAGAAGAACAAATTAAGAACCCTAAGTTACAGCAGATAGATTAAAGTTTACCTCAGAGAGTAGTAGCTGAGAAGAAAATTAAAGCCCTTTATTTCATACAGTTAGATACATGTATTACATCAAATTTTACAACAAGTTATTAAAAAAACTATGATCTCCTTGAGCCATATGTAGTACTGCCTACGTTTTGATCTTCTACTTCATCTCCATCATGAGAAGTACGTAGGCCTTAGTATTTCTGAAGATTGGTTTCTGATCAGAGAACTTGCATTGATGATTAATTGCAGAAGCTAGCTTCTTAAAGAAACCTAAACTCTAATGTCGGCTCAGGAATCTGGTCAGTTTGCTGCTGTGCTGCTTGGCTACCTGTATGGCTGGATTCTTCATCTTTGTTGACCTTGTCAGTGTCAGTAGGTTTCTTCTGGTTAGCTTTTTCAGCCTCCCTGTATTTATGCAAATACCTTACAATGGCGTCAGCATAGTCATCGAACCCTAAGGAGCTGAGAGCCCAGCAGACATCGTCTCCGTTCACTGTCTTGCGATTCTCCGTTCGACACTTGCTCGACGCCTCGCCGGTGACGAAGCTTATAAATTCTGTTGCGCATTCTTGCATTCTTTGCTTAGCTTCTTTTGAAACCCTTGCTGTTGGTGGTAGGGGTTGCTTCATCACCCGACCCACATTGGCAATCGGCAACAGCTGATCTTGCTTATCATCCATTTCTGTTTCCAGTCAGAAATATTATTATTTACTCTTTATTCTGCTTTCTAGCTACCTTTAAATAGACGTGCCAATGAATGCTAACAACACCAAATACATCGAGCAAGACTTGCCCCTTTATGTATCTAAAATACCACTGTCACTAGAAAAATCTAAGAAAAAATAAATGCTAAATTGTTTTTTATTTTTTAAAAAAAAAAACTTTATCATTTTTGAAATAGTTTGCACATGCAACTTATATTATCTAATTTCTAATTTAAAAACTCAAATATTATTCTCTATCTCTTAATTCATAAAGAATATTTTGGATATGCATGCAAGCCCCAAGATGTATTTTCATTCATTTTGATGGCAAAGATTTGAGGATAATGAAAGATTAAAGGCATAACAACTTAATAAATATATATTTGAAACAATTAAATTTATAAATATTATAGATTGAGTATAATCCCTAAAAGATATATATAGCTATTTTTCACACACACAGCATCAAGATCTAAAACTTGAATCAATCTACCTGGTTTTAATTAATTAATTATATATATATATATTCTATTTCACTACCTGGAGGTGTACCCTAATTATCTTATAAATCTGTACGTATATGTATATCATATTATGAGTTACGATTCTCAATACTTTGATATGTGTATTATAATCATAGAGATAACATCACATGTCATGTAATGTAATTACCTTTATCAAAGAACGAGTTGCTGTTCTCGATATTTTAAAATCAAATTCGAAATTGATTTTTCTGAATATTATATAGCAAATAAAAACATGTTACTTAAACCACCAATACCAATTTTAAAATATAATTATTTGAGTTACATAGATAATTCTGCACTCCTGGTACATATTAATTTACGTCGGCCAAATTAGAATCCCGGCAAACAAAAACATTATTGCGGTCTCCTCTGTAGGCCACAAGGTCCACCCCTTTTCTTAAAATTGTGTGTGCAGGAAATGCTTGTATAATTCAGTTTCTTCTATTCGAGTGAGGGGACTTCGTTTGTGCACGTCTGCGTGTTTAGGGCCCAAGACGACGAGAAAAAGAAATTGCTGTAGATTAAGTGGATGTTCGACTGTTTGATGTTTTTTAAATTGTTTTTTGATTTAGAAATGTATTAAACTTATTATTTTTTTATTTTAAAAGTTATTTTTGATATTAGTATATCAAAATGATATAAAAAATCTAAAAAAAATAATTTAATTTAAAGTAAAGAAAAAATTTCAAAAATACTTTTGAAACGCAGTGTTAAGCACCCTTTAAAGTGTTAGAAAATAATACAAATCATATTTTGTGACCTCACCTGCCAACTTAAGCTCTTAGATGAGATGATTCCTTAACATAGTATCAGAATCTTGTTGACCTAACGGTTACGAGTTCGAATCTTATCACCCCTATTTTATTTGATAAAAATCAAGCATAAGGTAGTGTAGATCTGTATAAATTTCAAATCTAAAAGATTTTCACTTGAGAGAATGTATTAGAGAATAATATAAATCATATTTTATAAACTCTCTAATAATTGAAATTTATAAGTAAGCTAATTGATTGATAAAACATGTACCTCAAATTGAGGTTAGTTTTTAGGTTTTGGTTATGAATCATGGCAGCACAACCTTGGCATTATTATGAGTTTAAACTGTTTGGTTGGTCAAATTGATGAAACATCGAAAGCTATAGTTGTTTAATCAGCGTGGAGTAGCTTGTAGGTTATAGCCATGCTCTCATTTCCAGCCGGTTTAGTATTATCCTTGTTATTTTTTTATTTTTTTTTAAACAAGAGAAAATAAATCTCCTTTTGTTATTGTTAGTGTTAATAAACTTGTTCAATGAATTAATCTTTAAACCTCATTATATAACTTTTTATTTTTATATACTAATGAAAATATATCATTGAATAGTCATTGCATTTAAGTTGATGATAATCTATAAGAAAAATTAAAACTAATCACCTTAATTTTGTGTAACTCAGGTTTAAAATTAAACTATTCGAGAATTATCTCAACATGATTCAATTGATATTGAGAATTAAAAAGTAACTCAAATGATTAATAAAAGATGGGATATGATTAAAAAATATTCAAGATGATTTTTTTATATTAAAATAATGATATATTATATTGATATGGATTTAATATTTTTTTATAACTATTTTCTTAGTTAATTACAATAACAAAAAAACAAAAGCTAGTACAATTAAACTCAAATCAAACACAAACTAGATGTCAACATATTTATTTAAAAATACAATAATTTTATAAAATACAAGTTGAAACTATTTATAAAGACAAAATAATAATAAAAATATTAAAAATGAAATTGAATAAATAAATATGAGTATAAATAAATAAATAAATAAAACTCAACTCCTTCAATTAGCGTCTCAGTAAGAAGGAATGTTTCCAATGACTATTTGTTTCTCTTAAAGAAGAAGAAAAAACAGCTGCAGCATCAGCACCTTAATTCCAGTTATTTGATGTGATGTAAAGTAATTTAACTCTTATTTTTTTGGTTTAAAATATAAATATTTTTTTTAATATGGATTATGTTTGGTAAGATGCAACTCAAGCAAATCCTAGACAAGGACCTGGCTAGCTAGCTAGTTTAGTGTGCTCATCGATTGAAATGAGATTTGTAATCTAATCGATGACCATGGAACATCAAAGAAAGATTTTTATATAATAAATATCTATTACTTTTCTTTATTTATATATAATTATATTTATATTAGTATATATATATAGTTATATATCCATTATTACTCTACGCTACTCATTATTGGGTGCTGAGAAAACTTTTCTTTCTGTTTTTATATGCTTTCAGAAATAGTTTTTGGTTTAAGAAAAAGATAAAATTAATATTGTTTTTGGTATTTCTCAGTAATTTTAATAATACTAATATAAAAAATTATTTAAATATATCTTTATATAAATAAATAAACTCTACAAGGTTATCTATAGCTTTATTTTGTCTCCACTCTTTCTTCCTAAATAAATAGCTAGGAATCATCCTCACCTTTTTTAGTTCATTTTACCATGAACATGTAGAAAAATTATTGATCAATATATAAATGAACTTGAAGTGAGTTATATTTTGCACGTGCTCAATAATTTAGCTTGTATATATGGTATGGTGGATCTTGTCGACTAGAATATTGGGAAAATCTTGGAATAAAATGCAGCTAGGATGGTTTTACAGCCGTCCACCTAAATAATTGAAATTATCTTTTATATTCATTAACTAAAATAAGATTATTCTCATATTATTTTATGTACAAATCATCACGATCATGTCTTTTAAAAAATACTTTATGTTAAGGAATCATCTCACCTAAAAGCTTAAGCTTGTAAGTGAGGTCCCATAATATAATTTATATTATTATTTAACACACCCCCTCAAGTGAAAGCCCTTTAGGCTTGAAACTTGCATAAGCTCACATCACCTTGTACTTGATTTTTATCAAATAGAATGGGGGTGGTGAGATTCGAACTCGTGACCACTGGGTCAACAAGGCTCTGATACCATGTTAAGGAACCATCTCACCTAAAAGCTTAAGCTTGTAAGTGAGACCCCATAATATAATTTATATTATTCTCTAACACTTTAAAGGTATACGTTTTATATAGTATATTTTCTTATATATTATTTATATTATTCTCTAATATATTTTATCAAGTAAAAAGCTTTTGAGTATAAAATTTACACGCGCTCAAACTATCTTATATTATTAATTAGAAGAGAGATATAAAAGTGGTAAAATTTAAATTTATGACTATTTAGTCGACAAAATTCTCATAAAATATCAATAAATTATTTTATCGAAAAACTTGCTTTTAAATTAAATTTTAAGATGTGATTTATATTATTTTGTACCTAATATTAAACTAATTTATGGAAGTTTTTTTCTTTGTCATAAACTACTTATTTAAGGGTGGTCTTTTAAACATCATATTTAAATTATATGCATTAATTTCTTGTGGATAGTTCCATGTATGGTCTTCAATTATATATTCCTGGGATCTTTTAAATATTGTATTGTTAGAAAGCAAAGCTTTAAGTCGTCCTACAAAACATCACTTTTACTTTGACAAGTTTAAGAATGGGGACAATGCCATCATAAGTTCACAACTCATTGTGATTACATAAAAAGTTTTTGCTAGAAATGTGCTGATGTTTCTCAAGAAACACAATTCATTAGATTCTTTCCAACCTAATAATATGTTTTTTTTTTTTAATTTGTTTTTCCCTTTTGTACAGGAAACATAAGATATATAGTGACAACCAATAAAGTTTGGAACAATAAGAACACAATTCATTAGATTCTTTCCACAAAAAAAAAAGAATATGAGTGTTTGGGTTAGTGTACGTGCATCTCAACTAATCTCACAGGTCTCAAAGCTAACGACTAATTAAAATCTCCAGTGACTTTGACTGATATGGAACTCGAATTTTGGGGAGCAAATTAAAAGCTTGACCAAGGAGTCACACCTCTCATGGTTGATTCTTTCCAACCTAATAATATGTTTTTTTTTTTTAATTTGTTTTCCCCGTTTGTAGAGGAAACATAAGATAGTGACAATAAAGATTGGAACGATAAGGTTGTGTCTTTGACATCTGTTGATTTCATAGCATCCTTGTGCAAGTTCTTGAAACAGCTACACCAATTACAAGGATGGAGATAATTCATTAAACATGAATATTGCCGCGTAATTTTATTCGGATGAAATATTGAGGTGGTAGAATATTTAAAGCATATGGTAGAGAATGGCTTTAATTTCTCAACGAGATTGTTTGAAGTCTCTTCCTTGAAGTAGAGGGACGCCCTTTTCTTTTCTTTTTTCCTTTTTAATGGAAGAAATGCTAATCTCTCTTGGTCATTTTTAGAGGGTGTATGTTATTGCATTTCAAAAGTATTTTTGAAAAAATTAAAAAAATGATTGTTTTTATTTTTTATTCATTTATTTTCTATCCATTTTTGAGTGATTGAGTTCGATTCGGCGAGCGAGGGCGAGGTTGGGAGAAAAAGGCAAGGATTTAGATGGTGCTGTGGCTGTTAATTGAATGAATTCAAGGAACGCAAACATTGATAAAAACACCAAATCTAAGATAAATGATTAGCACAAATACAAGGATTGCAAGTTCTTAACTCGAAGGCATTGATTAAAACACCATAGCTAAGATAAAAACTTAGCTATGGCGATTAAAGATGGTGCTGTGGCAGTTATTATACCAAGTGTAGTATGCTAAAATGCAAGCTAAGCCTGTCAAATGAGAATGCATTGTCAGTATGATCCAAGAATGTTCATCAACTCTACATTTTAAGCTACATTACTGTTGTCAAATAGCTCTTGGAGGTTTCTCTAGCACCGCAGAAAGATAGACTTCATCGTTTGATTTAGGAGAAAGTGCCCACTTGTGTTTCCTGTACCTGAACTGAAGAAACATGTACATGTAATCATCCAAGTCCTTCCTGTTGCAAAAGAACCTGTCAATCCATAACAATCCGCCTGGCCTTAGAATCCGATCCCAGTCATAAAAGATAAAATCCACCAGCATCAGGTCAATCCAGCCATCCAAGAATCCAGTGGTGTGAATCAAGTCCATTGTGTTATCGAAGAACGGAAGGCGTTGGTTCAACGTCACGTACAAAGGAACCAATCCTCTGAGAGCAATCATCTCATTGAATGGTGCTCCGAGGTTAAGTGCAGTTGAGACAACTGTGACATTCTGTTCTTTCATCCTGGCCGCAAAAGTTCCCGTTCCAACTCCGAAATCCAGGCCGATTCGTATTTCTCCGGGCTTGATTGCCAGAACATCTTTGATCAGAAAATCGACGGCAAGCGAGCTATTAGTCACCCACTTCAGCTTTTCCTTGTCCATTTCGAAACAGCCAGTGCATTTCGAATAGCCCCTCTTCGGATTCTTGCTTGATAAGCACTGAAAATTCCTGCACTGGTAGTTGCTCCACCTCACATTTCTATCATCTGGCAGTCTCCACAAGGACTCATTGATGGGGTATGGCTTCTGATAGACCTTGGAGGCCCTTGTCAAGCACCGTCTTCGCGGCAAAGGATCACATCCATTGACCATGAGCTTCTGAGACAAGCTCCAGTCATCTTTACAGTAAGATCCAATGTCATAGTCCATGTATTCTTCCAATTCTTTCTTCATCAAAACACAGGCATGCCCTATCGTGTTATATATCCTCTCTGTCCCGTATATGTTCATATTCCCGACTCTATTTTCTTTCGGAGTAATGTACTTACGAATCTCCTCCACAATAAAAGTGTTAATCAAAGGCACCTCCTTCATTGTTGAGTTTCTAATCCCCTCTTGAGGTAGTCGAATCTGCCGAAGAGCAATGTGAGCACCATAAAGAGGCCTAATCACCTCTTGCTCCAAAAACCTTTTGTGCTCCAATCTTGTCATTGTAGTTTTTCCCAGATCAACTTTGTTCTTCTCCATTTCTTGCACTGTTTTCTCCAGCTTTTCTTGCAATTTATCCATCCTGTCGAGTACTTCTCCGACTCGATCGCTCAACGCTCTTAAATCAAACCCGTCGTGAGCATCGCTGACATGATAAAAGTGCTGGCAGATATCTTCATGGTGAAGGAAGAACCCTGCGCTATAGAACTTAAAGAGACTGGCTATGCTCACAGCAATAACAAGACCTCCCAGCAGGATTTGAAGCCAACCCATTACTCTTCCCAATCTACATTTTGGAGAACATAACCTCCCCATCCTTGATTAAACAGGATCGAGTAACTAGGGCCTGTTTTTCACAAATTGCTACTTCTTCCTTCAGATTGGCAGCATATATTTGAAGTTTGAATTCTTAAGATTACAGGGTGAGATCAATTCTAGAATGAAAACTACAATATATATAGATTTAAACTTCAAATCTAAAATATCAGACTAGCTACATGCAACTTGCTGCATTACCGCATTGTCATTTAACAAAGATTGAAAATAACATGGTTCAGTTCTTTTTCCTTCTTTTTCTCAGCAACCAAACAGAAAAGAAAATTAAAACAATTCAATTTCTGATAAAAGCAGAGTAAACAGACATATACCCAGATAAGAATTTGCAAAGACAGGAGTGAGCACAGAGCTAAAACTTTTTCCCTTCATCAAATTTGCTATAATTCACAGATTCAAACCTTCTCTTCTCTCACTGGAGGCACGATTTCTCTCACTAAAATTTGATAAGCATCTCCAAGTTGTGCTTAAAATATATCAACGCAATGTTGCTTGAACCGTTACTAAAGCAGCTTCAGAGCTGGAAAATCGTAAAGCTTAAGCATATGAAAATGCCAGAATTGCTTGTTAAGCACTTGAGGCTATAAGAAAGCACGAATCTCGTTATGGTCGTGAAATTCTAGGGAAGATCACGGGCATCATTTTATTTTCTTCTACGTTGCTGTATAGTTTAATAATTAATATTACATTTTTATTTATATAGGATCCATAAATGACTAGAACTAAAGCGTTGACTATGATGATTCTGGTTTTCTTTCTATGAACAGAACCAGCTCCCATTGCGGAAACTTCATGATTTTATAATTGTCAGCCCTTGCCAGGGTCTGACTTGTTTTGGGATCCGAGTTATTTTGCTATCATGTGAACCTGAGGATCATCGGGAAAATCCTGGGTCAATTATTATTGTGATTTTTTTATAATTTATTTTGGTTCTTGAAATTTGATCATGTGCGACTGTATTCTAATTGAAAGTCTATTGTTTCTGATTTCTGATTCAATTGTAAAATTAAAATAAGAGAGACTATAATGAATAGGATGTCAAACGTGGATGGTGGGCTAGAAGTTTCAGGAACAATACCCTATGGTCCTTGAACTTTACAAATAACATAAATTGTTCAATTTTAATGCTTTAATATTTTTCCAACTCAATTTTGGTATAAAAATTTGTTTTTATATTTTTTTAGTCCGTAATTGAAAGAGAAAAGAGAGATGTGACAGAAAAGAAGAAAAAAATATCGTTTACATTGATTTGAACAACTAAAAAATTAATATTTATGTCAAATGGTTCCTTTTAATGAAAGGATTTAATATTAAATGTTTTTTTTTTTTTACTTTTAAAGTTTATGATAAAACATACCTAGCTTGGCTAAATTTTTGGTTTTTGTGACCATGAATAGATTTATCAAACTTTCTAGAATATTTTATAAGTGTTTTTGGTCAAAATAGATTGAGAAATAGATTTGTTTTTAATCAAATAATCTTATAACATAATTTTCTGGTCACCAAAACAGCTAAAATATGAGCAAATTCATACGATGCGTCGTTTGTCTCGACAAGCAATGCCCTGTCAGAATTGTTCACAAAAAATAGGATAAACTACATGTCATTCACCCCATAAACAACCAAAAAAAGAGCTGAATCGCGTGGGTCTTAATGAAACGAGTCAGATAGAGTAACTTGGCTGGTTAGACCCTTCACATGGTCTTTTTTATTATTATCTAATGGTTTTTTTATATGTTTTTTAACTTTTATTTATTTATATTTAGATTAATATATATTCTCTCTTTTATAATTTATTTTGTTTAAAGAGCCTCTTTTAAATAAAAATTATTTTTGTGTTACTCATTTGATTTTTGAATAGGTTTTTCTAATTCTTAAATAATTGTTTTTTAATCTTTTGTATACATGAACTTTATTTTTGAAAAATAAAATTCTTTATTTTCTTATAATATTTCTAATTTGTGCAGTCTTGCAAAATGTTATTTTTTTTCTTTTTTTATTTTATTCAATCAGTTTAATATGTGTGTCTATTTTGATTATTATCTGATTGAATAAAAAAATTAATAAAAAAATTTAGTAAGCATAAACAAGTAAATATCTCGTCTTATTAGATTAAATATTTTAATGTACATTTGTCTCTCAGTTTGTTTTAAATATTTTAGTTATTGTTTGTGAGTTTTTATTTATTTATTAACCCACGTATTTCTCAGTTTATTTAACTACAAAAACATGTCTAAAAAATCCTTATAAAAATTATTTTGTTGAAAAACAAATATATAATCTGCAATGAAACGGAGATAAGTGTCTTGTTTTATCTAAATGATATCATTTTATTTTTTAAATACATTTTTCTTAAAATTTATATGGCTTAGATTTCACAAAGTGTTGTTTTATCTTGGGATTTTTACGCCACTAATGTCTTGAATTATTTTTATTTTTGTGTGCATTCGTATAAAATTACTAAATTTTCATTGCATATAAAATAATATAAATAAGATCAGAGAATATTTATTTTTGTATTTAAAAAAATGATTTTTTTAAAACTATTTATTTTTAATATAGAGATTAAAATTCACAAAATGATTATTATTATTATTATATATTTTTAAATAAAAAATATTTTTAAATATAATTACTACTGCCTTCCAAACAGACTCTATCGCAAACTTGATGCGATTTGGATTGGACGAGTTTCTACAAGGGACAAACCGACACACTGCGGGTGTACTCATGCTGACTTTGTCAAATAAACTAGAAGAATCTAGTCATGTTTGTATTTGCGGTAGCATTGTGTTTTTTTATAAATAAAACTATTTTGTTTTCATGTGTGTTTTTAATTTGTTTTTGTAAATTGCTACAACAAATAAAAAAAATAAAATTAAAAATATATTGTTTTAATATATTTTAAATCAAATATACTATAAAAAAACTCAAACATTATCTTATTATCGACAATGGATTCACCATCATTGAGGTGGTGTTTACTAATTGATATAAAAATAATTTTTAAAAAATAAAAAAAATATATTATTTATATATTTTTAAATAAAAATAATTTTAATATCATCGTGTAAGACTATGTTAATGAGCATTGTCATCATACAATGGGGTGTTTGACACTATATTTTAATATTTTTTTTACCTTTTATTTTAAATTATTTTTTTAATATTTTAAATCATTTTCATATATTATTATCAACAATAATTTTTTTTTAAAAAAAACTTATTTTAATATTTTTAAAAAAAAATTCAAAAACAATTTCATCATATCAATCAGTCAAAATATCTTCCAAAGCAGATAAGCAAACAAGAAATAAAAAAACATGACATCGTTATTAATCGATGCCATCTAAATCACAGCAATAGTGTTGCAGCCGATCTGCGCCGTGTCTGTCCTGCAGTAAATAGCTACAAGAGCCTTTTTCAAAATTATTTTTGTTTTTTATTTAAAATTAGTTTTATCTTAGATCTCATGTCATTTTAATGTATTAATATTCAAAAAATAGAATAATATATATGTATTACTTTGATATAATTTAAAATAAAAAAACAATTTTATTGACACCTCAAACAGACCAACACATAAATGTTGCAATTTACTTCGAGCAGCACTATTCTTGTAAGATATATCTACGTGTAACTTTTTAATTAGTTGATAATAATAGAGTTGACTGGTTTTTAAATAATTAAAGTGATTGAATAGGAGTTTTTGGTATTGTATAATTTTTAAAATATATATAAATTATAGTTTTAAATAATTAAAGTGATTGAATAGGAGTTTTTGGTATTGTGTAATTTTTAAAAATATATATAAATTATAGTTTTTATTAATTAAAATCTACCCAAAAACCCCAGTAAAATCTATATTAAACCACACAATAAATATTAGGAATAAATTGTCTTTGAACCTATAATTGAAGCAAAATACAACTCCAGCTACAGAAACATACAAAATCTATGAACTGTATTGTTTTCTGTGTACAATTGTGATAAACTTTTTCGGCACCCAAATTTGTTCTTGAATGATGGCTCGATCAAAGAAAACTACCTAATAAATATTTTTTAGTAATTTTTTGTATTGTAGTTGAGGTTGTTTTGAAAAATATTAATATATTTTTTTTAATTTATTTTTAACATCAATGAAAATAATTTAAAAATATAAAAAATAATAATTTAAAATAAAAAATAAAAACAATTTTTGATCTAAAATATATATAAAATAATTACGAAGAAATTGGATCACCAACACTGCATTGATGAGCTCTTTCACTAGTTAGTGGCGCGTATGCTGCCATGATGATTTTTGTTTTTTTTGATAATGATATTAAAGTCAGTCAAGCACGCCAGATTCGTGTGGTAATCCGGCGACTTGCAATCTGAAATTAAATTAAATTGGATAAAAATTGATTTAAAATACTCATAACTCAGCAAGATTAATTAGATTTTCTAAAAAAAAAATAGGAAATTTATAATAAAATTTGGGACACTGATGTTTTGGATGGATCTGATTTAAATCGGATTGGCCTTTTTTAATTTATAATTTGGGTCCTGACTCTTATTATATTTAACAGCCTTATTTTTTTAGAATTTGTTTTTGATTTCATTAAAATATAATAACAATAGACTTTAATAGAGAAGAAAATTAATAAAATTATCGATAAAAATATATTTTTTAGTCTTAAACTTCATTTTCTTATTAATATATCTCTTGATTGTTTGAATTGAAGTATTTTTTTAAACATTGATTTTTAAATAAAACCTATTACAATCATGAAAGCATTTTTTTAAAAAAAAAAAATATTAATACAATGTCTCAATACCTTCTATGTGATCAAAAGGGGAAAACTGATCATAAAATATAAAAAAATGCATTGAGAAATTTCAAGAAAAAAAATTCTATTTGCATTAAATATTTTATCTATTATTTTGTGAGGTAGAGTTCTTGAGCCATTGTCCAAAAAGCCCTTACACTCCGACCGCTATGGTTCAAGTTCGTACTAAGGGTCTATTTGAGAGGGTGGTTGCGATTGTTTTTTAAAGTGCTTTTCATTTAGAAATATATTAAAATAATTTTTTTTAAATCATTTTTGACATCAGCACATCAAAATAATTTAAAAATACCAAAATAAATTCATTTAAAATATTTTTTTTTGAGGAAACAACAATAAAACCGTGCTCGCAAACAACTTCTAAAAAAGAATGAGATTTCTTGTAAATATATCAATACGAAAATTGATGGCTGACTTAGAATTACTTTGAAGATATCTTCTCGTCCCTGGGAATGAAAAATATCCAAGATTCTTTGAGCAAGCAACGACAGTAATGGGTTGATATGATGGTTAAATATTTTTATTATTTAATTTTCATAATTTAAATATAGTATTTAAGAGCACCTATTAAATCTCGGTCTTAGATTTGTTTTAGCGTTTTAAAAGTGTTTTTAATTTATTTGTTTGTTTTAAATTTATTGTTTTTTGATGTTTTTAATTTCTTAAATATACGTATGTTAGAAATAAAATTATTTAAATATATTTAAAAACAATAATAATTAAAATACGAAGAATAGATTGCCCAAGGTTTACGTGATGGAAAATATTTATCGTGTGCCATTACGTCTTTCTCTAATCACTCTGGCTTTATTTAATGCTGATAAAGCCAAAAAAGAAAAAGAAAAAAGAAAATTGTCAGGGAACGCAGCACTATTCTCTCCCCTCCCTCTCGACCCCTCCTCTTTTCCCATACCACGACGAACTATTTGCTTCTCTTCCCTCTCTCTTGATTTTTCCATACAAAACAACCCTCTAACGCGGAAGCCACCTTCGTCAACAAGGTAAGGCACCTCTCTTTTCTCTTCTTTCCTTTTCTTTTCTCGGTACTTTTTTGTTTTGATGTCATGAGTTCAATTATATAGAGCGTATATAACATGATAACCCTTTTGTCCAGGTTGTTCATTTAACGCTAGGATTTGACATTCCAGGAAGTACCATGGAGGTTAGTTAGCACTGTCATTATGAGACTTTGCTGTTTACTTGTTTTTTCTTTTATTTGGCGTGGATAAATGTTCGTTTTTTAATGTTAATGTGGTGTATCTTCGTGTGCTGCCGTTGATTTGCTTTGCGTTGATGCAAGGTAGCTGTTTGTGGGATCGCATTAGAATTGTGTGCATAGAGTTTGAAGTTGTCGAGCTTTACTGTTATGAGTTTATTTGATATGGGTTTGGAGACTTTGAGATGAGAAGCTGGTTTGGTTTCTTGGGTTATTTGTTACTACTTTTTGTTGATTTGTCTTTCGGGTTGGAGATATTTAGTTAGTTCCTGATGCTGTTGAAACCATAATTTATCCTAAAAGATTTGCTGAATGTTTACGAATAAGGATCTGTTGATGCTCAATTTCATCTGGGTTGGTGACATTGAAGTCATCTTCTTTGTCTATGTTTGGTACATTTGGTTTGTGGATTTTTCTAGTGATCAGATGAATACGTGCTTTTTTGGAAGAACCATGTTAATAGTTTGCGGCATTGAACTAGTTGGCTGGGTAAGAGGAGAAATTTTGATTTTGCTTAAGAGAAAGATGAGCATTGTCTGTGTTAACAATCTGGTTTATGGTTTTATCGAAAAGATGAAAGTGTTTTTTTTTTTTTTTTTTTGTATTATTGGTGGTTATATATCGAGTATTTACTTCAATTGACATGAAACATGGGATTCCTTTCTTTTAGGTTTTACATTCTGAGTAGGGAATTGCTAGTTGGATGAGAAACACTTGTTTTTCCCAAGCGGGTTTGAATAATTGATGAATTCCTTTTGCTTGTTAACAATCAGATGGTTCAAATGTAAAATCAGGACTTAAAATTATGGCGATCCTGGTGGGTTTCTCTACAATAAATTTGTAGCTAATGCTGGCATTTTTGTCAATAATAGCATGCACATGTGTGGACATGCAATCTCTTAAACGGTGTCTGGGTTTGTGTTGTTGGATACCCATCTCCAATGCTTTCACAGCCATGGGTGCATCCTTTTAGATGAAGGTCTGGTGAACCCTTGCAAGCAAAAATGCTGGTCCCCTAAAGAGGAAGATCGCAAATGCTTGCCATTCATTGACCGCTGATGGCAACCATTTTCTTTGACATGCCAGCTTATATCAATTGCTTTTCTACAGTCTGCATATACAATGAATAGAAGTCCCAACTTTTTTTTGTTTTTAATTTAAATATCACAACATATCTTCTGGATGTGTGCTTGATTCTGTGCCATGTCCTTTTTTCCGTTTTAGTTTATTGCACTTTAGTTTCTCATTCCCTACCATTTTTGCAGATAGAATCAATTCAGCTGGATCACGATTGCAATTCCACTGGAGAATCATCTGTTATGCAGATAGTTCCTCCAGGATCTCCTGAGATAAGTGGTTTGTGTGGGCATCCAATAGAGAACCCTCGAGTTGGTGATGAGTATCAGGCAGAGATTCCATCCATGATATCGCAATCAAAGCATCTACAGCTTCTAAAAATTCCTTCTGATTCAGATGGAATATTCGAGGCTTCCCATTCCTTTTTAATAGGTTTACCTGTCCCAGTTATGTGGGTGGATAATAACACGGTAAACAATGGAGAGGATGAAGGGTGTGGATCTCTTAGCCACCCTGGAGATGCAATTCTTACAGATGAGTCCAGAAAATCTAGAAAAAGCAAAAAGCGTTGTACTATGAAGAAGGATGGTTCAGAACTCAATGCTGAATTATTGGATGGTGGAAAGGAATTGAAACCAGCAACCTTTCAATCGAATGTGTCAGGTGAAGACAACTTAGATCAGCCATGTAAAAGCAAAAGCTATACGCCTCTTCCTGGTTTACTGCATAGCCCTTGGAGAGATGCTGATATAGATGGTTTTATTCTTGGTTTGTATATATTTGGAAAAAATCTTGTCCAGATAAAGCGATTCATAGACAAGGAGATGGGGGAAATATTGTCATTTTATTATGGGAAATTTTATAAGTCTGATGCATTTCGTAGATGGTCAGATACCCGGCAGACAAAAAGAAAGAAATGTGTTCATGGACATAGAATGTTCACAGGGTGGAGGCAACAGGAACTGTTCTCTCGTCTGGATCCGCATGTCCCGGTGCATTTTCGAAATACTTTCCAAGAGGTACTTCACAGGTCACTGCTATAAATGCTGGATATGATTTTTTCCAGTATTAAAATTCTTTTCTCTGTTGTTACATTTACACATCGGGTAAGATAGCTATAAATGTAAAGCAGGAACATTGAGCTGAAGCTACAGACCTAGAGCTGGCCAGAAATTTAGAATTTCTTCCTGCTAAATATCAAAGTGGTTAAAAGTACTTTCAAGATGGTCTTTTTAATCGTTTCTTGTCATACTTCAAACCTTATTGAAGTTGAAAAGTTCTTTCAGTTCTGTAAGGATAGCCGGCACTAACTCATTTTTTGACTTGTTAAAAATGTTACAAAAAATCCATGCTGTGAAGCCTCATATCTGGAGTTCAACTCCTATAAGGTTTTCACTCCTGACGTTTTGGGAACACAAGGGATATTAGCCTCTCTAACTGGCTTATACTTGGGAAAGAATTCCATGACAGGATAATCAAACACATTTGAGTTGATTTTCCATTACAGCCATCTAGCATTACCTTTTTAAGAACTTGTGGCTTAGAGCTAGACATTTGTATTCACTTTTTCTTAAGACTAGAAGCTCTCAAAACTTGTGCTGTGAAGTTCATGCTTAATCAGCTTCTTGCAATTGATACATCCCTTGGTCTCTATTTTTTATTTCCGCATAAGAAAATATTAGAATCTTTATATGGGATGGAGTGTGTTCTGGTTACCCTTTTCCTGCTGTGGGAACTCATCTAGATTTACTTTCTAGTTTTTGACAGAAAATTGTTGTCATTTCTGTTTATGTATTTTCTGTTCTCAGGTCTCTTTGGAATTTACAAAGGGTAAAATTTCACTAGAAGATTATGTATTCAATTTAAAGGCCACTGTTGGCATCCAGGTTCTTGTAGAAGCTGTCGCCATTGGTAAGGGGAAAGATGATCTCACACGTCTTGCCATGGAACCTGTAAAGGGAAATCCATTGTTTCCTGATTGTCCAGTTGGTAAAGATTGCTCCTCTCTTACAGCCAGTGACATAATCAAACTTTTGACTGGGGGCTTTCGTTTGAGCAAAGCTCGTTGCAATGACATTTTTTGGGAAGCTGTTTGGCCCCGTTTGCTGGCCAGAGGGTGGCACTCTGAGCAACCAAAGAATCAGGGTTATGTTGATACCAGTCATTATCTTGTTTTTGTAATTCCTGGCATTAAGAAGTTCTCAAGAAGGAAACTTGTGAAAGGTAATCACTACTTTGACTCTGTCAGTGATGTTCTGAGCAAAGTTGCATCAGAACCAACACTTATTGAGCTTGAAGCTGAAGAAACTAGAGGCAGCATCTGCAATGAAGAGGATGACTGGGATATAGGAGCACCGTCAAGCCTGGATGATCCATCCATTTGTCAGCCCCGTCATTATCTTAAACCTCAGGTTCTTAAACGCAATCTAAAACATGTGAAGTTCACTATTGTGGATTCTGGTTTGGGTGGAGGGAAAAAAATATCAATGGTGAAAGAAATGAGATATTCATCAGATGATTTGAAAGTTATGTCCTTGTTCACCACTCTTTCAAGTAGAACTCCAAGGATTTTTTCGGAGAGCTCCCTGGATAAAAATGATCTGGATGCTCTTGGTATGCCATTGGATGGTGAAAAGAAGATGAACAATGTAGACTGTAATGAGGGCAGTACATCTCATGCATGCAGCTCAAACTCTACAAAGTTCACCATTGTAGATACCAGTTTGGTCCATGGAGGAATATCAGTTAGGGCAAGAGAATTAAGATGTTTACCAGGTGAGTATGACTCTGCTTCTGAAATGACCATTTCAACTGAGAATGAAGCGGATTCCTCTGACAATTCACTGGTTCAGCATGCACCAGATGCAACAATTAGACCCGACTATAGAAAGGGTATATTTGACAAGAGCTTCCGTGACAAGAGCTCTGAATTGAAAGAGCACTGGTCAAGGGGAACTTTAAAGCACCAATCAAGTCGAAGAGCAAAATCCAGACAGTCAAATAACCTAGTCCCTCTGGTGAAACGACGGAGACTGACTGCTTGTTCCGATACAGAGATAAGCAATGTCATTGAGAATTTCTCTAGAGGCATTCGGTCAAAACAAGTGGGAATTTGTTGTGCTTTGAGAGCACCAAGTGCTGGAGGTAATGCCTTTAAAGTCCGTGGTTACCGCAAGAAGTTGTCATCAACTATACCCTCGGTAAGAGGTGCTCCAGAAGAGGAGAATGGTGGAGGGATGTTGAGTGCAAATTGTTTTGGTACAAGGAAGTTTCATAGAGAAAATGTGGAACATCAACCCCCGATTTTGATTGATCTGAATCTACCTCAAATTGATTTAGCCTCTGACAATGGGAATGCGGTGCCGATGAAGATGGAAGACATCCAAAGAATAAATGTCAATGATACAAGTTTCCCATCTCCATTGGATAATCCCAATTCGGACAACGCGTTGAACACCTCTGTTGATCTTGCTTCCGCAGCAGAGGAACCTGATATGAACCCCAGAAGACACAGCACAAGAAGCCGACCAATGACCATTAAAGCATTGGCAGCTCTTGAATATGGGTTCTTGGAAGTGAAGAAGAGTCCAAAGAGCAATTTAGTCCGTACACACAAGAAATCCCATTTGAAAGACCTATCTCAGGCCCCACAACAAAGTCAAAGTAACATAAAGTCATGCAATGTCGGTATTGGTACTGGGGATCCGAATGAAGAAAGGGATGCTAGTGGAGCCTTCATTGTTGAATAAAATTTCCTGAAAGAATGGAAGTTATATTCTCTCACATACCTACAGGTCAAATACCTTACAGCACTTTCATCACAAATCACTCACAGTCCAGAACTAAATTTTACCAAGAATAGGATTGAAGTATAGTTAGTCTTTATGTTTTGTGATTCTGAGCTCAAGCATTTCTGAGGTTTTTAACAATACTTTTACATGGCTATACTATACTTGAATCGGTTTCACAGCAAAGAATTATTGAGAGAACAACTAAAGCTCGTGCTGTAGATTCGTTCAATCATTTATTCTGTTAACTATACAAGGCGTGGAGAGAAACACGTTTCTTGTGACAATCAGAAGGAAGATAACAGGGTTTTAGCCAGAGAAGACATCTTTAATCTTGTTTTCCATGATTGCTGTTTTTTTTGAAAAAACAGCAGTATATGTGGACAAATATAGTCAGCATCACTTATTACACTGACTTCTCAGCATTGGGCTGCAGTACCACAAGCTACTGTTTCGAGAGGAACCCTAGTTTTCTTGTGTTCTCACCTTTTGCTATCACGTCCCATGAATTCTAATCCAACAACAGAATCTTTGTGAGCTTAGGATTAGTTTCGCCTAGCCATGAATGAAAATCTTGCAGGATAAAACTAAAACACTTTCTTTATTAACAGACTATGTATTTATGTGAGTTGTTGTGTGATGAGATTCTGGCCTGCGAATTCTTCAAAATCATACCGATTCCTACTACAGTAAAATTGCTGCGTTACTTCTGCTGTCATATCTTGTGTTTGATCACAAATATTGCTCGAGGATGAATGCTTGTTGAGTTACGTACTCTGGTAATTGCCATTGACAGGTGATGGGTTGCCATTGACAGATGAGAAGATCAATGAATATCTTGAAAGATAATGAGCATTAGGATAACATTTTGGTTAAGAAAAAGAGAAGAAAATCATAGGGGATATATCTCTTCTTTTTTAAATAAATAAAAACAGATTTATCTTTTATTTCTAATTTCCACGGTCGTTATTTTTTCTGTGTAATGAAACGCTACCAAAAAGAGCTGTTTATCTTGACTTCATGGGCACCATGCCTCTTTATTTTGAACCAAAAAGCATTTTATTGGCCCCCACAATCTTGGAAATTAATGAGATGTTATATTCCTTTTCTTGCCAGGCAATTTACTATAGCCCTGATTTTGTTTTTGAATTTTTATTGACATTGGAGAGATCTCAGAGATATCCCTTTTCCTGTCATTTCATATCAGAAAGCAGGGCAGATCCAGCTTTTTCTCCATGCTCGGCATCTCCACGAAATTTCAGTCGAGTTATAAAGGAGCGGGGTGCTTAAAAGGTCTCGACCTTTCTCTTTTACTCCCACTAGTTCTTGCTCGCTACCACCACAGCTTTCACGAAGCAACCTCGATCAAGGGGTAATTCTTGCGAGAATAACAGGGTGGATGCCATACATGAGTTTAGATCTTTGCGTGACAAATTTTTAAGGAAAATAGTTTGTCGGGATTTAAGTTTTAAAGCTAGCTTGCACTTGGGAAAAAAATAATATATTCTCAATAATAAAAACAGAAACTTAATATATATTTTACCATTATAAACATATAAATTATTTGCATCACACTCCATACCATATCTTAACTAACACCTATTGTTTAAGGGATTTCCAAAAGTTGTCTCTAAGAGACGTGGCGTGATGATAAAGGGTTTGTGATTTGAATAACATGTCTCGAGTTCGAGTTAGGCCTGTGATAATTAGGGTTTTACTCGCTTATCTGAACCCACAAAGTATGCTTTTCAGATGATGATGTTTCCTTGTATCCATTTTTTTTTTTTTTTGCAAAAGCTAATTAATCAACAAAATAGAAAGGTGGATACAAGTGACTTAGATGGACCTACTTGCATGTAGATCAATTTTTGAACTCGTATTATTGTTATCATGATGAATGCTTTAAAGCATATTGACTTTTAGTAGCATTATTTAAAAAAAAAAAAAAAACATTTTGAAAATGCCCTTTTCTCCGAGCATCGCTTTGTGAAACAATAGAATCTAGGGCATTGCTTAAAACTTGCCTTTCCACTTATCATCTTGAAATCAATCGAGGCCGACCTTAAAGCTCCCATTAAAAGCGAAAGCTCACCAAACTAATCCTATTTATTTCCCTAGGTAAGAAATAGTTAGTCAATTCATCTTGATTTTTAGATTTTACATTACGTTTTTTTTTATTTGCTTTTCATGTCCATAGAAAAACATTTAATTAATTTCTTAGGTGTTTTTTTTTAATTATTTAATGATAATAAGAATTTTAAAAAAAATCTTAAGAATATCATTTTAAATTAAAAAATATATAATGCGTTGCATTACTAGTTCTAAGTCCTGATTAACATTGCGTTTCAAAAGTGATTTTTTAAAAAAATATAATTTTTATTTTAAATTAAATATTTTTAGATTATTTTTATATAATAATCTTAAAAATAATTTTTAAAAAATAAAAAATATATTATTTTAATATATTTTTAAACAAAAAATATTTTTTTAAAAAAAAACATCCAACGTAATTCTCAAACAGTTACATTGAATACAGCTAGTGGTGGTAAGAGAGGGGAAGACTATACTATTAGGCTGTGTGAATAATTTAATGAAATTTGTCACTTCAATCATTTCTCAGGAAGTGTATATTGTCTTGTTATTTCCCTACATAGTTTGGTCAATTCATTTTGATATTTAAAATAAAGCTATAACCGATGGTTAAAATAAATATCAAGCCATGTGAATAATTTAATTAAATTTGTCACTTCAATCATTTATGATGTATTCAAATTTTAATAATGTTTCTACAATTATGAAGGCAGACTATCCTTTTATTTTAAAGTTTGACGTGACAATTTTAATCTTTTCTATTTGGTACCTTATAGATTATTAAAAAATAAATGAAAATTTTAATAATTAAATTAAAATCTTATTCTTTTAATCAAATAAAAAACTCAAAAAAAAACTTTATAATCTCTTCTTGCTAGAGTCTATATTTATATCATATTTATTAGAAAATAATATAAATTATATTTTAAAACCTCATCTAACAACTAAAATTTTTAGGTGATATAGCTCCTTAACATGGTATTAGAGTTTGAATTTCACCACCCTTATTCTATTTGATAAAAATCAAGCATAAGATAGTATGAGCATGTGCAAGTTTCAAGCCCAAAAAGCTTTCACTTGAGGGGGTATGTTAGAGAATAATATAAATCATATTTTGGGGTCTCATCTAATAGCTTAAACTTTTAGGTGAGATGGTTTCTTAACAATTGCAGCCTAATTATTTGTTAAAATATTTTATTGTTATTTTTATTTTGTTTATATATAAAAAATTATGATGGTTTATATGCCCACCCCTCTATATATAAATATATATTTAGGATTATATCCGGTTTCAATAATTACAACACGATATCTTTTTAGAATAATTGAAGAATAAGAAAATTAATAAGTTTAACTTATGAATATATAAAATATCCACAAAAAAACTCAACTTGATATATTCAATCTACTCAACTCCAAAAAACTATTAATGGATCAAGATTGTATTTTGTATAATATCAGAAATTATAATGAACACATCTATATATTTATAAATATCTCTAATTTTAAAGCCTATCCTCATGTTTGTGTGTTTTAAATATCAATACGTGTTTTTTTTTTTTTTTTGCTAAAAATTAGATATCATCATGACTAGGAAACAAAAAAATAATAATTCAAACTTAAAATGATTGTAGTAGAAAAAATTGCACTCTCCCTTGTTGAAATTGGTGCCCGATCATTTTTGTTCCACGTGTCTTGATACATCGCGTGCCTTGCTAGTCTCCTAGCTAGGATCGTTCATATTAATTTGAGATTAGAGGGTGTATACATATACATGCATGCATTCGTTTACATATACATGCACCCATATGTATACATAGTGCTCGATTGCAGTAAATCATTTTGATGTGCTGATGTCAAAAATAACTTTTAAAAAATAAAAAAAATATTATTTTGATGTATTTCAACATGAAAAGCACTTTAAAAAACTACCGCAACAGCTATCCCAAACAAACCCATAGTTTAGTGTCTATTTTTACCTCATTGTTCCACTAACAGCCATGATTAATTAATCCATCACAGCAAAAGCTTCTTTACGTCTGATGATGATGAAGATACATCTTTTTTCTTTAGGGGTTAAAAATGATTGAACCTTTTACTCAAGTAATCGAAGCTGATCTTCATTGTCGTGTCCTTGGATATGCCAGCTGATCACGTGACTAAGACGTAGAGACACTCCACCAAGCACAAATATTATATTAACTAAAATATAAAAATCATGGCTACTTTACGGACAGTGTACGCAGTTTATTATGGATTTTAACAGTAAAATTATCATGTTATTCTTAAAACTTAAAAAATTAACCATCGAAACTGGGATATTTTGGATATTTCCAGGAAATATATATAGTATTTTCAAATTCATTTAGCAAGCATTAGTTTTCCATGGTGGGTGTTAAGGGTGATAATTTGTATGTACTATAATGGGAAATCTCATGGTATTTCAATATTTTGTAGATGATCTGATCAACTGGAAATGGGGGTACTTATAGACCATGTATAGCACATCTCGAATTTAAATGAGTATATATATTTCTTATAAAAATTTAAAATAACCGGAATTTTAATCATTCAACTGGGTCTTAAAATATGAAAAAAAAAAGTTGGAAATTGGGATTTTTGTTGAAAATTAACTAATTAATAAAAAACATCTGTCAAGTGTTTGTGTGTGAACTCAACCTGGGTGGAATGTTTACGTACATCCTTTTCCACAGTCTGAGCTGAAAAATCAAACTAGAAATCAGTGAAATGAAGAGGATGAGCTTGATATTCTGATCCATGGATGACTGCTAGAGAGAGACAGGAGCACGATAAGTGGCCAGGCTCTCTTTTTATTTTTCCACTCATCATATTATCAATTTGCTTTCATTGTCAGCATGTGAAGAAAAATAAATAATTAATTCTGCCCTTGTAGGATTGTAGTTGAATTATAACTATTTAAAACTAATTAATAGACGTATTTCGCTGAGAAAAAATATTTTCATAGCTTTACTTGATCATTTAAATTTATATTTTTTATTATTGAGACTGATTTTTATATGGTATAAAGTTTTGATTGCTAAATAGTCATATTTTAACTATTAATATAAAGTTTTGATATATATGGCATCTTTTCTTTTAATATCTGTTTGGAAGTATAGTAGAAGTTATTTTTGAAAGTGTTTTTCATTTATAAATGCATTAAAATAATATTTATTTTTAAAAAATGACATCAGCACATGAAAACGATATATATTATTTTTTTAAAGTAAAAAATAAAAAAAAAATATATTTTTTTAAAAATATTTGTGAAACGTAATGTCAAATAAGGCCTTAAGAGTTCGGACGTTTTTTTTATTCTAAAAATTAATTAACAAGAAGAAGAAAAACAAAATCAAATAAAGAAGATATTTGATATTTATTAATTTATAAATTCACATGTAAAGTAGCTAATTTACATTCAAAAAAAAAACTACCTGCCTGCTCCCTTGTATAGAAACAAAATGCAAGCAAGCCTTGTTCTTACCCTTTTTGGAAAAAGACATTACTGCCATGACGGCTATCTTTTGGGATTTGGATGTATGCTAGGAATTACTTGGCTTTTGTAAACAAGCAGCTGGCTCCAATTGAATATTATTTATAAAATCAAGGGATAAAAATGAGATATTCATTTTCAGCCTTTTATTTTCAAAATAAAAAATTGATTCATTCATACACATCAATGTCGATCATCGATAATATCCATGATTCAAGCAGATTATAGTAATTAAACATTTAACAAAAAGTATTAGCAGATAATTAAGGTCATTAATCACTATAATACTGTATGTTGTTACCAGATTAATTTTTAGTGGTACCCCCTGTTTGATTGTCCAGGTTTTGTCTCCTTGTACGTTCTCGTTTGGTCTGACATTACGTTTCAAAAATATTTTTTTAAAAATAATTTATTTTTATTTTTATTTTTATTTTTTATATTATATTAAAAAAAAATTGGTTTTAAATCATTTTCATGTACTGATATTAAACATTATCTTTAAACAATAAATAAATAATTATTTTGATGTATTTCTGAACGAAAAATATTTTCAAAAACAACTTCAACCACACTCTTAAACATGCATTTAATCTGTGTTTTAAATGGTTAAAAATTATCTATTTAATATGTAAATGCAAGTGGAAGGCATAGTTTTTATTTTTTAAAATTTATTTAGTTTGATAAGTGGATACCATGCAACTAATATTTGAATAAATATAATTAAAAATTGAAGATCATGGAGACTGAACCTTGACCATCATGGAGGCAAGAAATATGGGACTCTTTTTATTATTATTTTACTCCTAATCACGATGATCTAATTCCCTCTCTCACTCTCTCCTTTTCTTTTTATTTGCTTTTGAATCATCAAGCTTTTGAAAAATTGACTACGATATAGGATGGAAATATGTGTACTGAACGCGATAACAATATTAAATAAATGGTGAAGAAAAAGACGTTCATTATAATTTAAGTGGTGGAAATGAATAAATTTGTAAACAAATGATCTACACCAGGTGGAATTGACACGTCACGCTAACAATCATGTATAAAATATATAGTATATAATAATTGGTGCTCGACTTTATGCTAGGTTAAAATTCAGAGATATTTATTTTATTGAAAAATGTAGAGATATATATACAAGTCATGAAGAAGTTTTTGGTTTCATGGGGCGTGATGTGATTGTATAGAGCTTGTGATCCGCAAAACAGATTTCGAGTTCGAGTTAGAATATGTATATTTTATAAGAATTCGAGACATCTTGGGTTTTACTAGCTCACCTGGACCTACAAAATACATTTTTCGAGGAGAGGTTTTCTTGCATAAAAAAAATATTTGGATGATTAATGTTCTACCATATACATATTTATTTTGCTTGTTGTCCTTGTCGAGAGTGAGAAGTGTTTGATCTGTATTTAAAACAAAGCCAAATTAAAAAAAAAAGTGTTATTTAAAAATAAAAAAATAATAATTAAACATCATCTAAATTAACTCTTACTTATAATCCAAATCTAAATCCAGGTCATGAGCTAGCCATTTCTGTATTTTATAACCACGAACGAAGCCAAACACAAACAAGGACAGCTACAGCCAAAAGCTGATTCTGCAAGTAGTTGTCCCAGATGAACTTGTCCAAAGAACAGCTAGAGCTGGACAAACTGTGCTGTCTGTGTAGGACTGATCTCTTGCAATTTATTAAACAGTGGATGACAGTGATCCTGTTTGAAAACTATGTATTAAATTGCAATTTTAGCCTCGGATTCTTCTGCTTTTTTATGTTTTCATGTTCATGCATGTAATGCTCTGCTTGGTCATCATCGATCGAGTCTCTGAATATTCCTTCAAACTCGATCACCTGCTCGATTAATTAAATACTTACCCCCCCAGCTCTCTCGACCGCCCACTAATGATAATTTAATTAAATTAATGATAATTTAATTAAATTAATGATAATCTATCCTCCTTTTGGAGTTCTTTTTATCTCTTCTTCTTCTTCCCGGCTGCTCATTACAGTATTACCTAACAGCAACCCTTGGGGAGTTAGATCGATGGCTGTGTTTTGACTAATTGATGAGTCTTCGATCCGATCTTTATTTCTAAGTATTGTGTATTGTTTATAATTTATATTTGAATTCAACTTTTGACTTTATTATTCTGTTTTTTATCTTATCCAAATTGATAGATATATACTTTTACTCGAGAAACTAAAACCCCACTTGATCAATAATTAAAAAAATAAATATGAAAAAAAGAAGAATTGTAATTAATAAATACCACATGACAATTCTTTTTATTGGTTTGAATAATAATGTTTACTAGAATATTAATTTGAATATAAAATTAAATGTTTATTATACACATAAAAAATCATTAAAGAACCTAGCTATAAACATAAGATCAAGTACTTGGATTGATTTTCCAACAACTCCTCTCAAAATCAAATTTCTTACAGCATATCGTTTCTATAAATCAAGAACTCGACGTCAACACCACGTTGTTTGTGGATGTAGACACACACCAACCAATATTCCCCATGTTTACAGCACCAAAGAGTCAGCCATGCACAAATCCCATCACCATGCACACTGCTTTGTCACGTACACTTCTCCCTGCTAAATCCAAGAGATAGATTAATTAGGGTTAAAAATTGCTACTGTTCTTCCGCCTCACGGGCTGGAAAAAAAGGAATCCGCCATTGCAGAGCCCGAGAGGCAGGCAACTGTAATCTATGACTTCCTCGTTTCAGCTCTGCGTATGCTTCCATGCATCTCTGCAAACAATATTCAACACAGAGCCTAGCTATAGGATGGTGACTGCACATTGTGTGGATGAGACTGGGTAATTTCTATGTATATATTATCCCGAAAATAAAAATATTTTAAACTTAGAAACTTGCATGTCGACATATCCTGTTTTTAAATTCACGCACAAATCAAGATCTTATACCTTCTTTTTTGTTTGGATTTGAGAAAATCACACCTCTAAAAAGCGTATTTTATGAGTCTAAATGAACGTGTAAAATCCTGGTTATCCCAGACTCTTACAAGAGGTGCACGTCCTGACTCAAATTCAAGATTTTTTGTGCAGATCTGAAATCCTTTATCATCATGTCATGCCTATCAAGACTAATATTGTGTAACATTTGAAAGCAAAACCATTTATTATCTTTTTAAATCAACATCATGGTTGAGGTTATTTATCAAAATAGGATGGTGACTGCACATAGTTTGGATGAGACTGGGTAATTTTTCTGTATATATTATTTTAGAAGTAAAAAAATTTCGAGTTTGAAACTTGTATATATTTATATCGACAGATTGTGTTTTTAAATTCACATACAAATCAAGATCTCGTGACACTTGGAGGTCTTTTTAAAATAATATTAGGTTATTTATTAAAATACTTTTTTTTTCCTGCAAGTGTTATTAATTATAACAATTTTGATGACTTTTTAATAAAACCATCTCTCTTGCGGGGCCAAATTCACTAATGAAATAATCCCTTAATTAATTACCTATCTCAATTTCTTAGCCATAAGAGGCACGTCCCTCCCGTCCCATCATCCTTTGATAAAGACATTTTCTTGGACATATTTAACCCTTGCTTTTGCAGGAAACATCAACCAGGTACCCATGCACGTGAATAAGGAGAATTTTTTGAATCATTGTTGGGTCCTTTTCGAGAAGGATTTTGATCAGTGCCCTGTTGCCCACCCGTGACGGACGAGGCTACTTTAGTGATTTCACTGCTCTTGGCGGCTACTTCTTCAGTGGCATTTCTGTTGTTTTGAATGCATGGAATGGCATTTTCGGAACAAAATTACTTTCAGAGAAATATCAGCACAAGCGGACAAGGTTTCAATCGGAGCCCGTAATCATGTCCAAATATAAATTAGTTAGGGGGGCATGGAAACTTTCAAATACCTTAATTGCCCCCAGGTTTGAGAAAAATTTCAGAAACTAATTATTCTCATATTATGCAATGTAAGCAGGGTTATTTTTACGTTTAACTATGTTTAAATTGTTTTTTAATCCTAAGTCAGTTTTTGCATGTTAAAATTAATTTTGATCACGTTTCGAGCATATGATCAAGTATATTCAAGCTAATATATTAATAAAAAAAAACTATTTCAAATTTAAAATAATATAGCATAAAATAGACATTTCTAGCACTTAATTATCAGTATCTTAATGTTATATAGATAGGTTTTTGAATCATGGAATACTTTTTAAAATAAAAAATAAAAAACTTACATGCGGTTTCGAAGAATTTTAGTTCCTAGTAAAGGGTATTTAGAGTCGACTCCCGCACATTAATATTAAGTTTATTTTTAATATGAGTTACAAGTAGGTTGATTTGTATTAAGAGTATTTTATTTAACTTTAAAATTATTTTTTATACCCTTTTTTTTAGAATTCAAACTTAAAATGATAATATGAAAAATACAAGATTAAAATACTTTTTACCATGTTGATTATTCTAAATAATTAAGTACACCAATTAAACTAAATCTATTTAGCCATCCATTCCTTTCAATATTTATGAAACATTGTATTATGAGATAAAGAGTTAAAATAAGATTAATTCTACTCACACATATAGTATATATGATTTTTTTTTTTTTTAAATAAAAAAATCAAGGATAGATATTTGTCCCATAGTATATACTCATCCATTGAGGAAAAGAAAGGAGGAATAGTAGGTAGAAAATAATAATATTTATGTGGATGTGTTTGACTTGATATATTATACAAAATGTAAATCTTGAGAGCGAGGGCAATACCTAAATACTCGACAAAACCAGGGGCATGAAAAATAGTATTTCAAAAAAATAATAATATATATTTTATAAGATGCCTCCAAAGATGACCTGATTCTTCTTATGTTCTCTCCTAGTGACAAAGCCTGATCACTCTCTTCTTTTTACCAGAAATGAAGGAGAATTTCCTGGTTTTTGTCCTCCTCTAAGCTACAAACAAATCCCCAACTCCCATGTTTTTGTTTTGTTTTAAGTGCTAAACAACACATCTCTTCTACCTAAACAAGGAAGCTGCTGTAAGAGAGAAAGAAAACAAGAAAGTTTGGTGAGCCAAAGAGAAGGAACGACAAAACAAGGGTTAAATCTTCAATAAAAACTCCACTACTTCTTATCGTGTTTCTTTTTCCTCCACTTCAATGTCAAATACCACAGGGGGTGGCACTGGCAGCTTCTCTTCCGGGGGTACTGGTGGTGATGAGATTCACTTGAGCTCCTTAGCTTCAAGTGCTGCCGCTGCCGCTGCCGCTAACAGCAATGGCTCCACTATCACACAGCAACCTCCGCTCAAGAGGAAAAGAAATCTTCCAGGGAATCCAGGTGTATATTCACCTCAACCATGTATTATTTTCTTCAAGTTCTATCTTTTTGGATGATAATATGTTTTGTTTCTTGATTTTGAATCTCTTAGTTTTTGGTTGACGAGCTTGTAGAGTCTCTTGCCGTAGCTGTCTTGATGATCTGATATTGAGTCCTAGCTAGCAATATTAATGGAGATTTGATGTTGTTGTTGTTTCTGTACATATGAGATTGTTTTTGATAGTTCATAGCTACTTTTTATTTATCTTTTTGGATGATAACAAAAAGGGAAACTGAGTGGATGATGCAGATTCAGCTCCAGACAACAGATCCACAAAAAAAGTGTCTTTTCGCTATTATTTTTAGGTTTTTTATTGCTTTTTTCTTATCTTGGTGGTGGGGAAAGAGGGTTTTTTTTATGGCTATTTGAGTTACAAAAAATAGAGAATTATTGGTGTGTATAAGTGGTTGATGGGGTTCAATTATTGGCTGGGATCTCAATCATTGCATTATTGGACTGTTTGGTTTGCCTGGCTACCTCCCTCTCCTGTCTTGTGTATTATTCACTGTTTCAGACAAACATACATTCTTTCATGGAATATCTTTGGTTTCCTCAATCTTTCCTTCACTTGGTTTTGCTGCACTCATGTTTTTTGCAGTTAATTTCTCATGTTTTATGATTGTCTTGTCTGAAATGCTGTCCAAGAATCAAGAGTCTAACAAAAAAAATAAAAATACGTAGGCTAATCATCGTATGCAGTGTAAGGAACGTGCTAGCTCCACCTTTTGCGCCTGTTACTATTAGATTAACTATAGCACCAGTGAAAAACATGATACGAGCAATAATTTTGCTTAAACTAAGTTAACTCAATTATTTTGCTGAAAATACTATCTTTCTTCTAATTATTCAGTTTGGTAAGAGTATTTTCATCAAGAAATTGGAGTGCCCGGAGGAAATTCCAGTGACATTGGCCTGACAATTTATTTATTTTACATGAAATATGTATCAGATCCTAGTGCTGAGGTTATTGCTCTATCACCACATACTCTTATGGCTACAAATCGATTTGTATGTGAAATCTGCACCAAAGGATTCCAACGGGACCAGAACCTGCAATTGCATCGGCGAGGCCATAATCTACCATGGAAGCTAAAGCAAAGAACAACCGCTGAGATCCGAAAAAGGGTTTATGTTTGTCCAGAACCATCGTGCGTCCATCACAATCCGGCTCGAGCATTGGGTGATCTTACAGGGATTAAGAAGCATTTCTGTCGAAAACATGGAGAAAAGAAGTGGAAATGTGATAAATGCTCGAAGAAATATGCAGTGCAATCGGATTGGAAAGCTCATGCAAAGACTTGTGGCACCAAGGAGTACAAATGTGATTGTGGCACCGTATTCTCCAGGTTTATAAACTTTGCTTTAATCACTAATTCCTTACTTAATTGCCAGAAAAATGAATTAGTCGGGGACTCATATATATGGTCTCTTGGTTTTGCGCGTTGATTGGTCATCATGTGGGTCCACATTGTTTTATATATGAATTTAGTTTCTTGTTGATTAATTAATCGGAGGTCTATGACTTGGCAACACTCCTAGCTTTGCTTGAGGTCTTTGTTTGACTATATGCAATTATGCGATCATTATTTTACCTTAAAGTCTTAATCATGCCTCAAATTAAACTCTTGTCCGGCTTGATTATGTATCATAAATGTAGTTGTCATGATCTTATGAATATATTTAAAAGATTAATTCAATTGTGTGGCCATGTAGTCTCTCTCGTACAACAATTTCGTATGTAAAAATACTTAGTTTCTTTATTAGTATTGATAATGAGGCTTGACTTAATGGGGTTTAGTTGTTTTATCATGCAGGAGGGATAGTTTCATCACTCACAGGGCTTTCTGCGATGCCCTAGCTGAAGAAAACACCAAAGCAAATCAAGGATTAGTGCCCAACAATATGGAACCAAACTTACAAGGCCAAGTCTCCAACCTCATACCCTCTTTGGCCATCAACAACAATCCAAATCAACCCACCATGATCTCTAGTTTTAACCATCTAGACGCTAAAAACCCTTTGCCATTATCTCAAGAACTCAGGCCGACACCTCCTAAAACCTCATCAGGAAGTAGCATGTTTTCAAATGGCACCTCAAACCTTTTTGGTGGTTCAAGAAACATGTCACCATCCCTTCAGTTGAATGCAAATTCATCAGCAATTTTTGAAGGGAATGGTCTTCATAATTTATCTGGCTCGGCATCAATGTCAGCGACAGCATTGTTGCAAAAAGCAGCTCAAATGGGTGCAACTGCGAGTAGTAATAATGTGAGTTCTCCCATGATGCAAAAGAGCTTTGTCACAAGCATGGCACCCCCAACTTTTGGTATAATGCAAGCCCATAATGACCAATCTCATGTGATAGGAGGTGACGATGGATATGCTAACCAGTTTTTCAGTGCGAATGGTGGGGTTGAGAACTCGGTGTTGAATGACATGGGGATTTTCAGTGCGGTTTTAGATCAAAACAATTCATTATTTAAGACTATGGAGCATGCTAGTAGCAACAATGAGAATGTTTTTCAAGGTGCAAACTCAAATCCTGGTTTAAATAGTCCAACGAGTGGAGCTAATCCAAGTGGTTTATCAAGATTCAGTGGGGATGTAATGACCGTTGATTTCTTGGGGTTAGGAGGATCTAGACAAAGGAATCTGCATGAACAACATAATCATCAAGAAATGGAGTTTACTAGAGGAATTAGTCATCCAAGATTGCAAGGGTTGAACCATTTTGAGCAAGCAGCAGCCGCAGCAGCAGCACTAAAAAAACCCATGTGGGATGTTTGAAAAAGAAACATTCAAATTTTTCTTTTTCTTCTGCAGGCTACATCTAGCTCCTACTTGTAATGATTTCTATCTTCACTTCTTTATTTAGTTCTCTCTTTCATCAAATTATGGGTATAAGCAAGGGAAGAACCTCAAGCAAGCTGTTGAGGATTTTTGGCCCAATATTAGCAACTTTAATATGAGTAGTAGATCAAGTAGATTTTTTTTCTGAAACAAATTTTATTTATCCTGTGAATAGTTCGCTGAAATTGGTGTGTGACCTAATTATTATATTTATACATTATACATTATTATATATTAACAAGCTTATGGTAGGTACTCCTAACATAAATAGATTTGAATTGGTCTAATCATGGAGTCTAGCTATAGAAGAATTAGAATTATTTTTTTTCAATTCTGATAATTGAGCTGTAGACACCCACTTGTCCTCTGAATTTAATTTAGTATATAGTGTCACATTAGACCTTTTCTTATACATCTAATCCGATAAGCTCTTTTTTTTTTTTCCTTAATTCTCAATGACCTGTTCATCGCATTTTCATATACATATTCTTTTCTGGGATTTAGAGATCACGAAGTCAAAAGGAAGTGTAGAATTTGTTGATTTTTAGCCATTCGATTTGAAGTTCAAGATTTTAACCAAAAAGAATTCCAATGGCTAAAAAAAAAACCATTGATGTGTATATAAAAAGGTGGCGACTTTAGTCAAATCCTCGGTGTTAAGGCATCCAATCCAATTGGACAGTTGAAAAGGTCAGCAGAACTGGAGTGTGACGTGTAATAGCCCAGATCAACTTTTAGACTATCAGGTATTCAAATTGAGTGAGCCCACAAAAGGGTTTTTAGCTTTTCCATACTCCATGGCATTTTCCACAGATTAGAGGCTGGACCGGGAAATTTGTATGGCTCTGAGTATTTCCTTTTTTTTAAAAAAAAAATACGAGGAGAAACAACTCTACCCGGAAAGCGTATTTTATGGGTTCAAGAAGCGAGGAAAACCCCGGTTGTCCCAGGTTCTTACAGGACAAGAGTGACTCACATCATTAGGGCGCGCCCCAACTTGAACCGTTGCCGCCACGCTACCCCCTCTGCCACTCTCTCCGAGCCTAAATTTGTACCACCCTCGATCAGATAATACCTGGGACGTTCAAAAGGTGAAGTGAACAACCTTAAAAGTTAGCAAGCTAGATAAGGTGCTCCACAGCTGGAAAAGCATAAACAATGGCATTGCAGCATTACTTTCTAGCATGCAAAAATATCTCCATCCACAAGATTTATGGGAAGAGTGTTTTTCGAGAGGTGCCTAGAATTCCAGCCACTTTGCACCTTTGGCGTTGACATTTCAGAGGCCGCTACTAGTTGGTTCAGTCAGCTTTTCTGGTAGCAGCTGGTGCAGATTTTGAAGTTTTCTTCTCGGATCATCATTGCCGCAAAGTGGTCGATCTCTCAAGCTTGATGTGTTTTGTCCAATTGGAGGGTATAACCGATGGATCGAAACAAATGAGGGATTTGGTTAGGAAGTTCTGTCAGGCGCTTTTTTGTTTAGCATGATTTCTCGCTTACCTATGAGATTGATGTGTTCTTCCAATACCATGAACGATTTTTGAGAACATTATTCATAAACGCAGAAACTTAGGTTGGAGATCAAACACTACTTTGTTGATCAGAATATGAGAATCGATGATCAGTGGGAAATCTGGGGATTAGCCGCTAAAGAAAGCGAACGAACCAGTTGTTGCATTTGGCCCCC
Organism: Salix purpurea; assembly: GCA_027405865.1. Taxonomy (NCBI): domain Eukaryota; kingdom Viridiplantae; phylum Streptophyta; class Magnoliopsida; order Malpighiales; family Salicaceae; genus Salix; species Salix purpurea. The sequence continues at coordinate 22,456,827 of CM050333.1, forward strand.
CAGGTTCACGGCTTCACCTGTTCCTCGTGGGCTCTTTCATGTTGCTAATATCCAAGCTTTCAAAATTAGAGGTTGTATATTATTGTTTTTGTGAAACATGGATGTTCAGGTTGGTTCGTCTTTGATTGTGTAGGATTGAAGCATTTGGTGGGCCAAAGGAGGAGGGAGAAGCTGTTGTTCGGACAATCACAGGATCACACCCAGACATGAAAGGAACTTTGACAGAATCAAGTTTAAGAGAGGACTCTACAAGGCAGGTTAATTACTACAAGCTGGAAAGCCCCACAATTCAGCAGCATAACGTGGCAGCTTGCTGTGCTCGTGATGGGTTAGATTATACACCCTAAATGCACGGACACCAGAATAAGCATGGCCAATTGTTAAGACAAGACTCCTGTAAGATCTCAATTTCATTTTCAAGGCAGCTAGTCCTGGAGCATTATTACACGTGTTAACAGAGGAACATGAGGTCATACTTTGTGCGATTGACTTCAAAAGTACACAAGCTATTCTACATTACTGTTGCAACAAGTTAAATTTTTTGTTTATACTGGATTCATCTGCAGGTTCGGTGAAGAAATGGAGGAAAACGAAGACGTGAAGAACTTGAATTTCAAGATCATTTACTGAAACGAGTGAACAGCTTGCAATTCAACACCAACAAACAGAAATTACCTAAAACTAGTTAGCATTCACTCAAACTTTGCATGTTACAACCGCCGTTGTATGTCAAACATTGAGGCACCAATCATAATGACTAAGATTACAAGATTACATATACATTTATGCATTTAGATTCCCTTAGGCAGCATAGCAGCCACCTAAACAAAATAATTTTTCTATATCTAAGTTACAAGTAATATACACCAATTTAAGCACAACTTATCTGTCTTGGCTTAGCACCTTTCTCCAAGTTCTCAGCAACTGCTGCAGTTAAATTACGATCCTCGAATCCAATTTCAGCACCAAGCCTGCAAAAATACTTGTATGATTCTTAATGTTCCCAGTAGAGAGAGAAGGATGGGAGAAGGGGTCATTCTATAAATGTCCAGGAAGAATCATGTAAAGATTGGCTAGGTAATAGGTGAGGAATATTGGGGTATATTTGAGCACACTCCACTATCTTGTCTCAAACCTTGCTCCAAATGTCAACCCCTCACAAATGGTAATTTCACTTACATTTCTCTTCAGAAAGATATGAAATTTTGAAGCACTGACAATAAGTAGAATAAAAATTTAAGGTGTTTTTCTTACTTGGGATCAAGCACCAGTTTCTGGACTTCTTTAATGGCTGAACTGGCAGCATAGAGTGACATCTTACCCACCTGTATCAAAACCCAATATAATATTAAGAAATTCATTGACAGGAGAATGAAAGAATCGGAGGCTGGATTAAATAAAAAAGAACAAGAGAAAAAATTAGCATTAGCAAAAGGGTTTCAAGGAAAAGGCAGCTTTGAATGTTTTTGAAGAAAGTTTCCAGGGCCTCACCTCCAAAACTTGAAGTTTTGCTTCATGGTCATTTGGAAGACAGCGGATTTCTTCTGCCAATCTAGCAGCCACCCCCAGACTTTCAGGAGATAAAAAATCAAGGCCCAACTGAACATTGGACTGTAAATTTACAAGAAAAAAACAATTATAATGCAGAATTTTACTTTATTCTGAATTAACCATGTCAACAATTTAGACAGATCTATATCAAAACTAATTCAACGCGTTTTGAATAAGAATCAAGCCTAACAGGAAAAAAAAAGGAAGGAAAAGAAAGTAATTTTGGAACCATTCTAAATATAAATATCTTTAGTTAAGGAAAACTTTATAGTAGTTTTATAAAATTTTGAAAATCAGCAGCCCTTTACTTTAAAAATTGAAGAAGAAAGAAAACTGGCTGTTGACGGGTGTTGTTTTTTCTAGGATGTTCCAGTCCCCCAAACTACCAAAGCACCCTTTTTATCACATTGTTTGATGACAAATATATCCCTAACCTGAAGCCTAAAATATTCCTTCCTAGAAGAAAGAAGCAGCCTTAATGCAACAACATTAGTTGGAACCCACGATTAAAATCATCACCTCAAGGACAAACCTTTTTTCCTTTTTGAGTTTCATTGTAAGGATGAATTTATTGCAACTTTGGACTTTGGAAACAGACCAATACTGGTTCCAAGAAAAAAGTGTGAATGAAACTTGATCTAATAAGGGCAAAATCATAGACCATAACATTCACCCTATCAGTTAACACCCAACCATTTGAAAATATATGTATATGTATATACTTTCATCATTGTAGTCTAGATGTTTTAACATTGTCTTTACACTTAGAAGTTATTGAGACATGTATTTATCCAACTTCAAAATCTAATTAATCCAACGAGCTTACCTGAAGATTTCTCGCTTGGAAAGGACATCCAGCTGGGACGAATACAGCTTGCCCCAAATGTTGTTCAAATGACCATGGTTCAACTCCTGAGGAGAAAAATAATTTTTATCTTAAAAATGCATATAAAGAAACAGAAACTAGTCACTGATATAATAGCATTAACATTAAAAAGGAAATATACAAACTGAGTGCACTCCCCACCAAAGCAGTATTCCTGGTGTCTCTTGGGTATGCAAAAGGGGATAAGATCATATGTACAGTCAGAGAGAACAAATTAATGGCCGATTAGACTTTTCTACAGTGCAGTGCATGGTATTCATCCATTCACAGCATATGAATATATATGCAAATCAAGTAGGAAAATCAGATACACCGCTACATTAACAAAATAAACAGTAGAAAGGTCTATGAAGACAAAAAAAAAAAAAAAAAAAAGGTAGAAGCTCATATGTGTCACTATGTTTACAGATAAACTATAAAAAGAAGGAAGATCAAAGAACTGAATCCTAAATCTGCTCTATTTTAAAAACTAGAGAAATGCTAATGTTACTCACCAAACTCTTCTTTCAATTGTCTCTTATGAAATGCATTTAGGAAAACTGTTCCTTCATAAAGGGGATCTGCTACCTGAGATCCCAATAATAAGATCAGTAGCATTAAGTTACAGAAGCCATTGGGCTCAACTAAAATATAAGGTAGATTCCCAAAGCTCAGTAAGTGAACTTACAAAATCATTCAGTATGTTGTTAGGCTTCAAAAGGTCCTTATGGCATGTTTTCATATAATCAATTAACTTTGGAATATCCTGCCGACGAAAGACATCCCAGCTAACTCCTGGACAAATCTCTACAGGAATATCTTCACTAGCTTTCTCGAACTGCTGATCCTCCATTCCTTCAACCACTTCCACTCTGGTGGTTTCCATTCTTTCGGCCTCTTGAACACCTGTGGCAGCCCCGTGATCTTCAATTCTGTCAGTCTCTTCAATACTAGTGGTATTAGTAACCTCTTGATCCTCCATTTTCTCATCCTTATCTGCAGCTATCTTCACTTCATCTTGTATATCATGCCCATCGAGTGATATATCAGGCAACCTTCCCTCATCCAAGCTTTTTTCTGGGTCAGTTGAGCTACTCTCCTGGCTACCTTTTGTCTTTGCTTCACATGTATGTGCCAATAGATACACCTACATGTGCCTCAGCAATGTCAATCCATATTAATTCTCATCACCTTGGACAAGTGAAATTGCAGAGAATATAACAAACAACCACTAAGCACTCCATGTGGACTCTCTAATTCTATACAAGGCATGGCCACAGAAGCACTTGGGCACTGGAAGCCAACCAAATTTGTAAAATACTTGCTTCAACCCAATGTTAGAGATACGAATGATTTATTTTTGAATCATATATATTGAATTTAGGCTATCAATGAGATTAAGAAGACATCTGTTCTAAGAAACCTCACATGTAATATTTTAATTCAAAGCTTGCATACCATAAATGCTAAATTACAAAGTAGAAGCCAGATTTTAAATCTCTAATATGAATTTCAAGAAGGAACGGTGGCGCCATGTATAAAGTGTCACAATACCTATGTAGTAACAGATAAAACTTACCATGTCACGCATTTTGAAATGAAGATTGATTACAGAATCACCCACACCAAGCTCCTCATGGCTCCCATAAGATATACAAATCTTAGGTCCTACATCATTCTGCAAAGAGTAATGAGGCAACTTTGCAGCAACATTTAGAACACCCAACCTTGAATGGATAAATTCAAGGAAAGGCAGTTTACTGATAGATTCAGGTCTCTGGTATAATAAGAACTCTTCAGAAGAACTGGCGGAAGGCCAATCCTTCAACTTCAACATCTCTGGTGAACCATTTTCCCTGATTCGTCCCTCTGAGTATCCTCTGATAAACTGATCAAGATCAATATCAACCTGCCACACAGAAAACCACTTATCACGACAATTAAAGAGATTAACACAATATCAAATTATTTACTGACATTAAGAAGAAAGAAGAGCCATACACCTGATATAAGCAAAGGTTAAGGAAAACACACCTCGGACCAGTGCAAGCAATCTATGGCCCTCACCGTTCTGTTTTCATCTTTCTTTTTCTCATCTGATGTTTCCCGGATTCCCCTCCAAATAGCCATTGGATCCCAGCTTGATATGGATGAGCAGTCAAATACCTGCTTCACAATAACAGGTTCACCCCTAACCCAGTGTTTTCTAAACTTGTTTATCCCATCAGCTTTTACATCTTCAGATAAGGGGCAATATAAGAAATTATCATCACTGTCCTCTCTGTGAGCATACTGGCAGAGTGTGGATTCATTCAACGTGGATTTCTGTGGGGTGCCAGCATCATAAACCTTACAGCCACTTACCATTTCCTCCACATTTTTCACAAGTTTTGCTGCCCAATTCATCTTGAAAATACGGCTTAGGTTCAATGATGAGTGATTACAACCACCATGTTCCTTTGGGGGGCATGGAATACTGCCATCATTGTTTGCCTTCCAGCCTTGGTACTTATCTGGTAACTTTAGTCTTACTCGGGATTCTCTCACTTGTTCTAACGGAGTCTCGTTGTCTTGACTTCTCCCATCAATATGATTTTCATCCACTTCAGTTTCAGCAACATGTTTAGATGCTCCTCGAAGATCTTGACAGCAATGAAGGCATAGATCATACGAGCAATTTGCACAATGCCGATGATAATCAATAATGGGTATCCTACATATATTGCTGCAAAAAGACAAATATATTACAATGAAAAACAATTCTTGAAATGAAGAGGTGTGTATTGTGGCTCATCAAATTGCGAGACTATTTTTTAAAACAAATAAAGACCAAGTTCCTGACTTCATTTCATATACAAAGTAAAGAAGAAAGCGACAGAAACTGAAAAGGCAGAGCATAAGTATTGTAATATACCAGCACATCTGCTCGTCTGCATTCAATTTGGCCCGGACAAGATCTATATCAGTTCCTGGATAATTAATATCCCAGTTAGTCACAGAACAGGGAAAAGGTCATACACAAAAAGTTTAAATTCTGGATGCCACTAAATCATCAAAAGCATCTTACCACGCAGCCTTTGTTCAAGCTTTACTTCAAAGCATTGTTCTTGATGGATCTGCTTAACTATAGGAAGCACTGAAGATAATAGGCAGTGGAGATATTGCAACTTGTCAAGAACAGGTATTTCCCGTATTCTTACCTGCAACATAGGGGGAAAATCCTCATTGAATAAGGGAAAACCAACACAATTTGTTCACGAAACATAAGAAACTTAACAGTGTAACAAAAAACCAAGTTCCCTTCAGTCCATGAGTGAAATACCTTTACCGTATTATCTCCCCGTAAGCAACCCTTGCAATTGCAAATCCCACGACATGCAGGACAAACCTTCTCAATTTCTTCTGATGGAATGTCCGAGTACCTAGAAGTAAATAACACATCATTGACTGAGCTTATAAGTTGGAAACATAAATACATTTTCCCCACAGAGCTCATCCCTCACCATTCGGAGATACAGTTATCACAAAAACCTCTCTTGTCACATTTGAGACACCAAGTAACACTATTTCTGTCATTCCTTCGGCACTGATGACAAGTTTGCCCACCAGTGTCTTCAGAAGCATCTGTGCTTGCATCTGAGTATTCCTGAAAACAATTTGTTCTTTTCAGTGTCTACATATTGAAGCAGAAGAGAAAGCAATCATACAGAATATAACTGAACAATATTGTAATAGCAACAACATTTAAAACACGCTGTTAAGTACTGTCAATTTCACTCACTGTCATAGCACTGGCTTCAAAACTCCTTTGTGATCTACTCCTGGATGATTCCATTGTTGAAAGTGGTGCTGTCTTATATGACCTCCAATTCTCTTCAAACTCAAAATCTCTTTGGGAGTCATCATTTAGTTTTAGAGGATTCCGAACACGCAAGTTTCGTATGGGTGTTTCCGGAGAATAGCGAGACTGACTTCTAGGTACTTTCTCCTTGTACCTCTTTGATGAGACTGAAAGTGGCTGGTCCTCCTCAGCTTTCATGTTCATGAGTGGCATGTCAAAATCATCACTCTTACTCTCCAAGTAAATATCGCTTTCACCTATTGATTTCCTTTTGGCTTTCTTCAGACTGGCTCTTAGTGCAGAATTAGCTGCCCTCTTCTTCGCCTGGATATAATGCTTCTCACAAACAGTTTTATCTGGCATTGACATGGCAGTACATCTCCACTGTTTCCCATCCGACCTCTTGCAGCGCAAGTCATCAGGAATGCCACCACCATTTTCCTCACCATTTGCCGAGGATGATCTCGGGTGATCCATTATAGTTGTGTCACAGAGAAATTCAACAGGAGCAAGCCACTCAATTCACGAGCATATGCTCATAACACCAATCTGAAATAGGACATTACAAACCAAAAGATCCACGAAAAGTCATCAACTTATCACCATAAAGTCATTGAAAACACACGGGTTGTAATGCTCCAGAGCATGACATTCATATCAATCCACATGCAGAAACCGCAACACAGCAAAACAGAGTATTACACTGGATGTACTAAAAATTATAAAATTTTCCAATAAAAGATATGCCAAAAAAACTACTATGCCCAGTATCAAAAAATTACTTAATTCATCAAATAAATTGCAAGACACGGAAAAATTAGTCGATACATCAATATCCCGTGAACCAAACATTCAATCCAAACACAAACAACACATTGAAGAACTACAGCGACAGCAATACCAAAAACGCTTACAGATGAGAAGTTGTTAACAGGAAGAGAAGGCAAAATTCAATAAAAGAATCAGAAACCACAATTAAGTCATGAATAGAAAACATAATACACTATTAAAAAAAAGAGAGAGAGCAGGAATTGGGTAGTTCTTAGAGAGAAAAAAAAAGCCAGGAAATCACACGTTGCAAGCAAACCCATATCAGCAAAAAGGATCAAGAACCCATATCGAGAGAGAGAGAGAGAGAGAGAGAGAAGCGAGCGAGGGAGAGAGGAAAGGGTACCTGAGGGAGACTAGGGTTTTGGTGGAGAAATAATGATGTGTTGACAGAAGGGTAAAGGAATTTAGAAGCCGTAGAAGTACTGGTCCTGGTCTTCATGTTTTTTTTTGTTTTTTTTTATTTTAGGAATTATAGTATAAGGCTAAGGAAGAGTGAGCATAGCAGATTTTGATGGACGGCCTGTGTTTCTCTGTTTTTAATATTCATGCTTTCACAGTTCAGACCGGACACAACAGTGCTACTGTTTTGCCTCTTTTTTTTTTCCTCTCTTTCTGGTTCTGTTTTTAAGGTACAGACAACTGTGCTTGTAAAGTTCTTACGAGAGCTGGAACTCAAGCGTTCGCTCTGTTTTTGACTTTTTTTAAAGACTTTTTTTTATTACTTTTTTTTGATAAATAAATAAATTCTTTTTTAATATAATTACTTTTCTACAATATACTTTACATGCTGAGTTGCTTATTTTTTCTCTGATTCCAGAAAACAATTGGGGTGCTAATTTGCAATTTAAAAAAAAAAAGAGATAGGGATGATAGCGTGGATCATAGTTTAGACTGCGTGAGAGAATCACTCTGCAAAATAATATGTATCATAAAGTTATTTAGTTAACTCGTGATTTACTTGAATTAATTATTTTTATTAAAATAATATTATTTTATTTAATGAATCAATTGAATTTAATTATACAAATCAATATTTAAAAAAAAAACCTTGAGTTAGATATTAAAGCATGAAATTTTCAAGCTAATCTATAAGTTGTGCTGAATTTAATATTTCATGGCATGGATAGGTAGAGTTAGACCGTATTCTTTATCCGTTTAACATGAATTGATTTTTATTTTTATTTTTATTTTGTATATAAATTACTGTTCGTACTATTTGTTTGGAAGAAATACACAACACATGAAAACTTGAGATAGTCATGCTTTAAACATTTTAGGTGCAATTGATCATAATTAATGTCTTACAAAAATCTTGAAGACAACAAGGTTTATAATGGATTACAGTGACATTATTAATAATAAATAAATATTTTATATATTGATTATTTATGGATCAACGTGCTTGTTACTTGTTAATTTTGGTAAATATAAGACGTCATAATTCGAATCCTAATTTATAAGTTACATAAAAAAAAATCAATGAAAAATCGCAAATTATATAGTCCTTGATCAGTAATCGGATCGGACCACTTCATGCTTGGGCCTGCACTTTAGTTCTCTGTATGGGCTGAAAGCCCATTATGTCCAGCCTTAGACGGTAACTATGGGCCTCATACCCGTATATCGCCTATATTTTTATTCGGTTTCGGCTTGTGAGTCGTTTGATTTTGTTGAACCTCTTTTAACGGGGTAAGCAAATTTATCTAGTTATTATAAATGTGTATAAAATTCGATTTGGAAATAATAAATTGAATTAATTTTTTTTATTTTATTGAATAATTTCAATTATAAATTTATAAAATAAATAATTCAACTTAATTTTAATTTTTAAAAACTTAACCAAACTGAAAAGGAAAAATATAAACTACTCCGTAAAGTTATTTTTTGTTAAAAATAAAAATCATTCAAATTCATTTCGTTTAATTTTAACAAATGTAAAACTAGTCGATTGGTTTAGTTTTTTCAATAAATTCGGTTTAATTTATTTTTTTATAAGAAAAATTGATTTGACTAGATTTTTTTATCTAAACTGAACCATTTGAATCTCGAAAAATTGAATCATCACAATTCATAATATTCGAACTATGTGGTTGCTAGTATAATAATCACTGGATACTCATATGGTTGTTAACTTCATAACTCATGGATTAGTCGAGGTATACACAAACAAACTTGAACACTCACGTTAATCAAGAAAAAAAATTCATATGCTATCTATGTTAACATACTTCTTTTTAAGACACCTAAAATCCCACAAGATCTTTTTTTAATTTAAATACATTGATTAATTATTTTATTTAAAATTCTCATGAAGTTGAGATATTTGTAAAAACTTGAAACGAATAGTAAAAATTAAGGTTTCTAATGTATTTCTATAAATGCCATTGTGATTATCCATCAAATCAATTACTTCTAAAAACTACATCTCCACTTCTTTTCATTATTAAAGGAAGTTTTATATTTAGGCTTTGCACGTAGAACACGAGACAACGAAAGGCCACCATCATGATTTTAAATATGTTTTCTTAATTCATTGCTTTTGTTATATTTATTGAATGTGAAAAGCGTATTATTAAAAATTCAGAGTATATATTAAATTAAATTAATTTCGAATTATGACTTGACAAGTTAAATCTGTGTATAAAAAAAAATCACCAGTGATTTCTATCCTCAGGAGCTGATCAAGTCATTGGTGATTTACCATGACTAGGCAATAAAAGTGGAAGCTGAAATAAATATGTTGACATAAATACTTGTATATAAGAGAAAGAAATAAGGGATGAGAAGTGATTAAAGATCATGTAACTATAAATTGGATGATAGTTTTTTCTTGGATGCGAGAAAATTTTTTATTTTCTGGAAAATATATTTTATGGGTCCAGGTGAACAAGTAAAATTCAAGTTGTCTCAGATTTTTAGAAAAAATACACATTTTAACTCGAACTCGAGATCTACTGTACAGATCACAAGCTCTCTATCACTATGCCACACGAAATTAAATAAAATATGATTCCCATATGACAAAACAATTATGAGTAGTTTATCTTCTCTCAATTCAAGTAAAAGATCTTGCCATGTATAGTGACAAGATAAAATGCATTTGTTAAAAAAAAGAGGAAAAATAACCTCTAAAAATCATAGTTTTACTGTTACAACATAAACTAGGATAAAATAAGTTAGGAGAGCCATTTTTTTTTAAAAAAATTAATTAAAATAAAATGGTATTATTTTGATATATTTTTTTAAAAATTAACGAGTTAAAAATAGATTTGACTTAATTAGGTGATTAATTCAATCTAAGTTCTTTTTTATATAATTCTGATGAATGAACTATGAGGCTGGATTTTATAACTAGTGACATGTTTAGAAGAAGTTTTTTTTTTAAAATTCATTTAAAAAAGTATCAGAATAGTATTTTTTTTTATTTTTTAAAAATAATTTTTGATATCATTATATCAAAATAACTTTAAAATACCATATTTTTTTTATAAAAAAAACCCAATAATAAACATTCACTAGAAACATATAATCAAACACTCAGCCACATATAATGAATCACAAACCCATGGAATCAAAAACATGACATAAAACCATACTATTACAAAAACCCACCAAACTTGCCTTTTAAACTGGAAGCACTCCCAAACATAATTTTTTTCTCCCCGCTTCTTAGTATTTCATTCATTCATTCCCTTCCAATCTCACTCAAACTAAATTCAAATCTCACAACAAAACACACACAGAGAGTAATTATCGTACGAAATGGCGATGGCGAGGTCAAGCTCTGGCCCCGCATACCCCGAGCGATTCTATGCAGCTGCAGCATACGCTGGATTTGATGGATCTCACAATTCCACCAGTAACGTCTCTTCTAAATTCCAAAACGACACCGCTTTGCTCCTCTACGCTCTCTACCAACAGGTTCTCCATTTCCATTCCCCGATCCAATGCCTTTCTTTCTAATTGAATTGAATTCATCATCTTATTCTCTCTGATTCGTGGCTGCATTGTTCTGGCGCCAATTTTAGTTTCATTTTCTATTATCTCTATTAATTGTTAGGCTCAATTTCGCATTATAATTAGCGTGTTCGAATTTTTTATGCGATTCATGAGTTTTTTAGTGCTGCTTATTTCTGTCTTTGGAGATGTTGTGCGTTTTGCGTGTGTAATTTTGGTGGATCTAGCGTGACTTTGAAATTATTGAAGGTGATTCAAAATTTTCTTATGAAGACTATGGCTGTCAAGCGGATCGTGACAGTGTAAATATGTCAGTGAACTTGTTTTTCTTTGGAATGTGATTGTAGGCGACAGTTGGAACGTGTAATGTGCCGAAACCTAGTAGTTGGAAGGCTGTAGAACAAAGCAAATGGAAAAGGTTTGTTTGGTTATCATCGGCCTTACTTATGCTTTTTCCATCCTTATCTCATGTGATTGTCTTTGTATTTAATCCAGCCTGGATGCATGATTGGTGAAATATGAAGTTTTGTGAACTTTGAGCAATTGATGTGAAGAATTTGAGAATGAAACTTGTTAGGATAAAGCAACGTGTAACTCGGAGAATCTGACTGTAGTGGTGGAGATCAGGATATTTAAAACTTAGGAGGAATGTAGAGGAACATTTTTGGTTTATTGCATAATGAAGAGGATAGTGTTCAGTTCCTGAGTTCCTATATGATTGATCCACCTCCTGTGGGGTAGCTGTGGGGTAGGATGCTAATATAGTATGTATGCTTGTTGCAGATATGTGATATGGAGAACCGGGCAATATTGTTTTGTGTTGTGCATACCTGTTTGTATATGGGTCAAGATTGTTTTCTTTTCTTTTTCTTGTTCCAAGCAAGAAGCTTCCAGAATCCTGGAAGCAATGCTGTTGTATGATATCGATAGTGCACTGTCTTTATTTTACAGTTGCTAGCTGTGCATTGTATTTTTATTATCATGAATCTGTTTAAATGCATGGATGGAAGCGCTATTCTAAAATTTTGTCTGTGCAGCTGGCAGGGTCTTGGAAATATGGTTTCTACAGAAGCAATGCGTCTCTTTGTGAAAATATTGGAGGTAATTGCAATGGGATTTTCAGGTTTATGTCTCATGAATGCTTTTTAAGCCAAGTTAATCGTGATTATTATTTTTTATTCTCCCGGGCAGGAAGATGATCCAAGTTGGTACTCTAGAGCATCCAACTCTATCTCCGAAATCTCAGAGTCTGCTGTAGACACACAATTGAATGTGAGTCCATTAAGAATTATAGGGTGGAGTTTATTTCATTTCTTCCATGCTGCATATTTTTTTATCTTCAAACAATGAATTATTTCTAGATGTTTTTGGTGACATTGATATTTTTGGCTGGTTATATCAAGGTATACATTTGAACTAATGTCGTTGTTAATGGTCCCAAAGGATCTATTGTTCAATTTGGTTTGTGCATGACCTATGCTGAACAATGTGAATTATTTATGTGGAATTCACACAGGATACCAGCGTCACATGACATAAGAGACACCTTTTACGACTTTAGTGGTGATCTATTTAAGGTTTCTGAATTCAAGTTTTGCCCAATAAAAGTATTACTTGGCCATTAATCTTGTGCCCATTGAACGCGTCATCAATGATTCTTTTAGGCAACAGAATTGAAGAAAAGGATAAAATAAGTGTAATCTTGAACAACCAAAAATATTCGGTTATTTGAAAGGAAAATGTTGATGCAACAATCCACAAGTTATCTGAAGCATAATTACAACTGTTGTCGTTATGTGCCACCTGTTAAGGAAACATCTCACCTAAAAGCTTAAGCTTTTAGGTGAGGCCTCAGAATATAATTTATATTATTCTATAACACCACCACCTATCTCTATCCAAGCCATCATGTACCACAAGCACCATAATCCACTGCTGCTTCTCCGCTACCTCGATGTCATATCATGTACCACAAACACCTCCACTCAACTACTTTCAAATTGCATAACTAATTCCACTTCTGCACTCACTTAAGCACGCTTTTACTTGAACAAATCCAATGAAATGTACACTTATGTCTTGTTTGTAGGCGGAGGCTTGTTCATGCATATCCTGCTTGTATGTGTGTGTGATAGTTTCTAGTGAGTTGTGTTTGTTTGATTAGGAAACTTTCTTTTTCCTCAATTCTACTTTAAATCCAAATGGGAGAGAAAGAACTAAAGGAGACAATGCTCATCATGGCCTTGAATGTGATAATTGTTCCCTGGTTCTGAATTTTTTCTCATTAAACTCTACTCCCCATATCTTGCACTTCTAAATTTTGCTTGCTGTAGCATTACTCAAAAGATGAGGCTATCATCAAGAATGAGAACTCTTTCCCAGAGACAAAGACCATTTCTACTGAGATTGGGACTCTTGTAGAAACACAGGATAAAGATGTTGTCTCAGAAGTTGTCGGTACAGTTGTTGTCTATGATCAATGGGCTGAACCTTCAATAACTGGCCAATCCCCAAAAGCCCGATATGAGGTACGGTTACTTTTAAAATTTCAATTGTCCTCATTCCTTTTTTTCTTTTGTTTATTCTTATTTTCACTGCTTCCCTATCATTTTCTGAATGAAATCTTTCTTATTTTTCAGCATGGAGCAGCAATAGTTCAAGATAAGATGTATGTATATGGGGGAAATCACAATGGCCGCTATCTCAATGATCTTCATGTAAGCAAACTGTAGATGAGAATATTAGTTTGGAAAATTGAACTGAACTAATTGCACCAATATTTATTGTTTCTGTGTACATGGAATTCAAAATTTTCTGGAATATTCTAATATCAAATTTCATGGCCTGTGTTTTTTAAACTGTCTCTCTCTCTCTCTCTCTCTCATATTGTATACTTTATTTGCATTTTCTTCTACGTTTATCTGATAACCATTGAAAGTAGCTATTGGCTCTGTCAATGTAACTTTTAAAATCCTTTCTCAAAATTTGTTGCCCAATATAGGCGCTGGATTTGAGAAGCTGGGCCTGGTCAAAGGTCAATTTTAAGGTCGAGAATGAGTCACAGGAGGGACAGTCTCCAGCTAAATTAACTCCTTGTGCTGGCCACTCCTTGGTTAGTACATAACCAAATTTCCTTTAATACAATTTCTAAAGCAAGTTTCTTGCAAATCTATGTTGATCTGCAGACAAGTGTGAAGTGGTATTGGATATCCTCACATATTGATGAGCAGGACAATATATCTTCTGTTTCTGCAGATACCATGGGAGAATAAGCTTCTATCAGTTGCCGGACATACAAAGGATCCTTCTGAAACTATCCAGGGTACGTGATATATTATCATTAATTTGGTCTTGTGATTTAAACCCACATTGCTTTAATTTTTTATTTTTTTATATATAGTCAAGGTATTTCATCTTCAATCTTGTACTTGGTCAACCTTAAAGACTTATGGGAAAGCACCGGTATGTGCCTTTTCTCTCTCTCAGCCACTGCATTTGCTACAAACCAAAGTACTTAATCACTGTATTATTTAACATTCAAAGCAGGAGTCTGCTGAGTCGCAGCACAAAGAAAGAAATTTTAAAACCAGACTCAAACCATTTGTTTTTGCCAAATTTGTGTTTCATTTTTCTTTGTGATTTTTAACTAAACTGGTTAAAAATGTCACACTTGAACTGAAATTTTTGTTTGTACCTGTGAATCTGTAATGTGAATCGTAAAGGAATGCTTATGCTCAACAGTGTTCCATCCCGACTCTTTAATGATATCAATTTCTTATATAATGTATAAACTGTTATATATTTTATGCATTGCAGGTCTCACGTGGTGGTCAATCAGTCACCCTTGTTGGGACAAGCTTAGTGATTTTTGGTGGACAAGATGCAAAGAAATCTCTCTTGAATGATCTGCATATTCTTGACCTAGAAACCATGACCTGGGATGAAATTGATGCTGTGTACGATGAATTTTTGCAATTTTAGAAGCTAGTGTCTTTGTTTGTCCATTTATAATCTTATTGGTCATCTTCATGGTTGTGGAATATGGAGGATTTAATAGCTGTTTGTTAATTGACAATTTCTCAGTTTGCCATGAATTAGAGCAATTTGATGTTTGTTTCTTACCTATGAAGATATCAAGCGCTATATATATAAAAAATCAAATTCTCTCCATTTTAGCACCCATAGATACAATGCCACTTTGAGCCATTTATGATTTTCAGTACTGACCATGACAATATCTCATTTTTCAAGCTCTTATCCAATTTCTGAGATTTGAGCATTTGTGGTCGATGATTAATTTATCTTTACTATTTTACAGTGGCGTGCCTCCTTCTCCAAGATCTGATCACACAGCTGCAGTACATGCTGAACGTTATGTTCTTATTTTTGGTGGAGGCTCGCATGCTACTTGTTTCAATGATCTGCATGTGCTTGATTTGCAGACTGTAAGATAACTAATCTCAATTCTTTTTGTTCTTGCGCAATAGGACTGTTAGTAATATCTTCCATGTACATGGATTTTTAGATGGAATGGACTAGACCCACACAACAGGGAGAGATACCAACTCCCCGGGCTGGACATGCAGGTGTAACAGTTGGGGAGAATTGGTTTATCGTTGGTGGCGGTGACAACAAGTCTGGTATATATTTTACAGCTTGTAGCTTATGTATTTAGCATTACCTACAAAATCCTTTTATATTTACATTAAACCTAACAAAGTAAACTTGCAAACAGAAAGAAAAAACAGAATTTGTTTGCCTGGAAATTCCTTAATGTTTATTTTAGTGAAAAATGACTCTAATAAGTGACCAACCTAAGTATTGGTTCCGGTAAGAATGAGTTTTTCCATTCAATTAGTCAAATAGTTTTAATTGGAAGAAATTAGGCAGGAGTCTTAATTTGATTTAAATTCTTCTCCAGCTTCATAAACTTCTCATATATTCATTTCTGTCAACTTTGTGTAGGGGTCTCTGAAACTGCAGTCCTGAACATGTCTACACTTGTCTGGTCTGTTGTAACTAATGTTCAAGGGCGTGTTCCTCTTGCCAGTGAGGTATTTTACTTCACATAATTGTGAACTTTATCAAGCTGCACGTAATTATATTGGAAATTTTTACTGTTCCTTGAGCTGTGTAAAATTTATTGCAACTATCAAATCTCTGTGGAGTGCAAAAGTTTGACCAGGCATGTTAAGAGTTGAACTTTTTTGCTCTGGGTTTTTTAATCTGAATAGAATCTTAATACGGAGCAGCATCTATAAATTATCAACAGTTTAGTTGTTATGACCAATCAAAGAATATGTACCTGAGTGCTGTAGAAATTGCGGTGCTGCGATGTAATTAAGGCAATGTGGTTTAGATGCATCTAAACTGTTGAGTTTATTCCTGCCTTTTTAATCGAGTTTGAAATTATCATGCTGCTATTATTGTAAATTTTTATTATTTGATGTCATTTTATTTCTCAAGTATTTATAGTTAGCCTAGAATTGGTCTTATCAATTCCATCATTACTACAGAGAGGGTGACATGCTGTTGAAGATAGTCTTGGCTTTCTTTGTCTGTCTGATTTTTTTCCTGCAGGAATTAATTGTAAAATCAGTCTTGACTGTCTTTTATTGCAGGGTTTGAGTTTAGTCTTGAGCTCATATAATGGTGAAGATGTTCTTGTATCTTTTGGAGGATATAATGGGCGTTACAGCAATGAAGTTAGTAGCAATTTTAACTTTCTTTCTTCTAGGTTCACCCATCTTTGCTCCTTTTCCCCTTTCTGATTTGTTCTGTTGTCAGGTAAATGTTCTAAAACCAAGCCACAAATCAACTTTGCAATCGAAAATAACAGAGACCCCTGTGCCAGACATTGTTTCTGCTGTCCATAATGTCACAAACCCCACCAGAGATGTGGACTCTGAGTTGGAAGTGGGGCAAGAAGGCAAAATCAGGGAAATTGTTATGGATAACGTTGACCAAGAGTCCAGGGTATGGAAAATTTCAAAACAGGTTCTTTCTGGACAGAACATTTAGAAATTCACACATTCTTTCACTGTATTGTCATTTTGGATTCACCCTTGAGATTTTGAATTCCATGCAGAAATCTAGAGGTGAGGGAACTAGTCTTATAGCCACTTTAAAGGCTGAGAGAGAAGAACTGGATTTGTCACTTGGCAAGGAGAAGTCGCAGACTCTCCATTTAAAGCAAGAGTTAGCTGATGCCGAGACTCGTAACACTGATCTTTACAAGGTAATCAATCACATGACATACAGGATTAGTTGTCTTTTGATCCCATCTCCTGATGTACCTTGTACTAGAGGTTGCATGCATCTCAAAGTATACCCTATGATTGTTTTCCACTATCAAATTTCTTTTAGTTCATAAGATGCCCTTTCTTTCCATCAAATTTCCCTTAATTTTGTTTAATTGCATCATAGGAGCTCCAATCTGTACGTGGTCAACTTGCTGCTGAGCAGTCAAGATGTTTCAAACTAGAGGTATTTCCTCGTTACTTTCTCTTCATATTCTTTTTTCCCATCCATGGATGCTTAGTGCGGGCAATTATTTGATGATGCTTGGAACTTCCATGAAGAACAATCTTTGTCTGTTGAGTTCTCAATTTAGCTTGCTGGCTGCCTTGAAGTTTATATTGTCACTAGTTCAATAACCCAACCTAGAAATGAAGATAAGGATAATATGATCTTATGTCTACATATCAGGGAAAAGAAACCCTGTTTGGTTTTTTCATGACTAAAGTGGGAAAAAATAGATTGAAGAATTTCCAGATGAAATATTGTAACTCGTTTCTGCAATAAGGCTCTGTATGGGAAGCACTTGAAAAGTGTTTTTCCATAAAAAATGATTTTATGCGAGTTAATCACTCCTTGAGCTAACAGGTTGACGTTGCGGAACTGCGACAAAAGCTCCAAACAATGGAGACTCTGCAAAAAGAGCTTGAACTCCTGCAACGACAAAAGGCTGCCTCTGAACAAGCCTTAGATGCAAATCATAGGCAGGGCTCAGGTGGTGTGTGGGGTTGGCTTGCCGGAACCCCTGGTGGTCAGAAAAGAGACGATGCCTAATTTTTTGTCGAGAATCCTCGTCAAGTAGCGATTGCTTAGATTTGTTTCTCGTTGGTCCACAACCTATCATATATTTTTGTTTCACCAATCTGGTTCTCTCCGCGATGGGAGTAAAGATTCCGAGTTTTTGTTGGTCACCATGAAACCCCTTCCGGGTTTTCTCGAAGGAAGACACACTGTAGCATGTAGTTTCTTATGATCGTTATATATCTTTATGTTTTCAATTTTTTACAGGGTGTGTATTGGAAGTAAAAAAAATGTCACTACTTGAAAGTATAGAGTTCATTATTTGCCAACAAAATTGGCCAACATTCTTTTGTTTTACTAATTTTAAGCTTCAATATTTGTGTTATTATCATCTACAGAAATAAATTGTTGCTTTTTGTGAGCTGCTACCACTTTTGAACATGGATTTGCTGTGAAGAATATGGCCCTAGATCCTTTTGCCATCCGCTTGATATAAGGTAAGTCAAACCCGTTGACGATAACAAAATAAATTTCAGGACTAACAGAAGATGCTCAATTCATTTCTTTTTCTCTCGCTCTAATCGTTCATGTGAAGCTTATTAATGAAAATTATCTTCTTTTTTTTTTTTTGAGTTTTTGGGCTAATTTATACTTTGCCAAAACTATACTACCGTTCGTATTCTCTTACCATCATTAAAATTATCTCCTGCTTCCTCTATAATCAACACGCTAGATGTAATAAAAATAAAGATAATTGTAGACATCAAAATCTCAACAAGTTTGATCCATGGTTTAAATTTTTTATTTACTAGATGCGGGTCTAATTAAGTTTATTGGGTTTGAACCCAAATTAAATTAAAAACTCAAACTCAAATATATTTTATGGATCTTACTTTGATATTCTTAGGGATAAGAGTATTTTAAGTAATTTTCATATTGATTTTTCTAAAATATCTTTTAATCAACATATATGGAGTTAAATTGGTGCTTGAATTGTCTATAAATAGACAACAAAGTCATCATCAAAGGAGGAGGTCCAGAAAAAAGAGAGTATAAAAGTAACAACAAGGAGAGACTAAATACCGAACACAAATACTTAAGAATTTCTCTCAAAAGAATTCAAGTCTATCAAGGAAAAAATGGATCAAAGTCCTAATCTTTATCAAATCAAGCCAAGGGAACAAAGGATCAAAGTCTTTTTTTAAATCAAATCAAGTCAATATATCACACGATTACAGTTTTCAAGATCGTGTGAATGATTTTTACCAAATAAATTTAAGTCCTTCAAATCAAGTCAAGATTTCACACGATTATAATATTCGAGCCCGTGTTAATATCTTTTCATTTAAAACAAGAACAAGATTTAGATGTGACCGTTAATCAGAGGATTCGTGCATGTGAAGAGCACTTGAAGAGAATTTCACCTTTTCTTATAATCAAATTTATTATTATAATTTTGGGACCATATTTTTCTAGCGTATTTATCCAATCCTTGAGAATTTTGTATGTGCAGTAATAATTAACTTGATTCCACATATTTAAAATCTAGGAAGTAATAGAGCTCGAACCATAGTTATAAAATCTAAGCGAAACTGTGAACTTACAATTTATTTATTTTTTTAAATGAAATAATTTTTTTAATTTAAAAAATGTAGTTTAAATTCATGCCAAACTTCAAATAAAAATATCACTGGATTGAATAATTAAGTTGTGCCAAGTTTCCTTGCTCCCAAACAAGCTATCAACTTGATTTCTCAATCCACACATTTCTCTTCTTTTTTTATATATATATTTTCCTCAAAAATCAATTTTAATGAAGAAAAAGCGTTGACGGGACATGGCAAAAATTCTTTAAATATTGAATGACATCATGATTTCCATCAAACGGTCAGAATCCACTTTAAGAAAAGGCTCCATATTTTCCCTTCCACTATCTCATCACGTGACACCATCGAAAAACCTTCAGGAACCCCTCTCTTTACGCCCCATGCCATCAGAGAAAAATCCCTAATTACCAAATCCCTAATTACCAAATCCCTCTTTATTTTCTCTCCATCCAAACACGCCCTTATCTTCGTCCCTACAAAAATCTGTAATTAAAACGAACGAAATAAACCCCTAATCTTTCTCGATAGGAAGGATAACTATTTCAGCCTTCAATCAAGACACCTCTTTCAATTTCACCTCTTGCAAATGATACATGCTGAATTACACACAAAAAATCCGAATGGAGAGGAAGAAAAACATAGGGTTTCATCAATCGAGAGTGAACAACAAGAAGCTAACAATGCTAGGGCTTCTACGATTGAAGAAGAGGAAGAACCAGAAGAAGAGGAATCTAGGGCTTCTAAAGTGAGAAGTGAAAGAAGTTTTGATTATGATGTTAAAGATGAAGAGGGGCAAGAAAGGTTAGCGATAGGAGATTATAAATCTTTATGGAGTGAATTTGATGATTTCGTTGCTAGTGAGAATAATGGAGCAATGGCTGGTACGTCTAGGGCATTGATTTATGGTTTTGAAGTCGGTGATATGGTTTGGGGGAAAGTGAAATCGCATCCGCGGTGGCCGGGGCATATATTTAACGAGGCATTTGCTACCTCTTCAGTAAGGCGAACGAGGAGGGAAGGTCATGTGTTGGTTGCTTTTTTCGGGGATAGTAGTTATGGTTGGTTCGATCCGGCGGAGCTTATTAAGTTTGATGTGAATTTCGCAGAGAAATCGCAGCAAACAAATTCCAGGACTTTCATTAAGGCTGTGGAGGAGGCGACGGATGAGGCGAGTAGGAGGTGTGCACTTGGCTTGGCTTGTAGGTGTAGGAATAAGTATAATTTTAGGCCTGCAAATGTGCCAGGGTACTTTGTGGTGGATGTGCCGGATTATGAGCCTGGAGGGGTTTATTCGGCGAATCAGATTATGAAGGCAAGGGATGGGTTTAAGCCGGGGGAGACTCTTTCTTTTGTGAAGCAGTTGGCTGTCGGGCCTAATGGAAGTGATCAGGATAGTTTTGAATTTATTAAGAATAGGGCGAGGACTTTTGCTTTTCGCAAGGCTGTTTTTGAAGAGTTTGATGAGACCTATGCACAGGCATTTGCAGTTCAGAGTTCACGGCCCTCAAATGATACTGCTAAGGTACCAAATCAGCTTGCTAAAGAGCCAACTCGAGGTATTGTTTTCCCGGTAAATGTTTTGTGCTTGTTTGCAATGTGCGGTTTGCTTAGGTCTTAAAGGCTTGATTTTGCATTGGAGATAGTGTCTTTATGTTATTGCCCCATGATGTTGGGAACCCGTGCTTCTTCCCGTACTCCTTTTTTGTTTCTATTATATGCCTTATCACGTTGACAAGTAATTTGAATTATCTCGCAATGCTTTTAGTTGTGCACGGACTGTTTTCACTTCTCTAATGCAACCCAAGCATTTCCCTTGAAATTTATAGTGAAGGTATAAGAGTTAAGGTCTTGCTCAGTTTTATAATATAAGATAAGAGTATCTATGGTTATCAAATGGTTAAATCTTTAATACCTTGAGAATAGTTTCTTTATGCTCGCTCCATGCACTTGGAGGGATAAATAAAGTGTAAGGTAGTTGATGCATCACATAAGTTTTGAGGATGCATGCACAACTTTGTTGGAACTCTTAATATAGCAAGCATGCACATCTCTTTTATGTATTTTTAAATTTTTTAAATATGCTTGTATTTCTTTCTGAGTATTGCCTCATAGCCTCCTTTTATTTGTCTCAAATAGAGGTTGCTAATCTTTGTACCTTGTCTGCCTTTGAGAACTAATTGGCCCATTTTATGTATTTGCATGTTATTGAATTTGAAATATGATTCACGGGGCTATTTCCAAATAAAACACTACACCAAAATTGAATTGTCCAATATATATAAATGTTGTCTTAAGAGTTCTAGCCTGAATTTTTGAAAGTTTAAAATTAGCTTTCTGCTTTAATTGAAAGTGAAATATATGTAAGAAACATGGCACATTATTCATGTAAGATTCATTGCACTAAGTAATTCTATATATTGTAATTTCAGAGACTTTATAGAACATGATGAGCCTTTTCTTCTGAAAAATTCTTAGCACCTCTAATCTCTTGCATATGTGGTATAGGATTTGGTTGTTTTATCATCACAGAACTTAGGCGAGAGCCTGCATTTTTCCTCTAATAGTTCATGTTTCATGAATTTGCCTGGATAGACCTTTCATTTTTTTTCCTCCTTTCTTCTGGCTATTTTTTATTCTATTTTTGAACACTGCTTTCTTTCTATTCTGTTATGGTTGTTGCCCCCCCAGCTCCTTTGAGTGGTCCATTGGTGACAGCTGAAGCTCCGGGTGGCGAGAAGAGCTCAAAAAACCCTATAAAAGTCAAGGACCATTTTAAAAAAGACAAATATCTCCTTAAGCGAAGAGATGAACCAAGTGAGCTGAGAGCTTTTGAAATTGACCAAAGGCAAGCAAGTTCCTCATCCCTGGCAGTCTACGCGGAGGTTGGTTCATCAGCAGTGGAATCTGGTGATTTTGTGTTGCAGAAAAGGGATTCAACACCCCATATTTCAGCAAAACACGAGCAGTCTGTGCTTATAACCAAAGAAGATGTGGATTCCAGCGAAGATGGAGCTGGCAAAGCAGTGTTAGTCTTAGATCATGCTCTGGGAGATGCTAATTTTTCTCTTGATAAGAAGGGTGCTATGCAAGAAATAAAAGGTGAACCAGGATCGGATGTGGCTGTGGGTCTGATGAGTACAGGGCGGTCTGACTTACCTGGGAAGGAGCAGCTTAAGGGCGTCTCAGATTGTAAATCAGTATTGCTTCAGCAACAAGAGGCTATAGTTGACCTTAAATATGAAGAGGGTGCAAAAGCATCAAGATCCAATCAAGTTTCTCAGAAAAATGAACCGCGCTTCTCTGCAAGAGCAGAGGTGGACAGTGGATTGATTAAACTTCATGATGGTGAGCCAGGTTCACTTCTTTCACCACTTAATGCCACACATTCTGTTGGAACAAGTACTGGCAGTGGAGTGAAAAAGGTCAAAGTCATTAAACAGCCTGTAGGGGACATCAGCTCACAGAAGTCTATTATGCGGGAGAAAAAGAAGAAAGAGTTAGGAGCAGAATCTAATCCTGGTCGTCCAAAGAAGCGATTGGCCACTGGAAAAGGTGTGGAAATGGGAATCTCATCAGGGAAATCCACCCAAATCAGTTTCTCTCCTGGAGAGGATTCTCAGCTCAACAACAGTCAAAAGAAAGATGGTGCCAGTAATACCTTGCTCAACAGTATTGAGTTTGTGCTACCACAGCTGCTTAGTGATTTGCATGCTCTAGCTCTTGATCCCTTTCACGTTGCAGAAAGAAATAGTCCTTCAGTTACATTGCATTTCTTTTTGCAATTTCGGTCCCTTGCTTACCAGAAAAGCTTGGTTTCGTCAACGCCATCTGAGACTGAGGACTCCAGAGGCTTGACACCTTCAAAACCAGCAAAATTCCTTGTCAGACCTAATGACTCAACAAAAGCTGGACGGAAGCGTTTGCCATCTGATCGCCAGGAAGAAATTGCAGCAAAAAGGCTAAAAAAGAATATTCAGTTGAAGTCATTGGCTGCAGAAAAGAAGGCAGCTCAGAGAACTTTGGCTAGCCAGCAAGCAGAAGGAAAACAGACTGCTGCTACCCAACGGGCAGAAGGAAAACAGCCAGTGGGACAACCTCCTCCACGAAAGTCAGTCAAACAGGATTCTTTCAAAAAAATGGAGCCTGCAGTTAGAGCTATTGAGCCCACCATGTTGATGCTTAAGTTCCCTCCTGAGACATCTCTTCCATCTGCTGCGCAGCTGAAGGCAAGGTTTGCTCGATTTGGGTCGATAGACCAGTCTGCAATCCGTGTCTTTTGGAAGTCATCGCAATGCCGTGTCGTGTTTCGTCGAAAGCTTGATGCACAGGCAGCTCTTAAATATGCTCTTGGTAACAAATCATTGTTTGGCGATGTGAATGTAAGGTACAACATTCGGGAAGTAGGAGCTCCTGCATCCGAGGCACCTGAATCTGAAAAAAGCAGAGATGACACTTTTGTTGATGCAACACAGGCTGAGGTTCCTCTTGTTGAACGGCAAGCCGTGGCATTTGCACACCAGCCTCCTTCACAGTCAGCAGTGCAGCTGAAATCTATATTGAAGAGAGCAAACGATGACGAAGCAGCACTGGTAACCGGTGGTAATGGTAGTAGAGGAAATCGTGTAAAATTCGTGTTGGGTGGGGAGGAAACCAATAGGGGAGAGCAAATGATGGTTGGTATTAGAAACAACTTCAACAACAACAATGCTAGTTTTGCTGATGGTGATGCACCTCCTCCTACTTCTGTTGCTATGGATTTAAGTAGTAAGAGCTTTCAAAAGTTTTTCCCTCCATCCCCATTGCCTATTCTTCCCCTCCCTGCTCAATTTGCAAAAGCCCCACTTAATAATTCACTCCACCATACTGAAATAGCACCCAGAAACTTGCACAATTTCAACCCTCCTCCTCCAAGTGCTGGCCCTAGCGCGCCAAGCACAGACATTTCGCAGCAGATGCTGAGCCTTTTGACAACCTGCAACGATGTTGTCAACTCTGTGTCAGGCTTGTTAGGCTACGCGCCTTACCACCCTCTTTGACAACCAATATGGGCCAACACACAACCCCCATCGAAAGATTTGACAATGGGACAAAAAAGCCTTCCACCTCCTCCAAGCTGCTTCTGGGTATGTACTGTGCATCGATTGTGACAATCACTATGGCTGCAAAAAAATATATATATTGTGAGAAGGCAGCGAGTCTTCCTTGCCGGGCGTCAACGTCAATCGAGCAAACCCATCGTGACCAAGTTTGGTGTAAAATCGTGAAGCATGGGAGTGCATTTCCTTTCCATCTTGTGCTTGACCCGCATGTGGTGAGAAAATTTCTAGCCATATATATTTTACTACTTTCCTGTGGATCAGTAAAACTCATGAAGACCTATCAGTGGCAACCAGTCTACATATATATACACACAAGTAGGTTGTCGAATGATGGGTGGCCGCCCAAGAATTTTTTATTCGAAGAGATTATTTTTTACTGTGTTTTTGGGTTGTTTTTAAAATATTTTTATATATCAAAAAATATATGTAAATTTAAAAATAAATTTTAACCACCCTTGCTTTGAGCCGCGATTAACGAGCGTCAACACGGGTACTGCGTGCATTTACCATTATGCCATCAGATGTGGATCCTCTAGGAGCCGGCTAATTAGCGTGATGGATGATGGCAGTGGTTTGTATAAAACAATAATGCTGCGACACGTGTACCTTCCAGGAAATGGGTGGCTCCACGTGTCGACGTCATTCGTAACCTATCCCTCCCTTCCCGAGGAATATAGATAAGGACATTAAAGGAAGGAAAAGCCATATATCAGTCATTTTTAAATATTATTAGGCAAAAAGTTTAATACAAACACGCCTTCTACGCGTATTCATTTAATAATAATAATAAATATATTAATCTCTGCTTACACGGATTTATATCATTTTTTAGCTAATGCATTTTTAAAAAATACTTGTTAAGAGCTATTTATTATTTTTTTTTAAATTAAATACAAATAAATAATATTTCACGAGGATGTTTAAATAATTTTTAACGTTTGTCCTCAGCCTATTCGTTAGCTTTTATATATATATAAATAATTTCATAGTTATATATATATATATATATATATATGTATTTGATTAGAGTTAAATTTAGATGACTTAATATATTTATTTAAAATAAATTATACTAATATTTTTTTAATATGTTAATCTAAATAAAGATTTTAAAAAATTATTGTAATATATTTTTGAATAAAAATAATTTTAAAAAACACCCATATTTTTTTAAAAACAAATAAAAAGGGAAAACGCATAAGATACTATTCCTATCCCTAAAGAACCTAAAAATGTAAAAAACAACCTTGACCCCCGCATTAAATTAGGTTGATCACAGCTCACGAATTTTCCTATGACTTTCCTTGAAATCAATCAAACAAAAATTATCCTGCAGTCTATATATTCATACCCAACGTTTGCTCAGCGAAACCCCCAAACGCCAATATAGTTCTCTCTCCTAATTCTTCACAGCGATTTTCTTGATTGATCAAGGCCTTCATCACTATGGAGTGCAGGCCATTAGATATCACGGTTGCTTCAGGCAAAGGTCTCAAAGATGTGAACCTTATCGGCAAGATGGATGTCTATTGTGTTGTTTCCATCAAAGGAGATCCACACAAGTCTAAGCAGAAACAGAAAACCAACGTTCATCAAGATTGTGGGCCTAACCCTGTTTGGAATTACCCCATGAAATTCACCATTGATGAAGCTGCTGCTCAACAAAATCGCTTGCAAATCAAGTTCAAGCTTGTAGCCGAGCGAATGATGGGAGACAAAGATGTTGGAGTGGTTTCTGTGCCTGTCAAGGAATTACTGGATTCAAAAGATGGAAAAGGTGGTCTCGTGAGCTATGCTGTGAAGACCCCATCTGGGAAGATGAAAGGAACGCTGAGTTTCTCCTACAATCTTGGTGAGAAATTCAATGCTCCTGCGCCGGAGAAGGCGAAGAAGATGGACGAGCATGTTGCTGGTGCTAACACCGCAAAGGGATATCATGAGCCCGTCACTGCCTACCCTGCAATGGGATATCACGGTGGTCCTGGGTCAAGTTCCGCCTACCCACCGCCTCCGCCTCAAGCAGCGCATCAGGGTCCTTATCCCTATCCCTATCAGTATCCTCCACCACCCCAACAAGGCTATGGTGGATACCCACCTGCACCCGGTCATGGGTATCAGGGTTATCCACCACAGCCCGGGTACGGCGGGTATCCACAACAGCCCGGGTATGGCGGGTATCCACCAGCGATGCAACAACAGAAGCCTAAGAAAAGCGGTAAAGGAAATATGGCTTTGGGATTGGGAGCTGGATTGCTCGGTGGATTGCTGGTTGGTGAAATGATTTCTGATGTTGGTGATGCGGCTTCCTTTGACGACGGTGGCTTTGATTTTTAGTTTTTTTTCTTGGCCTTGTAATAATTTCTTTCCTTCGACATGTATGCTTGTTTTACATGAAATAATCAGTTTTTTTTTATTATATCCGTATTTATATGTATTTCAATTAATTTTATAAATTTTAAAATTAATTATCATATGAATCTTTAATAAGAAAACAAACCTTTTAATTTTAATTTTATATTACTAAGTTTTTTTTATATTACATCGGATGGATTTTTTAATCTATTTTGATTGGTTGATTTGATTATTTTCTTATAAAAAAAACGAATTCGTCCTATGACTTGGACTGATTTAACAAGGCTAACAAATATTAAATCCAATTATCGGATATATATATATATATATATATATATATATATATATATATTGTTTAATTGTCTTGGTAAACTTTATGATATTCATCACTCATAAAAATAATATTCCAAATTTCACTCTACTTGCATCTATTTTTAAAAAATGGGATAAAAATAAAAAAATAAATAAATAAATACCACTAGTTATTCTATGAACATCATGGGTTTTTTTTATGAGAGAAGAGGGAAAATGTAAGCATGCTTGATTTTTTTTTTAAAAAAAAAAAACCGAGTTGCTCAATTCAAATCCTGTTATTTTAATTGACTGAAAATAACGTTGAATAAAATTATAATTAGGGATTTATTTATTTATTTTCAATGGACTAGTGGCTCGTCATTAAATTATTATTTTCCAGCACGAGTCAACTCTAGCATAATAAATCAATGGCCACCATGACTCAAGTTGAGTGGGGAATAATTTGGGTGGATATCCCCCCCCCCACCAAGGAGTCTTTCTCTAGCAACATGGCCTCCACTAATTATTTTTCCATGTTCGACTCGTCGGGGGGAGTGGTGCCTCCTCCTGTCAAGTCATAGTCTTTCTCTGTCTGCTGGTTGAGAATTTTCTATGAATATTCTCAAAGTCTTACAGAGTTTACTTTTTAAAAATAATATATGATACAAAGTTTTATCATAATTTTAATAATTTGGTACATTGACTTAGCTAAAATCATTTAAACACGGCACAGTGACTTAAAATCTTTTTTAAAGTGCGGTTTATGTTGTTTTTTAAAGTATTTTTCTTTCAGAAATGCGTTAAAGTGATATTTTTTTTATTTTTTAAAAAATTATTTTTGACATCAGCACATGAAAATAATCTAAAAATATCAAAAATATTTAATTTAAAAAAAAAATTCAATTTTTTTCAAAAATATTTTTGAAAAAACACAATGTCATACACTCTACTAACACTAATATGTTTTTTTGAAAAAATAATAAAACAATAATTAATTAGGATTGATTCCATAACCTAGTAGCTTACAACTATGATTAATTACACGGTCCAACGACTTAGATTAACGCTCATATTTTTTTTTTAAAAAATGATAAAACACTACTACTTTAATAAATAACAATTATTTAGGATTGATTCCATAAACTACTAACTTACAACTATGGTTAATTACACGGTCCAATAACTTAGATTAACGCTAATATTATTTTAAAAAATAACAAAACACTGCTACTTTAATAAAATAATAATTAATCAGGATTGATTCCATACACTACTAGCTTACAAATATGGTTAATTACACGGTCCAATAACTTAGATTAGTGCTATTATTTAAGAAAAAACACTATTACTTTAATAAAATAATAATTAATTAAGATTGATTCCATAAACTACTAACTTACAACTATGATTATTCCTCTTGTCTTTACTTTTTTTTTTTTTTTTTTACTTTTAACAAATATTCCCATGCATAAAAGCTATTTAGGGTTTATTTGAGAGTATGATATAGAATATTTTTATTTGAAAATTTATCAAAATAAAATATATTTTTTTATTTTTTAAAAATTATTTTTAACATCATCCTATCAAAACGATCTAAAAATATTAAAAGATTAATTTTTAACAAACCATTTTTGAAATGGAATACAAAGCACTCCCATTAGATTTCTTATTTTACTTCATAATTTGAACTCCATTAATAGTCAGAAATATCCAGAAAATCACATCCAAGATCATGCCTCATAGCTCCTCTGATGATGCTGAAATCACACCAAGATGCATCCCTCCCCTGCCCCATTAATAATTCTCATTATTATGAAAATTGTAATGCTCTTTTGAAGATTCCATGTCCAGATTGGTGTAGCCAATGAAAATTCGTTCTCCAAAGCTGATAATAATCTCAGCTCAAAGTTCTTCCACATGTTCATATCTTCTCAGCTATGAATGTCTTTACAGATTCTTCACAGTAACCAAATCAACCATCAAGATTCAAGCTCTTGGTTTAACAAATCAGGAGCAAGTTGCAGTCCTCCAGCACAACGACGACCTAATAGCTCGCAAGAAAAGAGATGAGCAAACATATAAACAGACGAGTTTGATTCAGAAGATTCTAAGAGAATGACCCATCTACAGGTTATTGCCACGAATCTGAAGGCAAGAGCTTATCATTTAGAAAAAATGGTGAAATTTGAAGAAGTATTACCCCTGCCAGAACACATTGATGGAGGAGGGTGTTCCTGAAAACAACTAATCAAATAAGATAGTTTTATCAGTAGATTAAACTAATCCTTGTTGTAGATTAGTGAAGTGATTATTAGCAAGGAGATAAAACAAAGTTAAACTTATATTAGGATTTATCATATAATCTCGTATATGAACAGATTGCATATGATTAGATTTAGGTAATCTACATGAAACTCTAAGTATTGTGAATATTAGTCAACTCCACATATATAATTAAATCCTTGCAATTTATCTTTCTTTATTTACTTGTTTTATTTACAGCTTCACATTTATTTTCCTGCAAATCATTCTCCTTAAAACCCCAATCTTGCTATACGAGTGGAGGAACAAATAGCCTTTTCTTAAAGTTTTAGTCCAAGTTTCTTTCAATGTGTGTGTGTGTGTGTGTGTATATATATATATATTGATATTAAAAAGAATTTTTAAACTATTATTTTAATATATTTCTGAGTAAAAAACAATCATTATTATAGTACTCCTACATGCCCTCAAATCCCCTGGAAAATAGTCTCTTCTCCTCGGTTTTCTTGGTAGTCTGTGCTTGAAAATGTGTATGGTTGATTCGATTTAAGTTTCTGATCTCAGCTTATTAATCCTAGCTTAGATTTGGTCTCGCGCTTGATTTGTCTTGTTCTTGTGAGATGGCTAAGTTTTTATATATATTTTTGTTTCAAAAATTGCCATCTCGTCGAGCAGCTTATGTGCAGTGGAATAGAGGTTGTACTCCTCGTATCCATGGCTGCCCTCCAAGCCCACAGGATAGCCTTCTTCTGTCAGTACAATGTCCAGCTTTGGTGTGGAAATGAGTGCATGCGAGAAGATTTTCATTTCTGGGCATCTGTTCATGACTACCACCTCCAAAGATGGTGATGAAAATGCATGGTCCCCGAGCAGAAGCTTGTGAGGCTCGGCAAACACTGAAGCATCAAAATTTTCAAAATGTGAAGATTAAATCATTTTCTACCTTCTGTCATACTCAATCTCATGAGTTGCACAAGATGTTTAGCAGCAGAGGAAGCTATCAAGCTTCTTAGTCCATCACATTTTGACACTTCCACAGAGTCATCGAACACTGGAAAGTCGCCGAGTGCGGAACTAATTCTAATTTCCAGTCTGCTGCATTCGAACATCTTGCGAGAGTTTGTTTTTCCTGTAATTTCAGGTTCGAGTCTCATGGTTACTAATATGATGATTACTAGAAACTTATATGGTTATTAATTTCAGGGTATGTGGAATTAGTCGAGATGCACGAATGTTAGGCTAAACACGGAGGTTAATAAAAAAAATTCGTTGATTGAGATATAATCAAGGAATTCGAACTTGAGTTCTTGAGTGCGGCATTGTCTCGTTACTTTATTGTGATTAATCCAGATTTAATTATTTCCTTATGGTGATTAATTGGACAAAGGATAAGCAAACAAAAGAGGGTTTCCTTAAAGTAGTGACTGCATTATCAGGAAAGCAACGAGGTTGCTTGGTTTTTGGGTATATATTTGGACATGGAACACTGTAAGGGGATGCTTCTAGGAAGGCTGACGATAATCTATTATCGTCAAGATGTATTGACTGAATGAGAGTGTTGTTGAAAATATAGTTGAGATTGTTGTGTTTTTTTTTTTAGAAATATATTAAAATAATATTTTTTTTTATTTTTAAAATATAATTTTTAACATCTGAAGATAATCTAAAAATATAAAAAATAATTTAAACTAAAAAATAAAAATAAATTTCTTTAATTTGTTTCAAAAATATTGTTTTGTTTTTAAAAAAAAACAGGGCTTTATTCAATATGGCCATTCCAATATCAGGAAAGAAACGAGGTTTTTTTTTTTTTTTTTGGATGACGGAGGAACCACGTGACTCGGAAAGCGCACTTTGTGGATCCAAAACACGCATAAACCTCCGGCTGTCCCAGGCTCTTACAGGGGATCTTACGGTTAGCCTTCGAAGCTCGAACCCTGACCTTCCGTTTTTAGGGAAGGACAAGGCCTTTGCCGCTCGACTAAACCCCTGGGGACAAAGCAACAGCAACGAGGTTGCTTGTTTGTTTGAAGTGTTTTTTTTATTTAAAAATGTATTTATTTTTTTAAAAATATTTTTAACATTAATATATAAAAACACAAAAAAATAATTGGAGGGAAAAAAAAGAGAAGATTTTTTGAAAACATTAAAAGCAAACAAGTTTTTCATTGCAAAGTGTCCAAACACAGTAGAGCATTTTATAACACATGATGATTCCTCGAAGCTTCGCAGGTCATTCTAAAACACGGTGCTCTTTTGTTGCTTTTGTGTTCGGTTTCTTATCTGGTCCCACCTGATTGATCCATTCCCCAAAAAAAGTCAGGTGCCTGTAGATTTTCTTTAACTAGAGGATCAAATTCCTTCTTCGTTTGCAAGAAAATCATGATGTGGCACACTTACCAGCCAATGGCATGATTTGAGTGGATTAAGGAATCAAACAATAACTGAAGACCAAGACTCCAAGTAGCCAGTAGCCATGCCCGCTGTATTTACCGTGTAATTGAAGAATCTATTTTTTCTATCTCGTCCTTAAATATATCGTTTAGTGGGAATTTGCCCTTGAAAGTTTCTCCTCGAAAATACATGTCGCTCCTATTTATTTATTTATTTATTTATTTATTTTTGTTTTCAGCATACTTCTTAAAATGTTGTTGAATTTTCCTCTTTCAATAAAATACTTTTCACATCAATAATTCAAATTATTCCCCATTCTCTACAATACATTCAAATCTCAACCGTCCAATTTGCATTCAAAAAATTGTTTAATTCAAACTTCTATTTTTTATTTATTGATGTTAAGGATCTAAATTAAAACATAAAAAAATAGGAATATTTTAGTGTTTGATATTTAAATTTTATTCGCTATTAAACATGTAATATTCTCTAAAATTCTCCATCTAATATAACATAGAGGTTCCACACTATAAAAAATCAATGGTCTTATCTTATTCTTTTATTAATAAAAACGCCAAAATTAGATTAATTAGCGATTAAATTAGCATATCTAATTTTTACTTAGCAACTAACGGCTTTAAATCGAATTTACTTATCTTACATTTTCAAATGTAAGATAGCACAATTGTACTTAAACTTAAGTTACAAGGACTGACATGGACTTTACCAGAAAAGTGGGACACTAACTCTCACACTAATCCACATGCCACGTGTTATCGTCAACTATATGAAGTATAAACCCAACCAAAAAAACCGTCTCCTCCCACCACTACTCTCTCTTGCAGGCTCTACTCCAAACCTCAATCCCTCCTCTCTCATGGCGACCCGAACCGACTCCGAATCCGGACCCGACAACCGCACCACAAACGCCATCACCACAACCAACAACCCAGCCCAAGTAGCAGCCCCTCCAATCTATCACCTGTCCTTCAACCAAAACCACACCTGCTTCTCAGTTGGACTCCAAAACGGGTTCCGGGTATTTGACGCGGACCCATTCAAACCCTCATTCAGCCGCGAGTCAGACACGCACGGAGGCATCGGACTGGTCGCCATGCTTTACCGCAGCAATCTCTTCTGCCTAGTTGGTGGCGGACCCAACCCGATTTACCCCGTGAATAAAGTGATGGTTTGGGACGACCATGCTTTCCAGTGTATAGGAGAATTATCATTCAGGTCAGAGGTCAAAAACGTAAAAATTCGACGCGATATGATCGTAGTTGTATTGAATCAAAAGATATATATTTATAATTTCTTGGACTTGAAGTTACTGCTTCAAATAGAGACGGATTTGAATCCTAAAGGGTTGTGTGAGATTTCGCAGAATTCTTCACCAATGGTTTTGGTTAGTTTAGGGCTGAAAGAGGGACAAATTAGGGTGGAAGATTTTGGGTCGAAGAAGAGTAAGTTTGTTATGGCTCATGATTCAAGAGTTGTTTGCATGAGTTTAACTCAAGATGGGAGGTTGTTAGCGACCGCGAGCACTAAAGGGACTTTGATTAGAATATTTAATACTTTGGATGGCACTAGGTTACAAGAGGTATGGTAATTAGTAAGCTAGCTAGCGTTTTCCTTGTTTTTATTCTGTAAATCTTAATGCCTGGTGATTCTGGTGTTTTCGGAGCCTGTTATGATCCTAATTGGTGTTAAATTTTGTTGAATTAAGTTAATGTGGTTGGAAGTAGGAAAGGATTTTTGACTTTTTGTGTGCGGGCATGTGTGTGTTTAGCAAGGAAAGGCACTGTCTTGTATAAATTGAAGGATTGTGAAGAGATTGATAACAGGGTTTTTAAGCAAAGAGCCTAACAACATCTTGAGGTGTAAAGAAAATGGACAAAAGGATCTTTAGGTTTAACTGCTTAATGACATCAAATTTCAAATTTGTTTCTTTTTGGATGCATAATGAGCATTTTGTGTGCAATTTTCAATTTTGGTTGGTTAAGCATGTTTTTGTGCTAGATTTTTGTGTTGCTAGAAACACTTAATTTCCTGTCTGTGGTTTGTTAATGTAAGGCACCTTCTGTTTCTGTGGTTTGCTAGAAACACTTAATTTGCTGATGCTGAATGATTTCGTGTCCCTTGCTAGGTTAGGAGAGGAGCGGATAGAGCAGGTATCCACAGCCTAGCATTCTCATCCAACGCTCAGTTCCTAGCTGTCTCGAGCGATAAGGGAACTGTGCATATCTTTAGTGTCAAGGTTGATTCAGGGTCCTTGGCTTCACTGACAAATGACAGGTCTCACGTTGCATCCGACACAATCCATTCGATACTTTCATCTTTTTCCTTATTCAAAGGTAATTTCCCTACTCATTGTCACTTATTCTTTGAACTATCATGGATACTACTATGCTAGTTTTTGCCTCCATGAAATTTTGAGAAGTTAGTGTTAGCAGTTATTGGCAAGCTATAGGAGCTGGTAAATTTTAATAGTTAGTAGCTGATCATGTTGAAAATAAGTTTATACTCTTGCATAGGTTAAGATATGACTTCAAAGTTCTAACTCTAGCTCATTTGCTTGCATAGGTCAGAGAACTGATTGTCATTGGAGCCTGCTAGATAATGCCCCTTTAGGTTTTCAGTTCATTGTTTGAAAGCGAAGCTTATCTTGCGTTTCTCTCATTGTTGCAGGTGTATTGCCAAAGTATTTCAGCTCAGAGTGGTCAGTAGCCCAGTTTCGATTACCTGAAGGTTTGCAGCACTTTGTTGTGTTTGGCAACCAGAAGAACACTATTGTCATCATCGGCATGGATGGAAGGTAATGAAAAATCAGATCATGCTTGTTGTTTTTTATTTATCATTTTGTGATGTTATGAGTTGGGGCCAGTTGAATCAAATCCCTAATGCATGATGAGTTAGCCTCTGGCATGTTTTCTTCAAAGCACTTGCATGATTCCCGGGCCACCAAGGTGTGCTAGTAGACTATTCCGAAGGCAGATAGAGAAACTGTCTTTGGGAAAATCACAAAAAATCATGATACTGCGATCGTGTTCATTCTCGCTGTGCTTAGTTCTTCTGCCATCGTTCAGTGGCTCCTTCAGCATTCATGGGAATGTGCTTTAGACTTGTCTGATCCCTGCTTCTAATGCGGTTCTTCCGGTGTAGATGAACAATCTCTTAGAAGCAGCTGGTATCATTGTCATTCCATATGCAGAACAAGTTTGAGCTGTTTTTTCTCGGTGGTGGGTTTGGATTCCCATTGAACTTAGACTCTGCAAATTAGTTGATGAATTCAAGAGTTAATGAGAACTTATCTTGGCGATCATATAAACCACTTACCATATGCCCATTGTTGCTTGTATGTTGATCATGTTCTGATTATGTTTTATGATTATATGATTAAAGTTCTTGGATGGATTATTTTTTGATATATTTTTCTAATGATCATGGAGAATCCTAATGGAGTTGTTTATCGGATGGTTTTGCAGCTTCTATAGATGTGAGTTTGACCCAGTCGCTGGTGGGGAGATGATCCAGCTTGAATATCACAATTTCCTGAACGTTGAGAATTTCTGATACCTCTCCGAATCCAATGTAAAGAGATTATTTTCAGTTTTGCCTGGTAAATAAACGTTGTTAATATTATTAATTGCTCAGGAAACTGGAATTAGCTGTACATATTAACACATGAGTACTTAAATTCGGTGAGATGATAATCCCATTGCATTCGGCTGTTTGTAAAAAAGAGAGGTTTTGTTTTTTAATAATGGTACCCTGTACATTCATGTTAATAATAACCTTGACCGTGAACATGAACACATGTAGACTACGAAGTTGTGCACTGTACAGTTAAAAACA
This sequence comes from Salix purpurea, assembly GCA_027405865.1. Lineage (NCBI taxonomy): Eukaryota > Viridiplantae > Streptophyta > Magnoliopsida > Malpighiales > Salicaceae > Salix > Salix purpurea. The sequence continues at coordinate 22,492,773 of CM050333.1, forward strand.
AAATAGAAATTCCTCCACTTTCAAAGGTGATTTTCTTAATTTTTCATGTCTGGTTTGGTCCTATCTTGGAACAGATTCATAGGAGAAATCCAAAACAAGGTTTTCTATTCTTTATTTCTATTTCACAAACTGCAAGTTCATATTCAGAAGATTTTTCTAAAGAAAAAGAGGAGTTTAAACACTTGGTTAATTTGAGAAAGGGTTTCTACTATTACATCAAGATGTTGCCAAAACACTGATTGATTCTCGGGTATGTTATTTCCTCTTTGAGATTCAATATGAAGTGAAGATATCTTCACGAAAAAAAATAATGTCTCTCACATATCTGGATTTGCCTCCTCTGGAATGACAGTCAAATTCACCACCATATCATTTGGTCTTTTCAGAACTACCTCCAGGGGCTTGCCAACTCTGTCTCCCATGATTTCAATGATCTGCCATGCATTCATGAATTATATGAAACATCAGCAAGTAGAAGTATAATGAAACATCAAAAATTGTATTGATACACTGTTTTTCCAAGATTTCTACAATTAAATTCAGGAACCAGTCACTGATGACCATCATTTTTACAAATCATTTGGTGCTCAAAGGGGCAGCCCGCAAGTATTTTGATGTAAAGTATCACAGCTGCAAATATGCACCTGTCAAACCTCCTTCAAAGCCTCTAACCCACCTCAAAAGAAAGACAGTCAAACATACCTCCTTGATGCTTCGAACAGGCTTTCCATCAAATTTGATGACAACATCACCCGGGTGGAATCCAGCACGATCAGCTGGAGAGCCTGGTGTTACCTGGAGAAAAAAATTAAAAAAAAACTATCCAACATTATTACTTGTGTATCACATGTGCCTATTACTAGGGGGCATTTTTTTTATGATACTTATTTCTAAATTCATCTATGACAGTATGTTCTTTGAAGATTAGAATGGTTTCTAAAAAAAAATGAGTTGGAAACAAAATTTCCAAATAACAAAAGCTCTTTGAGATGTTCTTTCTGATAATAGCCGAATTTCCTAACTCGATATCTTCATTTATAACCATTCCATTTAAGAGGGAAATAAAAGCATTTCATTATAGAGTTAACATTCAGGATTAAATCATTTTTGTAAACAATATGCATCAAGTACACTTGCAAATACACAATTTCACATACAAGCATCTCAGAAGACACAGAAGAAAAATGTCAATAACATGCAAATTATATGATATTACGAATGCAAAAGGAAAGTGGAATGAGCATTTAGGTCACTTACCATAGGTACAAGAATGCCTTCTGTAACATTAGGGAATGTGGGATCTCTCTCTTTAAGTTGAGCAATGATCATCTTGTTAAGATCAATCATTTTCAAGCCAAGCCAAGGCCGAATGACTCTCCTGCAAAATATTACCTCCTATTTAAATTGCATACACATAAATAATTGCCAAGGGTAATTGTGATTTTTATTGTTCTTCTTTGACCTCAAATAGGCATTGTTAATTAATATAATTTTTCACTAGTATGGTACTTATAAATGTCTTGCCTCAATTGAATTTTATGTATCCCTTCTGTTACCCTCCAAAAATTGTAAATTAAACTACCTTTTAATACTAAAGCATATCAATCTTAACAAACAGAAACTAAACCTTCATAAACTTACTCTCTCGGTTTATTCTAGAATGGAATGGGAGAAGAATGGTAGAGTAGGCTATAATCACATCTACATACTGATTGACAAAATAAAAAATTGCTTACCCACTCCTTTTGAAATGCTCCATAATTTTGGCAATTGAATCAATTGGCACAGCAAAACTTAATCCATCTGCAGCCAGTACTTTCATGATATTAACACCAACTACTTCTCCATCAACATTAATGAGCGGCCCACCAGAATTTCCCTATGCCATTAAAGTAGAAAACATACACTTAAAAATAGCCATGGGTAAAACACACATGCAAAATCAGATGAATGCACGGAATATGTTTGTATGACTTGAGCATGAGCATGTTTACCCCCTTGTAAATGAAGGCATTAGCAGCAGTATAGGAGGGGTCAAAAAACTATGTTTCTGGGGTGAGTTGGAGGGAAAGAACTACCATATTGATCGCACAATCTGTCTGTAAATACTCTCTTCTCATTCCTCCAAGACCCAAGTCACTGCTTTTACGATCAACACAGCTACATCCCAAGGGGATAGACATTTAAACAGCAATGAGTACTTCAATAATCAAACAGGAACTATATTCTACTAGAGAGATGATAAATTAAAATTGAAAGAACATACACAAAATCAATCATGAAACAGGTTTCTATTTTTATGGCAATCAAAAATAAAAGGTTTCTATGTTAATCTTAAGTATTCTTGATACCTAACAATGCCAGCTGTCACAGTATTTTGAAGGGAAAGTGGACAGCCCATGGCTACCACCCAATCCCCTGGGCGAAGCTTGCTTGACGAACCAAGTTTTGCAGTTGGCAGTGGGGTTTTAGACTTTATCTTTACCATAGCAATATCAGAATGTAAATCAGCATTGACCACTGTACCCTCAAACGTCCGACCATCTTGCAAAGTCACATCAACCTGCAATGGTTCATTGCACATCAAAAAATCAGGAGTTAAGGATCCAAAAGATGAGAGGGAATTAATACGCTACAGTATAAACAGACTTGCATTTATGAACATGATAACCACTAATTGAAGAGGGAAATAAATTTCCACAGCATAAGCAGGTATAGCATGCCATTATCAATGAGCAAAGAATTAATCACATTCGAGTTAGCACCTGAGTTAAAGACCATGCAAAGCTTAAAGATGACAAAAAAGCTTCATTTGCAAATTAAGCTAGTTTAAACCAAAGGGCAGCACATTCTTCAGAAATACTGTGCCTAGCTTTCAAAAAATTTCCTCAACAGAAAGAAATTTACTCAAATGATCATGGCACACAATTATGGAAATTCACACCACTTGACACGCTATTAACTCATTTTTCAATACCTTCATTATATGTAACCACATTCCAGTAGATCTCATCCCATTGAAAGAGAAACTTTTAGGGTGGGGGAGGAAAGTTTTTGGACAAATTTAATTTTCCATGAAACAAAAATGAAATTAGTATACAAAAACATTACTATAAGCTTAATATTGAAGTTCACTTATGCCTCCATAATCACTAACCTTTCCTTTGGATGAAGATCCCATGCCTTGAAAATCAACCACAACATGAGCACAAGTCAAGATCGTACCATCTGAATCAATGATAGTGCCAGACCCTATACTCTTTCCAGTAGTAATGCCATAGAATCCTACGAAACAAAAAAGCAAACTTCACCAATACCTTCCTATCAATAAGTCAAGTCCCTCTATCCCCCCAAAAGGGCTGGTGCTCGACTCCCTAATTGTTTATCAGTTAATACAAAATCCTATTTTATGGTCAGACAATGCATTGAGGGTAGCTCTAACCAAGCCAAACACACATACCCTTTGGAACAGATAGATTGACAACAGCAGGACCAACCCTAGCAGCCGCATTTGCAATGGTATCTCTGCCTAAACATCCACAACTGGGTTTTGGACTCTCTCCAACAACCCCTGAACTTTCATTCCTTATATCACCAGATGGAACAGGACTGATTCTAGAAGAAAATAACGGGAGGTTACCTACAGAATCAAGCTTAAATCAATAACCCCAAAACATAAAATAACAATCATTAAACCATCCAATTAATTCAGAAATGTGCAATGAAAAAAGAGAGCTACAAACCAAAGGGCCAACTATGCTGGGTCAAGTCCAGTGGTATTCGCAATGGAAGTGGCAAAGATTCATGCAAAGACTCAGCACGAAATGAAAGTGATATCCTTGTATCTGAAAAGTTGCAAACATGTCATCAACAATTCCTAACTTGCTAAAGCAAAAAGGGTGTCTTCCAAAAACGGAAACATCACCGGAATCACGTTGCTTGTTGTTTGAATACAGGAGGCCGGAGCCAGCAGCAGCGATGGCAATGACAGGAATGAGATTGTATTTACGAGAACATGTTGAAACCTTTCTCTGCCCAGAGTAAGAAACAGCAGATTTTAACTAAAAAATGAGATATAAAAGTTAATTTAAAAGAAAAACATAACAGCCGGAACGGTGGTGTCATTACCAGCAAATAATCCATCATAGATTCATAGGCAAGATTTGAGTTTTTGGAGAGTCTCTTGAATTTCAAAAACCCTTCTTGTTAGTCTACTTTTCACATACTTACTGGAGCTTTCCTTTCAGTCCTGCTCATATCAATTTGCTGGGCTTACTACCTATTAATTGAGTAATAGACCAATTAGCCAGAACCCGAAGCCCGTCTAGGCCCAAATGGACACTTCGATTGATCCTCCATGAGCCCATTCACAAAGGTCACCATCCCTGTTTTTTTATGGAATTTATCTGTGATTTGCATTTGCGATTATTCGTTAAAAAAGACATGCATTACCATATTCAATTTCAAAAGTTTTCAACATTAACCCAGTAATTTCAACTTTCTTTTCTCATATCAGCTATATGATTATTATGATTTTTAATTTTTTTTTAAATTTTATCAAACAGAAACAATCTAAAAAATATATTTGTAAAACACAAATAAATACACTCTTGAGAAAATTCTCACGAGCAAGCTATGAATATCAAACTCAAATCCCATTAGGAGAAAGCTAACAATACAAGAAGCTTGCTTTCCATTATTGATTGATAAACATGAGAGGGCTACAACTTTCTTTTGTGCAAAACATAAGACAGCTATTTCCTTAAAAACAAAATCTAAACTGCCTATCTAAGTTCCTCCTACATTGGAGGATACATCCTAGACATTTTTACCACAAAATAAAAACTAAGAACCAATGACTTAGGCCTTTTTAGGAGATTTGGACTCAGATCCAGACGATTTCTCGCTGCTTGCACTTTTCTTAGGTAGAAGAACTGGGTTAATGTTTGGTAACACTCCTCCGTTTGCGATTGTGACGCCGTGCAGTAATTTTCCCAGTTCTTCATCGTTTCTTACAGCCAGCAACACGTGTCTTGGGTTTATTCTGTTCTTCTTGTTGTCTCTTGCTGCGTTTCCGGCCAATTCCAGCACCTTATCACACACAGATATAAATCAGATCAGGGCTAAATTTCAGATACAAACTTTAAAGAACAATAGGATTAACAATGAAAAAATCAGATCTCGAGATATTTTAACGCTACAGGCTATAAGACATTTTTCTTTTTAAAATAAACCAGATGCAAAAGACAACTTCTGTTATACCTCAGCAGCAAGATATTCAAGAACAGCAGCCATGTAAATAGGAGCACCAGAACCAACACGTTGGGCGTAACGACCTTTCTTCAAGAACCTAGCGATACGACCCACTGGGAACTGAAGACCAGCTTTAGTTGACTTCGAAACTGACTTCTTTCTTTCTCCTCCTCTCCTTCCTCCGGCGCCTTTCGTTGTCTTTGTTGCCTCCATTGTTGCACAGATTCAATAACGAAAAGACCTTCAGATTTGTTGAAGGCGATTGCGTTTTCTTAGAGGGAAATGAAAGTTGAGAGAGAGCGGGATTTGACCGATATGATGTGGTGGTTATGGTTAGTTTATAGGGGTGAGTGACATGGTGGCGATCCGTGTACGGTTTGTTGTTTGCATCTGAATGGAGGGTGGGGTTTGTGACAGGCTGGCGATCCTGAGTGTTTGAAATCAGCCAATCAGAGAGGAGAGTTTGTTTTGTGGAGAAAAATTCAAAACTGGTTGGAAATGGATGGATGGTTAAGAGCACATGCATTTTTTTGCGAGAAAAGCTTAGAAAAATAAGAGAGATAAAATGAGGGTGGGAAATGATGTGGGCCGTTGATTTTCGAAGAATCAATTTTTTTCTAATTTTATTCGAACAACAAACATTTTTAAATAAATAAATAAAAACACATTAAATCATAGTTACACACTCAAATGGTGAAAGCTTGCATATAATTAACCTTTTTAATATATATATATATATAACAATAATTAACATTTAGAGTCTAATGGTTATATTTTAAAATATATTTCTAATTAAAAATACATTGTGTAGTTTAGTAAGCTGTAATTGTTTTCAAATTATATAAATAAAGTGAGTATTTTTTCATATAGGGATGGATAAAAGATTGGATTGATTTGACACAAAACCTGAAGTATAGATAAGATGAGTTGATCATGGATTGATTCGTGAGTTAACGAGTCAATCCAATTTTTATTTTATTAGATAAATAAATAATAATATTTTAATAAATAAAAAAAGATTATTTCACTAATCTTATCTTAATCAATCTTTGAATGGATAAATTAAAATAGATGAAGATTATAATATTGGATATTTCTCATGAATGATATTATAAATGACCAGCGATTTTAATTATAGTTTATCAAACATCATGAAATACGAAATTTTTTTCTCCGAGGCAACCCATTTGGAGGTAATAAATTGAATAATAAATAGGTTCGCCAATTAAATATTCCTTTTTTTTTTTTTACTTTTGGTGATTTTTTTAAGAATTTTTGTGAGGTTCTATAACATTTATGAAATTATATTTGAGAGAGAAAATGGCCGAAAAATAAGAGTAAACAAAACAAAATCATGAAGAAAAAAAATTCAGTTTTTTGTTAGTTATTTAGTAATGCAACGAAAAATCAAAACTTTTTAAAATCTACAGGGATAACATTGCATAATTATAAACTATATAGACAAAATGGAATAATGTTAAATGCATGAAGGGAAAAAAACTGATTTTTTAGTGTTTTTATATTATTTTCATGTATTAATATTAAAAAAACTTATTATTTTAATATATTTCTAAACAAAATTCACTTTTAAAAACGAATCGTAATCCAAAAAAAAGTTTCCAAAAAAAAGTTTCCATGATTGGATTTGCAGACTTGTGCCTTTGTATTCCAGGCACTTGTAAAAATGTCTGAATGAACCATCATAGAAGAACCTGCACCATGCACTTGTTTGATATAATTTTTAACATTTTTTTCTTTATTTTCTTTTGATCTTGGAAGAACCCTTTAAAATCTTGGTTCTGGAACACAAAGTAGGTAATGTAAAATGGTCCGAGGATGGTGAGTGACAAGGAGAAATGCACCTATGATAAAGTGTAAGACGACAGTGAGCAGGGAGAGATATTTGTCGAATGCACATTAAATGTGGTTGATTGTATTTGCTTAACTAAGAAAATCATCTAATATTAGATAGTCAGAATCATTCATCAGCATTGAAGTTATATTGTGCAAATCACATGCATTAAGTTCTCATTTTCTTAGTCATGAATGCTCGAGTAATGAATCATGATCTTCTCAGCAATGCATTTGTTGAATCTGCAATTTATGGTATGTGTTCTTATAAGATTTTTCTTGAATAGAATCTGCAAAATGTTTGTCTGGACAACGCAAAACAGGTATCATCGGACACCTGACATCTGCAATTTAAATGTTTTTCTTTAAATGCTATTGCTTAGCATATCTGGATCCTGTTGACTTTGCTGCCGGAAGAAGCAATAGAAATCCATCTGCGGTCAGCCGTTGGCAAAGAATTCAATGCTCAGGGGGTGTCTGGTCGGTACTTCCCATATAAATCCACGCCCTATCTGTATTCTTACTGTCTTTTAAATATCGTTTCTGGTCTGACCTGGATTGAACTTCTCCCACCACGGCAACACCTGAGATGATGAATGATATCAGTGAAATCTAGGGCCATAAATGGTTTAATTCTTTTCGTATCACTGGTCATTGATTGCTGACACCATAATTTATTACTGATGGGGTGGAACCAAATCAACGAGTTGGATATGTAAATGTGTGAGATTTTATGAATCCGGCCTGTTGTGCTAGGTGGATACATGAAAAGAGCCAAATTCGTCCAGGCCAATACAGTATATATAGGCTACAGATTGGAACAAAAATACTCACTCATCATCCAATAATTCTATTCTTGCCTTTTTCTTGCTTTATTAGCCGCCATGACTAGAAAGAAGGTTAAGCTTGCATACATTACTAATGATTCTGCGAGAAAAGCAACGTTCAAGAAAAGGAAGAAGGGTCTGATGAAGAAGGTAAGCGAGCTGAGCACCCTTTGTGGGATTGAAGCTTGTGCGATAATCTGTAGCCCATATGACGCTCAGCCTGAGGTTTGGCCCTCTCCTCTGGGGGTCCAACGTGTTCTGAGTCAGTTCCAGAAATTGCCTGAGATGGAACAGAGCAAGAAGATGATGAACCAGGAAAGTTTCCTCAGGCAAAGAATCACAAAAGCCAGTGATAATCTCAAGAAACAGCGGAAGGACAACCGGGAGAAGGAAGTTACACAAGCCATGTTCCAGTGCTTGACTGGGAAGAGCTTGCAAAACCTGAACCTGATGGATTTGAATGATCTGGGATGGATGATTGACCAGAACTTGAAGGAAATCAACAAGAGGTTCGGCACGTTTCAGACTGCGACTACTTCTCAAATGGCAGCAGCATCCATGGCAGGACCCAGTGGAGAGCATGCATCACAGAGGGCAGAAGTGCAGACTTATGAGGTGAAAAATGACAACATGCAGAGGCAGCAGTGGATCGTGGATTTTCTGACCCCTCAAGAGCCTTCAGGATTTGGTGGCCCGGATGAAATGCTGCTGCCATTCGTGGATAACAACCAAAATCCTCTCTGGTCTAATAACTTTTTCCCTTGAGTGTTGGATTCTTCACGAATCATGGTGTTTTTTAGCTGGCTGGAGTTGGAACACAGTATTGCTATACCCCTCCTAGAATACATTTTGGTATTTTAGCTTGCTGGATTTGGAACACAATATTTCTATACCCTTTTCTAGAATCCACTGTACCTAAATAAATCCTTCTCGGTTAAGCTATATCATGTTGAAGATGTTTCGATTATTTCCGTTCTCTGATCTTCAAATATTTCATTTTTATGTATCTGATGCTGATGGGCATCACTGTCTGTCTTTCAATAAAAGTGAGAGATCTTTGTCAATTGTTTCTTTTAAACTCTTCAGTTATTACAGTCATGGTGTCTCTTGTCTGGTCCCAACGCAGAATCTTGCCATTTCTCAACAATATACAGGATTTGTCTGTGGACTTCTCTGACGACATTTCCTACATCAGATTGAAACCACTGCCATGCCTTTGTTGCTTGTGGCAAACTACTATTCTAGTGCTGTCTTTTTTCTTGTTTCATTCCCTAACAATTATCACATCACTGCTTCATTTCCTGAGGATTTTTGGGCACTCTTTTTTTTTTAAACTGTAGATGGTGATTTTATCTAGCAAAAGGATAGCTAGGGATGCATTTGAGTATAATTCTGGAAGACCAGCACTATCGGTAAAGGAACCTTCTGGCCGGTTAGGTTAAGCAAAGCCGGTAGCCGTCACCGGGGTTTATTCGTGAAAGTCAGCTCTGACCGGGCTCTGGAGATGAATACCGATAGAGCTCACCGGATGCACCATCGACCTCAGACAGCTCGCCCGTGCGGGGGAAGAACTAAAAAGAAGAAAAAAAACGTAGTGAGTGAGCAAAAAGCAAATACCAATGAAGACCAGGCCTGGAACTTCTTAAAATAGTCCGCAGAGAAAGCCAAATTAGTATAAAGATGCTGCAATACAGGAGAATTACTATGAAATAGGTTTTTTTTTTTATGATGTTTTTTTTGTTTGAAGATAATATTTTTTGCAGTTTAATTTTTTTTGTATTCAGCATTATTAGGGTTTTTTTTATGCGAAGGTTTGTAATAACTTTTTTGATTTGATGGAGACATTGAAGAATAAAAACTGAATATTTTTCTATTTTTATTCTTCATGATTATTTTGGTTTGATATATATATATATAATTGTTAATAATATCATCAGGACAGTAAATGTTGGCCCTCTACAACTGGTAGTTTATGGGTTCTTCAGGGCCCAAATCTTCTATTTTATGGGCCGAAGCCTCTAGAACCAATTTTCCTATGAATGAAATGAAATCTTTTCATTTTGGTAAAAAAAAATCACCAAATCCGCCAAGGATATTATTTTCAATAGCTCACATAATTTATTTATTTTAAGGGGATGACACAGAATCCTTAAGGATATACACAATTAATATTGTAAATATAAAAAATTAATAATGCAATCTCCAAATTAAGAATTTTACAATATACTTTCACCATGAAAGTGCACCAAATAAGAAGGCTTTTTTTCCTCGGGGGGGCAGTGAAAACAATTAAGATAACATTAAAATCCTGCGCATGTAATCTTGTGAAATCTTTTAATATAAAAACCAATTATGTTTCTATAAAAAATAAAAATAAAAGGCCAATTATGTCAATTTAATTTCCCCGTGTATATAAACTTGTATGCGCACCCCTTTTTTTTAGCTAAAGTTTTTTCTTTTAATCTGGTCTGGCAATAGAAAAATAATGTGGTCTATGAACTAATCACGCCCTCCGAGGTTGTTGTTCATGGCATTTCACAGAATGGTCATTCCTCGGATCATTCCTTTGCCAAGGTAAGATTTTTAACACATGAAACACTCTTACATCTGTATTTTGTCAGAATCGGTATATTTTCTTACCATGTCAATGCTTTCTATATATACATATATTTGTTCTCATACATTAGTTGTAAGACTAACTCGAAAATCAACGTGTTCTAAGACTTGTGTCACAAGTTGGTTTGGCGGGATAGTACATGTATTATATTTTTGATATTAGAATTATATTGAGTTAGCATGTCAATTGAAATTATATTTTTTTTAATAAATAAAAATTAATAATTCGGTGAATCACCTAGGTTTTCTTAGACATGTCCTGGATTTTCAGAGACAATTATTTTTTTTATTAATATAGATGTTCATATCAGCTTCCGCGTAACAATTATCCTTTAATTTTTATGGTGATTGGAAGCTTTTTTTATATTATTTTGCATTCCTTTTATGAAATTTCAAGTTCTTGATCACAAGTACATGACACCACCCAGCTTGCTTTTATTAATATATCTTAATCCATCCAAATACAATGTTAAGAAAAAAAAAACATATTTACTATCTTTCCTTTTTTTAAAATTTGTATTTGGCCAAATTGAAATTATTCCCTTACGTTTTTTTCCTTCCTATTTTTATAATTCCATAATTGTCAGACAACCCCGACCAAGTCTAAATGTTTTTCTCAATCTAGCAGTGATCAAGCATTTTCCATTTCTATCAAATCTCTTTTTCATCGAATACACTCCATGCAATCCCATCTGTTCATCCACACATTCCTCGACAAGCTTTCCTTGACAATATATATCTGAGAAAATTATAGCATCGAAGGTAGAGAAATGGTGTGGCTGTTTCTGGTGGATGGTGTAATTACTTCTCTGCCATTAATCTTGCTGCCATAATCTCTCTTGTCTTCTCTTTTTCTTTTTTACAGGCCTGATGCGATCAGACTCGAGGAGCTTAGAACAAGATGGGCATCACAAACGCATATCCGAAGAGAGGCAACTTGTTAGCAGAAACCGCAACACTAAAGATTTCCTCTCATGTGAATATGTAGGAAATTATAAATAAAGTAATATATATGCAGAAAATATATATTCAAATTCAAATACCATAAACACAAGACATGCAATTTTTACGTGAAAAACCTTCTCAATGTGAGAAGAGAAAACCACGGGACTGTAGTCAACTCAAATACTTCAACTATCAATAGTAATAGGAATACATGAGTTTTTTCTAGTCTCAACTAAAGACATACCAACAGAAGCTATCTTCAAGAAATATAATTTCTTGGCACAAATCAACTACTACAAGAATTCAAGGAATGTCTCACCAAAATATAGAGGTTATTGTTCACAGGATGAAAACCATATGCAAAGTGCTCAGAATACCATCTCCACCGTCAACAATGAAGATTCACATGTCATGAACATCCCTGTAAAATTTCAGCTCAATCGGATCACAAATATTTGTTTATTAGACCAGTTGATCAAAACTGAGCATCAAAATCCAAGAACTATATTCTCTCTATTTCGGCAGCTCACTTGCTTTTTCTTGTCTCTCTTTGTTGGTCACTTTCCAGCAACTGAGGGGTGGGTCATGAAACCTTACTTTTCTAAATGGATCTTTTCATGTGTTCTAGATCCAAACAAATTTTGGACCATCTTCTACTTAGAAGGGAATCCAAACCCAACAATTCTTGAAGAGTGGAGGAATTTACCATCAATGTGTAGACTTAGAAAAAAAAAGGTTGCCTTTTTAAGGAAAAAAAGGAATTTAAGGAAACAAAAGCCATGGTGGCTTGTAAAAAACATTTGTCATTTTCATCCTTGTATTTTTTATTTTATTTTTTTGGATGGACTCTATAAAACCGGACGCAATTAGACACTGCCTTTTTAAGTGCATTTTTAAAATATATTGCATCTTAAAAACAATATCAAATTGATGATGTATTTTTAGTAATTTCTAATAATCTTGATGTGATAGTGCAAAAATAAATCTAAAAAACAATAATTTTAATATATTTTTAAGATAAATTTTTTTTTTGAATTAACACTTCTACACTTTTTTTTATTCGAGGAAACTTCATCTCTTTTAGATATTTTTATGAGTCCTGGTTAACCGAGTAAAACACTAGCTATCACAAGCTCTTACAAGGTAAACGAAGAGAAAGCTATTGTTAATGTTGATCTCTGTTCGCTACATGGCAGAACAATCGATCATCAAAACAATTCTCGTTTAAGTAAGAATAATGTTCAAGCAGGCATACATTATTGTTAATGTTGATCTTCAATAAAGTAATTTCTCAAGCATTCTGAGAATGGACGTTTATATTTTTGTCGAGGTCAAAAGAAAATGATGAGTTTTTTCACTGTAAAGCTTCTCTTTTTTCTAACAGTCCAAGGGAGAGCTTCATAAAGCTGAGGAATATTATCGTCTTGCCACACCGGCAGATCCTACAGATAGTAAAATTCTGATGCAGTATGCGAAACTGGAATGGGAGCTGAACCATGATCAAGGTAGTAGTTAACTTTGAACGTGCAGTTCAGGCAGCCCCTCAGAACAGGTGACTAAGAATTTGCTTTCATAAGTGTTGCAAATCAATTATTGTGGTGGAGGTACTTTTACAAAGTGCTTTTGTGCTGAAAATGCACCAGATTGTGCTTTTGATATGGTTTTGCGAAAAGCACCCCAGGCATCAATTTGATGATTTTAAGTGCAAAACCTCTTTCATCAATTTATTTTAGCTTCATCAACTTAAAAGTTTTAAAATTAATTAGAACTTAAGTAGATTTTATGAAATATTCTGGATAATATGTCAGTCTGTTGTTTATAACTCCAACAATATCCTGAACAAGGCCTAGTAGCATCAGAACATTTAGCCCATGAAAGAAGAGAAGAGAAAAAAGGCTAACACCAAATTGTTTTCATAGATGGCAGGAACAGCAGGTATGATTGTGTTTCATAAACCTGCTGCAAAATGCCTGGCATTGTGATGAACTTTTGATGAAAAATTAGGAAACTTTGAAACAGATTTACAGTTCATCATTTGGTTCCTCGTATTCAGAATCAGCTGAACTCCCACTCTTTTCATAAACTTTTTTGATGACAGGATTGCAAACTTCTTCCACCTCCTTCAACTTCTCTTCATAATCGTCCTTCTCTGCATTCTGGTTATCGTCCAGCCATTCAAGGGATTCCTTCAATGCAGTTTCGATCCTCTCTTTGTCGTCCGAATCGATCTTATCAGCAAGCTTGTCTTTATCACTGATTGTACTTCTCATGTTGTAGATGTAAGTCTCCAACTTGTTTCTAGCATCAATCTTCTCCTTAATAATCTTATCCTCCTCGGCCATTTCTTCAGCCTCCTTCACCATCCTATCAATCTCTTCTTGGCTTAGACGCCCTTTATCGTTGGTGATGGTTATAGATTGAGACTTCTTTGCTGCTTTGTCCTCAGCTTTCACATGCAGAATACCATTGGCGTCAACCTCAAATGTGACCTCAATCTGGGGCACCCCCCTGCAAAAGTATCAAACTATAAGTCAGTCGTGGGCCATGAGATTCAAAAATTCCAGAAGTTTTCCTTCAGCTTGTTTACAGTGACGGCATACCTTGGAGCTGGAGGAATGCCAGACAGATCAAATCTACCAAGCTCACGGCAATCCTTTGTTAAGCTTCTCTCACCTTCATAAACCTGAAATTTCAAGAATGAATAAACCTGACGACGTCTACACAAGCACTGATCATGATCAGTAGCATCAGGTATTTCACATACCTGTATAGACACTGAGGTTTGCTGGTCCTGGTAAGTGGTGAAGATTTGGGACTTCTTGGTTGGTATAACAGTGTTCCTTGGGATCAATTTTGTCATCACTCCCCCAACTGTCTCAATACCCAGGCTCAGAGGAGTAACATCAAGTAGGAGAAGGCCTGCAACAAATAAAGAGAATCCTGTCAGGAATTTCCTGCAACATAAATAGCTTCTTTTATCTGATAGTTTCACATCAAAAACAGAAGCACGGAAAATAAGAGCCAAGTAGCAACCTTTGGTTTCCTCTCCGCCTTCTCCACTAAGAATTCCACCTTGAACAGCAGCACCATAGGCAACAGCCTCATCTGGATTCACGCCCTTGTTAGGCTCCTTCCCTTCAAAATATTCTTTCAGCATTTCTTGCACTTTGGGAATTCTGGTACTTCCACCAACAAGCACAATCTCCTTGATATCAGCCTTCTTTAATCCCGCATCATTCATAGCCTTCTTTACTATATCAAGTGTCTTCTTAATTAAGTCCATGTTCATCTCTTCGAATCTTGCCCTTGTTATTGGCTCCGAGAAATCGATGCCATCAATGAGTGATTCAATCTCTACTCGAACCTGGTGTTGGCTGCTCAGCGCCCTCTTCGCTCTCTCACATTCCCTTCGAAGCTTCCCGAGAGCCTTCTTATCTTTACTTATGTCTTTGTTGTACTTCTTCTTGATCAACTTGATGAAATGGTCCATCAATCTCTGATCGAAGTCCTCTCCTCCCAAGTGGGTGTCTCCACTAGTAGCAAGAACCTCAAAAACACCATTATCAATAGTCAAGATGCTAACATCAAATGTACCACCACCAAGATCATAGACCAAAATGTTCATATCTCCTCCTTTTTTGTCTAAGCCATAGGCAATAGCTGCAGCTGTTGGCTCGTTGATTATCCGAGGCACATTTAGCCCGGCAATGATGCCTGCATCCTTCGTGGCTTGCCTTTGAGCATCATTGAAATAAGCTACAACAAAGAACAAAAGGCAACTCCATCGGACAATATTCAAACATAAAACTTGAATAAGAATCATGGAAAAAGGTTTGAAATGTACCAGGAACAGTGACGACTGCGTTTTTAATCTTCTTCCCCAAGTAAGACTCGGCTGTTTCTTTCATCTTTCCCAATATCATAGCACTGATTTCCTCGGGGCTAAACACCTTTGTCTCTCCTTTCACCTTCACCTGTACATAAGACTTACCATCCTTGTTCACAATCTTGTAAGGTAAGAACTTTATATCTCTTTGAACTTCTGGATCATCAAACCTACACCAAACAAAGCGAAATGAGCACCAACCATGTTCAATTCACTACTGAAATTACAAAATATATTCAAATTACGACAATGTGAAAGTCTTTAAGAGTGGCTTCCTCTTACTTTCTTCCAATGAGACGCTTAACACCAAATATTGTGCGTTCAGGATTCATAGGAGCTTGATTCTTTGCAGCCTCTCCAATCAAACGCTCTGTATCGGTGAAGGCCACCCATGAAGGAGTTACTCTATTACCTTGATCATTGGCTATAATCTCTACGTGTCCGTCCCGAGAGACAGCCACGCAAGAGTAAGTAGTCCCAAGATCAATGCCGATCACAGTCCCTAGTTTTGGTCCATCATCTGCTGCCACTGCCAATCCTAAAAAGTAGTACTCTTCAAAAGAAGCAAAAAATGGAACTTTTTAAGAAAAAAATCAAAGATGAAAGATTGTGTTGAAGTGGATCAAGAATATACTTTCTATCTTAGTTTTCAACTCTATAGAGGCAATAGAAATGAAAGCACACGTGATATTTCCCACATTTTCTATCTTTGAAACCATTCATATTATTATTCCCTCAAGACCCTGTTTGTTTTCCATGAAAATAATACCTCCACAAAGAAACTACAATGCTCAAGTACGTAAACTATCAAATCTTGTTAATTTATCAACCTTCTCATCAGCAAAAACAGAGCACTAATCATAAAACCCAACAAGCTTATAATAATCAAGAAATTCCAAAAACCTTTCCTTAAAACATTTCTACTTACCTGAAACAAAGAGAAACAAAAAGGCAAAATCTGCTATGTGCTTGACCCTCATCGTGCTTGCTTTTATTACAGTGAAGATCTATAAGAAAACAGAACAAGCTTTCTCTGTTTTTTTGAAGTGAAGCTCCAGAGGCACGAAGAAGCTAGTTGTTATTTATAAGGGGTTACAGTGACGGTGGGTGTATAGTTGATAGTGTGCAATCCAATAGAAATGATCCACGTAAGTCTTTTCTTTTTGTTGATTGTGCCCTTCAAGCTCTAGCACGTTATGGGTCCAATAGAAACCTTACATGTGGACATTCGTGGTTTTCGCGGGTTTTGTCTTGAAGCTTCTTGATTGTTGAAGAGAGTTGTGGCGGGTTTAACTGTTTCAGGAGTATTTACATATATAAAAAGGGGTTATTTTCTTAAAAACAAAACGATGCCGTTCTGTATTTTCCACTCCTATAATTAAACGCGGTATAGCCTGACAAGTCACCGAGGAGTTGATTCCTTTCGTAACCCACTGCTATAATTCAGATCAAACCAGTCAGAACTCTTTTATTTAAAAAAAAAATATAAATGATATGAGAAATTTAGAGAAAACTGTATAATTTATTTAGCTGATTTAGGGTTTTCTTGCTTCTTTCATGTCTAAACACTGTTTAGCATTAAGCCTTTTGTCTGAAAATCTGATCTGACATGGGATGAATAATACATTGACTGTTATTGCAAATCCTTTTGGTAATCAATTCAGTCTAACTCAGCTCACTTAAGCCTTGATCCCAGCTATTTGGGATTACAAGGCAATTCAAACTAAACAAGCCAAAACCCTAGATGAAATTCACAAAAAAATAAGGCTACATTCAATTTGGTGATTGGATGATAATCCTATGAAGTATAAACACACTGAGCAAATGTCCAATCTACCTAAATGGAGCAAGAGGGTTAGGAATGCTAGGGACTTTGAGGCTCCTGAGTTCTTTACATACATGATCTAGCATTCCCAGAAAGTCTCTTACAATCACGAAAATACGAAGTGGGTTGGCTTCATCTTTGCTTACATTTCCATGGAAGTATTCAGTAATTTCCCTAACATGCAATAGGACTCTATCTTCGTCCTCGCGCAATTCTTTTAGATTCCTTGCTGCATAATTTAGGAAGGTTTTCATTCTGTGCACAAAGTTTATGCTCTTTCTGTCGGTTGATAAGTCTTTGTTTACTAGATGTTGTAATTTATCGATCCCATCTGAGAGGTTTGAGACTGAACTAGCAAGCACATCCAAGTCAATTGTAGCTGTTTTCTTGACATTGTAGAGTTCTGTGCTTAGACCTGAAACAAGGTCTAGTCCCATTCTTCTGTAATCTTCTTCCCTTTCTTCTACGGTTTTGGTTTTGTTTTTCTGATTGATCTTCCCCATGATGCTATCTGATACTCGAATCCCTTCTGACCGGATTATTTCTTGGACAACGAAATGGAGTAAGTTAGTCTTACCATCTGTCCCTTTTACATCAGAAAGTTTTAGGAGTGCATCTAGCTTGAATGCTTTAGCACCTCCCCTGATTGTTCCCACATTCATTCGGTTTCCTGTTTTGAGCACTGCTTCAAGCAACTTTAGGAAGAGTCTGCTTGATCTGAGTTCTTTGCAGGCCTCCTGGCAGAAAATAAGAATTAGAAAGAAAGAGGGATAAGTTGTGCTGAAATATTGTTTCGATGGTTACCTCTAGCATTGAGAAAGAGTTTCTCAGATGAACCACCTCATCTTCAAAAGTTTCTCTATAAAGCATTGCTTCAACTCGTTGAAAGGCAAATGGCATGCTAAGAACTACTCGAACAAACTTCTCTGCAGACCCCAACTCATTGATGTCTCCTTTGTAGCCAAATAGCTTAGCCTCTTCTTCCTTAGTAGGTACCATCTTCGCCAGTGCCTCGAGTTGCTGTAAACACAAGCCATCCCCTGATGTCCACAGTATCAGCTGGTTGTTATAGGCATATAGCATACATGCGCTGTGTATATTTGTGCACACCACTCATTTCTAATGTTAAGCATCAAAAGAATTTAGGTTGTGTTTTTTTAGTGTACTAGAACAGAAGGGACAGATTCAGAGGGAATAGAAACGTGTTTGATTGTAGTGATGGAGACAAAGACCTAAGATAAATGGACAGTTTTTGGAGTAAATTTCAGCCATTTTAAAATAGAAAAGACAGGGAAATATGTTTCCTTAGTCGCATTATTTTTTCTCTCTTCTATCTCGAGGTGTTAGTTTATAACGTAAGACATCCATCAAGATTTCATTTGCAGGAGGGGATGAGTTCTCTTTATTATAATTTCTAACTTTGATTCTAAAAGGATGGACTTTCTGCATTTGCAATCTTTAAAATTCTGTTCAGCTTTGGTGTTCAAATTATTAAAGTAAGAGACATTTTGGGGTCTTGACTATAGCCTTTCTATCATAATATTGAGCTTTACAAAAAACGTACCTCTCATTAGTGCTTCACATACTTGCTCAGCAGTTGCATTTATGGCTTTCGAGAGGATAGTGATGTTCTGCAGCCTCTTCGGATCAAGTACATGCTTGCTTGGTGAAGGAGTTTTGCTCTTCGCCTCGTCATTCTTCGTTGTGCTTTGTAAATTGTATCCAAAGAGCGATTCGATCATTTCTTCATCAAATCTGTTAAGAAACCTCGGGTTAATAACTCCTAGCTGAAAGTTGGAACTACATAGTAAATATAAACACAAAAACTTACTCGAATGAGCTTGATCTTATCTTGTCCCACACCATGCTTTGGTCTGGTGCTGCTCTAACTTTGTCCCAGTGAAGTGGCTTCAATTTTGGCAGCGGTGCTCCATCTTTTCCTAGAGGTGTATATTGAAGAGGATGAGATGGTGGAGGAGGTGGGCCACCATTTCCTTTCAGAAATGGAGGTGGACATGGTGGAGGAGGTGGGCCTTTGGCAGAGCCATTATTTCCTTTCAGAAATGGAGGTGGGCATGGGGGAGGAGGAATACTCGATAGCGCTCGTAAAGGTTTGGGAGACTTTTGAGGTGAAGGCGGTAAATCATTTCGAGGTGTTTGGTTTGATCCTGAAGAAGCATCTGACTTCCTAGGAGGTGATAAATTTGGTAATGTAGAAGAGCTTGAAGCCTTAGATGTAATTCTGCTTGATAGCGAAGGTGTGCTTGAAGGAGGTATGCGCATTCTTGGTGCCAGAGCAGGTGGAGGAGGAGGTGGCGGAGGTGGGGGGGTTGTGAAACTCTTATCCTGAACCAGTGTGTCTTCTGGAATGTCTAAATTTGTAGGAAGGGGTGAAGGAGATGGTATTATCTTTGGCACATTTGATGGGGGGATTTCTGAAATATCACTAAGATTACCAGCCGAAGCATTAGAGAGCCGAACATTCGATGAATGAGAATCAACAAAAGAGTGAAAAGATTCATCATCTGATGAATGACATTCAATGGGAATAATTTTATCCCCAGATGAAGAGTTACCTCCATCAGATTCATATTTTACAGATTCCCCATCACCATGAACAGACATGATTTCCCTTGTGGGAGAACTGCTAGCATTATCAGAATCTGATTCTGCCATTGATCCTTGCATTGATTCCTGCCTCTCATGTGTTGAAGACTTTGGTGTGCTATGACTTGATAATGTGCTTACAGTTTCAAGAGTTTGCTTAAGACAACTAGTTTGCTGCTCCAAATCCTCTTCTAATGAATTAAGATACAAGAGATCAAGGGCAGGATTTAAGCTCACCTTGCTTGCCGACTTTTGAGAACTAACAAACTTTGATTTACCTCTGGTTCTTCCTTTTTTCCTGTGCACCGACATTATTCTTGCAGATTTTTTCCTATACTCCCTGAATTTGCCAGAGAACCAAATGAGCCCAAGAACACAAACCAAGAAGGCAGCTCCTGCAGACACCAGAGCTGCTACGAGAATTCTTTTAAGCCGACTTTTATCTTTGTTCTCTTTCTGAATCTTGTGCGGTGGTGGGGCTGGATGTTTGTGATGCAGTGGAGAATAAAAATGTACATGAACTGGCAACCTTGGAGCAGGAACGGGAGCAGGAGCAGGAACGGGAGCAGGAGGCTCAGCTTCAATGGTGGCTGATGGAGAAGGTGCTCGTGACACAAACTCAGTTGATGAGCTTCTTGTTTTGGGACTCTTTAGTCCAAGTAAAGCTCTAAACTTCTGAACTATCAGTGTTTCTTTTTCTTCGTTCTCATCTTCCCCAGAAATTTGTTCAATCTGCTTCTCATTATTAGCATCTCCAGTACTTTCCTTTATGAAATTCTCCTTCGGTAGGGCCGGAGCTTTGAAGTACCCTTCCGCATCCACTGAAACATTATCAGAAATCAAAACGTGGGCACTTTGTAATAATATGAACATGAAAATAGTGATGATGAAGATCATGCGGAGAATCTGAGGAGCACAACCCATGTTCCTCAACTAGAAATCATAAAAGCATAAATTCTAAGCTCCTGCTTATAAATCTAGTACATTGTTTTCTTATATTCTTTTTTCCTTCTTGAAAAAATGTTTATTTTTGGGTGGTGGAGGTGTTGTAACAGTGAAGATGCAATGCCGTGTCTTTAATGCTACTCCAAGGAACCCCTGAGCCCTGGCAGTTGTAGTTGTAATGGGCCTTCTTTACTTCTTCTCCCTCCATAGATTCTTAACTCTTCTCACCTCCATAAATTCCCTGAAAACTTCGTTAAATGTGTATTACACTTTGTCTTTAGGGCACTGTCATCAATCCTCAATTCTTAAATGTTTAGCTCTCTTATTATTCTCTGTTAGAGAAAAGCTGACCTCCATCAAAATGTTTTGTCTTTTCTCTTCATCAAATCATGGCACTCGGTCATTTCCCCAGTTTAAAAGTGCTGCTAAAATCTTGGTATCTGAAGTTGAGTCCTGAGATTTTGCAGCTGATCAGAGCTTTTTAGTTGCTAAAAGCCTCAAAATCAGACCACGAAAAAGTTTCCTAGGCGGGCCCCTGTTTTTGGTTGGATTTGCCTACCCTTCCAAGAGGGTGCTGGTGCAAGATCTCTCTCCACCCCCTCCCCCATTATTGATGGAGAGGAGGGGATAGAGAGCTGTGTGGCCCATTACTTTCTGCTGTGACTGTGTCAGCTTTTCTTTGAGAGACTAAAAAACAACATCTCAGGCTGAACAATCTTTCAATGTTGAGTTATGGGATGCTAAAAGCGTTGCTAATATCAAATGGGAGTCCCTTTCCCATACTTTTTAATGGCTTTAATAGCAAGCAGGTTATTGCTGCAGCTTTCAGGTTCGAGATCTGGTACACCATGGTTTGGTAGGGCAGAAGCTGATTTCTAAGACATGTTTAGGTTATATTTGCTTCCAGTTGTCTTTCCCTGGCCTACTAAATACTAACCATGAAAGAAAGGAGAGGCCTCACACCAACTACATCACTAGCATGTAATAACAGCTGCCATGAACATCTTTTGTTAAAAAATAAAATCATGGCTATTAGCCCACACGAGGCAGAAATCAAGTTTCTGCTTTAGAAAAGTAGCTGCAAATTGTTTGTTTCCCACTAGACCAAACATGAAATAAACAAGTTATAGAGCCACACCCAAAAAGGCAGAAGAAAACAAGCCTGACCGGGCTGGCTAGGTGACAAAAGAAGTAAAAACAATCCCTTTCATTCCTGGATTTTTAAAGGGTGATTGAAATTGCCATGTAAAATGTTGTTTTTTTACATGAAAATATATTAAAATAAGATTTTATATATTTATTTTATTTTTTATATCAACCACACAAAAAATATTGAATTTTAAAAACACCTAAAACATAAACTATTTCAAACACCCCTTTAAAAGAAATGGATAAAAATATATATTTTTGAAGAGCATTTTTTTTATTCTAACTATTTATATCTTTTCCGAAATAATAATTGAATGTCAGTAGCGGATAATAATTAACTTTTTTGCTTTAATTAATGCAACCACAAGCAATGGCCTCGACTCCAAGTCAATTAAGGGAAAGGAGGTAGGTGATGCATTTTAACAACTATTTTGAATTTTGGCTTCAAATAATCAAGCCAAGCAAAAACTTCTTTTTTTTAAGGAAAGACCTCTGCCATAGAGATGGCAATGTTGGACATTAGCCATATACACAAAAATGACAAAGGCTTTTAATGCAGCAAAGATAAGAGTAGAATGTCACCGATGGTCCTTACTATTGTAGCGTAATGATAGAGAATTAATGATCTATATAATAGATCTTGAGTTATAAACACTCGTTTTTGTCTTTTGTGAGGGTATTTTAGTAGTTGCGCTGTGCACAAATATGTGAAAAACTTAAAATACCCCCGCCTCCAACCACCAGCATTGCGTTCCGCCCGAGGGCACATACGATATTTCATTGTTCAATATTAGATTAAAAAATAAAAATACACCTGATTCCAATGGTTGATTCTTTTGGTTATAGAGTTAAAATATTGATTTTACTGTTGAAATCTATAAATATCATATAAGAGTAGAATACACAAAAGTAAGATTAGAATGACGAAGCCTTTTAATATAGTAAAGATAAGAGTAGAATGTGACCGATGGTCCCAAACGGCGCAGTGTGATGACATAAAACTTCTTATGTGAATAATAAGTTTTGAGTTCTAAGCATTTGATTTTGTCTTTTGTGAGGGGTATTTTAGTAATTGCACTGTGTATAAAAAATGTGAAAAACTTAAAATACCCTTGCCTCCAGCTACCTGCATCGCATTCTGCCCGAGAGCACATATGATATTTCACTGTTTAATATCAGATAAAAAAATGAAAATACAACGGGTTTCACGGTTAATTTTTTATTATTATAGGGATAAATAATAATTTTACCATTGAAATCCATATACATTGAAATATCTAAGTGTTTTATATATACAGTAAAGTAATATTATCTTGGGTAGTACAAATGATTCTGATTTTAAAGGCTTTGGAGAAGGAATATTATGTCTATACTCAAACTCCATGGGAGTCCAGACAAGACGATGGTGGTCATCTTGCAGTACTGTCAGTTCTTTCCCACAAGGGACATATCATGAAACCTCAAGCATTACATTTATTTAATGCATTTCACCATTTTTGTGGTACAAAGCATGAGACAAGAATCTCATGTCATGTGTCCTAACATGGTGCCAAACTTACATGGGCGAGAGACAACTTATCCTGGTCCAGAATTTCTTTTCAATTACACCTAAGAGAAGAAAAAAAATACCATATATGGATCTTGATTGTTTTTTATATAAAATTTTGATACAATATATGAAGCAATTTACTCTGAAAATCTTCTATTTTTTCTTGAGAAATCAGTCATTTATCATTTATGAAATTCAAATCTTACCAATTTAAACATTTTTCTCTATAAAAAAAAAAAATTGGATGGGTCGATGATGGGAAAAGAAATCCAGTTCTCAGCTAGCTGGGTTTTTTTCTACTATGTTAATTGGGCTTCTAGAGTGTTGGCCCAGTGAGATTTAGATTTTTTTTCACAGCAAACGACGACGCTTTCTTAAGGGGACACGCGTGCATTTGTCGAGACAGCTATGTAGTGGATGGGTCGATGATGGGCTTTTGGCCCGATGAAATCTAACCCATCTTTTTAAGGAGTTGGGTTGCTGGTGCGCATCTTGCGTGTGATGACTACACGCTAGTGGTGACGAGCACGAGCCAGTGGAGCCCTTCTTCGGGGAAGACCAGCCAGATGACTAACGGTGGTTCGTGAAAGAGACCGACGGATGGACCGGTGTGGTGATGGTGGTGCTTATGGCCATAGCCTATACATGAGTCCACCCTCGAGCTAACTTGACCATCTTGATCAAAGAGTTGGTGAGTAAATATTGCATTAATCTTAGCTTAATCTGCTTAGAAAATACTGTATAAAACTAATGAGTTCGGCTGGTTGTGGTCTGTCCTTCATAAAAGTATGACTTGCTGTAGTGCCCCGATCGCCGGCACACAGATAGGCCGAGTATGTGGCAGGTTAAAGCATTATTTCCATTTTTAATTTTGTGCTAATTAAATAAATTAAGAAATTTTTATTTCATTTTGACCATGACCTTGAGTTTGGAAAATCATGTTACGCAGCCAGGAAATTCTTTTTTATTAATGTGCGTGTTCAGATCTTCTTACATGTATTTTAATTAATTTTATGAACTCTAAAATTGATAATTATATAAATTTTCAGTGATTAATTAATTATCATATTAATAACTAAAGAGCTTGAATATAAAACCAATATATAGTTGCCAGGTAATTCCTTAGATCCGTTGGTGACGGGAATATATTGTTGACTTTTCTATTATAGTTTCAGTCGAGCATATGTAGAAGAAGTTTCGCCTCCGTTAAAGTAATTAGCAGATCCATGTGACGGGAATAAATAGTATGGTATCAATTGCTATTTTTGTAGTTAATTATTTACAGATTGTTTTTTACAGTTTATTGATTATTATTTTAATTTATATTAAATTACTAAATTAACTGATTTTATTAAATACAAAAAAAGTTATTGAGGGTTTTTTTGTAATATTATTTAGCGAGACCATCTCTTTCATCTTCAAAAAATTGAATTGGCCTGAGACTCAGGAGTGCGGTTCCCAGTCTTGATGACACCTGTCACACGTGCTTGTCACGTGGCATTATTAGCAGATCCATGTGGCTGGTGGGGCCAGCACAATTATTTCAGACAAACTATTAACCCTCGCCCGGGTGTTTCATGTGTCGTAAACTAATAATTTAGGAATCAAAACTTTCAATTTCAATAATGAAAAATCACATAAAGATAAACATATAATAAGAAAATAATTACCTCTAATATTTAAATATCATATGAACAGTAAATAAGGTGATTTATTTCTATCCATTTTCTTCACTCATCGTTCTTTTCTTAATTTTATTTAGGTTTATTTTTAATGAAATTATTGCAATATCAAACATGTATTTACGTATTTGTTTTATATTCAATTTTACAAGCATTTTTTTTATTGCTGTATAATTAAATAAAAATTATTTAAAAAAAACAAAAAAAATAAACTCAATAAAGTTTATAATATGGATTTTAAATTTGACAAGTTAAACTCTGAAGTCTGAGTTAATCTAATATATCTTTATTTTAATATTATGTTTTAAAATAAAAATCACTTTATTTACATATAAAAAACAAATCATGTACATTTTGCAAGCTATTAAATGAATGTTTTCTTCATTTCTTAATTTTAAAAAAATCCCAATCATATCTGTAAGTAGAAAAAAAGGGCAAGCACTAACAAACCTATCAAATATTAAAATACACAAATTTATTTAATATCCATTCCTTCTCCACACAGCAAAGTTGTTTAATTTCCAACTTTATTATATAAATGAAGATTTGCACTTTAATCTCACCTAGCTAGAAACCACTAAGAAGAAGTATCAAATGTCTATGTGACCACATTAAGTCCATTAATTTGATGTTAATAGCTAGCTGGGACCAATCCCTGCGATCTCTTTCGAGAATATTGTTTTTGTTTACAATAATAAAGTTTTTTTAATTTAATTATTTTGCTATCCTTTACAACAAAAAGGTAGTATAAATTTTTATGTATCACCAATATTCATATCCTAGCAGCCAGCAGGTTCGCTCTTTTTTCCATCTCATCAAGCACCAACTTTTTGGCCTGCATTGTCTCTTTCCTTTTCTTTTCCTCACCCTTAAGTTCTTGCTACTTTCACTGTTCTTAAGTATTTCCACCCATCATCATAACCCTCCCTCCCCCCCAGTCTCTCTCCCTCTTTACAGAGCAAACACACAGAATTCTCCTAATGGCGACAGAACCTAAGACAGACGCCAAAACAGAAGCTAGACAAGAGGCCAAAACAGAAGCTAGACAGGAGGTAATAGAAGGAAGCACAGAACCATCTCACAAGTACAAGGTAACAAGATTAAGCCAGAAAAACTCGTCTTTGTAGGATAAAAATGCCATCTTTCCATGTTTTTAACCTCATTTTCTTTGTTTTTCAGACATGGATGTTGAAAGTCTCGGTTCACTGCGAACAGTGCAAGAGGAAAGTCAAGAAGGTCCTGGATAGCATAGATGGTATGCAAATTAGTGTAAACCCACCAAAACATCGCATTAAAATCTTGATTATTTCTGTTATTTTCCGTTACTTTCTTGCAATATTTTTAAGATTCCCTCATGTTTCTTATCTGGGTCTTTTTCATTTTCCTTCAGCTTCAAACTTTCTTTAAAGCTGTTAATTTCTTTCCAATATTTAGCTACAGAAGTCGCGTGCTTTGTCTCTCAATGTTCCCCATCTTGGTATTTATTCATTTTCACCCGGTTCTTTGCCTTTTTTAAAATTTCCCTCAAGGATTCAACCCTTAAACTCATAATTTATTGTTAATACTTCTTGTTATTTATCTACTAATTCATCAAAGTTTCTAATTTTGTCCATTATATTTGCAGGAGTGCACTCCACAGATATTGATCTCAGACTACAAAAGGCCACAGTAGTAGGGGATGTTGATGCAGATACTTTAATCAAGAGACTGAAAAAAAAGACACGGAAACATGCAGAGCTGTGGCCTGAAAAAGCTGGTGGTGATCAGAAAGAAGCAATGAAGAAAGATAAAGCAAAAAACAAAGATAAAGGGAAAGAGAAAGAAAAACAGAGAGACCAAGAGAGCAGCAATGAAGCAGGTGGCGATGGTGAAAATGAGAAAGAAATTAAAGACAAGGCCGAAGTAGAAAAAATGCAAGACCCTTCTACTAAAAACAGTGAAATTGGGAGCCCCAGTAAGAATGGTGAAGGTGGTGGTCATGTTGTTACTGGCAAAGCATGTGAAGGTGGTGGTGGTGCTGTTCAAGCCAAGGAAGTAAAGGTTAATGGTAAGCAACCTGTCACCTCACCGGACGTCGGCCAGTCACCGGTGACTGACAAGAAAGTTGGTGGTGAAAGTGAGGTTGTAGTTGAAAAAACTGGCGGCGGGGGCAGTGCAGATGGTAGCAGTGCTGGTAAAACGAAGAAGAAGAAGGGACAGAAAGGGAATAACGGCAATAACAACAATGGTGGCGAGGGTGTACAGTCTTGTCACGCGCCAGCAGGTACTGGATCATCAGGTCAAGGAGATGTTCAAGTCCAAGCCCCGCCCCCTGCAAATCACATCCCTCCACGTCATGATCATGTGTATGACTATCCAACAACTTACTATGCTCCCCCAGTGTATGCTACGAGTAGCAATGTCGCGTACCCTAGTACAAGTTACGGTACCTCGTACTATGCTCCACAGTACTCCTATGCGTATATGAATCCCGGTACCCATCCGGGCACCTTCAGTGAACCTCCACCATACGATTTCCATCAGTACTCATCACAGCCGTCTGATTCGTTTGACATTCTTAGCGACGAAAACCCTAATGCATGCTCGATTATGTGATGATGGCTTGACAAGAAGTGGGAATTGAAGAATCGAAGAATCGAAGCCTTATACAACTTGTACAAGTCTACGAGGGGAATTAGGGTTATTTTTGTAATGTATGTAGATATATGAAAGGTAAACTTATTGTAGCTTTAAATTAGTGGATAATAAGAGGGGAATTAGGGTTTGGCCTTTTTCCCTCTAGTTAAGGGTGTTTATTTTTTAGCTTTATTTTGTACTTTTTACTGTTTTTTAAGTTGTTTTATTATTAAAAAACACAAATAATAGAGCAGCCTTAATGCTATAGTAGGCCCTCTGATGTGGAAAGTAATTAGCCATTATGGTTTATTAGAACGTGATTATAGTGATCTATTGGCTATTAGCGTTTAATTAATATCCAAGTGTATATATAATATATAATATATAATACATGGTGATGTATTTTTGCCCTGCCTACTAAGTTTTCATAGATGGTGTATGATTGTGTTTTAAAAGTGTTTTTTTTTAATAATTATTTTTATTTTAAATTATTTTATGTTAGTGTTTACAATAATTTAAAAAAATAATAATATTATTTTAATATATTTATAAATAAAAAATATTTTCAAAAAACAATAATCTTAATTAGTCTCCAACATCCAACAAAGATATAATGGGCTGTGATTTTTCTTATGGTGCTTATGCCAGATGTATGTAGGGACCCTTGCAACCTTTCCAACACTCTCCATGTATGTAAAGTGTTTTTTGTTTGTGAATTGTGGACAAAGGAGATTTGAGGAGAAAGCTATGAAAAATTAATTACAAAGTAGTGCAAGATCATGGTTTTTTTCCGTCTCTTTGTGAAAAAAATTACTTCTTGCTTATTGTTGGTTGTTTGGAAAATTGATGGAGAATATTTTTTTTTATTTTTATGGATATAATCATATAAAATACTTCAAAAATAATTTAAATATTTTAAAAACTTGTAAACAAAATTAATTTCTTAGGGTTTGGGTTTGATGAATTTCATTTCCTCTTTGTCCCCTTTAAATTAATGCAGATCCCAGTTAAAGGCACTAGCATTCCACTCAATTTTCTTCTTATTTCAGTAATTTGCAATCTAATAGTGTATCTCTATAAGTAAAGTAGGTGGTCGGTAATAAGAGTTTTGTTTTTTATATGATCTTAAATTTGAGCATTATAGTTACTATTATGATGATCATTAGAAATTTATATGATCATTAATTATAGAGATCATATAATTAGTCAAGATACGCTCAAACTAACCCATCTACGTTAATAAAAAAAAATCCAAGCAACAAAACATTGTTCCGTTTTTTTTTTTAGATAAAAGGGTGATATTAGAGTATAGCACAATTAAACCTTATGCTTGCTTTCTAGATATAATTATTAGAAGTAAAGTTATTAAACATACCTCGTGAATAAATCCAGAAAATCCGTTAACCTCCTTCATCTCTTATAATTAAATTTTAAACCAAATCAAGTGGAAGATGATATAGTTGACAGCTTGATTTAATCTTTGAATTATTTAAAAAAAAACATATGATTTTTTTTAAAATAATCTTTGAAACTATATTATTTTAGATTTATTTATGTCGAGTTGCAGATTGTATATATACGTAGGGTCTCTTGGTAAATCTAATCCTATAACTTATAGGTAATAATTAAATTAAAACCTATCACTTGGGTATGTGTGCGCGCTTGCTTGAACCAGACCAGAGGGTCTGGTCTCTGGCTAATTGTCCGTATGGAAAGTTTCTCTTACTTTCATGAAAATAACCTTTGAAGTGTGTATTTCTCTGTCTCTACTTTTCTCTTTTTCCTTCTTTTTGTGTTTTCTGTGTGTTTGTAATTTTGTTTTAAAAATATTTATTTTATTTTAAATTAAATTTTTTTAGTGTTTTGTTGATCATTTTTATGTTAATATATTAAAACTATTTTTTAAAAGATAAAAAATATCATTTTGATATATTTCTAAATAAAAATTATTTTAAAAAATAATATTAATTACACTCTCGAACATGCATTAATTTGCTTCTGGACAAGGTGTTTATTTCTCAATGTATTTCAAAATACTTTTTTTAAAAATATATGATTTTTTTTTATTTTTGTAGAAAAACTGAAATTCAAAGTAAAAGCAAGTTTTTTTTTTCTTTTTTTTCTTTTTACATGAAAGAAAAGGTAGAGTTGCACCACTGTACATGCCTTTTTCTGCACCTCCTCTCTGAACTGGGGTGGGATGATGGGAGGCGAAGGAGATCATGAAAGCTGTGTTTTTTCATGTTGCAGTCAGAAACTTTATTAATTTCTACTTTGACTTAATTAGACTTTCTGGACCACCACACCATTTGTTTTCTAATAGTGAGTCTTTGCCAATTAATTATTTAATCTCATGCATTAATTTAGTGGATCATGGGTGCCCTGCGTGTGCTGTATACTTGTTATTATAATGCAAGATGTTTTTTTTTAATGATGCTTTTATTTTTTATATTAATACATTTAAATGATAAAAAATAAAACATTTAGAAGTTAATGATGTTTTCTTGAATCTTGAAAATAACATGTAAGCCTAACCTTTTTCCACAACTTAATTTTCCAACAATAAAATAAAGTAGAAAAGCACCAATCCTTCCTTTACTTATCTTTATGAATATGCTCTCTTTGATTTTTATTTTTTATTTAATTCCATTTCCCACTAGATGGTCATTTGACATTCAAAGCTTGATATAAAAGAGAATCTTATTATTTTATTTTTTAATTGTTAATGTGTGTCCAAGGACAGCTCGCATACACCTCAACTAATTTTATAGCATTTAAAATTAACGATCATATAAGTTTTGAGTGACCATCATATTAATAACCAAGATACTTGAAAGTAAAATTACACGGAAAACAAATTTTTACATTTAAAAATTGTATCACTAAATCACCTACTAGATTCTTTTTATTGTTTTATTCTTATTATTTATGTAGGTGTCGATTTAACAGATTTAAGTTTTTTAAGAACAATCATGAGACTTACTGGTCAGGAATCTCCAACTTCCCCTAAGTTTTGTTTTGTGATGCATTTTAAACCATTTTTATTTCTTTTTCCTTTTTCGACCACTTTTTTACCTCCCTGCCCCTCTCTCTTAACTGGGCTAGGAAGGAGCTTGGAGAAGAAGGAAAGCATGCAGAAACATAACGCTTCTTTACTAACTTCTACTTTTGACTTAATTAGACTATCTTGGACCAATACGCCATCGTTCTCTGATAGCGACACTTTGCCAACTCCATCTGGACCGTCATGCTGATCACAAATTTCCCAATTAATTATTTAATTTCTCGGACAAATTTAGTGGATTACGGGTGCCGTAGGTGATATTAAATGGTATTTGTCACTGTGTTTTAAAAATATATATTTTTTTTAAATTGATCTTTATTTTATCTAAAATTAAAAGTTTTTTGATGATCGTTTTGATTTATTGATATGAAAAATAATGTTTTGCAAATAAAAAATATTATTTTAATATATTTTTGAACGAGAATCAATTTCAAAAACAATCTAAACCATACTTCAAACAGTACCTTTTTTACAAATTAATTTTAATGTGTTTATGTTATATATATATATATATACATATATATTCAAATAAAATATATATTTTAAAAAACACTCTAAAATACATTATTGTTTTATTCTTATTCTGTATTGAGTTGTCCATTTTAACAAAGAAATCATTTTTCAAGAACTTTCATCTCTGCCACCAACACAATATTTCTCTAAGTTTTGCTGATGCGTTTGCACATGCCATTCCAGGGCTGTTTGGAGAAACTGTTGTGGTTGCTTTTAAAAATATTTTTTTATTTATAAATACATTAAAATATATTTTTTGATTTTTAAAAAATTATTTTTGACATCAACACATCAAAATAATTTAAATACACAAAAAAAATCATTTAAAATAAAAATAAAATAAAATTTTACTCAATTATGTTTTATATATAAAACTTCCAGACTGGGCTCAGTCTTCAGTACAGAATTAAACGAGGTGCCGGTGAACCTGTTCAACATCTGCTCCAGAACCCTAGAGACATATTTAAGATTTAAACCAGTACTGACATCCCATAAATATAATCTGCCGATCTGGAGATTTAATTTAATCATATACAAGTTTTTTTTATTTTTTAAAATAAATAAATCATGAAACCATAAATGATAAGATTTTCTCGGACCAGTGATATGGATGGAAAGGAGAGAATCTTAATCCACAAGCAATCAGAACCTTTCATTTTAATGCAGTCAACCAAACATGAAATCTGCATATTCCTGTCATCATTTGCCAAGCAATTTCCAGTTATCAGGAACCCGATTCCTTCAGTACAGTCCACCTTCCTTCTTTTCGAGCAAAAAAAGTTGATTTGGAAACAATCAGAAGCATATTATAATTTAATCCTTGCAGTTCTAGAAAATATATATTTAATTTAGTTTTTTAACCTGTTTATAAATTAACCCTCTTGTCAATTCCATGTTTTTTAAAAATATTTTACTTTTTTTTTAAAATTTCTTAGAAAATAGAACAAAGGAAAGAGAATTAGGTGAAATATACAAGAGCTCGACAGCAAAAAATAAATAAATTGAATTTCCTTTTATTAAATTCATAATGATCAACAATAGTCTATGTGTTAGAGAATAATATAAATTATATTCCGGGGTTTCACTTAAACACTTAAACTATTAGGTGAGATGATTCTTTGACACTAAGAGTCTTAAAAAGGTGTGACGTAATGATAGATGAGTTGTGACTTGCACAATAAATCTCGAGTTTGATTCAATGAATGCATCCATTATAAGAGACTAATATAATCAAAATTTTACTCGTTAATTTAAATTTATAAAGGATGCTTTTTAAATAATATAGTTTCTGACATAAAAAACAATAGTCTATGGGCTATTTGATTATTTATTATATTACATGGATTAATTGATTGGTTTTTATTTATAAACTATAAAAAACCCATCCCTTTTCTAAGTTTAAATGAGAATCACAAGCACAGCAATGATTATGGATGGTGGTGCTATGATTAGGCATGATGTCTAGGGCAGGGGATTTATGGTTTTTGCTGTGGGAAAAGCACTTCCGCAGAACCAAAATTGCTACCCTATAGCCCAGGCAATAAAAATTTACAAGTCCCAATAACAAGGGACTAGGCCCGTCTTGAAATCTGAGAGCCAATTGTTTTGAGCCACATGCCCGGTTTAAATATTCTGGGCAGCCAGTAATAGTGGCTCTAATTATCGTCCAAAAAGGTGTGCAGCTCGCTAAATATAATATCATAGACATATAATTGTCTAATAAATCAAATTAATATATTTTTTTATATTTTATGGTAATTTATCCTAATATGTTATTTCCTTATATTAGCAATTTATTATATCCTAATTATTTTTGAAAATTCGGCCCTCCCTTTCTAGTTTAGAACACGGTAGCCTCTCACGTTATATCACAGCAAACCTAACCCGGGCGAGGATAGCGTAAAACCACAACCGGAAAATAAAATGATGACTAACGGCAGAGACGCAGAAAACTGGGTAGAGAGGATGGCCGTGACAAGGATCTGTCAAGCCGAGTCTGCAGCAGCACCACTAATGTATGCGGAGTGCTTATGACTTTGACGGGACCGCAGTCAATCAATGCAGTGAAATAAAGCTGCAACAAGAACATCTTTACTTTTTTTGGGTCTTTTTGTAATTAAAACAAGATTTTCAGGGGAAAAAACACATGTAAAAAAGTATACGGAAAGTTATATCTGTTCTGACTCTATCGAATATATATATAAATATATTATTAGTTTGTTATTATTGATTTATTTTTATTTTTATATTTTTGTTTCTCATTATATTTCAAAAATGTTTTTAAAAATATTTTTTATTTTTTATTTTAAATTAATTATATATATATATTTTTAAATTATTTTATTTTCATGTATTTCTAAATAAAAAATATTTTAAAAACAATATCAATTACACTATGTACACTCACTATATCTTTTTCATGTCACCTTGATTCTTCAGCAATTAACCTATTCGGTCTTCGTAAAATTTTAAGTTAATTTATATAAAATTAATTATTTTACAAAAAAAAAATATTAATGCACATAATGGTTGTGTATAGAAATAATATTAGAGAATTTAAATGTGTTTATCTATCATTCTAAATAGTAGTTGTATATAAATCGATATTAAAAAAACACAATTTGTTTTCATAATATATCTTGAGTTTCTTCCATAACAGCAGAAAAAAAAATATTTCTTGAATTATTATAGTTAAAAAAAATAATTTTTAAAATAATATGACTAACGTGCGTAAAAGAAATTGTCTCTCTTTGTTTTTTTTTTTTTGTAACACCATTTTTTTATTTAAAAAATGATGTTTATATATATATATATATATATATATTATTTCTTAAATTTATTTTTAATATCAACATATCAAAATAATATATATATATATATATATATATATATATATATATATATATATATATATATTATTTAATGTATTTTTAAATAAAAAACACTATACAAAAACAATTGATACCTCAGCACCAAACACTACCTTAGTTTCTCAATTTTTCTATTTAATTAACTTTGGTTCTATTATTATGAAAAACATATTTATTGTTTTAGTAAATTTTAAACACTACCTTGGTTCTATTCAAAGCTGAAAAATAGTTAGTTTTTGCCAGAAAAAAATGTTGTATTTTTCCCAACTTAAATAAAAACAAGTTTAATTGATGAAATAATCATGGCAATGAAGCTAAAAATAACTACTTATAAAAATTGCCATAAAAAAAAGTAAGTCAGAAAAAGCTATGAGATGTCATCTTCATGGAGATTTAGTGCAGTCCATTAATTGGCCTTTAAAAGTCAAAATAATAAATAAATAAATAAATAATATATGGCTTGTTATTTCTCAATTATATAACATGTTCCATAAAAACTGAAACCTTGTTCTTAAAGTAACTCACCTCCTAGTGCCTATCATTAGCCTGTTTGGTACCTCGTCACCTGCCTTGATATGTGTCGGAAATCCTCTTTATGACCAGCCTGGTTGATATTTATATTCGAGGATGTATTAAAAATATATTTAATTTTAAAAACATTAAATTACTTTTTTAGTGTTTTCTAGTGATTTAAAGTGGCCATATAAAAAAAATATTCAAAAAGCAATTTGCATCATAGTACTGTTTGGAGGCACTGTAGAATTGAGTTCTGCTTCTTTTTTCCATTTTTACCTCAAGAACAAAAGCTGGAAGAGGAGAGGAACGGCGATGCTACATTTACAGGATGCGCTACATTCTGTAAATGTTGCCAGAAATAATGGAGAAGTAGTAGAAGATGATGATGTTACAGAGTACGGTTGATAAGGGAAATGGTGAAATATGAGATTTGGGCAAAGTAGACAGTTTTGCGCAAGGTT
The DNA here is from genome assembly GCA_027405865.1 of Salix purpurea. Classification (NCBI taxonomy): domain Eukaryota; kingdom Viridiplantae; phylum Streptophyta; class Magnoliopsida; order Malpighiales; family Salicaceae; genus Salix; species Salix purpurea. The sequence goes on from CM050333.1 coordinate 22,527,948, forward strand.
GTCATTACCGTTCTGGTTGTCATTCTGATTTTTCTATTGGAACGGAACATTTCAGTTTTGGAGTGTTTCGGCGTGCCGTTTCGGGGTTGTACTGTTTATATATATATATATATATATATATAATTATTAATTTAACAAGTATAATTTAAATTCAAGATAAAGTAACTTTAAATTATACAATACAAACACAAAGTCAAACAAACATAATCTCAAAATTAGAAACATCTCTAAAATTCCAAAATATTGTGATAGTAAAATGTTCTAAAATAAAAGAAAATTATGATTTTGAGCCGGAACAGCACCAAGGCGTTCCGACAGGAATTTAGCCTGAAACGGGTTAAAATTAAAACCGAGATGAAAACGACGCCATTACATCTCGATTTTTTTAATGGCATGGAACGTTCCGGCCGCAACAGAGATACATTTTGACAGTTAACTTGACGACAATTTCATATCAGATGCACCGGAGGTACATTTTGTCCAAGGACACGGAGATATGGGATCTGAGATCCTAAATTCCTTGTGCTGTATGCAAGGGGAGGTGTTGGAAAGATAAGCTGTAACCGCAACTCTATCCCAGAATTCAGATATCAGATGTCACGAGGATTCAAGGGGAGATTGCTGAACATCCTGGGTTTTCATTCTGTGTAGAAACTGAATCAGGAGGAGCCAGTCAATTGCACAAGAGATTGGTGGAAGATAATTGATTTACAAGCAGTCGGAATTCCTCTTTTTCCCAACCATGGACACAAAATAGTGTTTACTTCTATAAACGTCGAGGGTTTTAGCAAATGGGATGAACCGAGATACCTCCATGTTGCATGAACATAAATCACTTTCTAAAAAATATGTGAATAAATTGTTTGCGTTAAGCAGCAACAATTGTTTATGTGGTGCTAGACATTCACGTTTTTTGAATTTTCTGTTTTTTTTTTTTAATTTAAAATAATTATTTTTAAAATTGTTTTAAATACATTTCCAGCAAATAAAAAAATTACTTAGTTTCAATACATATAGAAAACTATATTAAAAACGAACTCTCATTGAAAGGAACAGTTTGCTGGCAAATTTAAAACTCGACGATCAATAGTGTCGGACTTTTGGGAACCGCAACGTTCAATAGTCTCAGCCTTTTGTACAAAATACATCGCCCAATTAAATCATACTTTTAGCAAACCCAAGATAAAAAACTTGGAGGTATACTATTTACGTGTTGTTTTTAACCATCCCATGTCTCGATCGTCTCATTTCGGAAAGAAAGAATTCGGAAATGCAGGCAAGTTTAGAGGCAGCTCCCACTGTATATGATAGCAATACGAAGTGGCTCTTAAACGTGATAAAGATTGCGCAAGATTGCCCCCGCCTCACTGCAAAATGAGGATTCTACAACTTGCAAACCTTGAAGGGAAAAAATCTTAAAATTTTGGACAACGACGATTCAAAATATAATAGCTAGGTACTAGATTCTGGTTCGGGCAGAGAACTAAAGGAACATGGTTTCAAGAAAACGAGCGCAGCTGTCACTTTTCTTGCACTAACAATGTTTGATGGACAAAAACAAAACTCTGATGCAGTTACTGCTGGCGGAGTTCAGTCTTCTTCTTTTGCCAAAGCCTGTCCACGGCACTGTCAGCATCACCCTGGAAGTATATAAGCATATTCACATGAGTTAGGCGCACAAAAAAGTATTCACCAAATCCTGTGACAAAATAAGCCCTTTTCTCTCCAATGAGGATCTCTCAAATTTAAAAGAGATGGTGGTTATACTATCCTATTTGAATGATAACTGATTAGGTTAAAAAAGTAGTGTTGGAATGCCACCAGATCTCATAGCTTCCGAGAATCACATATGATTTACAACTAATGGTATTCATCAAAAGCCTTCACAAAACCATAATATTGTGGAGTTCTGGAAAAGGAGGTGGAGGTTTGGAAGAGGAGGTGATGGTGCGTGAAATCTTTTGATGAACAGCACATTAGCAACCAGTCAACAAACTTTTATGTTGTGCATCATTGGGCAAAGCATAGAATAACAAAACGGAACCCCAATCAAGAGAAGTAACGCCAAAATGCGTTTAATAGCAAAAGATAAAATATGATGTCCTTTGTGGGATAAATAAATATGAACAGAAAAAAACTAATTATCCAAAAGGTAGACCAGCAAAAGCATGGCACTATACTATGAACAGAAAACTGGTCAGGTTATTAGAGAAGTGAAGAGAGGATAGTTTTTGTTTTTCAAAATGAAATACAAGTCAGAAAGCCCTCAGATCTCATAGCTTCTGAAAATCATACACGATTTTTTGCTAACAGGGTTCATCAAAAGCCTTCAAACACCACCACAAAGTGTACATTTGTGTGCATAAAAGGTGTATGGAAGAGGTGGAGGTGGATATGGTGGAGACTGAAGGCTATCAATGAACAGGCCATTTGCAACCGTTCAACACAGTTTGTATTGTGCATCATTGGGCAAAACACAAAATTTAAAAAAAATCCAAGAAAAGTAAAATCAAATAATACTTCCAAGACAAAAAAAACCAGGCATCGATTATCAAGATGGTGGATAATATAATTGTAAGAATAAAAATAAAAACAAATCATCTTGGGAGATTTGAGAATCCAAGTGGAGGCACTAGACTATCCAGCAAAGGAACTGGTAAGCTATTAGATTATAAAAAAAGGTCAGAGAGGGTCCTGTAAGCATGGTCATTATCTCTTTCCCAGAGTAGAATCTTAACCCATAGAATTCATGTTCTAAAGCCAGGACAACCACATCTACACAGGTACAAACACTACCAATCTCCGTTGATCGGAACTTTAAATCAACGGACATTAAACCATAACGAACAGAATCAACGGCAGAAGCAATGGCAGACGATAAATGAGCTACGTTTTAGCACAGAGCACCCAAAAAATCACAGCAGATTTCTAATTCGAGGAGAGAAATATAAGAGCAAGAAAATTACCTGGGCACGAACGAAACCACAAAGCGCAAAAGTGGTGAACTGGCCAGTGTAATGACCACTGGCATCCACATGACCAATATTAATCTGAACAGACGCATGGTCCTTAGAAGTAATAAGCCTGTTCGTGGCAGAGCTACAAAAAAACATGACAATAAACGAAACATTAACTAAAATTCTTTGCCTTGAAAAAAACAGGCAGGGAAAATTAAGATACCATTTCCTGGGGATGTAGAGATCCATGTTTTGTCCCTCGTCGTTCTGCATCTTGACTGGTTTTGATTTGCTACACGGAATACAGTTTAAGATCTAAATCACCTGATTTTACAAACAACCCTTCTTTAAGAAAATTGTGCACTTCACAGTTATTATCAACAAAAAGGAAGATAGAGAGAAAGAGGAAGAAGTACCGGGAAGAGGAGAGGCTGCCACTGCTAGGGTAAGCTGAGTGGGAGATGAAGGCTTTCCTTGCGGGATTTTATATGGCTGCAGAACCCTAGTATTTAGTTATGATTATATATAGACGGATATGCCCCTGGTGACCTCGCTGAATGATGCCAAACGTTGCCGTTTCTTGAAAACTCCGTCTGTGTTTTGCAAGTGCATCCTTCGCCTCTGTATATAATTAATATATATAAAATCTCTTTGAATTGTTTCTCTGTGAAAACTTTTTTAAATAAAATTTGCATGCAGAATCAATCATATATTTGTTAGATATGATATGAAAATATACTATAAAAAAACTAGATTGTTGAATTAATATATATCTCAATCATAAAATCTACATTGAAATTTATTTAACCTCGTCACATAGTTTTTTCAATTTTTTTAAAAAATAAGAATTTTGTTTTGTATGGTGTTTGTCAAGGTAAGAAATGTTTTATTTATATTTTCTTACAATGAAAACACTAAAGGTATTTGCACCGCGTTTCAAAAATATTTTTGAAAAAAATTAAATTTTTTTATTATTTTTTTTTAAATTTTTTTTAATATTTTTAATTATTTTATATACTGATATAAAAAATAATTTTAAAAAATTAAAAATATTATTTTAATACAATTCTAAACATTTTTTTTTCTTTTCAAAAACTATTGCAATTCCAAACAAAACAGTCACGTACTTGGATAATATAGCTTGGGCTGGCGATTGCATAAAAGAAAAGATATCAGTATATTTTAGCAATTTACATATTTCTTCCCGCCATTTCCATAGCGAAGAAATTGTCCTCTCTTCATCCCTGCACGCATCCGGGGAAAGAGAGAGAATCACAAAGATGGAGCTGAGTCTCAGCGGAAACGCGTTGAAAACCTTCGCTCGCTCCGTCACGTGCCTCTCACGTGTCGGTAACGAGCTTGCTATCCAAGCTTCTCCTTCTCAGGTACTCGCTCCTTTTCACTCTCTTCCTCACTTCCCCTCTCTCCACCTTCGGAAACTGAAATTTGTTGTTCTTTTTCATCAATTAGTCTTTAATCACTATTTTTTTAATTTAATTTCTGAGTTTAGGGTTTAAAATAGAGAAATGCTAATTACACTCTCTCTAGCAGGAATTAAGTAAAAAAAATTATTAGCTGGTTAATCATCGATTAGGTTTAACATTTGAGTACATTTCTCCAGCTTGCGCTCCATACGCTACATTCATCGCGATCTGCATACCAGAGTATTACATTCAAGGCGAGTTTCTTTGATGCGTATACAGTTTCCGGTACTGAAGTCAAATTCAGTGTGCTTCTGAAGGTAATTAACGGTCATAGCTTTTTTAATCTGGGACTAGAATTAAGTAATGGTGTCAGGTAATCTAGCGGTGTTGATTATGACTTTGCAAGCCGGTGTTCAGGCAATTTGTTCGGTTCTTAGGACGCCAATTGCAGGTGTTGATCATCTGAGTGTGCATTTGCCTGATCCGGACGCGTCTAAAGTGCAATGGACTTTGGAATGCTTCAATGGTAAATGTGTTTGCTTGTTAGTGCTTTGTAATTTGTATACCAATCATTTAATTGCCGTGTACTGAATACTGGGAATTGGAGACGATCGGTGGCTGGGGCCTTTAAATGGATGGTGATAATAATATCTAATGGATACTATAGTAGAGTTTGCTGGCAACAAAGTGAGAGTCCAACTCCTTCCTCGGGGGAAATTATATTTTTTTGCATTTTATGCAGGGAAATCATGGAAGATTTCATTTCAATGATAGTACTACGATACATGGTTACTCCAGTATGTTTCACGCCTTAGCGCCCATAGACATGTTGAGTTGGTCTGTAATTGAAGGTCAAAGTTAGTCGATGACTAGTCCTGAAATGAATTATAAAAGCAAGGAAGCTAGTATAGTGACAATGTGCCCCATTAAATACCATCGTATTCCATGAATTGTGCTTGGTGGCATTAGAGTTTTCAAATTTGAGGCCCCGATTAAACTACTTGTGATGCCCACATCCCTTTATTCTTAACTGTTTGCTTGGAGTGCTTCCGTGAAATGTTGTTATCAGAGATTCAAAGCACAACCATAATTACCAAACAAGTTTAATCATGCAGCGTGTTATTCAATGTTGCCATCCTCATTTTTTCAACAGCTAAAATGCATATATTTGATTCTTTCATGGTTGCAACAAATTCATAACTCCCATGTTCAGGTATGAAAAAATCCTATTGGATTACTTGCAATGTTGAGCCGGACATACAACATCTGTCTCTTGATAGGAGAAGATATCCAAGCAGCTTAGTTGTGAGACCTCATGATCTTAACAGACTGCTTGCCAATTTTCAGTCATCACTTCATGAGATCACCATCATTGCAACAGAACGTGCATCCATGGCTTCTGACTCTGAAAATGAAATAGGAGGAAAAGCAGTTGAACTTAGAAGTTACATCGACCCAACCAAGGGTGCGAACTCATGATTTTTTGTATTCCTGGCCATTTCAAACATAATATTCATGCTTCAAATTTTCAACTGCAGACAACGACTCTTCACTGCACACCCAGCTGTGGATAGATCCAGCTGAAGAATTTGTCCAGTATACTCACAGTGGAGACCCTGTGGATGTGACATTTGGTGTGAAGGAACTGAAGGTTTAGTGGTCATGGTTCTGATCCCAAAGCATTCTATTTGATTTTTCATAACAGTTGTGTCATATGCTCAAGTTGACTAATTCTTGTTCTTTTTAACTACCCTTTATGACACTGCAATGGAGATTAATTCCAACTAATCATTGTTCCTGTTGTTATAATCATTGTCATGTTATTTTCTGGTATGATTTATATATTTTGACCAATGAGTTAACTTGTCTATTTGGGGGATTTGTCATTATTTCTAAATTGCAGGCATTTCTCTCTTTCTGCGAGGGCTGTGAAGCTGATATTCATTTATATTTTGAAAAGGCTGGAGAGTAAGATGTTTCTTCTTTACGTTCCAGTTTATTAACTTCTGTTTCATTTTCTTTCCTTCCTGCCCTTTGTCCCCTTCCTGAAGAGTGGTTACTCATTTTATGAGTTTCATGTTCAACCAATGGATCCAGCTTATCTGCAGAATTACCATGATGTTAAGTATCCATTTGGTCACAAATCGAAGCATCAGCATGCTTCCATGTGAAAAGTTTCTGACAGTTTTCGTTCATGAACATGCACGCACACCGCCTGACCTTGATTTATAGTTACATCAAACTAAAGAGATAAATTTCTGTAGATTGAATGCAATTGAATGCAATTCAGTGGAACATTAGCCTGGAAGTGTTACTAGTAATATTAGTATTTGCAGATTGATTTGCATTGCATAACACTGACAATTCAAACCTTTGTTAAAAGAGAAGCTAAATCCCAAGCTGTATTGTACCAGTAATTCAAACTCATGCATTTGTATGACACTATTAATGCACAAAGCATCAGCAGCCCTTGTTTGTTTTTTCTTACCATTTGGGATTCAGTATTAAGATTATCTAAAAAATGATTCTATTTGTGAAAAAACCATTTGCTGGTACACAGGCCTATTTTAATGGCACCAAAATTTGGTCTAGATGATGGATCCAGTTCAAATTTCGATGCTACTCTTGTACTTGCAACCATGCTTATATCGCAGCTCCACGAAGGAAATCCACCAGAACCTCCACAAACCACAGCACATGATCAGGCTGCAGATGGGACAGGGTCTCAAGGACAACAAGAGAGATGTGAAGTGAATGTATCTGAACATCCATCTGATCACACCAGAATTTGGTCTGAACTTTCAGGTGATTGTTCAAGGTTTCAATGCCCGCCTTTATAGGTGCACCTGAAAATCTTGCATACCTTGACTTAATGCAGGAAGTGCAGCAAGAAGTGGTAGTGGTGCTGAAGCAAGGCAGGATCCAGGAGAAAGAGACTTGAATGCTAATGAACATAGGGAAATCCAAAGGATCAGCACAATGCATATATCCAAAGACACGTCTGCTAGAGAAACTGTTGCTGTGAATCCTAGTCTGTATCCTAACTGTTACTGTTTGTTTCAGTACGTTACCTTGTCTGTTATGTGATTTTTAGATTTCTCATCGCTTTAATTTCTAGTGATGGAACTTTGCATCTCTTTCTCTCCAAGTATGTTTGGTGGGCAAATGTCCCCAGTCTTGCAGGCCACTAGCTAGCACAGAGAACTGGATGGACTGCCCATGCAGGGTTCAGTCTCTAACATGATCATAATAATAAAATAAAAAAATTGCATTCAGTAGGAATTTGGATATGCTAATATTAGTGTTTTGAGTTGCTTAGAACTAAGGTATACGGACTTTGATATGTGGCCCATGCAAGTAACTCACAACTTGATATTGCTCCATTTGTCTTCATCTTTTCCAACAGTGGATCCGTGTCTACAATCTGCAAAGGCAAAAAAACCATTTCTGTTGGTGAATATACAAAATCATACTTGGTGCATTTTATTTATTTTTTGCATTTTAGATTGAGTTTGATAGTTGTGAACATAAATTTTTAAGGCTTTGATTTGTATTTTCAACTCAAAATTATCAAAGAGGGCATTTTATTCATATGAATGGAAAGGTGTCCATGACATATGCTTGCTGGCCAGGAAATTGCGGGTTGAATCGGTTAGCAATCTTCACAAAAGAGGGCTTCTTTTGTTTTTTGGCAAGTAGAAAAAAATGAAGCAAATGCTCTCTAACATTCTATCCATGCCATAACCAGGTTCTTTGTTCTGTGAAAATTCTATATAACTACTCGTTTTAGATTCTCCCTGAATATCATTACTTGTTATCAAAATTGGAATTCCAATAGCACAAAAAATATCATGCACTGGCATGACTCCACTATAATATTACTATAATAATTGTATCAGTCTTATGCATTAATTCCGATTCCTAATTGATGACTTGAATTTCAATTCCTTGACTTGATGTATTAGCGGCCATCCTGTGGAAAAAGATCATGCAAAAGAAGCCCCAGGTCAGTTGTAGTATTCTGTTGGGCTAGCATTAAAAATATTTTCCCCTGCTATATACTTACAATCGTTTTTTAATTTTCTGCTCCCAGAGAGATCAGAAACTAATGCCCATGGTTTTTCACAACGTCATCCTAGTAACTGGGTGGACGCTGATGAGGATGACGACGATGCAGATGATGACGATGATGCAGATGGAAATGAATTGTGTGTTCAATCAACACCACCTTACTATGAAGAACAGTAGACTCAGGATTCCCATGGCCCAATGACAGTTTGCGCCCTACTGTTGTGAGTGCGTGTCTAAGATAAATTTTCATATATCTGCTAAATGCCATTTTCTTCTTAAAGTTCATTTCCTTAGACAAATCTTAGCAGTATTCCTTTTTCTTTAGTTCTCTTGTATTGTACAAAAATTTCCAGTTAATATTGCTTTTAAAGCTATTTTCTGAGAGATAAAACGTAAATAGAGAAAATATCCGAAGTACCTATTGCACTTTGAACTGAACGTGTTCATATTATTGGAGGTTTTAACTTCATTCAAATATAACAAAAGATGACATAAAATGAAAGAATTAACTATAAAAATAATGGTGCATATGAGAAGAAGGGGTAGTTTATTGCATTTAGAAATTAGAAGGGTGCATAAAACCACCATTCCTTGTCACTTTGCATTACACATTTCCCAACCTAGAAAGTTGTCCGTTATACAATCTGCTATCTTCACTAACACTGACTTGGTCAAAATTCACAGGCGCTGCCCCACTGTTATAAAATGTCATGCATAAGATCAAATAGATATGCTCCGTGCGCTATTCATGGAAAAGCTTGAAATGTTCGTGCTGGTTTTGTGCTGATGAACTCCTCCACATTATTGTTTCGACACTGACTTTTTCCGTGCATAGTTATTGGACCCAACCTTGAAAGTAGATGTTGGCTTCCATTAATGTCCCTCTCAGATGTTGAACATCTGGTTCAAATGATATTTCTGGGGCATCAACTGTGAAAGGATATTTCAAGAGCTTACGTGGTTCATCATCCATCACATTGCATTAATTAGATGGCCCCTCGCTTTGTTTTGTCATGTTTATGAAGCAAATCTTATCATTGATTTTAAATGAAGTTATCTTGCATATTTTCAGCGCAGAAATCACACGGCCTTCCCTCCTTTGCACCAGGTTCTCAACCAGCACAGCTCGGAGCCGAACTCAAGATAAGTTGATCATGCATATTTTCAGCAGCCTTCTAAATAGATTTGTGCGTCGAACTACCACCAGCAGTAATAAAGTATCTCATGTTAGACAGAATTCCTGATACCTAGTCTTTCAGCTTTTCAGACACCCAAGGAAGGAGATAGCAAGTAGTAATTTTCAACTTTTTACACTCTTTTTGTTTTTATGATGCTGCGTGATGTTAATACACTTAAAAGTATTAGTTTTGTTTCAATTTTTTTTCTTGTTTCTTGAAATGTTGGGTAACAAAAAAAATGATAATTTGTTGACTTTTCTGTAAGTTACCGTTTTCAAACTGCAACTACAGAGATTACTATAATGCAAACACTCGGAGCTTTGTGGTAGCAATTATTTTACATTTTGAAAATTATGAAACTGATATTTTTTTATTTTTTTAATATAAATACTTTAAAGCAATTTGAAAACATTAAAAAATAATTGATTTAAAGTTAATAAAAATAATAATATATATTTTTTAAATCGCTTTGGGGGTAGTAGACTTGGTTTGGCAAGGAGTTTCAGCCACGTGGCAAGTGCCAGCTCGATGGTTTCAACTACCTTGCCAATCGATTTTATAAATTGCTGAGTGGATAGTTTGGATTTGTTGAGTCCGTGAAAGTTGGTGGGGTCCATTCAGTTTACAGAATCCTAGCCATTGAAGACACCCACTCATGCAGCGTGATCCTTGAACATTGCTTCTTCCACGCCAGGATGTCACCGGACCGATTTTTCATCGTCATTTAATTATTCATTCTGGATGATTTCACTGTAGGTTAGGAAGGGGTCAGAGTCCAGCAATGGATTTTTATGGTCTTGGCAGGGGTCAACAGTTTGGACAGTTTTAAAATTGTAAATCCACAGAAAATTCAACTATATAATGGACGATTCTTAATGGAGAGAGAAAAAAAAAACTCGTAGAGAGTTGATGGGGTTGTTTTGGAAATAAAAACAAAATCGAGGGTGTATTTGTCAATAACTAGGGAATGTCTCGGCCTCTCGGGTATCTTGTAACTTTTTTTAACCTTGTGATTAATACGAGACAAAATGTGAAACAATGAAGATTCGAGAGGAAGATTTTCTTTTTTTTCCTGAAAAAATAAAATTATATATATATATATATAACAATTTTATAGAAAAGGTTGTTAGGAGACAGCTGGCTTGAGTAGGGTTAATACGGAGCCTGCAAACACCGTCCTTTGTGATCTGTAAAAGGGGCCCGCGTTTAACGGCTACGTGCACGTCACGTCGGCGCTCACAACCATTGGTTAACGCCGTTTAAAAAAATAATGTAGCCGTTGAGCATTTTAAATTTAGTTTGGCGGGTGGAAGAAGTCTTGTTTTTATTATCCCCATTCAGTGGGGCTCTAGCATATATAAATGCCAGCACAGTTTCTTATGGTGAGACAATGTTTGTGGCTACTGATCTTTGACAAGCGATGAGGTTAACATTTTAATTGAGTGACCTGTATTAAGATTATGATAATTTTAAATAAAATAAATCAAAACAAGTTATAAAATTCAATTATTAATAAACTTGTTGTTGAATAGTGAAATTAAAAAATATTAATCTTAAAAAATACAATAAAATGTTTTTTTGTGAACAATATTATAAACCTAGACAATATTACGAGAATATCATTTTCAATCTTACAAGATCATTGTATTGTTTGATTGCTTTGAAATTTTAACTTAATATATACAAATATATCAAGAGATGTCTCGTAAAATTTCATCTCGATTTAAACGGTTGAATTAAGAGATGTTATTAATAATGTAAGACTATTTATTATTTTAAAAATTAATATTTGATAGAAATAGAATGAGCAAAACAAAATCAAAATATTACGGATAGAATTTGGGTGGAATAGACCAAAATTCTGAGCAAAATAAAATTTGTTCTTGTTTGTTTTTTTTATAAAAAAAAAGTGGAACAATATATATTGACTATTCTGGACAAAACAGAACGGAATTTACAACATTAAATATTCAAAACAAATAAAAAGAATGGTTTATACGTAAAATAATTGAAAAAACAAAAACTTTACACGAAACATAAGGAAGTAATTTATTAGCTCCTGGCACCAGCGGTGAAAATAACTACAATAGAAGGGTCCCGAGGAGATCCGGAAAACAAAAGGAGCTATTTGACGGTTATAAACGGACATTGATTAACGGTGACGGATACTTGTTGTGAGTTGGGCCAGGTAGGAAAGAGAAGCCGTGTTTCGGTTAAAGATTCTTGGACGGGCCTGTAGAAAATTACGAGAATAGATGAGTAAACCCTAGATTGATCGATGCCTTCTATTTTTATTTTATTTTTCTCTCCCTCTTTTCCTTTTGTCTCTCTTTCCACACCAAACTACGATAAACTATGATAGGAGAGGAAACGACAAGCAGTCAACTAGTACATGTAAATCTTAGGTATTGACTTATGAAAATGTCCTTTCTGTTCATCTTAATAACGATGTTGACATCCTCAGTTTTCCTTGTCATGATCATACGTGCTGTTAGTGGGCAGGCATTTAGGTGGGGGATTTGGTGCCCAAACTCTCACATCAATCTAGTCGCACCCATTATTCTTTTTTTTTAATTTTTTATGACATTCAATGTTAGGTGTAGCAATTAATTAGTTTTTTTTAATATGCATTAGGTGTGGTAATTACCTTCATCTTCATTATCTAATACCAACACTAATAATTATAATAATTCTGTTTTAAATTCTATACATTGCATCTGTACAAGTTTTTTTTTTTTAAAAAAAAATAGAAAAGCATGATATATATATTCTTTATTAACATAGATATCCGAGTCGGTTTATGCACCTCAGTTAATCCTACAAACTTTGAAGTTAACGACCATGTAAGCTTCTAGTGATCATTATATTAGCAACCACAATGCTCGAACCTAAGATTATAGAGAGAACAAACATTTTAGTTCCAAACTCTTATCACTAGACTACTTACTAGATGGTTGCATGATATTTTATTTTAGTGTACAAGAATGAATTATTTTCATTCTTTTGCAAATAGTGATTGAAACATTAACGATGTTAGTATTTTATAATCAAATATTTGGTTAGGAATATGAACACGATCATAATTAATGTTTGCATTGCATTTACAGACAAAAATATATGAAAGATATATATTTATTTTAAAATATAAGTGCAACCTTAACCATAGCTTAAAGCTTTTGATTTCGAGAACATGGGTACAATCCCAACCACATTGATGTTCTACATAGCTAAAATTATGTTCCTGAAGTGATGATGACTTTATCTCCAATGCTTTCAATCCACCAATTCAAGCTTCTTTTATTTGAAATTTATTCTTAACTTGACCCTTAATCTAGCTATGCATTTAGTCAACAATCCCGAGAATTAAAATTAATTTCTAATCATCCATTCTTCTGTCACCAGCACAGAATGTGTTGAATTGTTCTTCCCGTGAAGAAAAAACAAGAGTTCTAGGAGCATTTCTAAGGGGGGAAATTATTTAGAGAAGTCAAGTTAATAATATAGTTTTTTAAATAATGTAAATATAATATTTTTTTAACTCTTCAATATAATTCTATTCTTATAACTATAAAAATAAAGAATAAAACTTTTTTGTTTTAACTTTTCTTTTAACTCTTTCATTAGAGTTGGTCTAGTAGGTTGGTGCCGTCGCTCAATCATCGGAGTTAGTGGCTTGCCATGAACTAAAATTTAAAAGCAATGAATGGCAACTCGGTAAATAAAACCCAATATCGGAGTCAAATCATGAATGGTCGTCCACTTATAAGTCTTCAACTCTCCAAGCCCTTAGCTGTTGTCTTAACCTCACGAAGAGAAGGGAATAAAGAAGCCTTAAACACATAAACAAATACACCACCACCCCGCAGCACCATCATCACCCACAGCCTCCATAGAGAGAGAAGAAACCACCTCAAGAAAACCAAACAGAGAGGAGAAGGGAGTAGTTTCATCGTGTATATTTAAGAAATGGCAAGGTTTAGTTCCTGTTTCTTGATCTCCGCGGCCGTCTTGATGATCCTGATGGTGATGGGCCTGCCATCCACCGTTCAGGGAAGTGGGGACCACCACCACCACCTGGGGTGGATCCCGGCGGCCAGCACCGCCACCAGATCATCAATCTGCGACAAAGGGTCTATAGCAGAGTGCATGGCCGAGGAGGACGGGGAAGAGTTTGAGATGGACACGGAGATCAGCAGGCGCATTTTAGCAACCACCAAGTACGTCAGCTACGGTGCGCTCCAGAAGAACAATGTTCCTTGCTCCAAGCGCGGTGCTTCTTACTATAATTGCCAGAATGGTGCTCAGGCTAATCCTTATAGCCGTGGATGCAGTCGCATCACAAGGTGCAGGGGTTGAATTTTATTTATTTACTCATCAATTTTTTTCCCTTTTATTTTTCTCCTTTTCTTCTTTTAAATGGGCTTGATTGATTGTCATACTTGAAGGGCAAAAAAAAAAAAAAAAAAGAAGAAGAAAGGAGTTGGTGGTGTTGACTCTTTGGTGGAAATATTGTTGTCATGACAATGTTTTGATGTCCTATTAAAAGATTACTGTTAACTACTACTCCTACTACTCTTTTTTTCACACTATTTCTCTAATTTTTGTAACGGGCACTCTTTATTTTCTCAGTTCATGCTTTTAGATTTGTTAATTATGTTGATTTGGGTGGAAAGATCTGTGCTTTGAATTGGATTGACTTTAAATTTGGATACGGGTAATTTCATACTCTCTTCTTCCCTTCTCGTAAAAACCTTCAGAATAATTTGTGTCCTTACCTTCTTGAAACAGACTGAACAGGGCAACTCCTTTTCTGCTTCCCCCCCCCCCCCCCCCTTCTTCTCCTGTCTCTTCTTGTCGAGCAATTCTTCTGGGATTTTAGCTGTTTGACACTGTAATTCTAAATTATTTTTGAAAAAAATTGATCAAAACTAATCACAAGCACACTCTTAAACAGTTCATTCGAGTTGATTCGGTGTTTTTGGTTGCGAGTCATGGGAATTCTCGTCCTGAAAATTCACTGGTAGCTAGCTAGCTTCCTGTGTGAGCTGGGAGAAATTAAAGGGACATGAAAGCTGACAGAGAAAAGGAGGTTGTGCAATTATTGGGCTGTATTTAGCATCTATTTACTCAGCTAATTATTCTTCAAGCATTTAAGAAATATAACATCTTTTATAATTCAAAATTAGCTTACCCCTAGCTGTATAAATAAGCTTCGAAAACCTAATACGTGGCACTCCCATGCCCATCATGTGAAAAAATTGCCATCAAGATGGTCCCCTTTTTTAAGAAAACATTAAAATGGTCCCTTTAAAAAATATTAATTCGTGTACGTCTGGATTAAATTGAAACACTATAAACTCTAATTTAATTTGAAATTCGATTTAAGCTTTTAGAGATTAAACTTTTTAATTTGAAATTTGGTTTAGTTCAAGGATCGAGTTGGTAAGCTGTTAGATTGACCAAGTCAGGTTTAATAGTATTGGAATAATAAAGTGAAAAAATGCAAATCCAAACCCTATTGTCTACGTCAATAAATCACATCTTAGTTAATTGGATCATGATCTATCTCATCTATTTTAGTATCTGTTTGGGAGTGCAGTTGCGGTTGTTTTTGAAAGTGTTTTTCTTTCAAAAATACATTAAAATTATGTTTTTTTATTTTGAAAAAATTATTTTTAACACCAGCACATCAAAATAATCTAAAAACACTAAATTTTATTAATTTAAACTTAAAAAAAATAAAAAATTTTCAATTTTTTTTCAAAAAAACTCCCAAAATCCCCCCTTACACATTTAGAATATGTGGGCAAAGTGAAAATCTATCACGAGAAAAGTGAGTGATTGAGAGGCTGTGTTGACCATATTATATGATTTTTAGATTTTTTTTTTGTATTTTAGATTGATTTGATATATATTGGTATTAACAATATATTCTTTTAAATTAAAAAAATATATATTATTTCATAATGTAATCTCATACAGTGCGAAGTGACTTTAAGGAATGACAATAACATGTCGGGGTTATTGTCACCGAAAAAATTAAATTTTGATGCGGCAATTATTAATTACCTTACTTTAATTTGTTTAGGTGATTCTTAAAGATGGGTCCATTTCACCCTTATTTCTCATAAATAAATAAATAAATCAATCAAAAGCCTAGCCTGCGGTCCCCTTTGCCAGACCCACAATTTTTTCTATGAGATTTCCCTTTTGACACTGCTGGGATATTTGTTTCATCTTTCCTTAAACCAGTTCAACTTTTATTAAAAAAAAAAAACCCTTCAAAAATCGGGCTGAATTGAATAAAATCTGTTCATCAACAATGATCATTTTTTATTTTGACGGTTCATCTCCTAATCTATGATTTAGGGGTGTTTGTGAAGCACTTAAAAAATGTTTTTTTTTTTAAAAGTGATTTTTTATGTTTTAAATAAATAAAAATTAATTTTTGTAGATTATTTTGATGTGATGATGTTAAAAAATAATTTTTAAAAATAAAAATAAAAATAAAAAATTATTTTAATACATTTCTAAGTGAAAATCACTTTGAAAATCAACCCTGAGTACATTCCCGAACATTTAGAATTTCTTTGGGAGTGTGGTTGAGATTATTTTTGAAAGTACTTGTATGTATTTAAGAACATGACATCTATATAATTTTATAAGACTAAATTTACTTTAATGTACTAGTTTTCAACATGACAAATATAATTTTTATTTTATTTTAAAACATATATGAATATTTTATTTCCAAATTAAATATTTCAGAATCGTAAAATAATAAATTTGTTCAAACTTATGAATAGAAAAGAACAAACTAAACACATAATTATTATTTTTTCATTTTCAATCCATAACAAATATTATACTACTCCGACCCGACCCGACCCAACCCGACCCATGACTTTAATACAAGATCTAAGCTGTAGTCGAACTGGTTAATTCAAATTAATCATAATAAGTCTATCTCTTATTTCTTAAAAATATCAAAATAAAGTTAATATATATAAAAAAAGACACTACCGGGTCAAATTTAAATATATTTTCTTACAACCTGGTGTGTGCCAGGGCCATGTTAGCCAAGTTCAAGGTCCACCGCCGAGTCGGCTGGGCTTAAAAACTGTCGTTGTCAGTAAACTATTAGTTTCCGGGGCAACGCTGTCGGTGACTTTGAAGTGCAGTCGTGTAAGGTACAACAAGATTCATGTGATGGGAAATCAGATAGATCCGAGATGACCCACGCTGGAAATATCATATGTACAACCCTGAAAATAAAATAAAATAGTATTGTTTTTAATTCGGTTTAAATTTTGGTTTATTTTGAATTTTTTTGGCTAAATAGTATTTTTTTTTAAATAATGAATAGTTTTATAGTATCAATTATATCTTTTAATCAGACCATTAGGTTGAGATGAATTTTACGATGAGTCTCTTGATATATTTATATATATTATGTTAAAATTTCAAAGCAATCAAAGAATTTAATGACCTTGCGAGATTGATGATGACATTCTCGTAATATTATACATGTTCATAATTTTATTTAAAAAAATTATTTTATTATGTTTTCTTAAATTAAATTGCACAATTCTAAATAATTTTATTTTTAGATTTGAATTAATTTTTTTTTGAATTACTATATTTAATATCAATAACACAACCTCAAAACAAATATTTATTTGAACATGGAGAAATAATGAAATTGCGGTTTTTTTTTTCAAGTTTAAAGTATTCTATTGAGCAATCAATCTATAGTCACGTAGTAGATTTTTAATTCTGTTTATCTATTTTATACATGTTTTGTTACGATGAATAAGATATAATAAAATATATTTTTTTCCTTAATCATCGATATGTATTTCTCTCAATCTTATTCTTTTAGAAAATAATCACATATATTTTTTTTTATTTCCATGTCTGAATGTTGAAATTAATAATATAACAACCCTAAGGGCATGATTGTTTTTGAAAATACTTTTCATTTAGAAATACATCAAAATGATATTTAAAAAAAAAAAATATTTTTGACATCAGCACATCAAAATAATTTAAAACACTAAAAAAAATGAATTTAAAATGATTTTTTTTTTCAAAATTTAAACAAACGGTGGTACAACCGCAGAAACTAACCGTCCTAACTAACCGTCCTAACTATAAAACTATAACAATAACCTTTTTTAACCTTATATATTGTAGTTTGTTAATTTCAGAATTGAGTTCTTATAACAATATTTTAGGAATAAAAAAAAATTGTTTATATAAACTTGTCTCATCCTGCCTCCAATTAAAAAAAAATATAAATTCACTAAAAACTATTTTAAAAATAAAACTATTTTTAATCTTTATTTTCGCTGTATCCTCACCCAAAAAATACTCAAAGACTACCTCGTAAGCCGTAACCATCAAAACCTTTTCCTTAACAAAGCACACAAAATCGCGAAATAAGCAACGATGGTGGTCAACCCTTTGACGCCAAAACCCCACCAAGTGAAAAACCGCCACGTACTCAATCTAAACACTCACCACAGCCGTCCATTCTCACCGATTCCCGCGCTTTGTTTTAGCACCGAGACCCGTGCTTCTTTTCTAATCCACTCTATAAATAGAAGAAAATCCTCCCCCGTTCTTACCATTCCTCGTTCTCATCGAACCCTCATTCTTCTCAAGCCTCGAAGATCCTCTTGATTAATTTTCTCACACAACAAAGGACTATCTCGTAATGGCCGAAAACGATGTCAACATGCAACAACAATTGGTAAGTTTTTTTTTAAAAAAAAGTTTTTTTGAAACTGGGTTCGTGATTTTGTTTTGATTGATTTTGCGTTGTTTTTTGAAGGCTAGAGAGGAGGAAGAGAGGAGGCTGAAGTACTTGCAATTTGTGCAAGTGGCTGCAGTGCATGCTGTTTTGACGTTCACGAACCTGTATATTTATGCCAAGGACAAGGCTGGTCCGTTGAAGCCTGGGGTGGAGACTGTAGAGGGGACGGTTAAGAGTGTTGTTGGACTTGTTTATGATAAGTTCCGTGATGTTCCTATTGAGGTTCTCAAGTTTGTTGATCGTAAGGTGAGTTTTGTGTTGGATCATAGATATAACATTTTGAGGTTTTCTGATTTGATTCAATATGGTAAGCCATAGCCCATGATATGCATATTGCCTGACACGAATTTGTGATTTTAATCACGTTATATGATATGGGATTTTTTTGTTGTTCTTACATTTCTATATTGCTATGTTGATTTCATGCATGTGATTTTGATAAAAGATTCGATAATATGTTAGGTTATTGTGATATGGGGAGTATCGTTGGTGAGGTTGATGTTGATAGAAGGACCTGGAACTTGTTGGTTTCGAAATGTTGGTTAGGTGTGAAAGTCTTGAATTCTGATTTTGAACCAGAATTTGTTAGAAATTCATGTATAAGGGTTAGAATACTGGAATTCATCAGGCAACCCTTGAATCTACAAGGGGTCTTCTTTGAATCCACAGAGAAATAGGGTTCTTTAATCTTTGGATCCACGAAATGTTGCTTTTAAAGACCTTGTTTTTGAAGATATCAAAGAATGCTATGCCTCTGTGAAGATGATAGGATTAGTATATGATCTGATTTTCTGGATATTCTTCTACCTCATGATGCTAGAATTGACTTTAGGCTTATGCAATTAATCACGCAAGGTTTTCAAGAATTGCTGTGTGAATTGAAACTTTCTTTGTTGCAGGTGGATGAATCTGTCACTAGCCTGGACAGCCATGTTCCCCCACTTGTCAAGCAGGTTTCATTCCAAGCCCTTTCAGCAGCCCAAAATGCTCCGGTGGCAGCTCGAGCAGTCGCTTCCGAAGTTCAGCGTTCTGGTGTGAAAGGAACAGCCTCTGAATTGGCGAAAACTGTGTATGCCAAGTACGAACCTACGGCCAAGGAGCTCTACTCCAAGTACGAGCCAAAGGCGGAACAAGTTGCCGTCTCCGCCTGGCGCAAGCTCAACCAGCTCCCCCTCTTCCCTCAAGTGGCCCAGGTGGTGGTGCCAACAGCAGCCTTTTGCTCTGAGAAGTATAATCAAACTGTAGCCAGCACAGCAGAGAAGGGATACAGGGTATCCTCATTTTTGCCACTGGTGCCTACTGAGAAGATTGCTAAGGTGTTCAGCGAAGTGCCAGAATCAACTCCATTGGGATCCAGCTAAGCATAAGGCCCATGCACACAAAATTTGGATATGAAATGCGAATTTTTCCTTTAATTTACCTGGTGACTTTGTTCCATGTGTTCATGGAAATGGAAAGTTCAGACTGCATGTATATTTCACGGGTGACAACACTGTTTTATCATGTGAACTCCTGAATTTATCTTCCAGTTGCTCATTTTCTTTCCTTTCTTTTACTATCGGTAGTCTATTAGCCTCTTCAGATCAAACTACATCTCGGCATCTTCTATGTGCAAGTAGGAAAACCAATATTTCGGATACCGATTTTATGCTTTATACAGTTTGAGTTTTGGGAAGGAAATTTGAAGTATTTGATCTTCGAGGGTACAAAATATGCCTAATCACTTGTCAAATTTTTTGAGTGTCCTCTTGCTGTGTTTACAGGTAAATTAATGCTTCCAAAATCAAACTTGTGTTACAGAATCATTTCTCTCTATATCTGTAGCAAGCATAGAGTTCTCCTTCCCAGCTTGAAAGTTCATCAGAGAGGCACGTAGATGGGGTGATCACGTGGATACCGAAGATTACTCATCAAAGTTGTGTTTGGAGACAGACCTGAATCATTGAATTATTAGTTTTATTAAATCAACAAAGTTTTGTTTTCTCTTGTTTTTTTCTTGGTGCTGGCATGACAGGAAATGAATCTTTAAAATCTCAACCGAGTCAACTATATCTTGCTGAATCAGTATCCTGTCTGAATTAATTAAAAACTCAACTCAACTCAACTCAAGTTTCGAGTTTTATATTTTCTAAGTCAGCCCACCAAACTAGAGTTGAGTTTAAAAACCAAGTGAGTTATGATACCCCCACTTGCATTTTGAGTTTAAAATTCCGATATTTGACATTTTGCATGTTTCAGAGTCCAAAAGTCGCAATTCGAGTCTACATTACTCATTTCACAGCTCAGAGATTGGAGGGCGAGCTCTGAACTTCAGAGTTAAGAGAAATTTGTCAAGGGAATCAATTATGTATTAATTAGGAAAATAATTATAAGTTATAGATACTAGTGTTTTAGTAGAATACTAATGCTTTCATACTTAGCTCTACTTTGTAGCTAGGTTTATTGTCTATTTAAGAGACAAGACATTCAAGAAGAAAGGGCATTAAGTTCCTATTCAATACAATTTTGACATGGTATCAGAACCCCTGCTCTGCCATTCATCTCTGTAATTTTTTTTTCCGTGTGTGATAGAAAGAATTTTTTTCTTTCCTCTTGATCTTGGTGTGTCGGCACTTTCTGTTTCTTGTATGTTTTCATCATGCGCAGCCTCGGAGTTTGTTGAGATGTTTGTTGGAGTAGGAGCGTCGAGGGTGAGAGATTTGTTTGAAAAAGCCAAGTCGAAAGCACCCTGCATTGTGTTTATTGATGAGATTGATGCAGTTGGGAGACAGAGAGGGGCTGGACTTGGTGGTGGGAATGATGAGAGAGAGCAGACTATCAATCAGTTGTTGACCGAAATGGATGGATTTTCAGGCAATTCGGGTGTCATTGTTGAAAGAACTTGAATTTCCTTGCCGTTTATTGATTTCTTTGTTGAATTAAATACATTGAAACCAATTGGTTTGTCCACTAGATTAATACAGTAACTGGATATTAACTAAGACAAAAGGCTAGTCTATAGATAAATTCAAAATAAAGTAAATCACTTATTTACATGTTCTAATACACCCCCGTAGTCGAAACTGGAGGTTGACGAACGTTGAGACTATCCCGAAAATCTTCAAAGAGTTGCAACGGAAGACCTTTAGTGAAGATGTCAGCAATCTGATAACGAGAAGGAACGTGTAAAACGCGGACTTGACCACGAGCGACTTTTTCGCGCACAAAGTGAATATCCATTTCAATATGCTTAGTGCGCTGATGTTGGACTGGGTTGCCAGAGAGATAAACCGCACTAATGTTGTCACAATAAACTAAGGTAGCTTTCGAAACAGGACAGTGTAACTCCAAAAGTAAATTGCGGATCCAACATGATTCAGAAACAACATTAGCCACCCCGCGGTACTCGGCCTCAGCACTAGATCGGGACAAAGTGGGTTGTCTCTTGGCAGACCAAGAGATTAAGTTGTCTCCAAGATAGACACAATACCCAGAAGTCGACCGTCGTGTATCTGGACATCCACCCCAATCTGCATCAGTATAGGAAAGTAGATCATGAGTCGAAGATGGATAGAGATGAAGACCAAAGGTACTAGTACCCTTAATATAGCGAATGATACGCTTCAAGGCAGTCATGTGTTGAGATCGCGGATCATGCATAAAGAGACAAATTTGCTGAACTGCATAAGAAATATCTGGTCTGGTAAAAGTCAGATATTGGAGAGCACCAGCCAGACTGCGATATTCAGTGGGATCATGATAAGGATTTCCTGACGATAAACTGAGTTTGGCCTTTGTGTCCACTGGTGTAGAAGATGGTTTGGAAGAGGACATACCAGCCCGCTCAATAATTTCTTCGGCATACTTTTGTTGAGATAGAAAAATACCCGCTGAATGTCTGGTAATTGAGATGCCGAGAAAATAACTGAGAGGCCCCAAATCTTTCATAGCAAACTCCGAGCCAAGCCTAGACATAATGGATTGGCGAAGAGTAGCCGAGGAAGCTACAAGAATTATGTCATCCACATAAAGAAGAATATATGCTATATCATTTTCCTGACGATAAATGAATAATGAATGATCAGAAACACTGTGAGAAAATCCCAAGGTAGCAACATAATCAGCAAATCGTTGATACCAAGCACGAGGAGCTTGCTTAAGTCCATAAAGAGACTTCTTGAGCAAGCAAACATAATCCGGGTGTGCAGAATTTCGGAAGCCAGGAGGTTGATGCATGTAGACTGTTTCATCGAGATGCCCATGTAAAAAAGCATTTTTGACATCTAATTGATGAAGACACCAAGATTTGGATAAGGCAATACTGAGTACCGTGCGGATGGTAGCTGGTTTGACAACAGGGCTAAAAGTTTCCCCGCAATCAATGCCTGTTTGCTGACCGGCACCATCACCGACAAGACGTGCTTTGTACCGCGCAAAGGATCCATCAGAATTCTTTTTGTGCCTGAAAATCCATAAACTTCGAATGATATTAGCATTAGACGGACGGGGTACTAAGTCCCACGTCTTATTTTCAATAAGAGCATCGTATTCGTCGGTCATTGCCATTTTCCAATTCGGATCATGTAATGCATTAATGGGATTAGTGGGTAAAGGGGAGATGGATTTGGCGGCTGAAGTATGGAGGTTAAGTAGCTGACGAGGTTTAAAAATGCCATGTTGGGATCTAGTTGTCATTTGTGGAGAGTGAGGTGGAGGAGCAATCGGAAGAGGTTGGGAAGGTGCGAGTATTGGAGGAGGGTGGGGAGAAGGAGTGGGTGAGGTAGGGGAAATTAATGGGATAGGTAAGGGTGACCTAATTGGAGAAAGAGGACTTGAAAGAGGGGTTTGAGGAGGATAGATTGGAGGATTAGGGGAAGTGGACGGAGTAGGGGATGGAGGAAGAGGTATAAGACCTGTATCTAGAAATTCATAAGATGAAGAGGTGGGAGCATGTAATTTAGAAAATGGGAAAACAGTTTCATCAAATGTGACATGCCGGGAAACAAGAATTTTACGACTCGATAAATCATAGCATTTATAGCCTCTATGATTTGATGGGTATCCTAGAAAAACACACGGTGTGGATCTCGCTTGCAATTTATTTCTAGAAGTGGAAGGAAGAAGAGGATAGCATAAACACCCAAAAACACGAAGGTGAGAGTATGACGGGTCTCGTTGATATAGAATTTTGGTGGGTGTTTGGAAAGCAAGCTTTTTGTTTGGGAGTATGTTAAGGAGATAAGTAGCCATTTGAAGGGCATGATGCCAAAAAGAGGGTGGTAGGGAGGCATGAGCGAGAAGGGTTCGAATGATGTTATTAATAGATCGAATTTTTCTTTCGGCTTTGCCATTTTGTGACGATGTATGAGGGCAGGAGAATCGAAAGCTCATTCCATTAGTTTGACAAAATTTGTGAAATTGGCCATTATCATATTCGGTTCCATTGTCACATTGGAAACATTTTATTTGTCTTTCGAATTGAGTGTGAATGTGATTGCGAAAGGTGAGAAAAATGGAATGAACTTGAGATTTGGAGGCAATGGGAGAAGTCCATAGAAAATTCGTGAAATCATCAAGAAATAAAACATAATACCGATGACCACCCGAACTGAGTGTAGGTGATGTCCAAAGATCACTATGCACAATATCAAAAGGAAATAAAGTGCAAGAGAGAGAATCATAAAAAGGTAATTTAACTTGTTTTCCAAGAGTGCATGACTGACAAAGAAAATTATCTGGAAATTTGTCGAAAACAATTAAATTGTTCCTACGAAGGGAGCTTAAAACAGGAGCTCCGGGATGTCCTAAACGACTATGCCATAATTCAGGAGAAAAAAACAGTAAAAGCAGACGGTGTGGAAAAGCCAACGGAAGGACTGGTGATAACTGGATATAGGTCACTGGAGCTGTTACATCTCATTAAAGGCATCCCCGTTGGAAAATCCTTCACAGAAAAACCGAAAGGGTCAAATTCAACGGAGGTATTATTGTCAATGGTGAATTTGCGCACAGACACAAGATTTTTAATTAATTTGGGAGCATGCAAGACATTGTTCAAAATGAGGGAAGATGTAGGGTCAGGTAATAATGCATTTCCACAACCTAAAATAGGAATTTTATGGCCGCTACCAACAGTAATATTACGATCGTTGCTCAAATTGAAATAAGACGTAAGATTACCTCCGTGCGCGGTCATGTGAGAAGTAGCTCCAGTGTCCATGTACCATTGATCATCCGGGGGAACCATAGAGAGAGTGTGCATAGCTGCCTGAATATCAGTCGGAGCATAAGGATTTTGGGCCTGCGATGAGGTGGCTGCCATGTGGGCCTGTGGGGGCCGAGGCCCAAGCAAGCCGGGCTGGCGCGGATGAGTGGGCTGCTGGGCTGTTGTTGGATAAGGGCATGGGGGCGTGGCCCAAGATTGCCATGGCCCGGCCCAAGGGGAAACAGCCCATTGCTGCTGCTGCCCATTGCCCCCGTGAGCCCAAGGCTGATGCGGCCCACTTCCAGGAGCCCATGTGTGCTGCGGCCCGCTCCCGTGAGCCCGAGAATTAAAAGGCATTCTCCACGGGGTAGAATGCCCAGAAATTTGTCCTCCGTTTCTTCTTCCCCGATTTCGGCCACCACGGGCACCACCACCACTGTTTCTGCCACCACGGTTTTGGGAGCTCCGATTGTGGTTATGGGTATGGCGATGGGTGGTGTTATTGACACTGAAAGTGTCCACCGGAGCCACGAAGAAGGCTGAGTTTGAGGGATTGTGGGCTGCCTTCTTCATCCGTGCCGTCTCCTCCAGAACCAGCATGGACCGAGCCTTGTAGAAGAGAGGAAGAGTGTCGCCATGGCGGATTTGGGAACCCACGCCTGCATAGGCTTCGGTCAAGCCCGAGAGGAGCTGGAGAACCAGGCGCTCGTTGGAGACAGGGGCGCCGACATTTGACAGCTGATCGGAGAGGGATTTGAGGTGTTGACAGTAGGAGGATGCATCGGCAAAATCTTCCATCTGAACCTTGGAGAACTCTTGTTCAAGGTAGAGAGCTCGGGAATTTTTGTTGTCGGAGAAGATGTCCTTCAGGCGTTCCCAGGCAAGAGCAGCGGTGGAGTCTCTTTCAAGGATGGTGTTGAGGAGGTCGTCGGAGATGGTACCATAGATCCATTGCAGCACAATGGCGTCAACCCGTGACCAGAGTGCTGGGTCTGTGATTGAGTGAGAAGATGCATGCTTGAGTTGTTCGGCCGAGGGAGGAAGAATGTGGTCAAGAACTTGGTAAGCTCTAGCATGGATTTTAAATAATTCTGACCATGTGATATATTGACCTTTTTCAATATCTAGAGTGATTTTGATAAAGGTGTTTATGTTTGCTACTGCAAGGGCTGGATGAGATGAATGAGGTTTGGGAGGAGGAGAAGAAGAAGGGGAAGCTGGAGCTGATGTTGTTTGATCTGCCATGGTGTTTGTGTGAGGAAGAAGAAGACTACAGAATAGATGAAGATGAAGGAGAGGCAACGGCTACTAGGGTTAGTGCTCTGATACCATGAAAGAACTTGAATTTCCTTGCCGTTTATTGATTTCTTTGTTGAATTAAATACATTGAAACCAATTGGTTTGTCCACTAGATTAATACAGTAACTGGATATTAACTAAGACAAAAGGCTAGTCTATAGATAAATTCAAAATAAAGTAAATCACTTATTTACATGTTCTAATAATTGTATTGGTTGCTACGAATAGACCTGATGTTCTTGATTCGGCTTTGTTGCGACCGGGAAGGTTTGATAGGATTTACTGGAGCTGATTTGCAGAACTTGATGAATGAAGCAGCCATTGTTGCAGCTAGGCGTGACCTTAAGGAAATAAGCAAGGATGAGATTTCTGATGCTCTGGAGAGGATAATTGCAGGGCCGGAAAAGAAAAACGCCGTTGTCTCGGAAGAAAAAAAAAATTAGTTGCCTATCACGAGGCTGGGCATGCTTTGGTTGGTGCGCTTATGCCTGAATATGATCCTGTCGCCAAGATATCCATCATTCCCCGTGGTCAAGCTGGTGTCAATTCCTGTGGGCCTCTTCTTGTGTTCCTTGGGCCTACTTCTTTTGGGTATTATTAGCTGGGCCTGTATTATTAATCAGATTATTTTTTTTTTGGGTTAAAAAAAAATGCATTGCTGGCGTACTATTCTTTGGTTGTGGCTAGGTGTGTTCTTTGGTTGTAACTATGGCTGTGGCTGTGGTTGCTCTTTGGTTGTAGCGTCGGTTTTCTTTTGTTCTGGCGTGATTCTTGGTTGTGGCTGGGTCTGTTGACACACGAAGATTTTTTTTAATCCTTGTGTGGCAGGACAATTTTTTGGTGTGTTGTTTTTGCGGTGATCGCGTGGTTGTAGCGTCAGCTCTCTTCTGTTCTGGCATGATTCT
The DNA here is from genome assembly GCA_027405865.1 of Salix purpurea. Taxonomy (NCBI): domain Eukaryota; kingdom Viridiplantae; phylum Streptophyta; class Magnoliopsida; order Malpighiales; family Salicaceae; genus Salix; species Salix purpurea. The sequence goes on from CM050333.1 coordinate 22,554,784, forward strand.
TGGTTGTGGCTGGGTCTGTTGACACACGAAGATTTTTTTTAATCCTTGTGTGGCAGGACAATTTTTTTTTGGTGTGTTGGCACTGTCGGGGGTCATCGACTTCATGGGTTTTCTGTTTCGGTGGTTGTCGTGGTGGCTGAGTGGTGTTTATTGCTCTGTTTCTGGTTTGCAATGACACCTTCGGCTCTCTCCTTTGTTTTTTGGGCTTGCTTCCTTTGGGCTATCTTAGCCGGACAAATATTACTATTTAGTTGACAAATTGATGCTTCTTGATCGACTAGCATCAATTTGAGAGGGGATGTCAAGGGAATCAATTATGTATTAATTAGGAAAGTAATTATAAGTTATAGATAATAGTGTTTTAGTAGAACACTTATGCTTTCATACTTAGCCCTACTTTGTAGTTAGGTTTATTGTCTATTTAAGAGACAAGACACTCAAGAAGAAAAGGCATTCAGTTCCTATTCAATACAGTTTTGACAAAATTTTATGATGCTCAGCAATCAAATATTAAAATGAAAACATAATTAACAAACAGGAAACTGGGTTAAATAATAGATCGAGATTACAAAATACAGTTATAGAAGAAGTACAAAAGAGCAGTAGGAATCTACTAGATCAATGAGAACGTTTTACACCAATTTCTCTCACTGTTTCTTTCCATTCACCTTGAAAGCCTTCCATGGACAAATGAGAAGAATGGCAAAACAAGGAATGCAAGCACAGAAAAGATAACAATCTGGACCCAAGCACCAGAACAAATGTTGGAAGAGATGTAGGCAACGTTAGTGTCTGTAATTAGAGCCATTCCCCGTATAAATTCGATAGCAGCAGAAACCAAGAGAGATCCAAATAATGCAGACAACAGAAAGGTCCAGTACTTTTGCCGATTCTTGTTGAAAGCATATGACCCGCTGTAGTTTAATAATTCAGTAAATGCCAAGAGCACAAGTATTGATAATGATGAGAAAAAGCAAACTGCATTCAGCTTGAAAAAAACAAGGGATTCACGTTCTTTTAGTTCCCAAATTATGGATTTTGCAGGTGTGTGCGTGACATTAGGAAAATTGTGGTCGGTGCTCGAGGCCCAATCCTGCCAAGAACCTCCGGGAGGATTAATTCCCAACTGGAAAGATATTGTGGAAAACAATACAGCTAAAACACCAATACCGTTCCTCAGTGAATCACTATATTTTTCGTTTCTTAAAGTCAAGGACTGATCTCTTGCTAATGCTTGTTGTCGTTGGTTAATCACAACAGCATGATCTCGGCTCCCGGAAACCTGTGCTCCGGCACTTCGAAGCACTTCTTGTATCTCGCCCGGTTCATTAGAACCTGCCATTGATGTTACCGCAATATCTAAAGCTGTAAGACCCTCTGAATTAACCGCATTCACTTCAACATTAGTCTGACCCGATACAAGAAGCTTCACTATCTGCCGCAAATAAATATGTATTATTAGCTGATCCGTAATATGATTGATGGAATTTGTTAGTTTAGAAGACCATGATGCCATAAGAAGTAAAAGGTTAACCTCAATGTTCTAACAAAAAAGGAACAGCAGATCATCCTTTGAGCTATATTCAGAAGAATAGAAAACAGCATACCTTTGAATTTTTTGCAGCACAGGCAAGGTGAAGCAAGGTATTACCATCTTCATCTCTGGCATTGACAAGCTCGTTTAGAACTTGGTTTTGACAAGCTAGCTGAATTAAAGTCTCCAATGCTTTGTATTGATTATGTTTAACAGCGACATGAAAGGCATTCTCACCCTTCGGAGTAAGCTCTTGCGCTGATGCAATCGAAAAGACTTCTCGCAATACTTGGACTCTCCCCTTAGTGGCAGCAGTGTGAAGGGGATTCTTTCCATCTTCATCTTTTATAAGAGCAAGATCAGGTCGAAGAACCAGCATGCCCCTCACTATCTCCCAGTGACCTTTTGCCGAGGCCAGATGAATGGGAGAAAACCCTTGCTGGTTAAGTTCATCTGCTAATCCAGGATAATTTTGCATCGCTACCATGGCAAACTCGGCATGGCCAAGAAGTGCAGCAACATGCAATGGTGTGTTTGATGTGGTGACTGTTACAGTATGGAGAATGAGAGGATCTTCCTGGATTAACCCAAGCAAAACGTTCACATCTCCTGTGAAAGCTGCATTGAACAATCTAGGATCCATTGCTAAAGTCAATGTTTGCTTTCCACCACCATTACTAAATTTATCTACATATATATCACTTGCTGCTAATAAATTAATAATCAAGGGTCAATTTCTTTTTTATAATCCGAAAAGTTCGAATACGTGCGAGTGATGCATTTGTTTCTGTATTTCAAGACTACATAGAGCCTTAAATTGTTAGATTTTCTTTAGAAAAATGTGTCCATGTGGATTGTCAACGGTTTTGATGGAAAATTTTAAGATCCATGTGGATCCAAGCAAATTTTAATTAGTTAATTGACGAAACATACTCTTGTTGTCTTTGACATGTCATAGTTCTAGGCAATGCTGACATCAATATGCTCACATGGATGCCTCGCAACTTGCAGATAGCTGAAGAGGCCATGCAAAAGGGACTTGTAAGAGAAGTTCAACCGGTGAAGTATTTGAAGAGGGAAAGTTAAAAAATATCTTTTTAGCTCTTTTGATTAATTTTTTTTTACTCCAACGGAGCAGCCATTAGCTAAAATGGCTGCTCCGTGTCTCAGGAGATGAAAAGCCATAAATTATAAATTAGTTTTTTATTTCATATGATAGAGAGAGAGGCAGGGGGTGGGGCGCTGGGATACTCTTTAGGTTGGGTTTTTTTAATTTTAAATTTGATTTTTTTATTTAAATATAATTAAAAAATTAATAATTATAATATGGATTTTTTAAAAGCAGTTATTTAATTATATAAATTACTTATATTAATTGTAAAAAATAATAATTATTTTTAATTAGCTTTAAATATATTTTATCATATTATAAAATTAATTTTAATTCAGTTTGTTTTTTAAAGTTCTTCTAACACTCAACGATAATAAAATTGAAATCTTTACGGATTTTTATAATATTTTAAAATTTAAAATGTTGCGTGTTTTTTTTTTTTTTTTAATTTAAATTAAATTAAAAAATTAATAATTATATTGTTGAAGGATTTTTTAAAAACAATTATTTAATTATATAACCTATTCTTATTAATTGCATAATTAAACTACATACAAAATAATTGCACTATATTTAAAATAATATAAATAAAATGGCTCTCCAAAATGGCTTTTACTATTGGAGCACACATCAATAAAAAAACCATATAAATACTATTCAAAGAGTCATTTTACAGATTTGACTCTTAAAAATGACTCTTACCATTACTTTTGTGAGAGAGCTGACCATATTTTGGAAGACACATGAACTTCTGTATTCACATTGAAAAGTGGGTTGATATTATTGTTTTTTAAATTATTTTGTTTTTCAAAAATTTATTGAAATGATATATTTTTATTTTTAAAACATTATTTTTACATAATATATTAAAAAATATAAAATATAAAAATATTTAATTTAAAAAAACTAAAGAAATTTTCTTTCTTAAAAATACTATTAAAATACAAAAAAATATAAATTTTTACACTTTCTCGCTTCATAAAATTTTTTCGGGCTATATAAAAAATAATATAAATTATATTCTTGGACCTCACCTAACATGATATCAGAATCTTATTAATCCAACGTTTACAAATTTGAATCTCATCATTTTCAATCTATTTAATAAAAATCAAGCATAGAGTAGTGTGAACTTGCTTCAAGTTTCAAACTTAAAATATTTTTATTTGAGAAAATATATTAAAAAATAATATAAATTATGTTATAAAATTTTATTTAAAAATTTAAATTTTTAAATAATACAGTGATTTATTAAAAGGTAGCAATTATGAGGCGGACTGGATGAGAATAAACTCGGGCCTTTCCCATCCATACTGCAAAATCCATAATTTTGGGAACTACAAAAACAGTTATAGTAATCTACTAGCTCAATGCGAAAGTTTTGCACCAATTTCTCTCACCGTTCATTAACAATATAACATCATGCTGGTAATGAATCCAACATGTAAACAATATTAACATGGCATTGACAAACAAGAAAGAGACTAGAATGTATTCAGCGCCGATGTTTCTTTCCATTCACCTTGAAAAAAGCCTTCCACGGACAAATGAGAAGAATGGCAAAACAAGGAATGCAAGCACAGAAAAAAAAGCGATCTGGGTCCAAGCACCAGTACAAATGTTGGAAGAAATGTAGGCAACGGTAGTGTCTGTAACTAGAGCCATTCCCCGTATAAATTCGACAGCAGCAGAAACCAAGAGAGATCCAAATAATGCAGACAACAGAAAGGTTCAATACATTTGCAGATTCTTATTGAAAGCATACGACCCACTGTGGCTTACAAATTCAGTAATTGCCAAGAACGTAAGCATTGTTAACGATGAGAAAAAGCAAACTGCATTCAGCTTGAAAAAAGCAAGGGATTCACGTTCTTTTAGTTCCCAAATTATGGATTTTGCAGGTGTGTGCGTGACATTAGGAAAAATGTGGGTGGTACTCGAGGCCCAATCCTGCCAAGAACCTCCGGGAGGATTAATTCCCAGCTGGAAAGATATTGTGGAAAACAATACAGCTAGAACACCAATACCGTTCCTCAGTGAACCACTATATTTTTCGTTTCTTAAAGTCAAGGACTGATCTCTTGCTAATGCTTGTTGTCGTTGGTTAATCACAACAGCTTGATCTCGGCTCCCGGAAACCTGTGCTCCGGCACTTCGAAGCACTTCTTGTATCTCGTCCGGTTCATTAGAACCTGCCATTGATGTTACCGCAATATCTAAAGCTGTAAGACCCTCTGAATTAACCGCATTCACTTCAACATTAGTCTGAACCGATACAAGAAGCTACACTATCTGCCGCAAATAAATATGTATTATGAGCTGATCCGTAATATTATTGATGGAATTTGTTAGTTTAGAAAACCAAGATACCTTAACAAGTAAAAGGTTAACCTCAATGTTCAAACAAAAAAGGAACAGCAGATTATCCTTTGACCTATATTCAGAAGAACAGCAAACAGCATACCTTTGAGTTTTTTGCAGCACAAGCAAGGTGAAGCAAGGTATTACCATCTTCATCTTTGGCATTGACAAGCTCGTCCAGAACTTGGTTTTCACAAGCTAGCTGAATTAAAGTCTCCAGTGCCTTGAATTGATTATGTTTTACAGCGACATGGAAGACATTCTCACCCTTCGGAGTAAGCTCTTGCGCTGATTCAATCGAAAAGACCTCTCGCAATACTTGTGATCTCCCCTTAGTGGCAGCAGTGTGAAGAGGGTTCTTTCCATCTTCATCTTTTATAAAAGCAAGATCAGGTCGACGAACCAGCATGCCCCTCACTATCTCCCAGTGACCTTTTGCCGAGGCCAGATGAATGGGAGAGAAGCCTTGTTGGCAAGTTCATCTGCTAATCCAGGTTGATTTTGCATCGCCACCATGGCAAACTCGGCATGACCAAGAAGTGCAGCAACATGCAATGGTGTGTTTGATGTGGTGACTGTTACAGTATGGAGAATGAGAGGATCTTCCTGGATTAACCCAAGCAAAACGTTCACATCTCCTGTGAAAGCTGCATTGAACAATCTAGGATCCATTGCTAAAGTCAATGTTTTCTTTCCACCACCATTACTAAATTTATCTCTCTCTCTATATCACTTGCTGCTAATAAATTAATAATCTAGGGTCAATTTCTTTTTTATAATCCGAAAAGTTCGAATACGTTCAAGTGATGCATTTGTTTCTGTATCTCAAGACTGTACATAGAGCCTTAAATTGTAAGATTTTCTTTAGAAAATTGAGGAAAATTTTGCATTGGGATAAGAGTTATGCGGATCCAAGCAAATTTCAATTAGTTAATTGATCGAAACATACTTCTGTTGTCTGTCTTTTGTGCCATCAATATGCTCACATGGATGCCTCGCAACTTGCAGATAGCTGAAGAGGCCATGGAAAAGGTACCTGTAAGTCAATGGAGCGTAAAAAGCTACAGAAAATAAACAAAAGAAAAAACGAAGAAAAGAGGAAACTTACTTTTGTGAGAGCGCTGACCATATTTAGGAAGACACATGAGATTCTATGTTCATCACATTGAAAGGTTATCCCTATGCAAAGCTGGAAGCTTAGCAAAGTCACAAAGCTAGCAGAGCTTAGGCAGAAAACTATGGCAACATTCGAGAATTACGGGCACCAGATAATATGTTTTAGAAAGTGTGTTTTTTAGTAATGAATAAAATGATTTTTATTTTATTTTTGAAAATTATTTTTGATATTAGTATATGAAAATAATCTAAAAAAATTATAAAATAAAAATATTTGTTTTTTAAATATTTTAAATATTTCTTTCTTCGATATTTCGCTCTGCCAACAAAATATTTATTAGATTAATAAATTGCATTTTTTTTTTGCTGTAGATGGATGCAGTGGAATTGATTAATTCCTACCATGAGAAATATCTTTATTAAATCATCTGAATTTCCAAGCCAGTTTTATATTTATTAAATTAGCTTTCATGGATAATAATTTTACGAATCTAGAATTTCTTTTTATCAACACGAGGACCTGAATTTTTCATTTAAATACATTTCAACATGCCAATTCTATACTAGACCGTACACAAAGAATAAAGGTCTCTCAAAAACTCACTTTATTATTTGGCAACATAAATTAAATCTAATTCCATCTCTTTTATATTTTTTTAGATAATATTATATTTAAAAATACATCTAAATAATATATTTAATTTAAAGTATTTTATAGTTTTTCCAAAAAAAAACTATAAATATATATCTTCCACTAGTTGTTTGTGGGTATTTGAGAGTTGATAATGATTGTTTTATAAAAATTTATTAAAATAATATATTTTTATTTTTTTAAGATTATTTTTGAAGTAACATATCAAAATAATTTAAAATATAAAAAATATTTAATTTAAAAAAACTAAAAAAACAATAAAAATTATCTTTCTTAAAAATACTTTTAAAACACAAAAATAATAAATTTTTACACTTTCTCGCTTCATAAAATTCCCCGGCCTGCACGGTAGCAATTATGAGCCGGATTGGATGAGAATAGAGTTGGGCCTTTCCCATCCCTACTGTAGAATGGGTCGCCTAAAACCTTTGAGACTTGAGAGAGACCTAAATGGGCTTAAGAAGTTAAAAACAATAACATCAATAAGCCCATTGCCTCACAAATTCAACCGGCAATCTCCTCCTCCAGTTCCCTAATCAATAGAAGAAGAAGACGAAATCAGAAGCTGAAGCTCTGTGGTCACACACCATAAACAGAGAGATAGAGAGAGAATCACCATGGCAACGACTTCTTGTTTTCAAGTAGTGCTTCCTTTGAAGACATGCTCATTGCCATCTTCAATTTCATATTCGAAATCAATTAAGCTAAAACCTAACACCAACGACAACCACCTTAGAATCAAATGTTTTGCTTCAATTAATGCAAGAAATTCATCATCTTCTTCTAGTATCCCTATGCCTCCAGTAGACCCTAAGGACCCATTTCTCTCTAAACTCGCTTCAATTGCCGCCGCTTCTTCGGATTCTCTCCTTCAAGGCAGCCCCGTCACTAGCTCTGATACGCCGCCGTATCTTGACCTCTTTGAGTCTCCTAAGCTCATGGCCACTCCTGCTCAGGTGAGTTCATAAGACCGCGTTTGGTTTTCTCGAAAGAGAACCGATTTCTATCTTTGTTTTGGTGTTAACTATGCTTATAATTAATTGAGCCTTAATAGAAATTGGAAGTAACTGTATGAGAGTGGCTGTAAGAAGTTTTTGGTTGCTTCTGGTGAAGGGAGGAGTTCGTTCTTTTTGTTATTTCTCAGTGAAACAAACATGGCCTTAGTGTTTTAGAATTCATTTCTGTGTTTTGTAGCTCTTTGATTTCATTCTGTAATGGGTTTTTTTATTGGTTGAGGTTTTTGTTACTGGCGGAGCAAGGTTTTATTTTGGTTTTTATTTTTAAGTAAACCAAACCTGGTTTTAGTGTTTTAGAAACTAAACTTTGTGCTCGGTTAGTAGTTTTCTTTTTGATTGGAATCTTTATTGATGAAAATATTAGGTGGAAAGATCGGTGTCCTATAATGAGCATAGGCCAAGAACGCCTCCGCCTGATTTACCCTCGTTGCTTCTACATGGAAGAATTGTTTACATTGGCATGCCTGTAAGTGACTTGATTTTTTACATGTTTAATTAAGTACCCTTTTACTTAATCTCCAGTTGCTCGCAGTATCATCAAGTGAAGATAAGTGAATTTGCAAAACTTCAATTGTGCAAAAGAGAGTTTGAAGCATTCTGATATGGATTAGTTCCAAGTAATAATGTGGTTTGCACTTTCTAAGCTGAGTGTGATGTGTTTGATATGTTAGACATTTGTTTGTCTCAGCTGGTGGCTGCTGTTACGGAGCTGGTTGTTGCAGAATTGATGTATTTGCAATGGATGGATCCAAAAGCACCAATTTATATCTATATTAACTCCACAGGAACAACCCGTGACGATGGCGAATCAGTAAGCTCATTTCTTGTTTTGATATGATACATGTAAGAAATGAGATACACTAGGTGATTGTTCTTGTTTTGAGGTACCTATCTGGTTCAGTGCCAGATTATCCTCAATTTAGGGTTTTGAAGGAAAAGTGTTCTTTTAAATGTTGAATGTGTGGAAGTTTATAAAATTAAGGAATACGGATGCTTTGCTTTTGCAAATCAGTTTATGTTGTAATAGGTTTGAGTTCAGTCTCAAAGCACAGTCCATTTTTGTGAGTTGCAAATTCTGTTTTTGTTAAGTATTTCAGTGTAGCACAAGTGGGAAGTGGGCAAGTAAACCTGAAAACAAGAGTGGTCAATGGGGTCGTGAATCCTACCATCAGATTAGCTGAGAGGAGTCTTGGATGGGTTGCTTAACTTAGTTGATTTTTCTGTCAGATGGAATAGCCCCAATGCCTCAGTTAGGTGCCCATCCATGTTGGTGAGCAAAGTTGTTATGGTTAGTTCCTCTACAGAAAGGGAAATTGACACCTGCAGGGTCATGCAACTATGTGTTCCCTCATTCAGGCCTCATGGCAAATGGTTGTGACAGCCCTTGGTCATGAAATGAGGTGCAAGAAGGCTTAAACCACGAACCTTGAACCATTCTGGCCGATTGCTCTATACATCGAACCTGAGGGGAACTTAAGCATCCCACTTCCTAGCTTTGTCTGGATACTGAAAATCCTTCATCAACCTAGAAGGTTATCTATATATATATATATTATTAGACTTAGGACTAGTTGGGTATTTCCTGCATTACAAAATATTCCAGTTTATAGTGAACACATTAGGACCAATGTAGATGACATGGATTGCACAGTGGTAGTGATATATCTGTTTCTCTTTTGAGTCCTCTCACTCTTTTCTGTAATTAACGCTTTGTGTAGTACTCATAATATATATATTATTAGACTTAGGACTAGTTGGGTATTTCCTGCATTACAAAATATTCCAGTTTATAGTGAACACATTAGGACCAATGTAGATGACATGGATTGCACAGTGGTAGTGATATATCTGTTTCTCTTTTGAGTCCTCTCACTCTTTTCTGTAATTAACGCTTTGTGTAGTACTCATAATAAATCTCTCCCAATACTTTCATCAAATGTTAATTTTTAATGTAGTTTCTTTACGCTGGGTATTCAGGTTGGAATGGAGACAGAAGGTTTTGCTATCTATGATTCAATGATGCAGTTAAAGAATGAGGTGGGCTTCTCCTCAAAAAATGTTTTGGCCCTCTCTTACTTTCAATTATGGTTGAGTAGTAATAGCATTGAAGGGATAGATGGCGCCACTAATAGAGATTTGATTTTATGAAGACATATATGCTACTGTGCAGTATGCATCTAGACCTTTACGGTATTTCTTTTGCAGATACATACAGTTGCTGTAGGAGCTGCTATTGGCCAGGCTTGTCTACTGCTCGCTGCAGGGTCAAAGGGTCACCGGTACATGATGCCACATGCAAAAGGTATGATGAAGTAGGCTTGCAAAATTTGTAATTTTAGAGTGCTTATGCTATCATTCCATCTCCTATCTAACATCAAGCATTTCAGCCATGATCCAGCAGCCTCGTGTTCCTTCATCAGGATTGATGCCTGCTAGTGATGTTCTTATCCGTGCTAAAGAGGTGTGTTAAGCCATTTTATAGCTTGAATGAAAGTGTCATGGTTATTAGTCAACCTGACATTTTTTGCTTATATTTCACCTTATTGTCCATCACATTCTAAAATCATAACAACAATTGTGATTGGATATGTGCATATTTTATTCTCATAATTTCTTTCTTCCGGTTACACTGATATGAAGAGATAAGAAGCTGATCGCTTCTCTGAAGACTTATTTTAGAACCTTTTGAGGCCACTGTTCTGTAAATCAAACTCTAATATATATTTCTGGAAATCATCATCACTCTTCTGTCGTTATTATTTTTGCAGGCAGTAGTAAACAGGGATGTTCTAACAGAACTTCTGGCCAAGCACACTGGAAATGTGAGTATGATTCATTACTGTGTAGCCTTTTTATTTAATCTTAAAACTTCAAGACCTGGGAACTAATTGTGTAACTTGATCTTTCATCAGTCAGTAGAGACTGTAGCTAATGTAATGAAAAGACCATTTTATATGGATTCTAGAAGAGCCAAAGAATTCGGGGTCATTGATAAAGTAAGTTCTCAAAAGATACTTTCTCATACACACCTGATTGTTTTATTTGACCCAATTGGACGTTGAAGTACGTTGACTTACCTTATATGCCACTATTGTTTCCAGATTCTTTGGCAGGGTCAGGAAAAGATAATGGCAGATGTCATGCCCCCAGAGGACTGGGACAAGTCAGCTGGCATAAAAATTGCAGATCCCTTCTAGTGCCATTCCTTCTTTCTTGTCCTGGAATGCAAGTTGTTCTACAGAAGCAAAGAATTGTCAAGCTCTCGAGAGCAGCTGGAGATGCTTTGTCGTAGTACAGGAGCCTATCTTGGATATGCTGAGTATCGGTTCGCACCTTTATAAAATTGTGTCGAAAAACATATTTAGAGGGTAGAAAAGCCTCGAATATGAACAAAAATAGTCTACCTATCACAAGCAAGATAGAAGTTGTGCACAATTTTATCGATCATGTCAAGATTCAATCGGTTACATGGTAGTTTGTATTTTGTGCTTCTTGTCGACAAGCTTTTCAAGCACCCATTTCATTCTCTTTGTTAAGCTATTCATCAAACTAGATCTTGTGATTTTACAACTGATATAGATCGGAAGGTTGCTCAAGGCATACGCTAGATACCTTGACATTTCATATCATGGGCAGGAGTTCAGATGTTAGACACTGGATTATCTTGTTTCTCATGATCAATGTTACTTTAAAAATAAGGGCCGGTTTTTCCCAGAGGTATCCTGTTTTGGCCATCCAGCCAGCCATCTCATGGCCAAAATCCAACCGTAGCTCAGAAACTTGGACAGCATGCAAATTAATGATTATCGAATCCTGCTTTGAGATTAGCCCGCTGACTATCGGCTGATTACATAGATGTCAATTTTGTTTTATTTCGATTTAAATGTTTTGTACCAATTAAAAAAATAAGATAAAATAATATAGTTTTTATTTTGATTTAAATTCTGGTATGTTCTGGATTTTTTAGTTAAATACCGGCTGAAATGTACTAGTTTTGTTCTGCCTGTTTTGTTTTGGCTAAATAATATTTTTTTTAAATAATGAATAATTTTACAAAATCGATCATATATCTTAATTCAATCGTTAAATTAAAATAAAATTTTACAAGGAGTCTCTTGATATATATATATATATATATATATATATATATTATGTTTAAATTTCAGAGCAATCAGAAAATGTAATGATCTTGCGAGATTGATGATGATATTCTCATAATATTATACATGTTCATAAAAATTATTTTATTGTGTTTTTTTATAGATTAAATTGCACAATTCTAAATAATTTTTTTTTAGATTTGAACTAATTTTTTTTTGAGTTAATATATTTAATTATATATATACACACATAAATAATACAACTCCGAAATAGCACGTACAAACATTTTAAAATCGAAACATTTCATTTCAATGGAATGACAATTTTGGCTAATTCTCGAACTTAAACCCTAAATCCAGGTCCATTGATTTATGAATTTTCTTTCTATCATCATTTGCTTGCTGCATGATGGCTTAAATAAATAGTAAAAAAGGAAGTGGCTTGACAGTTGACACAGAAACCCAACTGCAGCATGTAAAAAAATTGGAGGGAAGTCGAAGTAGTCAACTTTCTGTGTGACCATTTCAGTTTCCACACAAAAACACTCAAATGAGAGGAAATTGAGACTGAGTGGGAGAGGATATGGGCAACCGCTCTTTCTGCTCAATCAGATTTGCAATATTCCTCTCCATCTCTCTCTCAGCTTCATCATCATCTCCCACCATCCTCCCATTCAATTCACCATCACCATCTTCAATCCCAAAAGCCACGCCATCTGATCTACTCTCCCTCTTGGGCCCCCCAACCCAATCCTCCAAAATCAACCCTTTAATCTCTAAACAACTCTCTTCTTGCCTTAAATTTCTTGTTCCCTTCACTCCTTCAAAACCAAAAACACCAGAATACAACAGTGAGTGTTATATTAACCAAAGGAGTCTCAGACTCCGTTCTAATAGCGTGATTAGCGTTGAAAGAAGCAAGAGTGAAGAGAATGAACTCATTTGGTGGCCACCTGAACCAGTCCTTGAACTAGCTCGGCTTGCGCTTGATTCTGGTGGAGACCCTGCTTCAATACACCGAGCTCTGGATCCTACTGTCTTGCCTGTGAGTTTTAGCTTTTAATTTTTAAGAATGAATTATTTTTATTAGGAATAATCGATCATTTCGAGGAAAAGTAAATTTCCAGTGAAGCTAGTGAAAACCCACGATTTGTTATATCATGAATTGGTAGCTGAAGAATCTATTTTTATCAATCGTGGTAGATAGGAAGAAATTGCTGGAAATGAATGTGACAGAGTTCTAGGCGAACTGAATTATTGCTATTGACCACATAAATTTTTTTCGTAATGATAATTGATATTGTTATAGGTGCCTGATGTTGAAGGATGCAAAGTGAACAGATGTGAGCTTACAAGAACACCATATGGAAGAAGGTTCATAAACGAGGTTTGTATCAATGTTAGAAGGGTTCCTTTTCCTTTTCCTTGTTTTAATTTAGCTTCCATGTTAATCACTAACATTCTGTTGTTAAATCGCAGGAGTTGAATTCTTATCTTGAATTTTTGTTTGAGCTTATTGTTGCTCGAGGACCATCAGTTGGGTTTAACGTATCTTTGAATCGATATGATTTGTTTCATGGTCATGTTTTCATTGCCAGGGAAACAGGAAGACTTGGGATATTGTAAGTTGTGTGTTTTGCTTTCCAATGATTATGTGCATTACAGATGCAAATTGAATTTTATGTGAAATGGTTTGTGTACGGTACATAGTCTGCATTTGTGCCTTTAAGGACTGCATTTTCACAATTAGACATCAGAAACATATTTGAGAGGTTGAATTTCACAAAAAGAATGGTGAAAATGTAATAACAAATCGGACCCTTTCACAATCTGGAAGGCATGAACTAGCGTCGCTATGGTTGTAGTATGTGGATATGCATCTATATGTGAATTGCCGGGCAGCCAGGACCAAATTCGAATATGTTAGTGTGAAAATGTATTCAATGGATGGGCAGGATATCCTGTACACAAGAAGTTTTTAGTTCAAAACACAATCTGCTTTGAGGTATTGGTCCTCTGCTTACGTCATAGTATCTTCAGTCAGTTTCACATATTATGATTGCATCTGTTGTTTGTCTCATTTCATAAGGTTAAATGAGAGAGCTCATTGTTCTATTCAAGAAAGTCTCTCCTTGAAACACGTATGTTTTTATTAAATGTGTAATGGTAGTTAAATTCTTTTGATTATGATCTTGATGGAATTTAGCTCATTGATTTTGTGCATGATATTGACGAATTCTTACTTATTTTGCAGGTTCCATGCTAGAGAGTACCCCGCATATGATAAAGAAGTATTTCCATACAATATGGGATATTGCCAGAAAGGTAGATCAGCAAAACTCGTATGAAAACAACTTCAGTTTCTTTTACTAACACCTGTAACAATTTTCATTCTTTCATCCCTAAATCTACAAAATTGCATCTGTTACGAAGGTCTAAATTATGGATTAGTTTTTTTTTCCTTAAATCATTTACATTTATCACAACCTTGGTAAAGAAAAAAGGAAGCTAGAACAGAATCTGTTAGTTATACTTATATCATATAGACTGTGTGGATGCTTAAAGTAATTCGATTGAACTGCTGGGAGTTGATCTCAAATCATGAAATCATATCACTAAGAAAACATTTTACTGTTGTACTAATACCAATTTCTTTCCCCCTTTCAGGTTCTACCATAACATATGATGATTCTATGAATTTGCGAAACATTCTCTTGTTGCTTCCATTGCCAAGCAATTCCACTAAAGCTTGGGTGGCACCAGGTACATTTCTCAAGTTGCCATTTACTGTAGTATTGCAACAGTCAGAGTTCTGCTTCTGGATGGATAAACTTTGTAGGTTAAACAGTAGTCCCGCATCTCATGAACTCTATAATTTCTCATCCCTGTAGCAATTTCATTATGATTTATGCAAAGCCACTCAAAGCTGAATCTATGCATCTAAAAAAGATACTTGAATGTGAAGCTGTATGCATCTCCATTCTTCTTCTTGTTTTATTTTTAATTGTTCCCTAAAAAGTTTCTCGTGTCTCCTTTACTTTGAGCTCAAAATACTCAGAAGAGAAGAATAGAGTAGTGAATGACACAAAAGTCATTCCTCTTAAGTCTTATGCAGTCTTAACAGGAATAAAGCAAAGAATGTATATTGCCAGAACTTGTTCCGTGATTTTTATTCCTTAAAGATTACATGACGCAATTTGATTTTCTTGGCTTCTTTTCCGAACACGATGTGTCCTGGAGTGCTGTAAGCCACATGCATTCTTGTGTCTTTCCTAAAGTGAAAGTTCCTTTGTTTCCAGCAACTATTCAGCAAAATGTTCCTAGAAATCAATATGGATTCAGCTCTCAATTCTCTTATCTTGATTTAGCTTGTTATTGACATGAAGGAGTCCTAGTAGTGCTGGATGCCTGTCCTGACGGAATCATATACAGAGATCTCATACCTGAATATGTAAACATAGCAAGGACCATATATGAAGGTTTGAGCTTCATTTATCTCTTTCCGCTTGCAAATTCCAAATTTCAATTCATCATGCTGCTTAAGCTCTAGCAGGGTTATCGACATCTATTGTTGGTCTTGGCAGATGATTTGGGTGAAGTTGTGGTTGATGTCAACTACCTGAATGTTGGAGACACAGTTCCTGAATATAAGATCTTCATATGCTGAAGTCCTTCAGGGCCAACCATCGCCTGCTCTCTTTTATAGCACTGTGAGATACCACAATGTAAACTCACTCCCACCATTCTTCTTTCCCAAATAACATTATCAGATCTCCTCTTGCTTTCCAGCCATCACTTGTTCTCTGTTTTTCCTTTTGGTTGAGACATCGATTTTACTTGAATGTGATGAAACTTCTTTCCTTGTAACTATTTAATAATAGCTCATGCCAATGGAAATTTTTCTTTGTAATTACAATAACTACATGAACAAATTACATACAATAATATAACTTGGATGATTGTCTTGCCTTTTCTATAATTGAAAGTTAAAAGTGTTGCTCATCCAAAAAAATAATACTCAATACTCAATATTATTCTGAAATTTACTTGAGATTTCATCTTATAAATTTACTTTGGGAGCTCCCTTCATCTGATTGTTGCTTCAGAATTGGATTCTCTTATGACAGTGGAATCATTTCAAGGATGCATGGCTACATGCACACAACTGAGCTACTGGGTTTAGCAGCCAGAGGCCTATTCATGAACAACAGGGCAAAGAAAAATACTACTAGCATTAGAGATGGAGGCTCAGTGAGGGCATGGAAACAGTTTTTGGAAGCTAGCTAACTAGAACAATGGAACACTTTTTCTTTTCTTTTCATGAAACCCTATCCACGAAAAATGTATTCTATGGGCTTGGATAAACGAGTTTTAGGTTTTTAAAAGAGATGCATATCATAATTCAAAGATATTTTTAAAAATTTGAAGCAAAAAAAAATTATTTTCTTTAATTTTTTTAAGATGTTTTCGAAACGAAAAAAAAAACAAAGGAATTTATTATTATTTTTGTTAATCAATATAGTCAACAATCAAGTTTTATTGGAGTAGTTGTTGTGATAAACTTGTACAGGGTTTAATACTTGTGTTCTATTTAATACCATAATAATAATTATAGTCTAAGTTGAAGTCATCTTTCTAATGATTTCATATTTTTCATTTCGTTTGCAAATAATGTGATGTGCTACCTTAAACGTCACCGTTAAAGGCAATGTTACAGTATGTCTTTCGTCTTTTTATACGGAAGGAATCCAGGCCTGCCTTAAAACAGAGGCATTTACAGCAGCAAAATGGAATTTCAAATGAACGGTCACGATCGTACACGCACAAAAAAATAACGGACCCCACTGATCTCAAAATCATTTCACTTTCGTCTTTTACAGATCACACACCTCCCTCCCTCCCCTCTCCAATCCTTTTTTTTTTTTTTAAATAAATAGAAAAAAAATCCACACAGTAATTATATCCTCGCACATTTCTTTAATTTTGTTTAAATTAAAGACACCGAGAGAAACAGAGAGAGGCGACGAAGCGAAAAAATGGCAGAAGAGGAATGCGAATTAAACGAGAAGCAAAAGAGAGAGATCGCAAAATGGTTTCTTCTTAATTCACCTGCCGGTGAAATCCAATACATCGCCAAAGGTCGGGCGGTCGGTCACATTAGCGACTTTTTTATGTTATTTTTGTTGATTTCGTATTAATTATTAACCAGATTTTGGATTTAGCAGATTTGAGATCGGTATTGAACGATGAGAAAGTGTATAATGAAGCGGCATCAGAGGCATTCCCTCTTTATAATAAATCTCACTTGATTTTCCTTGAATTACCTAATCGAAGCGGAGATGTAAGTCTATTTTTGGCTTAATTTTGGTATTATTTAGTGAAATGTGAGTGTATTAGTTGAATCAGGAGCTTCGATTTAGGTACTCGAGTGAATTTTGATAATTTAATATTGGATTTTTTTGTTCCATTTACACTGTTAATTATTTTATTATATTAATTGTTTTTATTTTATTGTTAATAAAGTTACTTGATTTGCCTTGAATTAATCTGAAGCTTTAGATTTTTTCACTCCATATTTATTGCTATCACTTTGATTTTATGCTAATTTTGTTTATTTATAGGTTTATTAGTTTTTGAGTTGCAGATTCTAAGCTTAATATCAAAGCAGAGGTTTTGTTTGGATATTTTAGTTTATTTTCTTTAGTTTAGTATTTGGATGGAAGACAATGGGCTCATTAGTGACGGCCTATTTATTCTCTTTTGTTTTCGTTCTATTTTTTTTTTATGAAGGCTATGTGAGGTGGAGTAGTTTATCCATTTGAAGGATCATTTATCATTTTTTAGACTGTATTTTAGGGTTTATTTGTAAGTATAAATATAATGATTTGTTAACTTGGTTTATTTTGTATGCAATTAGTTTTGGTAGTTATAATGTTGTCTCTAACTTTTCAAATTGTATTTGCAGGTGTTGGTTACGTCTTATAATGAACTTGAGGAGAATGAGTTTCTTGATCCTAGAACTGCACTGGTGGCGACAGTTGATCATGTTAAGCAAGTAAGTTATCCAAAAAAATCGAAGCACATATTTTGTGTCTGCTGTCTGCTCTCTTTTGTATTTTTGGTTTTGTTGGTCTTTCTTTTTTATATATATGTTTGTCAGTCCATCTTTTATATCATGATGTGCTAAATTGGTTCAGGTTTGTACAGACGTGAGACCTGCAGCTGATGAGGAACTTTCATCACCATATATTGAAGAATTTCGGTATGCTTTCTGATTCTTATGGTTATTGATATTAGATTATGTTTGTCCAGAAGCTCTTCTAGTCATTTGTGCATCAATGTTAAAATTTTAAGAGCTTAATTTTTGAAAGCATCATTTTCTCAGCTCTTATTCCTTGCCTATGTATCACTTCATAAAGTTTCAACTTTCAAGTTTACAATTCTTTATTACTCTCATTTCCTATCACATTCTGCTGGATTGAGAGTATGATCAGGGTATTTCAGAGGTTCTTAGAGAGGTGTTTTTGGTAAATAGTATCTTCTCGTACTTCATGGTTATATCATATAATATTTGGAACATTTAAGTGCTTGAGCAAGTAGTTTTTGAATTATTATATTCTTCCTTTAATCCTTTACACACTCAGTAATGCTTGTGAGAGTGAATCAGAGTTAAATGTGTTTGGAGGACTGAGCTTATGAGTTACATCTAAATCTCACATTGTAAAGAATTTAACTCGTAGAAACTATTTTTAATGCTCCTGTTTGATTTGTATAGAATTCTATTTGTTTAGTGTTTGGAGTTTGAAATAATTGTGCCATCTTCAGCACAATTTTCTGCCTGAATTTTCTTTTCTTCTGTTCATCTTTAGGTGATTTTTGATTGCAAAGTCTTAGGATCAGTTTGTAGTTTCTCTTTGTACATACAACTAATGCCAAAAGCGTTATGCATTAGTGGTTGTTTAGGACCTGAATTGTGGTGCAGTGCACCAAGATTAGTTTCTTTTTCATGGGCAGTATTCAACACATTCTTTCATTACCAATGCAATTTTGTTCTCTGCTAGTTGTGCCCTGGATGCAGAAATGCTCAAATATGTTGCTGAAGCTTATCCAAAAGGTATCTGTTCTGTCTATTGTGTTGATGGGAAGGATGTGGAGGGACCAGGATCTAATTTTGAACTTGTAGTGGTCATTTCTGCTGCTAAAAATAGCCCACAGAATTTCTGGTGAGCGGAAATCTAGTGAATTTTTACTCTTTATCAGATTACTCATTTAGGACATGTTCCTAGTGTTCCATCACCTGCTTGTATCTGAATATATCATGTCACTTCCAAGACAGAAACATCTATATTTTATGACCGTTTATCTTCATATAATATTCTTTTGCATATCTTATAGCAATGGAAGTTGGCGATCAGTGTGGAACATAGAGTTCAAGGAAGATGTACAAATGCTAGAAGTAAGAGGCAAATTACAGGTATGATGAAAAAATTTGACTTCTGTCGACTGTTTCTTGAAAGCCAGATTGTATACTTGTAAATATAAGCTGTTTCTTTTTCCATGCACTCTTCTTGTTTCAGGTGGGTGCTCATTATTATGAAGAGGGAAATGTTCAGTTGGATGCTAAACATGAATGTAAAGATGCAACGATCTTTCAGGTTATTGCAATATCTACAAGTCCTTTAGCCTTGGTTTAAGCACAATACATAGGGTTGATAGGGGATTTCTTGGTGCTAAGTTTTTCACATGCAATTACAAGATTGCACATATCAAGTTTTGAATCTTGAGATCAGCTACTTCTTGCTGAGGTGTAAGACTACCTCTAGATTCCTTCACACGACACCACTCAATTGGAACCTTAATTAGGTATTAAGAGCAGGGTAGTTGTTGACCAATTACTTCAATGAGATGGCATATAAGGTGTGATGCAGGGATATTACATTAAGAACATCCTGGTTATAGTTACCAGGGTTGGTGTGGGGAACGTTGATTATTTGCTGACCAATTAAGAACATCCAGTCTGGCAGTCTGTGTTGAGTGACCTTTAAAGCAATATTTTCCTTTTCCCAGATTCTATTGCAAAAACTCCCGGATAAACCCAGCACTTGGCTTTAGAAGCCTTTCCTTTAAGTCCATTTTATGCCTTCTTTTAAACTTTAATGATAACGAGAATGTTGAGTGCTTTTTCAGTGATTTCACTCATCAGACATGCAAAGCATGCTTTGTGTTTTTCAGCTTTCTAATGATGTGGTTCAGTAAAATAACAAGTTTCTATAAAATAACTAAGCACATTCTTAGTAGTAAGATTGTACATTAGCATCATTTTAAGGGGAGAGTGGAGCTCCTGCTCATCATGTATATTTATCTGTCTATCCTCCGGTTGCCGATGAAAAGGAGACAAAAATGGTTGATCTTTTATAATTTTTGTTTCAGGCCCCTGATGATTGTGCTATTTCCATAGCTAACATTATTCGTCACCACGAGGCAGAGTACTTGGAATCTCTTGAGGTTCTCATTTTGTCTCCTTTTCCATTTAAACTCTTGGATTTTAAGGCTTCGTTACTAACAATTATTATTTCACAGGCATCCTATTCAAACTTGCCAGATACCACTTTCAAGGTATTCTTTAATCTTTACTTGAATATAGGCTATAAAATTTTGTACTTCCACATCTGGTTGGCTTATTGTTCTTTTTGGACTTTGTTCCCTTTAGTTACTGAACAACCCAAAGCATATTGGTTTTCCTTTTTCTTCTGTAAAATAAGATGGTTTAGTAGGAAATCTGTGGTGATAGACACAATCTTTCCGTTCCTGTCCGTCTGGCTGGTTCTCTTAAAGTGATTTTGATGCATTGCAGGATCTGCGTAGAAAACTTCCAGTTACTCGAACTCAATTTCCATGGCACAATACTCTACAGTTTAGCCTGACAAGAGATATCCAGAAGGAACTTGGAATTGATAAGTGACTAAATTCCATGCCAGAAGCGCACACTGCATTCATTACATGATGATTATGTAAAGCCGAGATAGTGAGGTCCCAATATACCATTCCATTTGTATTGGTTCTGTGATTTCTTCTGAGAGAACTATATGATATTATCCCTTCTTTTTTACCTCATGGTTATAGTTATTTTGCTGTTTGGCCGTGCAATCTCCTCTCCTGTTAACGAGTTCCTCTCAGTTTTAGCGTGTATTTCTGTACACAATCGATACAAGCTTTGTATAGTACTCTTGTCAATGATCATGATTCTTTTGATGTGCTGTGAAAATGTGGGCAAGTCTCATAACATCATGCCTTGTTGGAAATAAGAAAAGCATGCCAACTTATTTGATGAAATGGGTCAATAAAGAAAACCAGCTGCGTAAAACTATGATGCTAGAGCTGGTGGGATTTAGGATGTAGCCAGCAGCATCGGTTGTCAAATCAACTGGTTAACTCAATTTCTGTGCTTTTCTTTTGTTTGGCTTGGTCCTTGTGGTTGTGCCAGTTTGCTAGCCAATGAGTGTGGAATAAAGTAAACAATTATGAAGGTGGAGGGTGATTTTTGCTATTGTCAGCAAGCTCATGACTCGAGTATCTGACACGTGTATCTGTCGACACAGTCTTGAGAGTGAAGGTACAGAATAAAGGCATAGGCAGTTAGGCTTGGTTGGAGTAGGGTCCAATGACGCATTATGATACCATTTGAGCCATTAGCCGCAAATCTTGAACATATATAATCAAATCAAAGCAGTGCAGTTGTAGACCCTACTACTTATCGGCTCGACGGCGGAAAACTTGGGCCCGTTCTCTGAGCCTCAGGCCAGCGGCCCATGTGAAATATAAATTAATAAATAAATGAAAGTTATATAAAAATTCCGTTGCCGGGAATCGAACCCGGGTCTCCTGGGTGAAAGCCAGATATCCTAACCGCTGGACGACAACGGATTATTGATTGAATGTTGTGTATTAACATATATATAGTTTTAAACACGCATTTAATTTAAGTAATTATTTTTCATTCTTACGACACCGTTTCTTGTCTCGTCTCACTATCTGCGCTTAAGCGAGCCGCTTCGCTCTCGCAGTCCTAGTTCCCGCAGCTCGTGCTCAGAGGATGATTCTCTATGGAGTAGTCTATTTCTGGAGTGTCTTCGGAGGCGCAGGATTCAATTTTCCCTTCTCCCATTTTCTCAGCAACCAAACAAGGACTATACAATGACATACATGCCAATGGTAAATTAAATTCCTCTTTTACTCTGTTTAAAGCTTTTCATACCTCTAAAGACTGCAAAAATTGAAGGAATTGTGTCCTTTAAATTAATGTGCAATGACTAAACTTGGATAGGACAATTAACGGAGATAATTTAATCTGATTATTTTAGGAGTCGTAGTGCTTTGCTAGAAGCCAACTACGATTAATAGGGTTAAACCTATAGCTATTATAATTGGGTCCTATGAGGTCACACACTTAGAGATTACGAAATAGATCAACGAAAGAAAAATGGTTAATTATTAATATATATTAGATATTATTAATAATAAAGAATATTATTTATTTCTGAAATAAAATAAATATTATTTATTCATATTAGATATGATTAATTATGGAGTTATTCATACAACCTTTTATTTGATAAAAGGACAAAGTCTTCATTTCTATTTATTGCTCTTAAAACCATACGTTGGAAAAGGAAATGACACTTTCTATATATTGATGTGCCATAAAAGGAAAAACATCTCCATCATTGAAGATGGAATATATAAATGATTTTTTGAAAATCATGTTATAAAAGAAAGATTTTCCTCCCAGGTAACGTATAAGGAAAGGCTAATAAAAGAAATGAAGGAAGTTATGAATAGGAGAGGTTTTGATTTTTGGGCTGCCATAAAACAAAACGTTTTGCTTGGCTGCCATAAAAACAAAAAGGTGTTTTGCTTGGCTGCCATCAAAAAGAAAACAAAAAGTGTTTTGCTTGGCTGCCATCAAAAACAAAAGTTTTTTGCTCGGCTGCACAAAAAGAAAAGGGTTCTTTTCGGCTGCTCTCAAAAAATCAGCAGTGGTGCAAGGAGAAACCACGATTTTTCTTTTTTTAACCAAGGCAATTTTGATTGCTCCCTTTTGTCCATTCGTCCTAGCAGTCGAAGGCAAGAGATCTATTCGGTCTCGTGTGGACTAAATAGAGGAGCAACACGTGGGGCTCTCATCCTTTTAGATACCACCATATCTGACTCGGTTCACGCATCAACAGGTATTTTGCATGAACAATACTTTGATCTATCAATTATGCTTGAAGATTCTACGATTAGATGTTTAGATATGATCTGAAATTCCGCTTAATGCATCTAATTTTCTTCAATGGTATCAGAGCATGGTTTTTCTTGCATAAATTGATAGGATCAATGAATTAATTGTTAATTTGATGCGGATCTTGATTTAAATTGGTGGTGAATTTTATATGGATAAAATGTAAAATTAAAATGAAGATTTTGATTGGCCCATGGAATTTTATGAATATAATATGGTTTATTTTATTGTTTCCTAAAAGTTAGGAAATCCCATTTATATATTTTTCATACAATTTTATCCAATAATTGCATTTTATGATTAATAATGATTAATACCATGTAAGGATTTAATTTTAAATTAAGAATTTTTATTTTATGCTTGTTTTATATTATGATATATTGCATGCATAAGGAGACTAGTATGGCCCAGAAATACGATCTGCGTATCGTTATATTTTTGTAATTTATTTTAATAATTAGATTATTGTAAATAATTTTGTAATACAAAGAAGAGAAAGTCCATGAAGTTCAAGGATGGAGATCCATGAAGGGTACAAGGATGAAGACAAAAGAAGATTAGATCTTTATTTATTTTTTATTTTTTTTTGGGGGCCATACTAGGATCATTTTTTATTGCATATTTTTTTATGCTTTATTTATTTATTTTGCATTGTCTTTATTTATGCCAGTTTTCACTTATAAATAAAAGATAATCAAAACTTAAGTTCCTATAGAAAATTGGGGCAATGCCTTTCCGTGTCATAACCCATGAAGTTTATGGTTTTGGTTGGATGGGTTTCGCAAAAGCGAGGGTGTCCTACCTCAATCTTAGGCTCGTGAGGGTGAATCTATACGGGGGTTCATAAATCTTGATACGGTTGTACCCAACAAGAGACCAAAAGGCAAAGTTTTGGATCTTGAGGCATGAGGATGAATCCTACATTGGATGTGGATCATCAACCAAGAATTATAATAAGTTATAATTAGTAATTGTTACTTACCTTGAATACACAAGAACTAAGGCAGTGCAAAAGTACGTTGGGGCTTGTCTATGATGGGATCTTGGAATCATTTTATTCATAAGGGACAATAACAACTTGAATAAAATGTGCATTTACTTATTTTAAATTGTTTAAATTATAAGTATTTGCAATATCAAACATAAACTGATTTGTATGTCATTTATATTTTGTAGATTATGTCGAACGATAATTTGAAATTCTCTCTACGCTCAATTGTTGAGAAAAACAAGCTCAATGGAACGAACTTCCTTGATTGGGAAAGGAATCTGAGAATTATTCTCAGGTCCGAGGGACGTGAGAACGTCCTAGCTACCCCTGTCCCTACTGTGACCAATACCTCATCAGATGAGGAAAAGGCAACAGCAACTCGAGTAAAGTCTGAGGCATTACCTGTAACTTGCCTCATGCTTGCTGCAATGGAGCCTGATTTGCAAAAGAGGTTTGAGCATTCTGATGCTTATTCTATCATAACTGAACTAAAAACGTTGTTTCAGGATCAGGCAAGGATAGAGCGATATGAGACTCACAAGGCTATACTTGATAGCCATCTTGTGAAGGGAAAACCAGTAAGTCCTCATGTGATTAAACTAACTGGGCTTTTCAAGAGGATGGAAAATCTGGGGACCCCATATGACCAAGAGTTGGCCACTGATATTGTTCTTAGATCCTTGCATGATGGTTTTGCACCATTCAGAATGCAATACCATATGAATGGTCTGAAGCATGATCTGAATGAGCTTCATAGCATGCTTAAAAATGCTGAGGGCAATATAATTGGTGACAAGAAGAAGGAAGTTCTGAATGTCAACAATGGGAAGGGATTTAAGAGGGTGGCTAAAAGTAAGAGCAATTACCAAGGGAAAAGCAAGCAAGTTGCCAAACCCAAGAATGGTGAGAAGCCAAAGGTGGCTGCTGATCATGATTGTTTTTACTGCAAAGCCAAAGGACACTGGAAAAGAAACTGTCCCAAATACTTGGAAGACAAGAGGAACGGGACTGTGAGTTCCACTTCAGGTATTTATGTTATTGAGATTATGACAACCAATGTTCTCACATTAGATAATGGTCCCACTTGGGTATTAGATACTGCATGTGGTGCTCACATTACTTCATATGTGCAGGGACTAAGAAATAGGAGACAAGTAAGGAAAGGGGAGATAAACCTGTGCGTTGGAAATGGAGCAAGTGTTGCTGCACTCTCCGTCGGAGATTTAAGTTTATCTTTACCTTCTGGTTTAGTATTAGAACTGAATAATTGTTATTACGTTCCTTGCATTACTAAAAACCTTATTTCCTATGCTGTATTGGATCATGAAAATTTTGAATTTAGCAGTAAAAATGGATGTATTTCTATTTTTAAGAATGATATTTTCTATGCAACTGCTAGAGTGAGTAATGGACTCTTTGTATTAGATCTCAAATCAGAATTATATAACATAAATAACAAAAGGCAAAAGTTAAAAAGTTTGAGTGAGGCCTACCTATGGCATTGTCGATTAGGTCACATTAGTGTGAATCGCATGAAGAAGCTCCACAAAGATGGACTTCTAAAAGACATGGATTATGAATCCATTGATACATGTGAATCATGTCTTATGGGCAAGATGACAAGGTCACCTTTCAAAGGAACGTTTGAAAGGGCTACTGAACTATTGGGCGTAATACATACTGATGTATGCGGGCCAATGAGCACAGAAGCTAGAGGTGGCTATAGATACTTCATCACATTTACTGATGACATGAGTAGATATGGGTATGTTTACCTTATGTCACATAAATCGGAGTCTTTTGAAAAGTTCAAAGAATTTCAAAATGAAGTAGAGACTCAAAGAGGCAAGAAAATAAAAGCACTTCGATCTGATCGTGGTGGTGAATACTTGAGCCATGAATTTGATCATCATTTGAAGAACTGTGGGATAGTAACACAGTTGTCTACCCCAGGAACACCACAACTGAATGGTGTGTCTGAAAGGAGAAACAGGACTCTGTTAGACATGGTCCGATCAATGATGAGTTTTGCCGATCTTCCGTTATCCTTCTGGGGATATGCCCTCACTACCGCTGTACTTACATTAAACAGGACTCCGTCAAGAACTGTAGACAAAACCCCATATGAGATATGGACTGGAAAGATTCCAAAGTTGTCTTTTTCTGAAAATATGGGGATGTGAAGCTTATGTAAAACGTTTACAAACAGAGAAGCTTGCCCCAAAATCAGATAAATGTTATTTTATAGGGTATCCAAAAGGAAGTTTCGGATATTACTTCTACAATCCAACTCAGCAAAAGGTGTTTGTTGCAAGGGATAGTGTCTTTTTGGAAAGAGAGTTCTTTTCCAACAAGTCAAGTGGGAGAAATATTCATCTTGAAATAGTTCAAGATGATGAAGAGCAACAAACTCAACAACAAGAAGACATGGATGATGTCGATGATGAGATGATTACCTTTGAAGGCCTAGGGCCTCAGATCATCCAAGAGCCGGAACAAGAGGATCTACAAACAGTTATGAATCATGTTCCGGATCCAGTTGTTGAACAAGTTGAACCCACTCGTAGATCGGAAAGGCCAAGGGTACAACCAAGACGTTATGATGATTTCATCTTGAACGTAAGCCTTGATGTTCTTATGCTAGAACTTAGTGAGCCTTCTACCTATAAGCAAGCAGTGACGGGTCCAGACTCCAAAAAATGGCTTGAGGCCATGAGGTCCGAAATGGATTCGATGTTTGAAAATCAAGTATGGGACTTGATAGATTTGCCAGATGGAGTAAAACCCATAGGAAACAAATGGATTTTCAAACTCAAAACTGACACGGATGGAAATATATCTGTTTACAAGGCAAGACTAGTTGCCAAAGGTTTTAGACAGATTCATGGTATAGACTATGACGAGACATTTTCACCAGTTGTCATGATTAGATCCATTAGGATAATCCTAGCTATTGCCGCATATTATGACTATGAAATATGGCAAATGGATGTCAAAACCGCTTTTCTAAATGGTTTTTTGGAAGAGGATGTGTATATGACACAACCTGAAGGTTTTGAAGATCCAAATGAAGCTGGGAAGGTATGCAAGCTTAAAAAGTCCATTTATGGACTTAAGCAAGCATCCAGGAGTTGGAACTTTCGATTTGATGAAAAGATCAAAGAATTTGATTTCATTAGATGTGAAGAGGATCCTTGTGTTTACAAGAAGTTTAGTGGGAGTAAGGTAGCCTTCTTAGTCTTGTATGTAGATGACATACTACTTATTGGGAATGACATTCCGATGCTAGAGTTCGTAAAAGAATGGCTGAAGAAATGTTTCTCTATGAAAGACTTAGGAAAGGCTGAGTACATACTTGGAATTAAGATCTATAGAGATAGATCTAAGAGGCTTCTTGGATTAAGTCAAGGAACTTATATTGATAAGATTCTTAATAGATTCAAGATGCAGGATTCCAAGAAGGGATTTTTACCCATACAACATGGTATATATCTCAGCAAGAAACAGTGTCCTAAAACACCTGTTGAGCTTGAGAAGATGAAACAGGTCCCATATGCTTCTGCTATAGGATCTATCATGTATGCCATGGTATGTACCCGTCCGGATGTTGCATATGCTTTGAGCATGTGTAGCAGATACCAATCAAATCCTGGAGAAGCACACTGGAGTGCAGCTAAGAATATCCTGAAGTACTTAAGAAGGACTAAGGATGATTTCTTAGTATATGGGGGAGATGAAAAATTAATCGTACAAGGCTATACTGATGCAAGCTTTCAGACTGATCGAGATGGCTTTGAGTCTCAATCTGGTTATGTCTTCATCCTTAACGGAGGAGCTGTGAGCTGGAAGAGCTCCAAGCAGGATACAATAGCAGATTCTACAACAGAGGCTGAGTACATTGCTGCTAGTGAAGCAGCAAAGGAGGCCGTTTGGATAAGGAAGTTCCTAGATGAACTCGGTGTTGTTCCTAGCATATCAGTGCCTATCGACATCTATTGTGACAACAATGGTGCCATAGCCCAGGCAAAGGAACCGAGTTCGAGCTCCAAATCCAGACACGTTATGAGGAAGTATCACCTTATTCGTCGCATCATCACTATGGGTGACATTAGGATGTGTAAGGTGCATACTGATGACAACATTGCAGATCCATTGACCAAACCTATGCCTAGGCCCAAGCATGAGAGTCACACTAGGGCTAAGGGTCTTAAGCACATTGGAGAATGGCTTTAAGTTTGATTTTATATTACATTATATTTTTATGAGTGTTGGACACTAGTTTTATGTTTGACTTGATGATTTTATGATATATGATATTTCATCCTTATTTATATATTGTTTTGATCGATATTGAATAATATGTCCAAATAATTCATTATTAACAAATGGGATCACCTTAAGTGTTCTGGTGAATGAAACCCCATTAAGTGAAATGAAGTTTTGAATTATTAAAAGTCTATAGTTTGAAATCATCAAATGGACATAGATGATTTTATAAGCTACTATATTGTAAGTTGACTGATAGCACCAGGTTTCATGGGCTATAGGGACATGGAGATGTCTAGTCAATTACATATATGTGTATGGATGATACATGTAGGACTGACCCACCTTAAGACTCTCCAAAAGAGATTGTAGAGTCTTAAATTAAACCATGATTAGTAGATTCCTCAGACATGAGTATGTTGTGGTCTCACTTGATGATTGGTATCTCTTTGACACTGTTAAACGCTTTCCGTAAAAGGGAGTTATAAAGGCAGTAGTTGGGATTGCCAAAAGTTGAGTGGGAGCCATAGTCATACAAGACTGGAGAAGTCCTCCTGCTTCATGCATACTGTGATGCATTGAACAGGAATGGTGTCTCGGCCATTTGAAGAGCGAGAACTGAAAATGCATGGCCATGCTCGGATGGATTATTTGAAATCATCCGTTTAATTGACAGTTCAAACTCAGAGTTCAAGAAACATATTTGATAATAGATATGAATGTCACCATATCATCAAATAAGACATTAAGAGACAAAGGTATCTTATATTGCACACTTGTTTAAGGACAAGTGGGAGATTGAAGAAATTGTGTCCTTTAAATTAATGTGCAATGACTAAACTTGGATAGGACAATTAACGGAGATAATTTAATCTGATTATTTTAGGAGTCGTAGTGCTTTGCTAGAAGCCAACTACGATTAATAGGGTTAAACCTATAGCTATTATAATTGGGTCCTATGAGGTCACACACTTAGAGATTACGAAATAGATCAACGAAAGAAAAATGGTTAATTATTAATATATATTAGATATTATTAATAATAAAGAATATTATTTATTTCTGAAATAAAATAAATATTATTTATTCATATTAGATATGATTAATTATGGAGTTATTCATACAACCTTTTATTTGATAAAAGGACAAAGTCTTCATTTCTATTTATTGCTCTTAAAACCATACGTTGGAAAAGGAAATGACACTTTCTATATATTGATGTGCCATAAAAGGAAAAACGTCTCCATCATTGAAGATGGAATATATAAATGATTTTTTGAAAATCATGTTATAAAAGAAAGATTTTCCTCCCAGGTAACGTATAAGGAAAGGCTAATAAAAGAAATGAAGGAAGTTATGAATAGGAGAGGTTTTGATTTTTGGGCTGCCATAAAACAAAACGTTTTGCTTGGCTGCCATAAAAACAAAAAGGTGTTTTGCTTGGCTGCCATCAAAAAGAAAACAAAAAGTGTTTTGCTTGGCTGCCATCAAAAACAAAAGTTTTTTGCTCGGCTGCACAAAAAGAAAAGGGTTCTTTTCGGCTGCTCTCAAAAAATCAGCAGTGGTGCAAGGAGAAACCACGATTTTTCTTTTTTTAACCAAGGCAATTTTGATTGCTCCCTTTTGTCCATTCGTCCTAGCAGTCGAAGGCAAGAGATCTATTCGGTCTCGTGTGGACTAAATAGAGGAGCAACACGTGGGGCTCTCATCCTTTTAGATACCACCATATCTGACTCGGTTCACGCATCAACAGGTATTTTGCATGAACAATACTTTGATCTATCAATTATGCTTGAAGATTCTACGATTAGATGTTTAGATATGATCTGAAATTCCGCTTAATGCATCTAATTTTCTTCAAAAATGGCATGCCATGGTAAAAATAAAAAATAAAAATAGCCAGAAGCTCTTTCACAACACTAACGTAAACATTTTGAATCCAGGAACTAGATGTGCTCTGTCACAACTCAACCAACATCACCACCACCTTAAATGTTCTGACAAAAAATGCTCTGCTACTACTGTAATTCTGCTCTGCTTTTATAAACAATGCATGCATTTGCTGTTTTTGCAGTTTCCAATGAAACTTGAAATATAAGAAACTCTCACTTTTTAAAACTTCTAACATTTATCCATGCCAACCTTCAAGGAAGTTTCACATTGTTGTTTGCTTCTAGTTTGAGAAATGACCTTTTCTTTATGGACAGGTGGGGGCGAGGTCGAGTTTAACACAACATTTAGCATTTGAGCGACTGGTTGGTAGAGAGATCCAAGTTTTGAGGAATGATACGTGTTTTCAGGCAGAAGATGCATCATCTCAGGAAGCAGAGATGGAGGAAAAAGATTTTACCCCTGGTTTACCAGTGGTTGATGTAATGATGTCGTCAAGGGAAAGGTTTTTCCAAACATGGCATTTCCTTTGAATTCAAGTGCTTGCTTGATGTAAAATTTAATCATACGATTTCCTTTGATTATCAAGGAATTTAATCAAGATTCTTTTTCAATAATTGAATTCAACCGAGGAAATACCACAGTTATATATAGCTCTTTCACCCCAAGTTGTCAATTATGTTTCGATTGGCACTTCGTTTTTTCAATCGAAATGAAATGTTTTGATTTCGGAATGTTTTGGCGCTCTGCTCCGGGGTTGCACTGTTTTTTATGTGTATATATATATATATATACATAAATATATAAATTCAATTTTTTTTTAATTTCAAATCCAAAAATAAAATTATTTAGAATTGTGCAATTTAATCTAAAAAAAATATAATAAAATGATTTTTCTGAACAAAATTATGAATATGTGTAATATTACAAGAATGCTATCATCAATTTCGTAAGGTCATTATATTCTCTGATTGCTCAAAAAATTAAATATAATATATATAAATATATCAAGAGACTCATCGTAAAATTTCATTTCATTCTAACGGTTGGATTAATATGATTGATATTGTAAATTATTAATTATTTTTAAAAAAATACTATTTGCCCAAAACAAAACGGGCAGAACAAAACCGAAACATTCCGCCCGAAATTAGAATGAAATTTACAGAACAAACTGAAATTTTAAACCAAGTAAAACCACATTATTTTATATAGTATAAAATATTTCGACCGTTTAAGCCAAAACAAAACAAAATTACCAACACTGCTTTCACCTTTTGATTGCAAAATTCTATATCCCTTCCTCCCTGTAGTGAATACGAAGTTACCAACAACTTGCTCCACGATGGGATGCCTAATTTTATATCAGATACCTCAAGTTTACAAAAGATTCGGACACAACACATGATTGCTTAAAACAAGTGATACCATATAAAGAACTCCCTACATGATAATACAAATTTGTCTGTATTACAGAAAGACAAACTAGCCAAGCTCGCAAGGGCCCCATCTTTGCTTGCAAAATCTCTTCCTCGACAAGAGAGAAAGAGAGTGGAGTCAAAGAAGTCCCAAGAAAAAGTCTGTATCTTACCAAAAAAAATCCACTCTTATCTTGTAAAAGATCCCCATTTCCTTCCATCGATTGAGCTTCCTTCACATAGAATCATCAAAGCACAGTACCTAGTTGACTGGATTTATTAACCCCATCACATCCTTTTGAGCATCGCATAGAATCACTAACCAGCTAGCTCGTAGAGTTGAGCTTCTTGATTCTTTCACTAAAAGAATGGCCGAAATCAAGGCCGATATTGCTTCTGACCACCGGCTGACAATTGCTGATGTATCCGATATCTCAGCCCAAAAGCCTGACCCGAAAATTCGTGTAGCTTCATTAGATATCTTCAGAGGCCTCACTGTTGCTGTATGTATAAATGTCTCTCTCAAAATATGCAAACTGTTTACTCTTTGCTTTCAACTTTGATGATTTTATCTTTAGATATGGTTGTTTTATGTTAATTATTTAGTTTTAGTGCTTCAATTTTCTGTTGGGTCCATCATGGAAATGGGTTCTCTTTCGATGAAGGTCTGCCAATGTTAGTTTATCTCTATATATCAAAAAAGTTGCAAGAATGCACAGACGGGTCCATAGCTCAGTGGTAGAGCATTTGACTGCAGATCAAGAGGTCACCGGTTCGAACCCGGTTGGGCCCTTTTTGATTTTTTAAAACATACATTTTAATATGTTTTATTTTCTTTTCCATCTTTTCATTTAATTCCAATTAAAAACCTCAATTTATACATAATTTATTATCCTACTTCTTTTGCGGGCCTTTTTGTATGCAATTTCCCCAATATTATTTTTGTAATTCCCACCATATTCCTTATACTTTTCATCCTTTTATTTTATTGCAATTAAAAATGTATTAATAACCCCAGAGTTTCTTTATTCTTACCTATGCTACAATTTGACCCCTGGATCAAATACTTTTAGCTTCTGCACTGTATATAGACATCCTTGTTAAAAAGTTTATGAACCCACCACCGTAATCATTTATTTATGATACTAAATTTGTGTGCTTTGATGGGATTTATGTAGTTAATGATCTTGGTTGATGATGCGGGAGGAGAATGGCCTAAGATTGGACATGCACCATGGAATGGTTGTAACCTTGCCGACTTCGTAATGCCATTCTTCTTATTCATAGTAGGAATGGCCATTCCTCTTGCTTTTAAGGTTGGCGTGCCATTTTCTCTTAATACAGTTTGATAAGGAAAAGGTTTTAGAGGATAAATATATTTGCCATTACAAGTTCATGTTTGCTTATATATGTTCTTTGATTAATGTAGAGAATTAAAAGCCGGCTCGATGCTGTCAAGAAGGTGATTGTTAGAACTTTGAAACTGCTCTTCTGGGGTATCATTTTACAAGGTTAGTTCTGTTCTGCTCCTAACCTGCTTACAAGCTGTGTTTCATGCTTAAGTTGTCCTGTGATGAAAAACTAGTACATGGAAGCAACAAAATAACGATACTGAGTTTGGTAGAGAACATTCTTTAGGCCTATGTACTAATAAAAAATAATATAAATCATATTCTTGGGTCTCACCTTACAGCTTAAGCTTATTTAGGGGACTTGTTGACCAGCGATCACGAGTTCAAATCTTATCCCCCATTCTATTTGATAAAAATCAAGCACGAGTTAAATATAAATCATATTTTGAACCCCATCTAACAGCTTAAATTTTTAGGTGTAATGATTCCTTAACATGTACCGTGTCTAAAATGCAAATGCAGTAAGAAACAAAGTTTTTTTTTGTTCCTGCCCTTAAATGATAATGATGTTCATCGACAACTTGCCATAGTTTGCGAAAGCTAGTAGTTATGGGATAGGGAGATTCCAGCTAGAACACTTCGAGTCTTTTATAGTTGAACTGCCATCTCATTAGCATCTGAATTTCAACAAGGATTCGGCTTCCATGCTATCTTGGTATGTGGCAACGATGAGTTATTTCAAAGGAATGAAATGCAATTGAATCATGAGATAAGACACAATATTTTCATTCTCTTGCTTGACAGTGCTTAATGTTACTACAATTATGCAGGCGGCTTCTCCCATGCTCCTGACAAACTTACTTATGGAGTTGACATGAAGAAGATAAGATGGTGTGGGATTCTTCAGGTGGTGCTGGTTTTGATATTGACATGTATGCATTATTTAGGCTGTCAGAAATATACTTACGCAGTAACTTGATTCTTTTTTCTTCAGAGAATTGCTTTTGCTTACTTAGTAGTGGCACTGATCGAAATCTTTACAAAAAAAGAGCAAACCAAGGAGCTACCACCTGGATGGCCCTCCATTTTCAAGCTATATAGCTCACAATGGTAGGTTTATATTCTTGTCAATACTGAGTATTTTCATTAGATTTGTAGACCAAATCTTCAATGATTGCAGGCTGATGGGAGCATGTATACTTGTTATCTACGTGGCTGCAATCTATGGGACTTACGTGCCTAACTGGCAGTTCACTGTCCAGGATAGAGACAGTGCTGATTATGGGAAGGTTTTCACTGTAAGCACCTACTCTGTTGCTCCTGCAACATTTCCCTTGATTTGGATAACTTCCTTTATGCTTAAACCTGAATTTTGATTGGGGATGGTACTATAACTATCCACAATGATTTTACATTAGGATTTATTTTATAGCTACATTTGAGCCCTGTCAATTCCAATTTCCAGGTAGAGTGTGCAGTGAGAGGAAAACTGGATCCTCCTTGTAATGCAGTTGGTTTCATTGACAGAAAATTTTTAGGAATCAATCACATGTATCAGCATCCAGCTTGGAAGAGGTCTGAGGTGAGTAGCAATTTTGTTTGCGTCTGTTCATTATTTATTAGATGCTTATGATTTTTCCCAAAGTGCTGCAGGCCTGCACAGAGAATTCCCCATATGAGGGACCTTTCCGAACCAGTGCTCCGTCGTGGTGCAAAGCTCCTTTCGAACCTGAAGGAATCCTAAGGTTTGTTGTACACAACCTAATTAATCAGTCACTGAATCTCATACTTGAATTTGATTCAAACCAGTAGCGAGTGGCCTTGCCTTTTTCCTACTTGGGAAACCACAAGATAGAAATTCATTTATCTCATTCATGTGTTCGGGATATGGTCCCCAAGAGGAGTGGCGTGATGGCAAAGGGCTTGAGATTTGCATAGCAGGTCTTGAGTTCGAGTTAAGACGTGCATTTCTTGTAAGAGCCGAGGATAACCGGGGTTTTACCCGCTCACCTGGGCCCACAAAGTGCGTTTTCCAGGTGATGGGGTTTCCTCAAATCTAAAAAAAAAAAAGTGTTCGGGATATGCTAAAATGCTTATCCTCTACCAGAAATTTGTAAGATGCAACACTGATACTTAAGCAGTTAACCATAAACTTTTAACTGCTCAAGGAAGGGGATGCTTGGGAGACATAGGCTCTTGCACGTAATTGCAATGTGTAATGCTCTATTTCCAGGGAAATTTCATGTGTGAATCACCCATCCCTCTATAAAAGAAGTCCAGATTGAATATGCACGCTGCCTTTCATGCTGTGAAGGCATCTTGAGAAAATTGTCTAACTGTATATGTGAATTTCAATCTCATTACGTGCAGCTCAATATCTGCAGTTCTTTCTACCATCATCGGAGTTCATTTTGGACATGTGCTTGTATATATGGGGGTTAGTTTTGTTGTTTTAAGCATGTAAATGCTTGGCTTAAATCTAGATCTTGCCACAGTGGTTTCATTAATCTTTGAACTCCAGAGTCATGCAGCTAGACTGAAGCATTGGATTCTGATGGGATTTGCCTTTCTTATTTTAGGTCTTGTTCTTCATTTCACACATGGTGAGAAATGAAATACGATATATGCCCAAGATTGTCAGCATTCACGTATCATATTTTCACAGGAGAAAGATAACTTTTTTTTTATTTTTTTATTTCGCAGCAATTCCCTTAAATAAGCAACTATACACTTTTAGCTATGTTTGTGTAACATCCGGAGCAGCAGCATTGGTGTTTTCATCCATCTACGCCCTGGTATGCTGTTGTCACCGCTGAACCATTTTCGGGCTATAAAATCAAGAACCCTAGTTTGAAACTGTCGACAGGTTCTGATATGAAACAATTTCATTTTCTTTCAAGGTTGATATTTGGGGCTGGAAGTGCATGTTTCAGCCACTAGCATGGATTGGTATGAACGCAATGCTTGTTTACGTCATGGCTGCTGAAGGCATCTTTGCTGGTTTCATCAATGGGTGGTACTACAATGATCCTCACAATACTCTGGTGAGTTTTCATCGAACCCTGTCACATTTTCACCTTTCATCTTTCCAGATTTCTTATCAAACCTTAAGACATAAAGTTCATGGCTCTACCCTGGTTTGCTGGCTTGATTCAATCCATCTGTTGCAGATATACTGGATTCAAAAGCATATTTTTATAGGAGTTTGGCATTCTCAAAGAGTTGGCATTCTACTTTATGTTATCTTTGCAGAGATCCTCTTCTGGGGCATGGTTGCAGGCATTTTCCATCGCCTAGAAATTTACTGGAAGCTTTGATTTCTATTTATCTGCCGTATATTTTGTGATAGCCACATAAAGTTGTGTAGATTGTCCGTAATTGACCAAATTGATTACGATACAGCAAGGGGAACTTTGTTCATTCCACAGGTTTCTGCATGATTTATAGAACAGGAAAGGGCAAAGATTGGCCTGCTGTACCCAGATTGTTTGTAGAATTAATGAAATGTCTGCTACTTGAATGGTCAAGCATCGTTGAAGCTTCAAACAGGTCAAGGTCAAAAACCGGAGTTCCTATATTTCTAACATCCAAATAAGCTAATAACGCTACTACTTCCTTGCTTAAATCTCACTAGAAAAGCTCTCGAATAGCTACTTATTTGATATAAAAAGAACAATCCAAATCAGCCAACAGCACAATGAAATTGATGACAATGGCCATCTAAGTGTGTGTGTTTAGCATTTTGGTAGATTCTGAGCAATCATGGTTGCGATTGAAAAAAATACATTTTAAACTCCAAGTAATGTGGCGACGTGATGACAGAGAACTTGTGATCTATATAGCAGGTCTCGAGTTCGAGTTACGGTGTGAACCCCTTGTAAAAGTCTGGAAAAACCGAGGTTTAGTAATTCATCTGGGTCCATAAAATATGCTTTTCAAAATGAGATGTTTCCTCTCATCCAAAAAAAAGTTATATATAACTTTTCTTAACCAAAATTTTAAGAGAGAGTTTGGGACAAAACTATAATGTATGTTGATTGACAAACATTTTTAAATTTATAATTTGAATAAAATGTATAAGAATCCTGAATAAATAAACGTTTTATATATAAACATAGATATATTTGTTTTTTACATAGAAAATATCGAAACTTGAAATCTCTTATAGAAAGAGGAATGCTAACACCATAAATTGTTGTTTGTGTTTAGTTTATCAATCTATTCATAAACTAGGTCAACACAAATAGGATTCATAGATGAACCTGTACATTATCATATTAATTTATTAATCCGTTTTTCTTTTCTTTTATTTTTGCATTTGTCTTGGTATCCTTTAAGTGTATAGTTGAGGTAATTTTTTAAAGTGTTTTTCGTTTAGAAATGCATTAAAATGATATATTTTTTATTTTTTTTAAATTATTTTTGACATCAACACATAAAAATGATCTAAAAATATCATTATTTTTAAATTTAAAGTGAAAAATAAAAATACAAAATTTTCATTTTTTTTCAAAAATGTTTTTAAAATCCAAGCATCTTCTAAATAGATTGGTAAATCAACTGAACATATTTTAACAATTTCTTTAAAATATCATTGTTTCTAAAAGCAATTTTTTACTAAATTATTTTGCCAAAAAAAATCTACTTATGCTGACTTGCTAAGAACAAATTCCAAACTATGCTAGAAAAGGAATAACATATATTGAGCACGGTGGCCTTGAAAAGTCATCCATGCAAAAACACTATTTGAATTTTTAAATTTATTTTAGAATAATATTATTTTAATTATTATTTAAATAATACTATTTACAATTCAGCTCAGCAATGTTAACAACAATGAACTCAAAGTACCAAGTCATGGGCTTAACAGGTTATAATAACGTTGCTCATTCCTGAACCCTAAAAAGGAACCATCTTTCTACTCGCTCAACTTATGTCCAATACAAAATAAAGCCCAGCAAGAAAACAGTAACCTCAAACCCATGATTTTCTGTCTTCGGAAACAAGCGTAGAAAATAAATAAAAACAATTATTTAATTACTCTCTCTCACTCCGCTTAACCTTTTCTTTTCAATTCTCTCTAAATTTCTTTGCTTTCAGCTTGAATCTTGATAACCATGGCAACCCCGATGGTGGAGGATTCAAGCTTCGAAGATGACCAGCTTGCCTCCATGACTACTGAAGATATCACAAGAAAGTCTCGTCTTCTTGATAACGAGATTCGAATTCTCAAGGTCTGGTTTTTCTGTCTCTCTCTTTGTCTGTGGAGATAAAAGCAGCAGCATCAGCTGTAATGTTTGGTTCGAGTGTTTTCTTGCTGCGTGTTTAGGGTTGTTTTGTGTATTTAGGGTTTTGGTTTTTGTGGTGAAGGAAAGGATTGATTTGTTTATGTTACTGGTTTTAAATTGTGATTGTACTAATAATAAGTAAAAATGCAGATTTTCTTGCGTGATGAAGGGAAGAAATTAATGGGCTTTTTTGGTAGTTTCTGATTTTTTAACTGTTTTTTTTGTTTGCAATTCTGATTTAAAACTGTGTATTGGGATTTATTGGCGTATTGCTTATGGAAGTAATAGTCTTTTTAGTGGCTGAGTTTGTGTTTATAAAGTTTGGGAAAGTGGTCACTTATTTGTTTGAAGTGGGTGTCTTAGAATGCAAAGATTTGTTTGAGTAGTGAACTTAAGTATTTTTTTCTGGGTGGTGTTTTGATCGGTGCTTGTTTGTGGGGAATGTAGGAAGAGGTGCAGAGAACGAATCTGGACCTAGATTCATATAAGGAGAAGATAAAGGAGAATCAAGAGAAGATTAAACTCAACAAGCAGCTGCCATACCTGGTTGGCAACATTGTCGAGGTAAATCTTGCTAACTTTCAGCTGTAATCCATAGATGTTCAACAATGATGGAATGTTTGAAGACTGTAACTTAAGTTGAATTACACTCCTGTGGACAAAACTTGAGCAGCTGTTCTGGTGTCTTGCCTTTGCAATGCAAAATTTCTATTTTAGAACAGCCACTTTTCCTGAAAATCAAATGGTTGGAATTTTGCTATGAATATTGTTCAGACATTGGTTGTATTGTTCTGCTTTACCGTCGTTGGAAAAATGTGATGAGAAAGCTCATGACTTGCTCTTCAAGTTCATCACTTGGTTATCTCATGCCCAACTTTAGGCAAAGAAAATTAAAATCTTCTTCTCCAATTGTCAGGGGTTCAATTGAATTTCAATTAAGTTGGTTGGCTTCTAATTGAAGCTCTAGGAATGCTGGCTTTAACTCCATATTTTGGCGTCTATGCATTTATAGATTTTGGAAATGAACCCAGAAGACGAGGCTGAAGAAGATGGGGCAAACATTGACCTTGACTCTCAAAGGAAGGGTAAATGCGTTGTACTTAAAACATCAACTCGTCAGGTGAGCCATCTAATTTAGTGCTCTTGTATCTGACTGGTAATCTAGAAACAAGGGACTGATGATGGAACAGTGATGTGCAAAATTAAAATTTGATGTAGCTTAATCTCTTCTATTTTCCTTACAAGCAGTTGAATTCATACTTTTTAGAGCAGCTCATATATTTTAGCCCTGATGTTCTTAGTTTCAATTTGAAAACTGTTTAATTTTTATCATCTTTTGAGTTAACAGAAGTTTAGTCATGAAGAAATTGTATAATGATACCAACAACTTGGCCACATTTATCAATATTTATAAATTTAAATTCTTCCTCAAACACAGACTATTTTTCTTCCTGTTGTTGGGCTTGTTGATCCTGACAAGTTGAAACCCGGGGACTTGGTTGGAGTCAACAAAGATAGCTACCTGATTTTGGATACTCTGCCGTCAGAATATGATTCACGAGTGAAGGCCATGGAAGTTGATGAAAAACCCACAGAAGACTACAATGATATTGGAGGCTTGGAGAAGCAGGTGGATTTTGACTGAAAAACATGATCTATAGGAGTAACTCTTCTATTGTTTCTGTTTGATGATTATACCTGATTTTGTTCCTTCTGCAACAGATCCAAGAATTAGTTGAGGCCATTGTATTGCCCATGACTCACCAAGAGCGATTTCAGAAGTTGGGTATTCGTCCTCCCAAAGGTATTCTCTTGTATGGACCTCCTGGAACTGGGAAAACATTGATGGCCCGTGCTTGTGCTGCTCAAACAAATGCCACTTTCTTAAAGCTGGCAG
The DNA here is from genome assembly GCA_027405865.1 of Salix purpurea. Lineage (NCBI taxonomy): Eukaryota > Viridiplantae > Streptophyta > Magnoliopsida > Malpighiales > Salicaceae > Salix > Salix purpurea. The sequence goes on from CM050333.1 coordinate 22,595,060, forward strand.
GCCCACAACTTGTTCAGGTATAGCAATTTTTTTAGTACATTATTCCCTCTCCAGAACTCTGCTCTTTCCTTTTGTTACCTTAACCGAGTTGGGTGCCCCTTGTTTTTGCACTGTAACCTAAAAGATGTTTTGCGATGCACTTATGGGAACATCGTGACTAGTTAGATTAGAGAAGAAAGCATAATTACAAAGTGCAATGTTTCTACTCTTGTTTTAAGTTTTCATAACAAAGTAGTCTGGTATAAGTGTTATTAACTTTAATCATTTTTAGATGTTCATTGGAGATGGAGCCAAACTTGTTCGTGATGCCTTCCTGCTTGCAAAAGAGAAATCTCCCTGCATCATTTTTATAGATGAAATCGATGCTATTGGCACAAAGCGGTTTGACAGGTATACCACATTTCTACTTCATCAATCATCTTGCTTTTACTTTTGATAGCTAGCTTTTCAAAGTTGGAGTTCTGTTCTTGCTGCTTAATTTTATTGTAGCTGATTTTAAAAATATCATGTCCCTGTGTACAGTGAGGTTAGTGGAGACAGGGAAGTGCAGAGGACCATGTTAGAATTGCTCAATCAGCTTGATGGCTTTAGCAGTGATGACAGGATTAAGGTTCGTTGGTGCTTCTGTGATAAATGAACTGTTTTCTGTTGTGCTTGTGATTTTAGCAGTCACAATTTCTTGCTATAATGTCAGGTGATTGCTGCAACAAATCGTGCTGATATCCTGGACCCAGCCCTCATGCGCTCAGGTCGACTGGATCGCAAAATTGAATTTCCACATCCAAGTGAAGAAGCTAGAGCTCGAATTTTGCAGGTTTGCCACATCACAATTGCTTGATGGCCCTTTTCACTCGTGTGAAAACAGTAGTTTTAATTGCCCTGGTTTTTCCCCGCTGATGTTGTAGATCCATTCAAGGAAGATGAACGTCCATCCTGACGTGAACTTTGAAGAGCTTGCCCGCTCCACAGATGATTTTAATGGGGCACAACTGAAAGCAGTTTGTGTCGAAGCTGGGATGCTTGCTCTTCGCCGTGATGCAACTGAGGTATTCTCTTACACATCCTGTTTCGTTGTCTATTCCAGGACAATGTTTTTTTGATAATCGAGAACCTGACCGACCTGTCAACAATTATTTCGAAAGTTGTTCACAGAGCAATCTCTAACTAAATTTCTTGTATTGGGATGGATTTAAAAACAGGTGAATCATGAGGATTTTAATGAAGGTATCATCCAGGTGCAAGCGAAGAAAAAAGCGAGTCTCAATTATTATGCTTAAATTAGCAACAAAAGCCACGTCTTGTTCGTGGCTTTAAAGTGTATTTTCTATATTTTCAATGACAATTGTAACTTTTTTTTTATATATATTTCAAATGATGAATTTGTTTATGTTCAGGGTTTTTTTTTTATATGATGCTAAAATTAAAAAAAATATTTTAATGTGTTTTTAAATGAAAATACATTGTAACATTTATGTACGCAAATACCATTCAATTATAGCCGGGCAAGGGGTTAGAGTCATTGAGTCATGGATGAGCCTAGGTTAATTATTATTTTGTTTTATTAAAATAATGTCCATGGATCAGCTTAAGTTAATTATTATTATTATTTCTTATTAAAATAATATTGGTTAGGATAATGTTTTTGTTTATGTTTCTTGGTGTAGGGTTTGTATCATAGGTTTCTCTGATTAAGCCGCTAATTATTCACATCAGTAGCGGGATTATTTATATGCTAAATAGAGATTGAACTTGAAAGAGTCTTCTTTCAATGTACCGCTAATTAATATTAAAATAAAAAATATGATAAATAATTTAAGCAGGTTACGTCATGGGACTTTAGGGGTCAAAGAAAAAGAAACAATGACTTAATTTGGGTTTTTTTTTTTTATATATATATTTTTGGAATGTACTTCCTAAGCAAACAGAAATTTAGATGATTCCATTTCAATTTTATAAAAGAATAAAATTCAAAATAATTACAATCACTGAAATTATTATATTTCGTGTTAATTATAAAATATTGCTCTACTGCTAGTAATAAAAAATGTTATTCTAAATTGTATTAGTGAAATTTGGACTTATCATAAGAGTTTATTAGAAAAAAACCTAAAGGGTGTGGCGTTTCCACTGTACCCCTACTCACAGTTCACTGTGGATTTCAACAGTGTAATGACGATTTTGTCCCTCGGTGCGCCTGCCTATTAACGCTGGAGACAAGGCTATTTTCGTTTTTTCAATTTCCATGCACAGTGTAATGACCTCAATGGGCACAGATAAGACAAAATGCAAGAAAAACCGGCGGGGCTGTTCCAGTAATTGCACAATTTCGGCTCACAGTGTAATGACCTCAATGGGCACAGATAAGACAAAATAGAGACCTTGCCTGGAGGGCTAATTTCGGGTGTTCAATTTTTTTTAAAATGTGTAACTACGCTTATAGCCCCAGTAAAGACAAAATCGAAGAACTTGAGCAGGGGTGCTTAGGTAATTCGCCATTGTTTTTAAATATTAAATCCTGATTTCTGTACGGCGCGTCCCCTGACGCGCCGGAGCTTCTGCATCGCACGCTCCTGTTCGACGGAGCGTGCGGTAGTTATCGGGCATAGAAAATGTTATTTCGGCCTATCTCCGGGTGCGCCACCATGTGTTCTGTCGATCGGTGCTGCGCGTGTCATCGGACGGTAACTAGGTAGGTGGCGGTGGCCGGTTAAAATAGAATCTGTGCATTTCTCTCTCCTGCATGGCTAAATACATTTAAGTCCTTGGTCTTTAACTTTTTCGGATTTCTTTGAAATCTGTTAATAATTTCAGTCCAGATGTTTGAATTTGTTCACTTTTATCCTTTGATTAACATTGGTTATATAATTGGTTTACATTTCAGTCCTTGGTCTTTTAATTTTTCGGTTTGGTTTGACATTATTAAGAATTTCGGTCCACAGGTTTTAATTTGTTTAGATTTATCCTTTGATTATATATTTGATTTATAATTTGATTAAATCTGACATTTAATTTCTTTTTTTGGACAAAACTAAAGTTATTTTTTTAGCTTATAATATTAATTTATTTTTCTCATTTATAATTTTTAATTAGCTTTTTCTGTTTTTTTATCATAAAAAATCTCAATTAAAAATAAAAACACTATGGATACATTTAATTAACTAAATAAAAATTATTCATGCTAATAAAAAAATACTAATGATAAGTAAAGATTAGACTTTTTAAAAAATTAAGATATAGATAGAAATAAAAATATATTTAGCATTGCTAACATGTTTTCTAAAATAAATAGATTTTAATCATGAATTCAAAAATAGTTGCATATTGGATGATATTTTTATCTAATTTTAAGATGGATATATATTAAATTTACACGGGTAATCCGAGTTGACCTGTAAGATCAATAAGGACAATCTTGCAAAAAATAAATTGGAAAGCTTAATACCCGATTAATTTAACATTAAAGAATAAAATTGATAAAAAAAATAAAGAGTGAGTTTTTTATTAAAATTAATCTATGCTTGCGTTACAAACTCAACTCAAAATTTCATTCATTCTATCTCCTGATCTATAATTTTTATTTACTTATATCATATAAATTTATCGTTATAGATTTAATTATGTTAAATTATATACACAAGAATACCCGCGGCAGCGCGCGGGGCAATTAGCTAGTGGGATCTAAACGGATTCAGAAAATGAAAATAATAATATTAACAACAACAATAATAATATGCACTTATCAATTATTATTATTTAATTATAAAAAATCAGAATACCTTTGACCTTGCAGGATAATTGCAAGAAAATCAAAATTAAAAAAAAATGGAAAATAAATTTGACTTAAGGGTTATACAATAATTATATTAATGTACAAAAAATATGAAAATCCAGACCCTTGGCCTGGAAAAACCATAATGTTCAGTCTTTATATTTGTAGGGTTTTTGCAGAATCACCACACACTCTTAACAAGCGCACAGAAGAACAATGAGTCTAATAGCAGGTTCCTACGAGAAATTCATATGGGGTTTCAAACTCAAACCGTTAAAACACGAACCTTCTTCTCAAAACCTCACACTAACCCCACTTTTCTCTTATCAATCTCACCTCGCCCACATCACCGCCGCAGCCGCCTCTGGCCCGGCCGCCGCTTCTGGCTCTGCCGACGACACAATACACCTCTATGACCTCCCTTCTGCTTCCTCCCTAGGCTCCCTCCACCAACACACCTCCTCCGTCACCGCCGTCACCTTCTTCACCCCTCCTTCCCTCTCTTTTCCTCGCAACCTTCTCTCTGCCTCTGCTGATGGCTCCGTTTGCATTTTTGACACTGACCCTTTTGTCCACTTAAAGACTGTGCTGGTCCACAAAAAGGCCGTCAACGACCTCTCGGTGCACCCGTCTGGGAAGTTGGCGCTTACTGTTGGAAGAGATGAGTGTTTGGCGATGTTGAATCTGGTTAGAGGGAGAAGGAGCTTTTATTGTAGATTGGGGAGGGAGGCCAGTTTGGTGAAGTTTGATCTCGGCGGGGAGAGGTTTTTTATGGTTACTGAGGAGAAAGTTGGGGTTCATGAGGCTGAAGATGCTAAATTGGTGACTGAATTTGAATGTCAGAAACGGGTTCTTTCTGCTGCTCCTGGAGAGGTTAGTTTCTTGTTGCTGTCGGTAGCTTGATTTTGTTTTGTTTTCTGATACGATCTTAAATAATCTCAATGTTGTTGTTAATTAAACTTGTTTCTTTGATCATCCTCTTGAATTGTTATTTATCTCAGTTTAATGATCCTTTATGCTAAGAGAATAGCTTGCTAGTCTTTCCTGTTAAGCTTGGTTTTGGCATGAACAATTCTTGATGGATTGAGAATTCTCTCTAACGGAAATAAGCTCTGTAACTATTAAGCTCTAAACTCGTACTAATGATTTTGTTTGTATTTTGCAACACCATTTGTTGAGTCATGTTTGATTTGTTGTAACTCGGATACAAATCCAGTTATCATCTCTTCATTTCTGAAAACATCTTTATAAAGGGTTTTGATTATTGTTGTGAAGATTAATTATGTCAGTGGGCTTGGTATATTTAAGAACGATAACGATTCTTTCTATACCTTGACATTCTTTCTTTAACAATTTATTTTCCTATATGTTATCTAGGTAGCTACATAGTCTGATTCTATTTCAGTATTTGTCTTAAGTTATTCAAGTTGCTTATCATATCTTTCCCAGGAAGATCCCTCCGCTTCTTTCTAATGAAGTTCAAAATTGCCATAAGCCTTGTTTCTGAACTTCCATCACACAAAACTCAATGTGCTTGGCATATATGTGAAAGAAAACTATTAAATGTGCAATCTATAGAATGATGAGCACATGGAGCACTTGTAATGCATTTCTTGTTTTGATTGATTTTGGTTTTTGTCTCCGTGGCCATGATTTTCTGTTTAGTTGTGTATATAGTTGCTGTTGTTGTTACTCTTAAATGATTTCATTGATTGATTTAATTCACCTTCTTTGCATGATTGACCCTCATGAGGTGTCTTTTTGAAGAGAATGATCTTGTTATTCACTAGTCCTCCCCATTAAGTGTCTGTTTGGGAGTGTGATTGAGATTGTTTTTGAAAATATTTTCTTGTTCAAAAATGCATCAAAATGATGTTTTATTATTTTTTAAAAATCAATTTTGACATCAGCACATCAAAACGATCTAAATACACCAATTTTTTTTATTTTTTTCAAAAGCGCTTTCCAAATGCATTCCCAAACACCCCCTAAACTTGTCAGCAAGTTTGAGACTCACTATTCATGTTGAACTATATTATCAGTAAGCTTCTTACTAAAAGTGTTGATATTAATTTTTGCTTGTACATGTCACCTTCATTTGGTAGGAGTTGTATCACACTAAATTTGTTGTAAGAATTTAAAGCATAATCAACTTATAATGCTTCATCTCTCAGATCTTATACAGCATTTTGTTTATGGCTTTACAATGTAATGATTTCAAAGGGGCATGGTTTCCCTGAAGCATAGATCTTCCAAGACCCCTACATTCTTTGCTTCACCACTAGTTTTCCCATATGTTATTCATGGACATGCAAGACAACTGATCAGATTCTGCTTTAGAATTATGCTTAAGTTTTTCTAATCTACTTGTCATAACTACCCAAGAAGATCATTCTACTTCTATCCAAATGAAGTTGGAATATTGCTTTCAGACTTGTAGCTAGACTTCCATCTCATAAAACCGGATGTGCTTGACATCTATATGCAAACTATTAATTGTGAAATGGAGATGGATGAACATCTAGAACACCATTATTTCCATTTTCTGGGTATGACCATATCTTTTCCATCTTTCATTTTTAAGCTTAATTTTCCTAATTCTGACAGAATGGACTCCTGTTCACTGGTGGTGAGGATCGGAATATTACAGCATGGGATGTGAATAGTGGGAAGGTTGCATATTGCATTGACGATGCACATTCTGCCCGTGTGAAAGGTATCGTTGTGCTCATGAGGAATGACAACACCGTGGATGATCCATATTTGTTGGCATCTGCATCGTCCGATGGGGTTATACGTGTTTGGGATCTTCGCATGTCCATGAAAGAGAAGCCAAATCCATTGGCTGAGGCCAACACAAAATCAAGGCTGACGTGTCTTGCTGGATCATCTCTTAATGTGAGTACTTTGATCGCTTGGCAAATGTTTTCTGCTTTATCAATTGAATAACACATTCTGTTGTCTTCTCCAATTGCTGGTTCATTCCTGTTCATTTTTCATTTATTTTCTTTGCTACCATGTTTATTTCCTTTAGTGTATCAGTTAATTCTATGTTTATTTACTTGGGAACTGTAATGGTAATTGGCATGCCTCTCCATCAAACTGTTAGCTATGCGCATGAGGTGTGTTGATTGTTCTACCAAGTCAGACCAATGAGGGCTGTGGAAGGCTGTTTTTGTGTCACTACTGTGCAATGATTTTCATGGTTGGTAGGCATACTGTTTGTAGGACTTGTGTTGGTTTGTTGAGACGAATCTCTGTCTTTCCATATTCAATCATGAAAAAGGGCTGCAGTGATGCATATATATGCGTGCGTGCGTGTGTGCGTAGAGAGAGAGAGAGCTAACATCAGTCATATGTCGTTATTTGCAACTCCACATTCGTTAACAAGGTATAATGCAAAACAAGCCATAGGAAAACTGGAATCCGTTGGAGCCCAGGACATTTCCAAACAATCTTTCACCCTTTGAAGCACGGCAACTCAAACCTGCACTGATTGAAAAAATTGCATATGCTGACTTTGCAGTGAAGTTCCCTTGATTAGAAGACCCCCACCCCTCCAATGAAATGATCATTAAGCAATGATTGATTATAGTGGTTTCTGGTGGAACAAACAATTATGTGATTAATTTCTGATTGAAGAAAAAGTTCATTTATCTGTGTTTTTGTAAATCAGGATTGGTTCTCATTGGTATTTTATCATGTTGCTGCAGCTAAAAAGACCACAGATGGGTGCAAGCTGTTTAAAGGAAGCGCCCGATGCAGCAGAGGGAGAATGATAACATTAATGAAATGCAGAACAGAGAACATGGCGCGTGCTCGTACAACCTATAATGTGTAGAAATAGAGGACGATCAGAGAAAAGTTATTGTCAGATATTAATCAAGTTGGCAACAATATGCTGCTAGCATTAAGGACAGCTGCCAAGGATTTATGCATATTCTCTTACCATTTTTGTCGGGATGCTTATACTTGTTTCAAACTGGCTGTTTCTTCATCACGATGCTTCATTTTTAGGATATGCCCATGTAAAACACTATTTAAAAGTTTTTAAAATAAAGAGTAATTACTTTCATCTAATAATATGAAAAAACATGATTTCAACCAAAAGGAAAAATAATAATAGTCTTAAAAGCACATTATATTGATAAACATTAAATTTAAAAATGAGGATTTCATATTGGAAATAAAATCATGTAATCAATAATTTACCCAAATATTAATTTTACCCAAATATTATAGGGTACTAAATATGTGGAATTATAATTTTAGCTCAATGTGTTAATTTTTTAGTTTTTAAAGGGCAAAACTATCAATTTAAAAACAAATGCAAGACTGTTCTTTGAAAGGGTATCCTAAGAATATCTATGGTAAATGAAGATGCCACGTAGAAAAGTCATTTGTTCATATTTACTTGACTTTGATTGCTTGACTTGAGTTGGAAGAGTCTTCTTTCTATGTACCGCTAATTAATATTAAAATAAAAAATATGATAATTTTTTTTATCTCGTTACGTCATGGGACTGAATTTGAAAGGGTCAAAGAAAAAGAAACGACCTCATTTGGTTTTTGTTTTTGGAATGTACTTCCTAAGCAAACAGTAATTTAGATTATTCCATTTCAATATTTTTAGGAGAATAAAATTCAAAATAATTACAATCACTGAAAACCTATCAAGAAATACCAGGCTGCAGATTCTGCAGAAATGAGTGGCCAGAAGTCATTTGTTCATATTTACTTGACTTTGATTGCTTGACTTGAGTTGACTTCACAAACTAACCTAGTCTCTCTGCCTCTCTCCCTCTCTGCAGTTGCTCTAAGCAAAAACTTTGTGATGATCAGTGCTTCCTTCTCTCAAGTTGAATCGAATAACCTGGAGCTCAACATCTTGCAACTTCCTCCGTATTGTTAAACCATATATTCTTCAGCAAACTAGCACTTGAAGCACAACTTGAATCAAGGTAAATTATTTCTACTCCATCTTCTTGATTTTGTTTTTTTCACATGTAGCTCTGGTTTGAATCTTTCAAGTAAAACACAAGATGTAGAAATTCTAATGATAAACTTTGGAAACATTCCATGCCTTATGGAGTTCATGCTAAATTGACCCGTGGATTCATTGTTTTTTCTTTTTAGTTTCTTTGCTGCTTGTAACCTATTATTCTAGTTTCAACCTTTCCTTTTTCATTAATTTTTATTCAATATTTGGACACCTTTTTTTTATGTAGGACAAAATGGTTAGAACAAATGATCCGTTTTGGAATGCTGTTGAAGATATGAATGATGGAAGCATGAAGTGTAATTTTTGTGGGCATTTATTTGCCAAGGGTACTTCCATTTCGAGAATCAAATGGCATTTGTCAGGAGAGACAGGGCATGGAGTTGGCATTTGTTGTGGTCAGGTGCCTAAAGAGGTTCAAGAAGCAGCATTTCTAGCTATGCATCGTGGCAACAAAAGACATAAAAGCATACCAAGTTCAAGCAATGTTAATGATTATGCCATTCCCACCTGTCCACAAGAACAAGACAATGCAGGGGATGCTGGAAGGATGCAAGTGGGAGTTCAAAGCATGGAAAACACAGGAGAAGGATCTTTTCAGCATGTTGACAGAAGTGTCTCTCCTTCGAGACTCGGAGTTGATGCCCATGAGAATAGAGGAGAAGCAGCACAAGGAACAGATGTAGTGAATCAACTGGCTGTTTGTACTTGGGCTCAGATCTTAAAGCTGAATGAAATCAATTTAATGCTGGAAGAAGAGATTGAGAGTACCGACGAGGAAGCTGTTAAGATGATCAGTCTTGGAGGAAAATTTGAAAGGGTTTCCTACCTTCCTGCTCGACGTGGTATAGGGGACAGATCTGTCAAAGATTACGAGGATTTCGAATCAAGAAGACATGTTTTGGATGAAATTTTGGAGGCCTTAAAGGATAATGATGTCAACCTAGTTGGAGTGTATGGGATGGCTGGTGTGGGCAAGACCACAATTGTGAAAAAGGTTGCTGAACAAGTCAAGGCGAACAGGATTTTTGATGTGGTGGTTCTGGCTGTTGTATCTAAGACTCCTAACCTGAAAACAATTCAGGGGGAAATAGCAGATGGGCTAGGTTTCAAATTTGAAGCAGAGACTATCAGAGGAAGAGCAGAACGCTTACACGAGCGGCTTGAAAGAGAGACAAAGGTGCTTGTGATTTTGGATGACATTTGGGAGAGGCTTGAACTGGATGATGTGGGGATTCCTTCTGGTAGTGATAATCGGGGATGCAAAATATTGATGACATCGAGAAATCGAAATGCATTATACCGTGGAATGGATACAAAAAAACTTTTCCACCTTCAAGTTTTACTCGAGAATGAGGCATGGGATCTGTTTAAGAATATGGCAGGAGATGCTATCAAAAATCCCGATCTGAAGCTTGTTGCTGTAAAAGTAGCCAAAAGATGTGCTGGTTTGCCCATTTATCTAGTTACTGTTGCGTCGGCATTAAAAGATGGGGATCTGTCAGAGTGGAAGGATGCTTTGGAAAGGCTGAAAAGGTTTGACAAGGATGAGATTAATAGCCCAGTTAACTCAGCTCTAGAGCTGAGCTACACCTCTTTGAAAGGAGAAGAAATCAAGTCAGTATTCTTACTTTGTGGACAACTTAGACCTCACCATATTCTAATCCTTGACTTACTGAAATATACCGTTGGCCTGGGATTGTTTAAACATATCAGTACATTGGAAGAAGCAAGACATAGACTAAATAAATTTGTCAAGGACCTCATAGCCTCTTGTTTGCTGGAAGGTGGCGCTGATGGAATAGTCAAAATGCATGATGTTCTTCACAGTTTTGCCGTGTCTGTAGCTTACAGGGATCATGGTGTCTTCGCATCATCATCTGGCACGGTATTAAGAGAATGGCCGGCCAAGGATCTTGAGCAGTGCAGTGCTATCTCTCTGCCGGATTGCAAAATTTCTGGATTTCCTGAAGTATTAAACTGTCCAAAAATGGAGTCGTTTATACTGTATAATGGAGATCCCTCGCTCAAAATCCCAGACTGTCTGTTTAAGGGAACAAAAACTCTCCAACTTATGGATATGTCAGATGTGCAACTTCCAACACTACCTTCCTCGCTTCAATTTCTCGAAAAGCTTCAAACATTGTGTCTGGATAGATGTGGTTTGAGAGATATAGCTCTGATTGGAGAGCTAAAGATGCTAAAAGTTCTCAGCTTAATGGGTTCTAACATTGATCGGCTGCCGAGAGAAATCGGGCAATTGACTCGCCTGCAACTTCTTGATTTGACAGACAATCCGACGCTTGAAATTATTCCGCCAAATGTGCTGTCATGCTTGACCCAACTAGAGGACCTGTACATGGAGAACAGCTTTTTGCAATGGGGGGTTGAAGGACTAGATGATCGAAGAAACAATGCTAGCCTGGCTGAGCTTAAAGATCTGCCATATTTAAGCACTTTATACTTGCACATTACAGATCCTATGATTCTTCCCAAAGACTTCTTCTCCAAAAAATTGAAAAGATTTAATATTTTGATCGGAGAAGGGTGGGGCTGGTCCAGAAAGCGTGAAACTTCAACAATAATGAAACTGAAGATCAGTGCAGGCATTCAGTCGGAGGAGGGGATCCAGCTGTTGCTGAAGAGAACTGAAGATCTACATTTAGATGGACTAGAGGGTGTTAAAAGTGTTTCGTATGAATTAGATGGGCAAGGTTTTTCTAGTTTGAAGCATCTTCATATCCAAAATAGTCTTGAGATTCGATATATCGTCGACTCGACTATGTTAAGTCCTATTGTTGTTTTTCCATTCCTGGTCTCACTGTCTCTTGACAATTTGAATAAGTTGGAGAAGATTTGTAATGGTCAACCTGTGGCAGAGTCTTTTAGCAAATTAAGAATTTTGAAGGTAATGAGTTGTCCGATGTTGAAGAATCTCTTTTCGTTGCACATGGAAAGAGGCCTTTTGCAACTGGAAAAGATCAGCATAATTGATTGCGAAATCATGGAAGTGATTGTTGCTGAGGAAAGTGGAGGCAGAGCTGACGATGATGAAGCAATCAAGTTGACTCAACTACGAACACTGACACTAGAATATCTACCCCAATTCATAAGCGTGTCCTCCAAATCGAATGCAGCTTCCATATCACAGACCAGGCCGGAGCCGTTAATCACTGATGTCAGGTCTAATGAAATTGCATCTGACACTGGGCTCCGGACTCCCATGACACTTTTTAACAAAAAGGTTTGCTTTACATTAATGACTTTGGCATAAAACTTTAGTGTCATTCTCATTTTGACGAATGAAAAGAACTTGATGATGAAGCAAAAATTGTGCATGCAGATTGAATTCTCCAATTTGGAAGACCTAAAACTGTCCTCCATCGAAGTTGAGAAGATATGGCCAGACCAACCTGGAGAACTGTCGTATTGGTTTGTGAGATTAACAAGCTTGATAGTCAAGGGCTGTAGAAATCTAAAGTATTTATTTACTACTTCTATGGTTGAAAGTCTTGCTCAACTCAAAAGGCTTGAGCTATGTGATTGCGTGCGTATGGAAGAAATAATAATTAAGAACGGATTAGGAGAAGAAGAAACTGCGAGAGGAATGATGCTTCCAAAACTACAGTTCCTCAAGCTTAAGGGCCTTCCAAATCTCACAAGATTCTGCACCGGTCACTTAATCCAATGCTGCTTCTTGCAAGAACTGTGGATAGAGAATTGCCCTTCACTGAAGACCTTCATCTCTAATTCTTTAAGCACAGATGCAGTAGCCAACAATCAGTTTGAAGAAACAAACTCAACTCTCTTTGATGAAAAAGTGAGTCCTTTTCTTCTTCTTTTCCTGTTAGTCCTGCAGTCCCCAACCCCAGTTCAGCATTTGCTTTTGAACACCTGAAATTTAATTTTCTTGTCATTTGCTACTGACATGGTGGAATTGATTTCTTAGGTTTCATTCTCTAACATAGAGGAACTGCGCATTCTTGGCATGGATAATTTGAATATGATATGGCACACTGAATTCCATTCAGATTCCTTTTGCAAGCTCAAGGTTCTGAGGGTAGAACAAGGAAACAAATTGTTGAATATTTTCCCACCCAATATGCTGAGAAGATTTCAGAATTTAGAGCACCTGGTGGTACATGATTGTGCTTCACTGGAAGAGGTGTTTGATCTCAGATCTCTGATGAATGAAAAAGAATCCCATGTTGTAACAGCCTTCAAGTTGAAATATATGGATGTATGGAACCTGCAAAAATTGAAGAAAGTGTGGAATACGAATCCTCATGGAATTCTCTCTTTTCAAAACCTTCATTTAGTGCTTGTTTTGTTTTGTCCAAGTCTAAAAAGTCTCTTCCCAGCCTCTGTAGCCTTAGGCCTTCCACAACTCCAAAAGCTTACACTGCATAATTGTGGAGTGGAGGAAATTGTTGCGGAGGAAGAACAGCTAGGAGAAGCTCCTAAGTTTGTTTTTCCTAAAACCTCCTCTTTCATACTTATGGATTTGCCCAAACTCAAGAGTTTCTACCCAGGAAGACACACTTCAGAGTGGCCGGTATTAAAGAAAATAGAGGTGTATCGTTGCAACGAAGTGCCGGTATTTGATCTTGAGCAGGAGCAGCTTGGTATCCAAATTCAACAACCGCTTTTCTCATTTGAAAAGGTATGATCTTGAGCATTATCCTATGGATGTTCACTAACAATTCACCTTCCCGGTTCCACTCATTACCAGTTGTCCAAAAAGCACAAAGTACTATGAATACTAAGTGATTATTTGATAGTGTAGTTGCATTTATTTTTAAAATATTTTTTATTGAGAAATATATTAAAATGATTTTTTTAAAATATTTTTAATATCAGTATATTAAATGACATAAAAATACAAAAAAATAATTTAAAATAAAAAATAAATTTTTTAAATTTTTTTCAAAAATATTTTTGAAATGCAGTGTTAAACATCTCATAAGTGCTTGATTAAGAGTGGTCGCAATTGTTTTTGAAAGTATTTTTTTATTTAGAAAATATATCAAAATAATATTTTTTATTTTTTAAAAATTATTTTTATATTAAAATAATTTAAAAATACTAAATTTTTTAATTAAAACTAAAAATAAAATAAAAAAATTTCGATTTTTTTTTAAATATTTTTAAAACAAACAGGATAATGCCATGCCGTTACCCTTGTACCATGTCACCCCTGTCTATCTGAGGTACCATGGCAATCCCATAAAACTGAACCAATTCCCTACAACAGTAATGTTACAACATCATTCACCATAATACTGCCTAAAAAATCTAACTTGAAAGCACCAAGAAGACTTGCCAGCAGTGGGAAAGGACTAGGCTGTTTATTGAATGTGCTGTAAAAACTGCTATATCTACCTTTGGTTTTTCATATTTAGCTTGCATTTGTGTTTTCGGTTTCCAGGTCATCCCCAACTTGGAAGAACTATCGCTAAAGGTTAAAGATGCAGCAAAGGTATGTCAAGGCCAGTTTTCAGCAGACCTCTTTCACAAAGTAAGAGTTCTTGAGCTGCGAAACTTTGATGATGCATCAGCTGAGTTTCCATTCGGTATCCTTCATAGATTCCAGAATATGGAAAAGCTTGTTGTGAATCTGGGTTATTTCAAAGAGTTGTTCCCATGTCAACTTGTTGATGAGGAGGAACATATTCTTGCTAGGATACGATGCTTGGAACTTTGGAACCTTCCAGATTTGGAGAAAATTTGGAACCAAGATCTCCGAGTGGACCAGCTTCTTCAAAATCTTGAAACTTTGGAAGTAGTGAATTGTGGCAGTTTGATCAATTTAGCACCATCTGCATCAACTTTCGGAAATCTAACAGCTTTGCACGTATGCTATTGCAAAGCATTGAAATACTTGGTCACATCCTCAACTGCCAGAAGTCTTGTGCAACTCTCTGTAATGAGTATAAGGGAATGCGAAATGGTGACAGAGATTGTAGCAAGCAGTGGAGACGAAGCAGGAAATGAGATCATTTTCAGGAAATTGGAAAGTCTAAAACTTCATTCTTTAGCAAGCCTCACTAGCTTTTGCTCTGTAGATTTCACCTTCAGATTCCCCTGTCTGACAGAAGTAATTGTGACAAATTGTCCGGAGATGAAGACTTTTTCCCTGGGAATCTTGAGCACACCAAAGCTGCGGAAAGTATGGCTATCAGAAAAAAAGGACAAAGGACAGTGGAAACGCGACCTTAACATCACCATTCAACAGCTGCATATATAAATTGCATGGATTAGCCAGGTCTGTTCATCTATTTCATACTCATCCTTTTCCCATTCCATTTTTCTGAATCACTACATTTTTCTAGCTTCAGGATGGTTCACTCAATTTGCAGGCTGCTGCTTCAAGGGAGTGCTATAGTGGCTCGTTATGTGTATGCATTTCATATCAGGACTCATCAGCATAATTCCTGTCAGATGGTACGATGGCAATGGGACTGATGGAATACTTCAACTGCTCAATAGTCAAAAGCAGGACAAAGAATCAGAAAGAGTGTTGGGCCACGCATACCAGGCTGGCCTTTTTTCTAGTTTTTTGCTGTTATTGTTTTTTGGATTTAGATTTAAATGTACGATAAAAAATTATCATTCGGAATTTGTTATTGTTTTCAAATAATATTATAGGTTTTATGTGGATTTTATGTTTTCAATTGGTTCAAGGGGAGATAAGCCTAAATTGGTTAGGGATCTGTGTGGATGACAGTATAGAGAGTCCATTATACATCATTTTTATTTCTTGATCTATTAGTAGTGGAAGCTGTTGTGTCAAGGGAAGTTCTCCCAGCTCTCCAGAAGTGAATGAAATTCATTCCACTTATCACCATCATCACACATTGTGCACACATTCATCATAAGATCTAAGTAGATCCTCGATCTTCTTGTCCCATAAAAGACCTACTTTGGAGTGCAGGGACGGTTTCGATGTTTTGAATCTCTCTCTCTCAGAAAGTATGAATGGAAATTGGAGTACTCAGGTCGATGTCATTCATGTCAAGATTTTCTTAAAAAAAGAATTAATATGATCCAGTGGATGGCCAAGTCCCACAAACATTTTTGTATAAATGTGAGGAGTTGTTCTTGAATCAAGAGATGTGGTTATGAAATTATCACCCATCATGCATATAGGACCATCATTATAAGTTTTCTGAAATTCTTCCACCAGTTTCATGCATCTTTTTGATGAACAAAGTTCACAGATGTAGACAGCATGGTCTTTCGTCTATCCCTATAAGGAGGGGTACTTCGAGAGTAAGCTTGTCTCTTTGCCCCATTATTCTTCGAGAATAAGAAAGATTTCTTTTAAAAAAAAATGAATTTGATAACTGGGTTCTTCTTTATTTATTTATTTTATTGATCTAGCAGTAGTGAAAATCTAGACAGTCTGCACAGACAACATATTTTGCTGATAACTATATCAGTTACTGCGACTTTTGGGATGCTGCTGGACTACATCTGATAGAGCAAGCTTTGTACAAAATAGGATACATTTATTTCATATTATAAGCTGGTATTGCAAAGCTCACACATTTATTTCATCATCTCTCTGGTCTACTTGCCCAAAAGGTGAAAGATTGTTTGGAAATGTCCTGGGCTCCAACGGATTCCAGTTTTCCTATGCCTTGTTTTTGCATTATTGTTGGAAAAATATGAGAAACGAACAGTTACTGTTAAAATCATTGTCAGGATTTTTGTATCTGACATGAAAAACAAACACTGTTCAAATCAGTGCTTTAAAAGTCAAGAACTTGCTCAGAAATTTCCCAGAAAGATTTTAGAGTTTAAAGCACAAATAATTACTGTAAGATATACAGAACAAAGGGCAGAATTGCTTAGGTTACTGCCATCCCTTGGATTTTATTTATAGAAGAAAATCAAATACAAGAATGGTAATTCTAGTCTATTACAATCTCTTCTATGAAACAGGAAATATAAAATCTTCTTAACTAGGAAAATAAACTAACTTGATATGATCAATATACTTTGATCTTTATTAACTTAAACACAAACACTTAATTAAAAACGTGGAAAAACATAATAAAGGAAATCTCTGATGATGCTCTGCCTTCTCTGCTCTGTCTTCATTTTGCAGACTTGGAATCAGTTGAATTTGATTCTTCATTTTTCAACAATTATAACCCCATCGGTCGATGCAGATGCCAACAAATATGGATCATCCACAGTGTTGTCATTCCTCATGAGCACAACGATACCTTTCACTATTCACATCCCATGCTGTAATATTACGATCCTCACCACCAGTGAACAGAAGTCCATTCTGTCAGAATTAAAAAAATTAAGCTTAAAAATGAAAGATGGAAAAGATATGGTCATGCCCAGAAAATGATGTGGGCTTGCATGGAAATAATGGTATTCTCGATGTTCATCCATCTCCATTTCACAATTAATAGTTTGCATATAGATGTCAAGTACATCCGGTTTTATGAGATGGAAGTCTAGCTACAAGTCTGAAAGCAATATTCCATCTTCATTTGGATAGAAGCAGAATGATCCTCTTGGGTAGTTATGACAAGTAGATTAGAAAAACTTGAGCATAATTCTAAAGCAGAATCTGAACAGTAGATTAAATTTTTTTTAATGTTTTTACATCATTTTGATATGCTGATGTCAAAATTGATTTTAAAAAAATAAAAAAAATATCATTTTGATGTATTTTTGAACAAAAAACATTTTCAAAAACAATCTCAACTACACTTGATGGGGAGGACTAGTGAATAACAAGATCATTCTCATCAAAAGGACAACTCATGAGGGTCAATCATGCATGCAAAGAAGGTGAATTTAATCAATCAATGAAATCATTTAAGAGTAACGACAACAGCAGCTATATACACAACTAAAACAGAAAATAATCACGGCCACAGAGGCAAGAAACAAAATCAATCAAAACAAGAAATGCATTACAAGTGCTCCATGTGCTCATCATTCTATAGATCACACATTTAATAGTTTTCTTTCACATATATGCCAAGCACATTTAATAATTCCTATCATCTTTTGAGTTGACAGAAGTTTAGTCATGAAGAAACTGTATAATGATACCAACAGCTTGGCCACATTTATCAATTTTTATAAATTTAAACTCTTCCTCAAACGCAGACTATTTTTCTTCCTGTTGTTGGGCTTGTTGATCCTGACAAGCTGAAACCCCGGGACCTGGTTGGAGTCAGCAAAGATAGCTACCTGATTTTGGATACTCTGCCGTCAGAATATGATTCACGAGTGAAGGCCATGGAGGTTGAGGAAAAACCCACAGAAGACTACAATGATAGTGGAGGCTTGGAGAAGCAGGTGGATTTTGACTCAAAAGCATGATCTATAGGAGCAACTCTTCTTTTGTTTCTGCTTGATGATTATACCTGATTTTGTTCCTTCTGCAACAGATCCAAGAATTAGTTGAGGCCATTGTATTGCCCATGACTCACCAAGAGCGATTTCAGAAGTTGGGTATTCGTCCTCCCAAAGGTATTCTCTTGTATGGACCTCCTGGAACTGGGAAAACATTGATGGCCCGTGCTTGTGCTGCTCAAACAAATGCCACTTTCTTAAAGCTGGCAGGCCCACAACTTGTTCAGGTATAGCAAATTTTTTTAGTACACTATTCCCTCTCTAGAATTCTGCTCTTTCCTTTTGGTACCAAAACCGAGTTGGGTGCCCCTTGTTTTTGCACTGTAACCTGAAAGATGTTTTGCGATGCACTTGTGGGAACATCGTGACTAGTTAGATTTGAGAATAAAGCATAATTACAAAATGCAATGTTTCTACCCTTGTTTGAAGTTTTCATAACAAAGTAGTCTGGTATAAGTGTTATTAACTTTAATCATTTTTAGATGTTCATTGGAGATGGAGCCAAACTTGTCCGTGATGCCTTCCTGCTTGCAAAAGAGAAATCTCCCTGCATCATTTTTATAGATGAAATCGATGCTATTGGCACAAAGCGGTTTGACAGGTATACCACATTTCTACTTCATCAATCATCTTGCTTTCACTCTTGATAGCTAGCTTTTCAAAGTTGGAGTTCTGTTCTTGCTGCTTAATTTTATCCTGTCCCTGTGTGCAGTGAGGTTAGTGGAGATAGGGAAGTGCAGAGGACCATGTTAGAATTGCTCAATCAGCTTGATGGCTTTAGCAGTGATGACAGGATTAAGGTTCGTTGGTGCTTCTGTGATAAATGAACTGTTTTCTGTTGTGCTTGTGATTACTGGCAGTCACAATTTCTTGTTATAATGTCAGGTGATTGCTGCAACAAATCGCGCTGATATCCTGGACCCAGCCCTCATGCGCTCAGGTCGACTGGATCGCAAAATTGAATTTCCACATCCAAGTGAAGAAGCTAGAGCTCGAATTTTGCAGGTTTGCCACATCACAATTGCTTGATGGCCCTTTTCACTCGTGTGAAAACAGTAGTTTTAATTGCCTTGGTTTTTCCCCGCTGATGTTGTAGATCCATTCAAGGAAGATGAACGTCCATCCTGACGTGAACTTTGAAGAGCTTGCCCGCTCCACAGATGATTTTAATGGAGCACAACTGAAAGCAGTTTGTGTCGAAGCTGGTATGCTTGCTCTTCGCCGTGATGCAACTGAGGTATTCTCTTACACATATCCTGTTTCGTTGTCTATTCCAGGACAATGTTTTTTTGATAATCGAGAACCTGACCGACCTGTCAACAATTATTTCGAAAGCTGTTCACAAAGCAATCTCTAACTAAATTCTTGTATTGGGATGGATTTAAAAACAGGTGAATCATGAGGATTTTAATGAAGGTATCATCCAGGTGCAAGCGAAGAAAAAAGCTAGTCTCAATTATTATGCTTAAAATAGCAACAAAAGCCACGTCTTGTTCGTGGCTTTAAAGTGTATTTTCTATATTTTCAATGACAATTGTACCTTTTTTTATATATTTCAAATGATGAATTTGTTTATGTTCAGGTTTTTTTTTATATGATGCTAAAAATAAAAAAATATTTTAATGTGTTTTTAAATGAAAATACTTTATAAAATTTATGTACTATAATACCATTTAATTATAGTCGGGCAAGGGGTTGGAGTCATGGATGAGCCTAGGTTAATTATTAATTTTTTTTATTAAAATAATGCTCATGGATCAGCTTAAGTTAATTATTATTATTATTTCTTATTAAAATAATATTGGTTAGGGTAATGTTTTTGTTTATGTTTCTTGGTGTAGGGTTTGTATCATAGGTTTCTCTGATTAAGCCGCTAATTATTCACATGAGTAACTGGATTATTTATATGCTTAATAGAGATTGGAAGAGTCTTCTTTCAATGTACCGCTAATTAATATTAAAAAAAAAATATGATAAATAATTTAAGCAGGTTACGTCATGGGACTTTAGGGGTCAAAGAAAAAGAAACAATGACTTCATTTAGGTTTTTTTTTTTTTTGGAATGTACTTCCTAAGCAAACAGAAATTTAGATGATTCCATTTCAATTTTATAAAAGAATAAAATTCAAAATAATTACAATCACTGAAATTATTATATTTTGTATTAATTATAAAATATTGCTCTACTGCTAATAATAAAAAGTGTTATTCTAAATTGTATTAGTGAAATTTGGACTTATTATAAGAGTTTATTATTAACAATACACTAAACCATGTGGGGGAAAGCACTGTAACTCCTCATACACGGCACTGTGGATTGCAATAGTTATTTCCCCTTCTTTTTTCCGTTTCTTACTCTTTTTTTTGCTTTTTTTGTCTGATTACGTTTTATTTTTTCCAATTATTTTTTCTCATTTTTTTTTCATGAAATATTTTTTTTCTGGTTATATATTTTTTATTTTGTTCTTTTTCCACTTATATATATATATATATATATATTTTATTTGTTTTTTTATAATCGGGGGTGTCTGGGCTAGCTTAAGCGCACCACGATTAATTCTCGGATCCAATTTTTTTATAGCTTTTGTTTTTCGTGATTATGTTTTTTTTTATTATTATTTTTTTCCATGAAATATTTTTTTTGTTGGTTATACTTTTTTATTCTTTTTCCTATTTATTTTTCCCACTTATACATTTTTTTTTATAATCATTGTGTCCGGGCCAGCTTACACGCGCCACAATTTTTTTCCCATATATACATTTTTTTGGTTTTTTTATGATAACAACCGGGGTGTTCGGGCCAGCTACGCGCACCACGACTAATCCTCGGACCCAATTTGTTTTTCTAAAGTGCTTTCCCGCTAATATATATATATATATATATATATATATATATATATATATATATATATATATATATATATATATATATATATATATATATATATATATATATTTTATAACAAGGGTCTTCGGACCAACTTAAGCACACCGTGACTAATTCCTGGGCCGAATTTTTTAAAAAACAATATGGATTGCTACAATGCTTTCACGCCTATACTTTTTTTTTCTTTCACTTATACATTTTTTTTATAACCATGGTCTCTCAACCAACTTAAGTTTTTTTTTTTAATTTTTTTTTCACTTATATATTTTTTTTTATATAACCAAGATCTCCGGGCCAGCTTAAGCGCACCACCACCACTCCCCGGACCAAATTTGTTTTTTGATAACCAAGGTGTCTAGGCCAACTTGGGCGCACCACGACTAATCCCCGAATCAATTTATTATTTTTTTCCTTATATTTTTTTTGTTCACTTATATTTTTTTTTATGACCGAGGTCTCCCGTCCAGCTTAAGTGCACCACGACTAATTCTCGGACTGATTTTTTTTAAAAAAACAATATGGATTGCCACAGTGCTTTCATGCTTATATTTTTTTTCTCTTATATATTTTTTTATAACCAGTGTCTCCGGGTCAACTTAAGCTTTTGTTTTTTTTTTGTTTTTTTTCACTTATATATTTTTTTATAATCGGGGTTTTTGGGTGAGCTTAAATGCACTATGACTAATCCTCAGACCTTTTTTTTATAATCGAGGTGTCCGGGTCAACTGATGCGCACCACGAGTTGTATAAGTACGTATATACCCTCTATAAGACAAAATCCAAGAGTTGGTTATAGGGGTGTATTGGTAATTTACTAATTTTTAATTATATTTTTCTGTCGCGGTGTTGTGGGTGTGTCTTCTGGCGCGACGTCAATTTCATGGCTTATGCACATTTCAGATGGCGCGTGCGACGTCGTAGAACTTCTAAAAATGTATATTAGTTTTTTTATATATTCATTTTATTATGTAAAATGTGTTTAAAATAATATCATGGTATCAGAGGTATTTTCAATTTTTTTTCATTTCTGTGCATATACAATAATCATAATACCTTCAAATAAGACAAAAACCAAGAATTGTCAATGGGCCCGGTAATTTTACTTTTTTAGTGCAGAGTAAAATAATTTTTGTAGCCTTAAATAAGACAAAACGGAAGAGTTACTTGCGGTGGTGTTTCAAACATTTCATGTTTAACTATACATGCATAAGAAATAGTTTCACTATAATTTTACACCACCAAAGTTAAATTTACTATGTTTTTTAACGCGAGTTGTATTTAAAAAAAATAAAAATAACAATAAAAATTAAAAATCTAAACTAAGAGCAAAGGTGTATAGATACAAACAAAAAATTTAAAACTATCCTAGGACCAAAAAAATCAAGGGATCAAAACTAACCTAAAAAATAAAAGAATAAAAACCAAAAACAAAATAAAAGATTATATGTTTTAAAACTAGATAAAAAAAATTTTAATCCTTGCGGCGGAGCGCGAGGGATCGAAACCAAACTAAAAAAATACAAGAATAAAAACCAAAATACAAGACTGCGGGTTTATGGTTCATTAACAAATAACTAAAAGATTACGGAAATTACTATTCATCACTGTTCATACACTCTACTTTCACTGTGGACGCGAGCTTTATCCTCCGTGCGTCGCGCGAGTTCGTCCACCCTTTTTTTTTTTGTTTTTTCTGCCTATGAACAGTGTTTTACCGATTTCGTCCCCGATAATAAGACAAAAACACGGTTTACGCTGAGGGGAACGAACGTCATTGACCACGTACGGACCGGTCCGGTTCGGTCCGGTCCGCCGGAACTCTTTTTTTTTTTTAATATTTTTGAAAATGTGTAATGACGTTCGTAGCCCCCGAAACGACAAAATCTATCCATTCGGCGCAGGGGTGGTTTAGTAATTGACCACGACGTTACTGTGCCCTTGCGTCAGCGCTGTCAGCAAGTCGTACGGGGCGCGTCGGCGCATTTCGTGATCCCGGTTGATTCAGGCGGCGCGTGCGGCGTCATAAGGCGGTGAAATTTTTTCCTCCGCCTGTCAACACGATTCGCAACTCTTCCCTGAATCGCATGGAGTGGCGCGTGCGCTTCAAATATGGACGTGTAGGCTCCAATGGTCGGTTGAACGTGTATGTCCTCTTTTCTCTCTCCTCAGCGCCGGAATCAATATCAGTCCCCAGAGTTATTGTGCATGCATTTCAGTCCCTTGGCTTTTGTTTGATTTCTGTAATCCAAGTTTCGAATTCTTTCAATTTCGTCCTTGCATTCAAATTGATATATATGCAATTTGCATGTCAGTCCTTCTTCTTTTAATTTTTCGGTTTTCTATTAGATCCCTTAATTTATTTAGTGCAGCAGGTTATATTGTTTTCAATTTTGTCCCTCATTTCAAATAATTAATAATAATAATAATAATAACAACAACAATTATTTCAAAAATAATAATAATAACAATAATAATAATAACAATAATAACAATAATAATAACAATAATAATAATAACAATAATAATACCAATAATAATAATAAGAATAATAATAATAATAATAATAATAATAATAATAATAATAATAACAATAATAATAATAATAATAACAATTATTTTTGTTAGTAATTCTTTTGTTAATATTTTTTTTACTCTTCATAATTTAATAATTTTTATTGTTTTGACAGTAATGATGTTAATTTTTTTAATATATATTTTTAGTCTTTCCCTAAGAATATATATAGGAAAAAGAAAACATGACCTAGGATTTTTTTAATATCAAAAATTATATAATAGTAGATGATCGGCCACACAATTACAAATAACCGATTAAAACACATTCACAAATTTAATTTTTTTTATTTGTAGAATAATGTCTACTTTTATCCATGTATATATAAGTGTACTTAACACAACAACAATAATAATAATAACAATGACAATGATAATAATAATAAAAATAATAATAATAATAATAATAATAATAAGAATAACAATTATTTCAATAATAATAATAATAACAATAATAATAATAACAATTATTTCAATAATAATAATAATAATAATAACAATAATAACAATAATAATAACAATAATAATAATAATAACAATAATAATACCAATAATAATAATAATAACAATAATAATAATAATAATAATAATAATAATAATAATAATAACAATAATAATAACAATAATAATAATAATAATAACAATTATTTTTGTTAGTCACTCTTTTGTTAATATTTTTTTTGCTCTTCATAATTTAATAATTTCTATTGTTTTGACAGTAATGGTGTTAATTTTTTTTTATATATTTTTAGTCTTTCGCCTAAGAATATATATAGGGAAAAGAAAACATGACCTAGTATTTTTTCAATATAAAAAATTAATATAAGTATTCTGAGATACATTTAATATAGTTATATAATAGTAGATGATCGGCCACACAATTATAAATAACCGATTAAAACACATTCACAAATTTAATTTTTTTTATTTGTAGAATAATGTCTACTTTTGTCCATGTATATATAAGTGTACTTAACACAATAATAATAATAATAATAATAATAACAATAACAACAACAACAACAACAACAACAACAACAACAACAACAACAACAACAACAATAATAATAATAACAATTATTTCAATAATAATAATAATAACAATAATAATAATAACAATAATAACAATAATAATAACAATAATAATAATAATAACAATAATAATATACATAACAAAAAATATTGGCTTCAAAATTAAATTTTGTGCTCTTTTGTTTAAGTTTATTTCTTGAAATAAATTTGCAGTGTTTTGGCTTTTTAATTATATATTTATGTATTTATATCAAATTAAAATATGTTAAACCAATTATATATTCTAATATTTATTGGATATTATCGCCTAAGAATATATAGAGAGAGAACAAAATAGCCTAAGATTATCCTTTAAATTAAATATATTATGGAAATTATGTCAAATTAATTATATATTTGTATATTTATGTCAAATGAAAATATGTAAAACTAATTATATGTTTGAACATTTATTCAATATTATCGCCTAAAAATATATTGAGAGAGAGGAAAAATGACTTAGGATTTTTTTAAGAACAGAAATTCATATCATGTTTTCTTAAAAATGACTTAAGTTTATTTCTTGAAATAAATTTGCAGTATTTTGACTTTTTAATTATATATTTGTGTATTTATATCAAGTTAAAATATGTTAAACCAATTATATGTTCTAATATTTATTGAATATTATCGCCTAAAAATATATAGAGAAAGAACAAAATAGCCTAAAATTATCCTTTAAATAAAATATATTATGGAAATTATGTCAAATTAATTATATATTTGTATATTTATGTCAAATGAAAATATGTAAAACTAATTATATGTTTGAATATTTATTCAATATTATCGCCTAAAAATATATTGAGGGAGAGGAAAAATGACTTAGGATTTTTTTAAGAACAGAAATTCATATCATGTTTTCTTAAATATATTTAATATAATAATATGATTAATAAATCTTATATAAAAAAAATATTGGCTTCAAAATTTAATTTTGTGCTCTTTTATTTAAGTTGATTTCTTTACAAGAATTTCCAATGTTTTCATTTTTAATATTTTAGATCTAATATTACTGGGAAAACAAAACATCTAAATTTTTTTTTTGGCAAATTTACCTGCAATATCTACAAGTCAAATTAAAAAAATATACAAGTCACTTCCCGTTTCCATTAGACTGTTCTTTTTAGACGGCAAATTAATAATTATAGCACACAAAAAAATTAAGTTTATGTTTTAAAAACAAATCACAATATTTTTATTTCTAATATGTCTGATATTTATTGAATATTATCGCCTAAAAATATATTGAGAGAGAAGAAAAATGAGTTTGGATTTTTTGAAGGAAAAAAATTCATATCAGTATTCTTAAATATAATTATACTAACTAAATATCAAAATAATAAAATACAATACATATAAAAACAATCAATTTTTAACATAGATAAAAAAAACCCACCGCATCACGATTTTCTTCAAATAATCAAAACATTGCAATTTTGCAATCTATGAGTTAATTAAATCAACACACAATTCAGATCTAAACTGTAACTAAATTTTTCTCCAAGCCAGTAAAATAATGTTAACAACCAACCAGATCAATGCAAACAAAAAATAATCTATCTTTGATAGATTTCAGCGATTCCAATATTGCTATCAACCAGTTAAATGCTTAGTAACTGTTAAAAAATATTTAACCATCAACACATTCAGTTGAAGACAACAAAAAATCATCTTTCATTCATTTTATTGATTACAGATTTACATCAACCAATTAAATAACCATCAAAACAATTAGTACATACTAAATAATTAACCAATTATGGTCTTGCAATACTCAAATTACAATTAGCTGATCTTTCAAAAATTTTATCGCTAATAATTTTTAAATTTCGCAATTGAATTATTATCTGAGTATTTAAGCTTATAACAATAATCAACTAATTCAATACATAAAAAAATATTATAGCATTATTTAAAATTTACAATTCTCTATTTATCAACTAAAAATTTCTTTGCTTACCACATAAATAATCAGTTTGCTACATAAAAAAAACCCACCGCATCGCGATTTTCTTCAAATAATCAAAACATTGCAATTTTGCAATCTATGAGTTAATTAAATCAACACACAATTCAGATCCAAACTGTAACTAAATTGTTCTCCAAGCCAGTAAAATAATGTTAACAACCAACCAGATCAATGCAAACAAAAAATAATCTATCTTTAATAGATTTCAGCGATTCCAATATTGCTATCAACCAGTTAAATGCTTAGTAACTGTTAAAAAATATTTAACCATCAACACATTCAGTTGAAGACAACAAAAAATCATCTTTCATTCATTTTATTGATTACAGATTTACATCAACCAATTAAATAACCATCAAAACAATTAGTACATACTAAATAATTAATCAATTATAGTCTTGCAATACTCAAATTACAATTAGCTGATCTTTCAAAAAATTTATCGCTAATAATTTTTAAATTTCGCAATTGAATTATTATCTGAGTATTTAAGCTTATAACAATAATCAACTAATTCAATACATAAAAAAATATTATAGCATTATTTAAAATTTACAATTCTCTATTTATCAACTAAAAAATTCTTTGCTTACCACATAAATAATCAGTTTGCTACATATAAAAAGCCCGGCGCAACGCGCGGGCTACCCAACTCGTGGGATCTAAACGGTTTTAGAAAATAATAATAATAATAATTTTTAATTATAACCTTTGACCTTACAGGATAATTGCAAGAAAATCAAAATTAAAAAAAAATGGAAAACAAATTTGATCTTAAAGGCTATACGATAATTATATTATTGTACAAGAAATATGAAAATCCAGAGAGCCTTTGCCTGGAAAAAACCTAATTTTCAGTCTTTATATTTGTAGGGTTTTTGCAGAACCACCACACACTCTTAACAAGCGCACAGAAGAACAATGAGTCTAATAGCAGGTTCCTACGAGAAATTCATATGGGGTTTCAAACTCAAACCGTTAAAACACGAACCTTCTTCTCAAAACCTCACACTAACCCCACTTTTCTCTTATCAATCTCACCTCGCCCACATCACCACCGCCGCCGCCTCTGGGCCCGCCGCCGCTTCTGGCTCTGCCGACGACACAATACACCTCTATGACCTCCCTTCTGCTTCCTCCCTAGGCTCCCTCCACCAACACACCTCCTCCGTCACCGCCGTCACCTTCTTCACCCCGCCTTCCCTCTCTTTCCCTCGCAACCTTCTCTCTGCCTCTGCTGATGGCTCCGTTTGCATTTTTGACACTGACCCTTTTGTCCACTTAAAGACTGTGTTGGTCCACAAAAAGGCCGTCAACGACCTCTCGGTGCACCCGTCTGGGAAGTTGGCGCTTACTGTTGGAAGAGATGAGTGTTTGGCGATGTTGAATCTGGTTAGAGGGAGAAGGAGCTTTTATTGTAGATTGGGGAAGGAGGCCAGTTTGGTGAAGTTTGATCTCGGTGGGGAGAGGTTTTTTATGGTTACTGAGGAGAAAGTTGGGGTTCATGAGGCTGAAGATGCTAAATTGGTGACTGAATTTGAATGTCAGAAACGGGTTCTTTCTGCTGCTCCTGGAGAGGTTAGTTTCTTGTTGCTGTCGGTAGCTTGATTTTGTTTTGTTTTCTGATACGATCTTAAATAATCTCAATGTTGTTGTTAATTGAACTTGTTTCTTTGATCATTCTCTTGAATTGTTATTTATCTCAGTTTAATGATCCTTTATGCTAAGAGAATAGCTTGCTAGTCTTTCCTGTTAAGCTTGGTTTTGGCATGAACAATTCTTTATGGATTGAGAATTCTCTCTTACGGAAATAAGCTCTGTAACTATTAAGCTCTAAACTCGTACTAATGATTTTTGTTTGTATTTTGCAACACCATTTGTTGAGTCATGTTTGATTTGTTTTTACTCGGATACAAATCCAGTTATCATCTCTTCATTTCTGAAAACATCTTTATAAAGGGTTTTGATTATTGTTGTGCAGATTAATTATGTCAGTGGGCTTGGTATATTTAAGAAAGATAACGATTCTTTCTATACCTTGACATTCTTTCTTTAACAATTTATTTTCCTATATGTTATCTAGGTAGCTACATAGTCTGATTCTATTTCAGGATTTGTCTTAAGTTATTCAAGTTGCTTATCATATCCTTCCCTGGAAGATCCCTCCGCTTCTTTCTAAATGAAGTTCAAAATTGCCATAAGCCTTGTTTCTGAACTTCCATCACACAAAACTCAACGTTCTTGGCATATATGTGAAAGAAAACTATTAAATGTGCGATCTATAGAATGATGAGCACATGGAGCACTTGTAATGCATTTCTTGTTTTGATTGATTTTGGTTTTTGTCTCTGTGACCATGATTTTCTGTTTTAGTTGTGTATATAGTTGCTGTTGTTGTTACTCTTAAATGATTTCATTGATTTAATTCACCTTCTTTGCATGCATGATTGACCCTCACGAGCTTTCCTTTTGAAGAGAATGATCTTGTTATTCACTAGTCCTCCCCATCAAGTGTCTGTTTGAGAGTATGGTTGAGATTGTTTTTTAAAATGTTTTTTGTTCAAAAATGCATCAAAATGATGTTTTTTTTTTTTTATTTTTTAAAATCAATTTTGATATCAACACATCAAAATGATCTATAAATACCAATTTTTTTTTAACTTAAAGTAAAAAATAAAAATAATTTTTTTAAATTTTTTTTCAAAAGCGCTTTCCAAACGC
Organism: Salix purpurea; assembly: GCA_027405865.1. Classification (NCBI taxonomy): domain Eukaryota; kingdom Viridiplantae; phylum Streptophyta; class Magnoliopsida; order Malpighiales; family Salicaceae; genus Salix; species Salix purpurea. The sequence goes on from CM050333.1 coordinate 22,624,440, forward strand.
ATTTCCAAACACCCCCAAAACTTGTCAGCAAGTTTGAGACTCACTATTCATGTTGAACTATATTATCACTTAGCTTCCTAGCTTCTTACTAAAAGTGTTGATATTAATTTTTGCTTGTACATGTCACCTTCATTTGGTAGGAGTTGTATCACACTAAAATTGTCGTTAGATTTTATAGCATAATCAACTAATCATGCTTCATCTCTCAGATCTTTATACAGCATTCATGTTGAACTATATTATCACTTAGCTTCCTAGCTTCTTACTAAAAGTGTTGATATTAATTTTTGCTTGTACATGTCACCTTCATTTGGTAGGAGTTGTATCACACTAAAATTGTCGTTAGATTTTATAGCATAATCAACTAATCATGCTTCATCTCTCAGGTCTTTATACAGCATTTTGTTTATGGCTTTGCAATGTAATGATTTCAAAGGGGCCTGGTTTCCCTGAAGCATAGATCTTCCAAGACCCCTACATTCTTTGCTTCACCACTAGTTTTCCCATATGTTATTCATGGACATGCAAGACAACTGATCAGATTCTGCTTTAGAATTGAGCTCAAGTTTTTTTAGTCTACTTGTCATAACTACCCAAGAGGATCGTTCTACTTCTATCCAAATGAAGTTGGAATATTGCTTTCAGACTTGTAGCTAGACTTCCATCTCATAAAACCGGATGTGCTTGACAACTATATGCAAACTATTAATTGTGAAATGGAGATGGATGAACACCATTATTTCCATGCAAGCCCACATCATTTTCTGGGTATGACCATATCTTTTTCATCTTTCATTTTTAAGCTTCATTTTCCTAATTCTGACAGAATGGACTTCTGTTCACTGGTGGTGAGGATCGGAATATTACAGCATGGGATGTCAATAGTGGGAAGGTTGCATATTGCATTGACGATGCACATTCTGCCCGTGTGAAAGGTATCACTGTGCTCATGAGGAATGACAACACCGTGGATGATCCGTATTTGTTGGCATCTGCATCGTCCGATGGGGTTATACGTGTTTGGGATCTTCGCATGTCCATGAAAGAGAAGCCAAATCCATTGGCTGAGGCCAACACAAAATCAAGGCTGACGTGTCTTGCTGGATCATCTCTTAATGTGAGTACTTTGATCGCTTGGCAAATGTTTTCTGCTCTATCAATTTAATAACACATTCTGTTGTCTTCTCCAATTGTTGGTTCATTCCTGTTCATTTTTCATTTACTTTCTTTGCTACCATGTTTCTTTCCTTTAGTTTATCAGTTAATTCTATGTTTATTTACTTGGGAACTGTAATGGTAATTGGCATGCCTCTCCATCAAACTGTTAGCTATGCGCATGAGCTGTGTTGATTGTTCTACCAAGTCAGACCAATGAGGGCTGTGGAAGGCTGTTTTTGTGTCACTACTGTGCAATGATTTTCATGGTTGGTAGGCATACTGTTTGTAGGACTTGTGTTGGTTTGTTGAGACGAATCTCTGTCTTTCCATATTCAATTATGAAAAAGGGTATAATGCAAAACAAGCCATAGGAAAACTGGAATCCGTTGGAGCCCGGGATATTTCCAAACAATCTTTCACCCTTTGAAGCATGGCAACTCAAACCTGCGTTGAAAAAATTGCATATGCTGACTTTGCAGTGAAGTTCCCTTGAATAGAAGACCCCCACCCCTCCAATGTTATGATCATTAGGCACTGATTGATTAAAGTGGTTTCTGGTGGAACAAACAATTATGTGATTAATTTCTGATTGAAGATAAACTTCATTTATCTGTGTTTTTGTAAATCAGGATTGGTTCTCATTGGTATTTTATGTTGTTGTTGCAGCTAAAAAGACCACAGATGGGTGCAAGCTGTTTAAAGGAAGCGCCCGATGCAGCAGAGGGAGAATGATAACATTAATGAAATGCAGAACAGAGAACATGGCGCGTGCTCGTACAACCTATAATGTGTAGAAATAGAGGACGATTAGAGAAAAGTAATTGTCAGATATTAATCAAGTTGGTAACAATATGCTGCTAGCATTGAGGACAGCTGCCAAGGATTTATGCATATTCTCTTACCATTTTTGTTGGGATGCTTATACTTGTTTCTCAATCATAAGGTGGCTGTTTCTTCATCACTATGCTTCATTTTTATGATTTGCCCATCTAAAACACTATTTAAAAGTTTATAAAATAAAGAGTAATTACTTTCATCTAATAATATGAAAAAACTTGATTTCAATCAAAAGGAAAAATAATAATAGTCTTAAAAGCACATTAAATTTAAAAATGAAGATTTCATATTGGAAATAAAATCATGTAATAAATAATTTACCCAAGTATTAATTTAGAGTTTGGATCCAATATTCTCTTTAATTTGAGTGATAAATATTTTTATCTATCAATGAGTTTTATTTAAATTATTTTTTGAAATTTAGTTTCTCTCTACAATTATTTAGGGTGTGGTTTGATTTTAGGGTTTGAGTTTCGGGTTTGGGGCTTAGTTTACGGTTTAAGGTTTAGGTTCAGGATTTTAAGGTTTAAGATTTTAGGTTTTGGGTTTGGGGATGCGTTTTGGATTTTGGGTTTGGGGCTAGGGGCTTGGGATTTAAGGTGTCGGGTTTAAGGTTTCGGGCTTTCCAGGTTTCGGGTTTACGTCAAAATTATTATTATTTTTTTTACTTAAGTTTAGGGTTTAGGTATAAGTTTTCTTCCAGGAATTGCCACACTCTTATTTGCTCTGAAATATTTGCGGGCAACGGGTAGATTAAATTGTGATTCAGGTGAGCTTGGAGGTGAAGGCTTTACAAGAGAAGTAGCAAGAAACGGTAATGCGGTACTTCTGGTTGCTTTTTTTTTTCGTTTATCAAGTATGCTATCGAATTCTCTTCTTATTTTTTTATTTTGAGTGTGGCAGAAGAAATGGATCTTTTGTTTCTGTTTCAAGTTTTATATTTTCTCCAATCGAGCTGTCAGCTTAACTGCTGTGGTTAAGCGTTGCAATTTTCTAATCAAAGTTGACCGTGTGTGTGTATAACTTCTGTTTCAAATTTTATATTTTCTCCAATCGAGCTGTCAGCTTAACTGCTGTGGTTAAGCGTTGCAATTTTCTAATCAAAGTTGACCGTGTGTGTGTATAACTTGGTGTACATCTTTGTCAATCATCTCCATCTGGGCTCGTTTGGTGCTGCGTTCGAGTGAAGTTGAAGGAGGCAAAGGTGTACTTGCTGGTTTGCTGGAGGGCTGCTTTCAATCAATTGACTTCATGGTATGCACCAATCGTTGAAGGTTGTTGATTCTTGATGTGAAGGCCTGTGCCCATGGGGTGTGTCGCGACGGCGATTTTTTACGCGCTTCTCGCCCCGCCATCTCCCTTTGATTTGGAGAAGACAACGGTGCGCGGTGAAAATAGGGTTGTTTATAGCCGTAAAATTTACGACTATAATTATTAGGAGTCGCCACCTAGTATTACGGTTACTAGGAAACCTATTGGTCTGCGAGAGTCTTGGGTAAGGGGACTTGTTGTGCAAGGGGAAGACGCATCACCCCCAGTGCACCCTACCTAAGATAAGCTGCATTGTTGTTTGATTGTTTTTCTAAGTTAAAATTTTTACACTGCATTTTCAAAAATACATTTTTTTTTTGTCTTCATGGTTTGCTGGAGGGCTGCTTTCAATCAATTGACTTCATGGTATGCACCAATCGTTGAAGGTTGTTGATTCTTGATGTGAAGGCCTGTGGCCATGGGGTGTGTGCTTTCTGGATGCCAAATTTAGTTTCTCTTTACAATTATTTAGGGTTTGTGGTTTGACTTTAGGGTTTGGGGCTTAGGGTTTTGGGGCTTAGGATTTTAAGGTTTGAGATTTTGGGTTTGGAGCTTGGGGTTTAGGGTTTTGAATTTCGGGTTTTGGGTTTGGAGTTTGAGGAGTTTAGGGTTTCGGGTTTCAGGGTTTCGGGTTTTGGTTTACATCAAAATTAATTTTATTTTATTTTTTACTTTAAGTTAATTTTTTTTGTGTGTTTTGAATCATTTTGATGTGCTGATGTCAAAATTTATTTTTAAAAAATAAAAAAATTATTTTGATACATTTTTTAACAAAAAATATTTAAAAAAACAATCTCAACCAAACTCCCAAGCAGACATTTAATGGAGAGGACTAGTGAATAACAAGATCATTCTCTTCAAAAGGACAGCTCATGAGGGTCAATCACGCATGCAAAGAAGATGAATTAAATCAATCAATGAAATCATTTAAGAGTAACAGTAACAGCAACAGCTACTATATACACAACTAAAACAGAAAATCATGGCGACAGAGACAAGAAACAAAATAAATCAAAACAAGAAATGCATTACAAGTGCTCCATGTGCTCATCATTCTATAGATCGCACATTTAATAGTTTACTTTCACATATATGCCAAGCACATTTAATAATTTGTATCATCTTTTGAGTTGACAGAAGTTTAGTCATGAAGAAACTGTATAATGATACCAGCAGATTGGCCACATTTATCAATATTTATAAATTTAAACTCTTCCTCAAACGCAGACTATTTTTCTTCCTGTTGTTGGGCTTGTTGATCCTGACAAGGTGAAACCCGGGGACCTGGTTGGAGTCAGCAAAGATAGCTACCTGATTTTGGATACTCTGCCGTCAGAATACGATTCACGAGTGAAGGCCATGGAGGTTGATGAAAAACCCACAGAAGACTACAATGATAGTGGAGGCTTGGAGAAGCAGGTGGATTTTGACTCAAAAGCATGATCTATAGGAGCAACTCAGCCACGGATATATGAGCCTAAGTTGATTATTATTTTGTTTTATTAAAATAATGCTCATGGATCAGCTTAAGTTAATTATTATTATTATTATTATTATTATGGTTGGCAGACACCATCTACCAGCTATGCATTTCACATGGACAACTGGGTGTGACTTTCCAAGCATCCTCCGCCTGCCTCCAATTTGGAAGCGCACTCCTAGGCACATGTGGAGGCGACCACAAGTATTTTAATCTGTACCTCAGGAACACAAATTTTATGTTTCCCAACACTATTTTATTTTATATTTAGTTGAAATCAAATTTATAATAAATTTATTTTTTATGCTTTTATCCCAAATTTGAACTCCAATGGCAATAAGAACACGCATCATAAATTAGATCAACACTAATCTTGTCAAATTCATAGGTTTAGAAGATGTTCAACCACCAAACAACAAAGAAAATTAAGGCCTTGTATATCTTCTTAATCAAGCCATACTAAAAATAAATAATCATAATCAAAAAGTTAATTTAGTCATCGAATTTAGAAACATCTCATAATAATATATGAATAAGTAAATAAAATTATATAAACAAGAACCCAAAACCATGAACTAGCAAACACGAATCCGATTTCCTTCCCATAGTTTTCACTTCTCATGCTTGATCCAACCACTTTCTACCCAACCCCAATTAAAAAAACAAAAAAAACATTTGTTAACTCATAAAGATTGCAACTTGGTTGACCCCTTTTTTCTTCCTAATAATCCTAATATTTTTATACTAGTTTTCATTGTGATAATAAAACTTAGCTCAAGCAAATTAGATTATTTTTTTTAGTACTATGCTTCATTTTTAGGATATGCCCATCTAAAACACTATTTAAAAGTTTTTAAAATAAAAAGTAATTACTTTCATCTAATAATATCAAAAAACTTGATTTCATGCAAAAGGAAAAATAAAATTATATAAACAAGAACCCAAAACCATGAACTAGCAAACCCGAATCCGATTTCCTTCCCATAGTTTTCACTTCTCACGCTTGATCCAACCACTTTCTACCCAACCCAAATTAAAAAAACAAAAAAATAACATTTATGAACTCATAAAGATTGCAACTTGGTTGACCACTTTTTTCTTCTTAATAATCCTAATATTTTTATACTAGTTTTCATTGTGATAACAAAACTTAGCTCAAGCAAATTAGATTAATTTTTTTATTAAAATAATATCGTTTTATTTGGAAAAAAAAATGAAATAATTTATTAATGAAATTAAATTACTAATTTATCACCCAAACTTTAAATCAAACCGGATAATATATTTTCATATACTTCAGATATTAGTTTTTTTTATCAATCTAAATCATGGGCGGTGGTGACACCGACCGAAGCATTTTTCTTGTTTATTTTCCCATTACGAGATCAAGATAGTTAATGATTCAAGTAGGCCAACACCAATCCTGGGTGATATGAATGGTAGAGAAAAAAAGGGTCGAAGGCATTGCTCTTGCCTTCCTTAGAAGATTCTTCTTGCTCTGTCATGATGAAAAAACACTGTAGAGAAAAAAAAGGGTAAGAAAAAAAACAGAGAGCTTTAGGTTACCAGCTCTGATACCATGTAAAATTGGAGAATAGAAAATATTTCCGTGTATCTTATTGAATGGCTTTCCACCGTTTATATACAAATATTTGCTACAGCTGTGCTACGCTATTTTAGGAATATGAATTACAATAGGAATAGAAGAGTTGACAGAGCAGGTCTATGTATTTCTTTCCTAAACAACTACGTAAACTTTGGGATATCAATTGATCCTTTCTTAACAAGGACTAGTGAATAAAAAAATCATTCTCTTCAAAAGGACAGCTCATGAGGGTCAATCATGCATGCAAAGAAGGTGAATTAAATCAGTCAATGAAATCATGGCGACAGAGACAAAAACCAAAATCAATCAAAACAAGAAATGCATTACAAGTGCTCCATGTGCTCATCATTCTATAGATCGCACATTTAATAGTTTTCTTTCACATATATGCCAAGCACATTTAATAATTCTTGTCATCTTTTGAGTTGACAGAAGTTTAGTCATGAAGAAACTGTATAATGATACCAGCAGCTTGGCCACATTTATCAATATTTATAAATTTAAGTTCTTCGTCAAACGCAGACTATTTTTCTTCCGGGGACCTGGTTGGAGTCAGCAAAGATAGCCACCTGATTTTGGATACTCTGCCGTCAGAATATGATTCACGAGTGAATGCCATGGAGGCTTGGAGAAGCATGATCTATAGGAGCAACTCTTCTTTTGTTTCCGCTTGATGATCATCCTGTTTCGTTGTCTATTCCAGGACAAATTTTTATTCATTTATTTCAAATGATGAATTTTTTTATAAAATAAATATTTTAATGTGTTTATAAATGAAAATACTTTATAAATTTATGTACTGTAATACCATTTAATTGTAGCCGGGCAAGGGGTTAGAGTCATGGATGAGCCTAAGTTAATTATTATTTTGTTTTATTAAAATAATCCTAATGGATGAGCTTAAGTTAATTATTATTATTTCTTATTATGGTTGGCAGACACCATCTACCAGCTATGCATTGCACATGGACAACTGGGTGTGACTTTCCAAGCATCCTCCGCCTGCCTCCAATTTGGAAGCGCAATCCTAGGCACATGTGGAGGCGACCACAAGTATTTTAATCTGTACCTCAGGAACACAAATTTTATGTTTCTGTATCGCGGAAGGGAGGCCTAATCAAACCAGATTACTTTATTTTGATTCGATTTTCTATTATTTTTTGCCAGCGTTGTGAGTAAATGGATGACTTTGTCTTCCCAAATTCAAGTTTGTCTGCCCTGAAGGTTGGAAGGCGAGTTTATTTTCAATCTAAATCATGGGCGGTGGTGACACCGACCGAAGCATTTTTCTTGTTTATTTTCGCATTACGAGATCAGGATAGTTAATGACTCAAGTAGGCCATAAAATCACCCTTTGAAAATAAATAAATAAATAAATGTGAGCCAACCCAAATCCAACAGCCAGAATCCATAGACTTAACCCAAATAAATCTGAACCGTCCATCATTTCATTAAGAGAATGATCTTGTTAATTCACTAGTCCTCCCCATTAAGTGTTTATTTAGGAGTGTGGTTGAGATTGTTTTTGAAAATATTTTTTGTTTAAAAATGAATCAAAATGATATTTTTATTTTTTTTAAAATCATTTTTGATATCAGCACATCAAAATGATCTAAAAACACCAAAAAATTATTTTTTAAAATATGTTTTTTAAATTTTTTTCAAAAACGCATTCCCAAACACCCCCTAAACTTGTCATCAAGTTTGAGACTCACTATTCATGTTGAACTATATTATCACTAAGCTTCCTGGCTTCTTACTAAAAGTGTTGATATTAATTTTTGCTTGTACATGTCACCTTCATTTGGTAGGAGTTGTATCACACTAAATTTGTTGTAAGAATTTATAGCATAATCAACTTATAATGCTTCATCTCTCAGATCTTATACAGCATTTTGTTTATGGCTTTACAATGTAATGATTTCAAAGGGTCCTGGTTTCCCTGAAGCATAGATCTTCCAAGACACCTACATTCTTTGCTTCACCACTAGTTTTCCCATATGTTATTCATGGACATGCAAGACAACTGATCAGATTCTGCTTTAGAATTATGCTTAAGTTTTTCTAATCTACTTGTCATAACTACCCAAGAAGATCATTCTACTACTATCCAAATGAAGTTGGAATATTGCTTTGATCAGGCTTGTAGCTAGACTTCCATCTCATAAAACCAGGTGTGCTTGACATCTATATGCAAACTATTAATTGTGAAATGGAGATGGATGAACACCATTATTTCCATGCAAGCCCACATCATTTTCTGGGTATGACCATATCTTTTCCATCTTTCATTTTTAAGCTTAATTTTCCTAATTCTGACAGAATGGACTTCTGTTCACTGGTGGTGAGGATCGGAATATTACAGCATGGGATGTCAATAGTGGGAAGGTTGCATATTGCATTGACGATGCACATTTTCTGCCCGTGTGAAAGGCATCGTTGTGCTCATGAGGAATGACAACACCGTGGATGATCCGTATTTGTTGGCATCTGCATCGTCCGATGGGTTATACGCGTTTGGGATCTTCGCATGTCCATGAAAGAGAAGCCAAATCCATTGGCTGAGGCCAACACAAAATCAAGGCTGACGTGTCTTGCTGGATCATCTCTTAATGTGAGTACTTTGATCGCTTTTCAAATGTTTTCTGCTTTAGAGTCTAATTTGGTTAGAATAATGTTTTATTTATGTTTCTTGGTGTAGGGTTTGTATCACAGGTTTCTCTGATTAAGTTTGGTGTAGGGTTAGAATAACGGATTTTAAAAAACAAAACTAATTATTTTCAATATTTTTTAATATATTAATATTGAAAAAAACATTTTTTTTGAAATTATAGATAATACTAGCAACTTACCCGCGCTTTTTCGCGACCAGAACCATGTTTTTTTCAACGCAAAAAAATCATTTGATCCGAAAAAAAGAAATTTTTTTAAATTATAAATAACTAATTGTTTTGCTGCGCATGCAAGAAATAATTTTTTAAAATTATAAATAATACTAGCCACTTACCCGCGCTTTGTCGCGACCGAAATCATATTTTTTTCAACGCAAAATAATCATTTGATCTGAAAAAAGGATAATTTTTTTAAATTATAAATAACTCATTGTTTTGTTGAGCATGAAAGAAATAATTTTTGAAATTATAAATAATACTAGCCACTTACCTGCGTTTTGTCGCGGCCGGAACCATATTTTTTTCAAGGCAAAAGTAAAACTTTTGATAAAAAAAGATAATTTTTATAAATTATAAATAATACTAGCCACTTACCCGCGCTTTGTCGCGGCCGAAACCATGGTTTTTTCAACGCAAAAAAATTATCTGATCGGGAAAAATACACACATCTAAATGAGGTTGTGAAATCACTGTTCAGCTACACTTATTTTACTGTGGATTGTGACAGTGCATTTCACGCCTTCTTATGTATTCTTTTCAAACAATTAAGATGAACAGTCGCTTAGGTGTTCTTTTAATGTTGTTCATGCTAATTGTTTGTTGCGCATGTAATTTGTTTTTTTTCAAGGATGTTTGTATTTCAATACAATGAGCATGAACAATCTCTTAGGTGTTCTTTTGATATTGTTCATGCTGATTGTTTTGTTGCACATGCAAAAAATAATTTTTTAAAATTATAAATAATACTATTCACTTACTCGTGTTTTGTCGCGGTCGGAACCATAGTTTTTTTCAATGAAAAAAAATCATTTGATCTGAAAAAAAAAATATTTTTTTAAAATTATAAATAATACTAGCCACTTACGATGTTTCTATCTTGATACAATTAGCATTAACACTCTCTTAGGTGTTCTTTTGATACTGCACATGCTAATTGTTTGGTATTTTTTTCTCAAGCATCATTGTTCAGGCTAATCTTTAATGAATTTATTTGATTGCAATTACATAAACAGTTAAAACACAACCAACAATCAAATTGTTTGTTGCAAAAAGCAAATCGCTCATTTGTGCTACATTTAATCAATTACAATTTTACGATTTGTTGGTGAAATAATTCACCAAACAGATAAAACATACACTACATTCAAGCACTTCAATGGAAAAAACAAATAACTTATTTTTTACAGATTTTATCGATTACAATTTTACTGATTAATTATTTAGCTAACCAATAAAAACATGCACAATATTAATCAATTTGCTATATAAAAAAGCGCAGCACAGCGCGCGGGCAAAGCATCTCGTGGGATCTAAACGGATTCAGAAAATAATAATAATAATAATAATAATAATAATAATAATAATAATAATAATATGGTACATACTATGCACTTATCAATTATTATTTTTTAATTATAAAAAATCAGAATACCTTTGACCTTTACAGGATAATTGCAAGAAAATCAAAATTAAAAAAAAAATGGAAAACAAATTTGATCTTTAAGGCTATACAATAATTATATTATTGTACAAAAAATATGAAAATCCAGAAAAGTCTCTTGTACATTAAATGTGTTTTTTTAAGGTCATGGAAATAATTATAGGGTACTACATGTGAAAATATAATTTTAGCTTTCAAATTTTCAATGTGTTAATGATCTTTACCACGCTGCAGATTCTGCAGAAATGAGAGAACTCTTAGAAAAGTCATTTGTTCATATTTACTTGATTGCTCGACTTGAGTTGACTTCACAAACTAACCTAGTCTCTCTGCCTCTCTCCCTCTCGGCAGTTGCCCTAAGCAGAAACTTTCACTCATTTTATCTGCTACATCCATCTTCATAGTTTTTCAAATATCACAGTAGCGATCATCCTTTACTTGTGTTCTTGCTGCTAAACAAAGGCAGAACATTGGCTATGGAGATCCTTAGTTCCATGGCATCCACAGTTGTGGAACTGTTGTTTGATCCCATTAGGCGCTCCGTTACTCGGGTATACAACTACAGCAGAAATGTTAAGAGCCTCGAAACTCACATGGAGGAGCTGTCAGATAAAAAAACAAGGGTGCTGCATTCTGTAGAAGAGGCTACAAACAAAACTGAAGAAATTGAAGATGATGTTGTAAAGTGGCTTGCTAGCGTGGATGTTATCACTGAAGAGGCTGACAGGGTTCTTAAGGACAAAGACAAGGCAAAGAAGAGGTGCTTCATGGGGTTGTTCCCTAATTTGATGACACGCTACAGGGTTAGTACAGAGATAAAGAGTATTGAAGAGGAAGCTGTTAAGATCAGTCTTCAAGGAAAATTTGATAGGGTGTCCTACCTTCCTGCTCGACGTGGTATAGGGGACAGATCTGTCAAAGATTACGAGGCTTTCGAATCAAGAAGACATGTTTTGAATGAAATTTTGGAGGCCTTAGAGGATAATGATGTCAACCTAGTTGGAGTGTATGGGATGGCTGGTGTGGGCAAGACCACAATTGTGAAAAAGGTTGCTGAACAAGTCAAGGCGAACAGGATTTTTGATGTGGTGGTTCTGGCTGTTGTATCTAAGACTCCTGACCTGAAAAAAATTCAGGGGGAAATAGCAGATGGGCTAGGTTTCAAATTTGAAGCAGAGACTATCATTGGAAGAGCAGAACGCTTACGCGAGCGGCTTGAAAGAGAGACAAAGGTGCTTGTGATATTGGATGACATTTGGGAGAGGCTTGAACTGGATGATGTGGGGATTCCTTCTGGTAGTGATAATCGGGGATGCAAAATATTGATGACATCGAGAGATGGAAATGCATTATACCGTGGAATGGATACACAAAAACTTTTCCACCTTGAAGTTTTACTCGAGAATGAGGCATGGAATCTGTTTAAGAATATGGCAGGAGATGCTATCAAAAATCCCGATCTGCAGCATGTTGCTGTAGAAGTAGCCAAAAAATGTGCAAATTTGCCCATTTATCTAGTTATTGTTGCGTCGGCATTAAAAGGTGGGGATGTGTCAGAGTGGAAGGATGCTTTGGAAAGTCTGAAAAGGTTTGACAAGGATGGAATTAATAGCCCAGTTAACTCAGCTCTAGAGCTGAGCTACACCTCTTTGAAAGGAGAAGAAATCAAGTCAGTATTCTTACTTTGTGGACAGCTTAGACCTCACGGAATTGCAATCCGTGACTTACTGAAATATACCGTTGGCCTGGGATTGTTTAAACGTATCAGTACATTGGAAGAAGCAAGACATAGACTAAATAAATTGGTCAGTGACCTCATAGCCTCTTGTTTGCTGGAAGGTGGCGCAGATGGAATGGTCACAATGCATGATGTTCTTCACTGTTTTGCTGCCTCTGTAGCTTCCAAGGATCATCGTGTCTTCGCATTATCATCTGGCACGGTATTAAGAGAATGGCCGGCGACGGATATGCTTGAGCAGTGCAGTGCTATCTCTCTGCAGGATTGCAAAATTCCTGGACTTCCTGAAGTATTAAACTGTCCAAAAATGAAGTCGTTTCTACTGTATAATGGAGATCCCTCGCTCAAAATCCCAGACTGTCTGTTTAAGGGAACAAAAACTCTCCAACTTATGGATATGACAGAAGTGCAACTTCCAACACTACCTTCCTCCCTTCATTTTCTCGAAAAGCTTCAAACATTGTGTCTGGATTGTTGTGGTTTGGGAGATATAGCTCTGATCGGAGAGCTAAAGATGCTAAAAGTTCTCAGCTTAATAGGTTCTAACATTGTTCGGCTGCCGAGAGAAATCGGGCAATTGACTCGTCTGCAACTTCTTGATTTGACAAAAAATCCGACGCTTGAAATTATTCCGCCAAATGTGCTGTCATGCTTGACCCAACTAGAGGACCTGTACATGGAGAACAGCTTTTTGCAATGGGGGGTTGAAGGACTAGATGATCGAAGAAACAATGCTAGCCTGGCTGAGCTGAAAGATCTGCCATATTTAAGCACTTTATACTTGCACATTACAGATCCTATGATTCTTCCCAAAGACTTCTTCTCCAAAAAATTGGAAAGATTTCATATTTTGATCGGAGAAGGGTGGGACTGGTCCAGTAAGCGTGAAACTTCAACAATAATGAAACTGAAGATCAGTGCAAGCATTCAGTCGGAGGAGGGGATCCGGCTGTTGCTGAAGAGAACTGAAGATCTACATTTAGATGGACTAGAGGGTGTTAAAAGTGTTTCCTATGAATTAGATGGGCAAGGTTTTCCTAGTTTGAAGCATCTCCATATCCAAAATAGTCTTGAGATTCGAAATATCGTCGACTCAACTATGTTTAGTCCTATTGTTGATTTTCCATTCCTGGTCTCTTTGTCTCTTGACAATTTGAATAATTTGGAGAAGATTTGTAATGGTCAACCTGTGGCAGAGTCTTTTAGCAAATTAAGAATTTTGAAGGTAAAGAGTTGTCCGATGTTGAAGAATCTCTTTTCGTTGCACATGGAAAGAGGCCTTTTGCAACTGGAAGAGATCAGCATAATTGATTGCAAAATCATGGAAGTGATTGTAGCTGAGGAAAGTGGAGGCGGAGCTGACGAAGATGAAGCAATCAAGTTGACTCAACTACGAACACTGACACTAGAATATCTACCCCAATTCACAAGCGTGTCCTCCAAATCGAATGCAGCTTCCATGTCACAGACCAGGCCGGAGCTGTTAATCACTGATGTCAGGTCTAATGAAATTGCATCTGACACTGGGCTCCGGACTCCCATGACACTTTTTAACAGAAAGGTTTGCTTTATATTAATGAACTTTGACATATAACTTTAGTTTCATTCTCATTTTGACGAATGAAAAGAACTTGATGATGAAGCAAAAATTGTGCATGCAGATTGAATTCCCCAATTTGGAAGACCTAAAACTGTCCTCCATCGAAGTTGAGAAGATATGGCAGGACCAACCTGGAGAACTGTCTTGTTGGGTTGTGAGATTAACAAGCTTGATAGTCGAGGGCTGTAGAAATCTAAAGTATTTATTTACTACTTCTATGGTTGAAAGTCTTGCTCAACTCAAAAGGCTTGAGCTATGTGATTGCGTGTCTATGGAAGAAATAATAATTAAGAACGAATTAGGAGAAGAAGAAAATGTGAGAGGAATGATGCTTCCAAAACTAGAGTTCCTCAAGCTTAAGGGCCTTCCAAATCTCACAAGATTCTGCACCGGTCACTTAATCCAATGCTGCTTCTTGCAAGAACTGCGGATAGAGGATTGCCCTGCACTGAAGACCTTCATCTCTAACTCCTTAAGCACAGACGCAGTAGCCAACAATCAGTTTGAAGAAACAAACTCAACTCTCTTTGATGAAAAAGTGAGTCCTTTTCTTCTTCTTTTCCTCTTAGTCCTGCAGTCCCCAACCCCAGTTCAGCATTTGCTTTTGAGCACGTGAAATTTAATTTTCTTGTCATTTGCTACTGACATGGTGGAATTGATTTCTTAGGTTGCATTCTCTAACATAGAGAAACTGCGCATTCTTGGCATGGATAATTTGAATATGATATGGCACACTGAATTCCATTCAGATTCCTTTTGCAAGCTCAAGGTTCTGAGGGTAAGAAAAGGAAACAAATTGTTGAATATTTTCCCACCCAAAATGCTGAGAAGATTTCAGAATTTAGAATTCCTGGAGGTAAATTCTTGTGCTTCACTGGAAGAGGTGTTTGATCTCAGATCTCTGATGAATGAAAAAGAATCCCATGTTGTAACAGCCTTCAAGTTGAAAACTATGTATGTATGGAACCTGCAGAAATTGAAGAAAGTGTGGAATACGAATCCTCATGGAATTCTCTCTTTTCAAAACCTTCATTTAGTGAGTGCTTGGAATTGTCCAAGTCTAAAAAGTCTCTTCCCAGCCTCTGTAGCCTTAGGCCTTCCACAGCTCGAAGAGCTTGCACTATATAATTGTGGAGTGGAGGAAATTGTTGCGGAGGAAGAACGACTAGGAGAAGCTCCTAAGTTTGTTTTTCCTAAAACCTCCTCTTTCATACTTTTTGATTTGCCCAAACTCAAGAGTTTCTACCCAGGAAGACACACTTCAGAGTGGCCGGTATTAAAGAAACTAGACGTGTCTCGTTGCAACGAAGTGCCGGTATTTGATCTTGAGCAGGACCAGCTTGGTATCCAAATTCAGCAACCGCTTTTCTCATTTGAAAAGGTATGATCTTGAGCATTATCCTATGGATGTTCACTAACAATTCACCTTCCCGGTTCCACTCATTACCAGTTGTCCAAAAAGCACAAAGTACTATGAATACTAAGTGATTATTTGATAGCGTAGTTGTATTTGTTTTTAAAATATTTTTTATTGAGAAATATATTAAAATGATTTTTTTTTAAAATATTTTTAATATCAGTATATTAAATGACATAAAAATATAAAAAAAATAATTTAAAATAAAAAATAATTTTTTTTAATTTTTTTCAAAAATATTTTTGAAATGCAGTGTTAAACATCTCTTAAGTGCTTGATTAAGAGTGGTCGCAGTTGTTTTTGAAAGTATTTTTTTATTTAAGAAATATATCAAAATAATATTTTTTATTTTTTAAAAAATTATTTTTATATTTAAATAATTTAAAAATACTAATTTTTTTAATTAAAAAATAAAATAAAATAAAAAATTTTCGATTTTTTTTAAATATTTTTAAAACGAACAGGATAATGCCATGCCGTTACCCTTGTACCATGTCACCCCTGTCTATCTGAGGTACCATGGCAATCCCATAAAACTGAACCAATTCCCTACAACAGTAATGTTACAACATCATTCACCATAATAGTGCCTAAAAAATCCAACTTGAAAGCACCAAGAAGACTTGCCAGCAGTGGGAAAGGACTGGGCTGTTTATTGAATGTGCTGTAAAAAATGCTATTTCTACCTTTGGCTTTTCATATTTAGCTTGCATTTGTGTTTTCGGTTTCCAGGCCATCCCCAACTTGGAAGAACTATGGCTAAACGCTGAAGATGCAGTAAAGGTATGTCAAGGTCAGTTTTCAGCAGACCTCTTTCACAAAGTAAGAGTTCTTGGGCTGGAATGCTTTGATGATGCATCAGCTGAGTTTCCATTCGGTATCCTTCATAGATTCCACAATATGGAAAAGCTTGTTGTATTTGGTGGTTATTTCAAAGAGCTGTTTCCATGTCAACTTGTTGAGGAGGAGGAGCATACTCTTGCTAGGATACGATGCTTGAAACTTTCTAACCTTCCAGATTTGGAGAAAATTTGGAACCAAGATCTCCGAGTGGACCAGCTTCTTCAAAATCTTGAAACTTTGGAAGTATTTTATTGTGACAGTTTGATCAATTTAGCACCATCTGCATCATCTTTCGGAAATCTAACAGCTTTGCACGTACTGGATTGCGAAGCATTGAAATACTTGGTCACATCCTCAACTGCCAGAAGTCTTGCGCAACTCTCTGTAATGAGTATAAAGGAATGCAAAATGGTGACAGAGATTGTAGCAGGCAATGAAGACGAAGCAGGAAATGAGATCATTTTCAGGAAATTGGAAAGTCTGAAACTTGATTGTTTAGCAAGCCTCACTAGCTTTTGCTCTGTAGATTTCACCTTCAGATTCCCCTGTCTGACAGAAGTAACTGTGACAAATTGTCCGGAGATGAAGACTTTTTCCCTGGGAATCTTGAGCACACCAAAGCTGCGGAAAGTATGGCTATCAGAAGAAAAGGACAAAGGACAGTGGAAACGCGACCTGAACATCACCATTCAACAGCTGCATATATAAATTGCATGGATTAGCCAGGTCTGTTCATCTATTTCATACTCATCTTTTTCCCATTCCATTTTTCTAGCTCATATTGAATAGGCAGCACTTCTGAATCACTACATTGAACAATCATCTTGTTAGAGTTTAGCACTGAGTAGCTTCAGGATGGTTCACTCAATTTGCAGGCTGCAAGCTGTGGCCCTTTATAGTGGTGTGCATGCATTATCATATCAGGACTCCTCAGCATAATTCCTGTGAGATGGTACGATGGTAATGGACTGATGGAATACTTTAACTGCTCAAAAGTCAAAAGCAGGACAAAGAATCAGAAAGAGTGTTGGGCCACGCATACCAGGCTGGCCTTTTTTTCTATTTTTTTGCGGTTATTGTTTTTGGATTTAGATTTAAATGTACGATAAAAAATTATCATTCGGATTTTGTTATTGTTTTCAAATAATATAATAGGTTTTATGTGGATTTTATGTTTTCAATTGGTTCAAGGGGAGATAAGCCTAAATTGGTTAGGGATCTGTGTGGATGACAGTATAGAGAGTCCATTATACATCATTTTTATTTCTTGATGTATTAGTAGTGGAGGCTGTATTGTCAAGGGAAGTTCTCCCAGCTCTCCAGAAGTGCATGAAATTCATTCCACTTATCACCATCATCACACATTGTTCACACATTCATCATAAGATCTAAGTAGATCCTCTATCTTCTTATCCCATAAAGACCTACTTTGGACTCCGGGGACGGTTTCGATGTTTTGAATCTCTCTCTCTCTCTCTCTCTCTCTCAGAAAGTATGAATGGAAATTGGAGTACTCAGGTCGATGTCATTCATGTCAAGATTTTCTTAAAAAAAGAATTAATATGATCCAGTGGATGGCCAAGTCCCACAAACACTTTTGTATAATTGTGAGGAGTTGTTCTTGAATCAAGAGATGTGGTTATGAAATTATCACGCATCATGCATATAGGACCATCATTATAAGTTTCATGAAATTCTTCCACCAGTTTCATGTATCTTTTTGATGAACAAAGTTCACAGATGTAGACAGCATGGTCTTTTGTCTATCCCTATAAGGAGTGGGTACTTCGAGAGTAAGCTCTTTGCCCCATTATTCTTCGAGAATAAGAAAGATTTCTTTTTAAAAAAAAAATGAATTTGATAACTGGGTTCTTCTTTATTTATTTATTTTATTGATCTAGCAGTAGTGAAAATCTAGACAGGCTGCACAGACAAGGTATTTTGCTGATAACTACATCTGATAGAGCAAGCTTTGTACAAAATAGGATACATTTATTTCATATTATAAGCTGGTATTGCAAAGCTCACACATTTATTTCATCATCTCTCTGGTCTACTTGCCCAAATGGCCTCAGCCCTCGCTCATAATTTGCAGCAGATTATGAATGAGGTTGAGGCCAGGTATTTTAATATGGGTATAATCTGTACCTCAGGAACACAAATTTTATGTTTTTGTATGGCGGAAGGGAGGCCTGATCAAACCAGATTACTATATTTTGATTCCATTTATTATTATTTTTTGCCAGCGTTCTGAGTAAATGGATGACTTTGTCTTCCCAAATTCGAGTTTGTCTGCCCTGAAGGTTGGAAGGTGAGTTTTCACCATCGCTCGCACAGCAGCTTGAGGGTTGACAGCGCAGCTGCGGAGCCCCATGATGGGCAAATCAATCGTAGAAATGGAAAAAATAAATAAAAAAGGAGGGATTGATGGATTGATGCTGACCCCTCTCTCTAATAACTAATTGCTTTCTCTAATCAGAATTCAACACCTCACAAAGTCAGATAAAAGAACAATCAGAAATTAATCACATAATTGTTTGTTCCACCAGAAACCACTTTAATAAATCAGTGCCTAATTACATTAAACTAAGCATTAAGTGAAGGTAGTTAGCACAATCACAATGCGTCAATTTAAGAAGATGATTTAGCATGTATTAAGAGAACTGTAAAAAAGAATGAGAGAATAGAAGAGCTTTACATAGATGGAAAAAATATAAATTAGAAAACATAACTCTGTTGCTAACTAAATACATCATAAATGCCTGTTATCATGCTAAATTAATAATCACATCTTGTTGACTTGCAATCACTCCAAGTCTCCATTACATTACATTGCAAAATGATTTGTTCCTTTACCAACAACATTGGTCAATCTCATTTTAACATCCCCACACTCCAGCTAATAAATAGATTGTCGAGTCAGATTGTATTGTTCCGTGATGAAGTATTAAAGGAAATGATTATAATAAGAGTTTAATGTGGAAAAATTGGTTACAAAAATAAAAAATAAAATCAAGCAGTCACTATCTTGACATACTTCTACGATTAGATTAAAAGAGCTCTCCCAATCACCATGGTTGAGTAATTAATGTTTTTGATGATTTGAGATGAAATCAGCAATCAAAAACGCAATTAGCCGATGGAAATACCACATCAACTTTAATCCATCCGCAATCCTAATCAAACACTTACTCCTCAACTTTAATTAAACATCGGGTTACTATACATAAGTTGTCTAATAACGATAAAACATTATACATTTTTTCTAATCAAGGGAACTTCACTGCCAAGTCAGCATATGCAATTTTTTCAACGCAGGTTTGAGCTGCCGTGCTTCATTCAAAGGGTGAAAGATTGTTTGGAAATGTCCTGGGCTCCAACGGATTCCAGTTTTCCTATGCCTTGTTTTGCATTATTGTTGGAAAAATCTGAGAAACGAACAGTTACTGTTCAAATCATTGTCAGGATTTTTGTATCTGACATGAAAAACAAACACTGTTCAAATCAGTGCTTTAAAAGTCAAGAACTTGCCCAGAAATTTCCCAGAAAGATTTTAGAGTTTAAAGCACAAATAATTACTGTAAGATATACAGAACAAAGAGCAGAATTGCTTAGGTTACTGCCATCCCTTGGATTTTATTTATAGAAGAAGATCAAATACAAGAATGGTAATTCTAGTCAATATACTTTGATCTTTATTAACTTAAACACAAACACTTAATTAAAAACGTGGAAAAACATAATAAAGGAAATCTCTGATGATGCTCTGCCTTCTCTGCTCTGTCTTCATTTTGCAGACTTGGAATCAGTTGAATTTGATTCTTCATTTTTCAACAATTATAACCCCATCGGTCGATGCAGATGCCAACAAATATGGATCATCCACAGTGTTGTCATTCCTCATGAGCACAACGATACCTTTCACACGGGCAGAATGTGCACCGTCAATGCAATATGCAGCCTTCCCACTATTCACATCCCATGCTGTAATATTCCGATCCTCACCACCAGTGAACAGAAGTCCATTCTGTCAGAATTAAAAAAATTAAGCTTAAAAATGAAAGATGGAAAAGATATGGTCATGCCCAGAAAATGATGTGGGCTTGCATGGAAATAATGGTGTTCTCGATGTTCATCCATCTCCATTTCACAATTAATTGTTTGCATATAGATGTCAAGTACATCCGGTTTTATGAGATGGAAGTCTAGCTACAAGTCTGAAAGCAATATTCCATCTTCATTTGGATAGAAGCGAATGATTCTCTTGGGTAGTTATGACAAGTACATTAGAAAAACTTGAGCATAATTCTAAAGCAGAATCTGATCGGTAGATTAAATTTTTTTGATGTTTTTACATCATTTTGATATGCTGATGTCAAAATTGATTTTAAAAAAATAAAAAAAATATCATTTTCATGTATTTTTGAACAAAAATCATTTTCAAAAACAATCTCAACTACACTTGATGGGGAGGACTAGTGAATAACAAGATCATTCTCATCAAAAGGACAACTCATGAGGGTCAATCATGCATGCAAAGAAGGTGAATTAAATCAATCAATGAAATCATTTAAGAGTAACGACAACAGCAACTATATACACAACTAAAACAGAAAATAATCACGGCCACAGAGGCAAGAAACAAAATCAATCAAAACAAGAAATGCATTACAAGTGCTCCGTGTGCTCATCATTCTATAGATCACACATTTAATAGTTTTCTTTCACATATATGCCAAGAACATTTAATAATTCTTATCATCATCTTTTGAGTTGACAGAAGTTTAGTCATGAAGAAATTGTATAATGATACCAACAGCTTGGCCACATTTATCAATATTTATAAATTTAAATTCTTCCTCAAACACAGACTATTTTTCTTCCTGTTGTTGGGCTTGTTGATCCTGACAAGTTGAAACCCGGGGACCTGGTTGGAGTCAACAAAGATAGCTACCTGATTTTGGATACTCTGCCGTCAGAATATGATTCACGAGTGAAGGCCATGGAGGTTGATGAAAAACCCACAGAAGACTACAATGATTGTGGAGGCTTGGAGAAGCAGGTAGATTTGACTCAAAAGCATGATCTTTAGGAGCAACTATTCTTTTGTTTCTGCTTGATGATCATCCTGCTTCGTTGTCTATTCCAGGACAGTTATTTATTTATTTATTTCAAATGATGATTTTTTTTATGTTCAGGGTTTTTTTATATGATGCTAAAATTAAAATAAAATAAATATTTTAATGTGTTTTTAAATGAAAATACTTTATAAAATTTATGTACTGTAATACCATTTAATTGTAGTCGGGCAAGGGGTTAGAGTCATGGATGAGCCTAGGTTAATTATTATTTTGTTTTATTAAAATAATGCTCATGGATCAGCTTAAGTTTATTATTATTATTATTATTATTATTATTATTATTATTATTATTATTATTATTATTATTATTTCTTATTATGGTTGGCTGACACCATCTACCAGCTATGCATTTCACATGGACAACTGGGTGTGACTTTCCAAGCATCCTCCGCCTGCCTCCAATTTGGAAGCGCAATCCTAGGCACATGTGGAGGCGACCACAAGTATTTTAATCTGTACCTCAGGAACACAAATTTTATGTTTCTGTATCGCGGAAGGGAGGCCTAATCAAACCAGATTACTTTATTTTGATTCGATTTTCTATTATTTTTTGCCAGCGTTGTGAGTAAATGGATGACTTTGTCTTCCCAAATTCAAGTTTGTCTGCCCTGAAGGTTGGAAGGCGAGTTTATTTTCAATCTAAATCATGGGCGGTGGTGACACCGACCGAAGCATTTTTCTTGTTTATTTTCGCATTACGAGATGAGGATAGTTAATGACTCAAGTAGGCCATAAAATCACCCTTTGAAAATAAATAAATAAATGTGAGCCAACCCAAATCCAACAGCCAGAATCCATAGACTTAACCCAAATAAATCTGAACCGTCCATCATTTCATTAAGAGAATGATCTTGTTAATTCACTAGTCCTCCCCATTAAGTGTCTGTTTAGGAGTGTGGTTGAGATTGTTTTTGAAAATATTTTTTGTTTAAAAATGCATCAAAATGATATTTTTTATTTTTTTAAAAATCATTTTTGATATCAGCACATCAAAATGATCTAAAAACACCAAAAAATTATTTTTTTAAATTTTTTTTCAAAAACGCATTCCCAAACACCCCCTAAACTTGTCATCAAGTTTGAGACTCACTATTCATGTTGAACTATATTATCACTAAGCTTCCTAGCTTCTTACTAAAAGTGTTGATATTAATTTTTGCTTGTACATGTCACCTTCATTTGGTAGGAGTTGCATCACACTAAATTTGTTGTAATAATTTATAGCATAATCAACTTATAATGCTTCATCTCTCAGATCTTATACAGCATTTTGTTTATGGCTTTACAATGTAATGATTTCAAAGGGTCCTGGTTTCCCTGAAGCATAGATCTTCCAAGACACCTACATTCTTTGCTTCACCACTAGTTTTCCCATATGTTATTCATGGACATGCAAGACAACTGATCAGATTCTGCTTTCGAATTATGCTTAAGTTTTTCTAATCTACTTGTCATAACTACCCAAGAAGATCATTCTACTTCTATCCAAATGAAGTTGGAATATTGCTTTGATCAGGCTTGTAGCTAGACTTCCATCTCATAAAACCAGGTGTGCTTGACATCTATATGCAAACTATTGATTGTGAAATGGAGATGGATGAACACCATTATTTCCATGCAAGCCCACATCATTTTCTGGGTATGACCATATCTTTTTCATCTTTCATTTTTTAAGCTTAATTTTCCTAATTCTGACAGAATAGACTTCTGTTCACTGGTGGTGAGGATCGGAATATTACAGCATGGGATGTGAATAGTGGGAAGGTTGCGTATTGCCTTGACGATGCACATTTTCTGCCCGTGTGAAAGGCATCGTTGTGCTCATGAGGAATGACAACACCGTGGATGATCCATATTTGTTGGCATCTGCATCGTCCGATGGGGCTATACGTGTTTGGGATCTTCGCATGTCCATGAAAGAGAAGCCAAATCCATTGGCTGAGGCCAACACAAAATCAAGGCTGACGTGTCTTGCTGGATCATCTCTTAATGTGAGTACTTTGATCGCTTTTCAAATGTTTTCTGCTTTAGAGTCTAATTTGGTTAGAATAATGTTTTATTTATGTTACTTGGTGTAGGGTTTGTATCATGGGTTTCTCTGATTAAGCCACTAATTATTCACATCAGTAGCGGTATTATTTTATATGGTTAATAGAGAGATTGGAAGAGTCTTCTTGTAATGCACCGCTAATTAATATTAAAATAAAAAATATGATAATCTAATACATTATACATTATTATATTATTATACATTATACATTATTTTATACATAAAGCTAGAAAAGATGGTGATTTCACTGTTCAGCAACACTTATTTTACTGTGTACTTCAATAAAGAATTCCACGCCTCATGTGCATTCTTCTTCATTGCGTCTTTTGCAGCAATTACAGAGTTGCCGCCAGGTAAGGTATTGAAAGGTGAAGAGATAGTGAGTGGGGTCCATGTACGAGCTGGCAGGCATCTTCAAAGCAAAGTTATTGATCCCGTCCCGTTCCGGCCGGAACGGCCCGTCCCATTGCAAAATCCGGGACAAAACGGCGACGTTTTTGTCCCGGTAAAAATCCCGGCCAGTTCCGGAAAATCCGGCCGAATTCCGGCCGGAACGCCCCGGTTCCGTACCGGGGGTTCCGTTCCGGTGTCAGCCAAAACCCAAAACAAAAAGTCTGCATCTTTTAACAAACCACACCTTGCATACATTTGAAGCAACTTGGTGTCTACAAATCCATCAGCATCAAACCCAGTTTTGATTGTGTGAGCATGAACCTGTTTTCCCAATTTTGGGCATTTACAAGAATCAAGAACTGAAGCATACTTGCTTGTATCTAACGGCTTGTTGTCTAGTAGAGAGAAATTGGACTGGTTTTTTTGCTGAGAAATGTTAACCGGTTGGTGGGTTTGTTTCAGTTTCTGATAGGAAAGGGCAGCGAGGTTGTGAGGAAAGTTGGGGACATGGTGAAGTGGTGATGAAGGGCAAGCAATGGGTTCCAGCAGTTGGCTAGTCATCTTGTGTTACATGCCGAGAGAGAAGGCGCCGCAAGAGAAGGAAGGATTGTCTGAAAATTGATTTAGGGTTTATTCGGACGAGTTCGTCTGAAGGGAGAGGCTTTGTTACATGCCGAGAGAGAAGGCGCCGCAAGAGAAGGAAGGATTGTCTGAAAATTGATTTAGGGTTTATTTGCTTTTATAGTGGGGGGCAAAATTTAATTATTATTTACATTAGGGACCGGGATGCAATTCAGCTTAGTATGCTAATTATATTATTATTATTATTATTATTATTATTATTATTATTATTATTATTATTATTATTATTATTATTATTATTATTATTATTATTAATTCTTATAATAATAGTTAGCTTAAAAAATAGGGAAGATGTTTGATGTATTTTTCTTTTATTTTAGAACATTTTACTTTCATAATATTTTGGAATTTCAAAGATGTTTCTAATTTTGAGATTATGTTTGTATTGTATAATTTAAATTTCATTTATCTTGAATTTAAATTATACTTGTTAAATTAATATTTTATTTTTTTCATATATATAATTAAATAAAAATGAACAGTACAAAACCGGAACGGTACCCGGAACGGTACCGAAACCGGAACGTTCCGTTCCAAACACAAATCCGGAACCGGGACCGGGACGGGATCAATAACTATGCTTCAAAGTGTGTACAGCGGATTTTAAATCAAGTCATGGCCGCACTGTTCATCCACACTTAAGTCACAATAGATTGGAACACTGAATTTCACGCCTCATTTGCAGCAAATAAATAAATTAGGAAGGTGATGTGGCAGCTTGGGTACAGGCAAATAGAAGGGGAGGGGAAACGACATCACCCACCTCCCTCTGTGTTCTGTACTCTCATGTCTAAGAAAAATCACCTAATTGAATCACTAAACCCGTAAATTCAACAAAAAAAATCTCAACCAGTCTATGTGTGCTCTCAACTAATTAATTAGCATGAACAGTATTGTTGGGGTGCCTAATGCAAAAAGAGCTGTTTTTTATTATACAAACATAATTAACTAATTGTTTTGGTTCGCATGCATGAACAATTGTTTAGGTGTTCTTTTAATGTTGTTCATGCTAATTGTTTGCTGAGCATGCAATTTTTTTTCCAAGGATGTTTGTATTTCAATACAATGAGCATGAACAATCTCTTAAGTGTTCTTTTGATACTGCTCATGCTGATTGTTTTGTTGCATATGTAAAAAATAATTTTTTAAAATTATAAATAATACTAGTAACTTACCCCCGCTTTGTCGCGACCGGAACTATAGCTTTTTTCAATGAAAAAAAAAATCATTTGATCTAAAAAAAAGATATTTTTAAAAAAATTATAAATAATACTAGCCACTTACGATGTTTGTATTTTGATACAATTAACATTAACACTCTCTTAAGTGTTCTTTTGAAACTGCACATGCTAATTGTTTTGTATTTTTTTCTCAAGCATCACTGTTCAAGCTACTCTTTAATGAATTTATTTGATTGAAATTACATAAACAGTTAAAACACAACCAACAATCAAATTGTTTGTTGCAAAAACCAAATCGCTCATCTGTGCTATATTTAATCAATTGCAATTTTATGATTTGCTGGTGAAATAATTCACCAAACAGATAAAACATAAACAACATTCAATCACTTCAATTCAGGCTTTTCTCTTTTGCTTTATAGTGCTTTATCTACTCAGCATACGATTGGTGCTTTATGCAGGCTTTTGTTTTTTGCTCATTTTAAAAATATTTTTTTAAAAAAATTAAAAATATATTTTTAATTTTTATTTAAAATTAAAATTTTTGATGTTTTTATATATTTTTCATATCAAAAATAATTTTTAGAAAATAAAAAAAATATAATTTTAATATATTTCTAAACTAAAATATTCTAAAAAACAAATCTATACTGCAAACAGCCTAAATTCGCTTTGTAATGAAATGCCGACAACGAAACTAGGGGTAATGCTTAAGGCCATGCAAGGACAGCATCAAGAATGGAATCTGTTGTTTTGCTTAAAGCTGTCTACTTTGAAGCTGTGCTTAGGGCACTACAGCACATGAACCAGATTAACGTTTCTTGCATTTGGCTTTGGACATAAACAAGGATTTCTTGAAAAAGAAACAATGACTTATCAAAAGAGTTTATTATTATACATTATTATTATACATTATTATACATTATTATTATTATACATTATACATAAAGCTAAAAAGAAATCGTGATTTCACTGTTTAGCAACATTTATTTTAATGTGGATTTTAACAGTGAATTCCACCCCCATTTGCATTCTTTTTCAGCAAAAGGTCAAAAGAGGTGGTGGCCATTACAGAGTTGCTGCCAGGTAAGGTATTGAAGGTGAATAGATAGTGAGTGGGGTCCATGTACGAGCTAACAAGCATTTTGAAAGTGTTTGTTGGTGTAGAACGGATTTAAAAAAAAAAAACTAATTATTTTCAATATTTTTTAATATATTAATATTGAAAATGATTCTAAAAGCTAAATCAATTCATGCCCGCATTGTTCATCCACACTTAAGTCATCATGGATTATAACAGTGAATTTCATGCCTCATTTGCTTTCTTTTGCAATGCTTATTTTGCAGCAAATAAATAAGGACATCACTCACCTCTTCCTGTGTTCTATACTCTCATGTCTAAAAAAAATCACATGATTGAATCACTAAGCCCATAAATTCAACAAAAAAAAATCTCAACCAGTCTATGTATGCTCTCAACTAATTAATTTACATGAACAGTGTTGTTATGCAAAAGGAGCTGTTTTTTATTATACATACATAATTAACTAATTGTTTTGCTGTGCATGCAAGAAATATTTTTTTTTTAAATTATAAATAATACTAGTCACTTACCCGCATTTTGTCGTGGCAGGAACCATATTTTTTTCAACATAAAAAAATTATTTGATCTGAAAAAAGATAATTTTTTTAAATTATAAATAACTAATTGTTTTGTTGCGCATGCAAGAAACATTTTATTTTGAAGTTATAGATAATACTAGCCACTTACCCGCGTTTTGTCGTGTCCAGAACTATATTTTTTTCAACGTGAAAAAATTATTTGATCTGAAAAAATGATATTTTTTTTGAAATTATAATTAACTAATTGTTTTGCTGTGCATGCAAGAAACATTTATTTTAAAATTATAGATAATACTAGCCACTTACCCGTGCTTTGTCACGACCGAAACCATATTTTTTAAAAAGCAAAAAAATCATTTGATCCAAAAAAAGATAATTTTTTTAAATTATAAATAACTAATTGTGGTTTGTTGCGCATGCAAGAAACATTTTTTTTTGAAATTATAAATAATCCTAGCCACTTACCCGCGCTTTGTCGCGGTCGAAACCATATTTTTTTCAATGCAAAAAAAATTATTTGATCTTAAAAAAAGATATTTTTTAAATTATAAGTAACTAATTGTTTTGATGCGCATGCAAAAAATAATTTTTTTAAATTATAAATAATACTAGCCACTTACCCGCTTTTTGTCGCGGCCGGAATAATATTTTTTTCAACGCAAAAAAAAATCATTTGATCTGAAAAAAAAGATATTTTCTTAAAAATTATAATTAACTAATTGTTTTGTTGCGCATGCAAGAAATAATTTTTTGAAATTATAAATAATACTAGCAACTTACCCACGCTTTGTCGCGGCCGGAATCATATTTTTTCCAACGTAAAAAAAAAAAATTTGATCCAAAAAAAAGATAATTTTTGTAAATTATAAATAATACTAGCCACTTACCCGCGCTTCGTCGTGGCCGGAACCATAATTTTTTCAAGGCAAAAAAATCATTTGATCTGAAAATTGCATATGCTGTCTTTGCAGTGAAGTTCCTTTGATTAGAAGACCCCCACCCCTCCAATGATATGATCATTAGGCACTGATTGATTAAAGTGGTTTCTGGTGGAACAAACAATTATGTGATTAATTTCTGATTGAAGAAAAAGTTCATTTATCTGTGTTTTTGTAAATCAGGATTGGTTCTCATTGGTATTTTATTATGTTGTTGCAGCTAAAACGACCACAGATGGGTGCAAGCTGTTTAAAGGAAGCGCCCGATGCAGCAGAGGGAGAATGATAACATTAATGAAATGCAGAACAGAGAACATGGTGCGTGCTCGTACAACCTATAATGTGTAGAAATAGAGGACGATTAGAGAAAAGTTATTGTCAGATATTAATCAAGTTGGCAACAATATGCTGCTAGCATTAAGGACAGCTGCCGAGGATTTATGCATATTCTCTTACCATTTTTGTCGGGATGCGTATACTTGTTTCTCAATCATAAGCTGGCTGTTTCTTCGTCACTATGCTTCATTTTTAGGATATGCCCATCTAAAACACTATTTAAAAGTTTTTAAAATAAAGAGTAATTACTTTCATCAAATAATATGAAAAAACTTGATTTCAATCAAAAGGAAAAAAATAATAATAATAATCTTAAAAGCAAATTATATTGATAAACATTAAATTTAAAAATGAAGATTTCATATTGGAAATAAAATCATGTAATAAATAATTTACCCAAATATTATAGGGTATTGAACGAGCGAATTTGCTCGCGTGATGCGCTAAGTTTTTTTTTTAATCTATGTAAAAAATTGATTGATTTTATACGTGTTGTATTTTGTTATTTTTATATTTTAATGAGTAAAATTATAATTGATAAAATCTGTTAGAAACGGGTTTTTTTTCTACCAAAATGCGATTGAATGTTGCTACTGGTAAAACTCTTTTGATAAAATCTGTTAGAAATGATTTTTTTTATATGTATTGCTCATATTATTATATTAAAAATATTTTAGAATAATAATAAATAGGTCATTTATATATATATATATATATATATATATATATTAATGTGTTGATATTAAATAAATATCAAAATATGTAATTAGTCTAACATATTTATAAGAAAAAAAATATTACAAATAATCATTATCATTATTTTGAATGTCTTATCTATAATAATAAAAAAAATTCAATATCTAACAATATTAACAAAAAAGCAATTAAAAAACTAAATAAATGACAACAAAAATAAATGTTATTAGATTTTAAAAAATTATTTGAATTGAAGAATAAAAAAAAGAGAAAAAATAGAAAATATAATTTTCGAAATGACCACCAACAGATATTAAAATGTAAATATTAAAAAAAAAAACTTTAATAACAATAGAAATAATAAAAATTGATGAGACCATAATTATTCTTAGAGAAATTTTTTTCCATAATTCATCCCAATCCACAATAATTTTAGTCTATGTGTACAATGAAATATCGAGCTGATATAGCTTTTTTCTTAATAATAATAATAGTCGTGGTGCACGTAAGCTGGTCCAGACACTCCGATTATCAAAAAAAATATAAGTGGGAAAAAAAGAAAAAAAATGTAAAAAACAAAATGGGTTCGGGGATTATTCGTGACACGCGTAAGCTGGCCCGGATACCCCGGTTATAAAAAAATAAGTGTATATGTTGAAAAAAAAATCATGGTGCGCGTAAGCTGAACATGACACCCTGATTAAAAAAAAAACAAAAGAAATACATAAGTGGCAAAAAATATTAAAAAAAAAGTGGGTCCGGAGATTAGTTGTGGTGAGTATAAGCTGCTCCGGATACCCCGGTTATATAAAAAAAAGAAGCCCGGTTATTAAAAAAAATGCAATGGGAAAGCACCGTTTTCAAACAGTAATGAACAGTGTGTGGAAAAAAATCATGGTGTGCGTAAGCTGACCTAGACATCCTGGTTATAAAAAAATAAAAAAAATATGTATAAGTAGAAAAAAACAGGAAAAAAATGTTAAAAAAAATGAGTCCAGAGATTTATCGTGGTATGGGTAAGCAGCTCTGGATACCCCAGTTAAAAAAAAAAAAAAAAAAAAAAAAAAAAAAAAAACCAGGTTATAAAAAAATGTAAGGGGAAAGCATATTTTAAAAAGGAATGAACAGTGAACATCTTTATTTTTAACACTGGAAATTAAAATATTCTAATAATAACGCACCTTGAAAATAAAAAAAACACCACCTTTTTATTTAACTTGTACTCTTAAATTCAAACCTGACGTGTACTCTTAAATCACAGACAGCATTCAATGATCTCTTCGGCTCAATTTCTTTGCTTTTGTTCCTATATTGCTGAGTAGTTGTAGGTGCAGGAGATCGTTCATATACTAACTAATATATATAATATTATATATAAATTACATTCGCAATATTATATTATATATATAAATAACAGTGTATATATATATATATTAGTGATGTGACCTGTAATTCATTATATATATATATATATATATATATATATATATATATATATATATATATAATGAATTACAGGTCACATCACTGCTGTATATTATTAACTAATAACTAAAACAAAATGAACATTTGAACAGTGAAAAATACTGTTCACGCAGACTCATTGCACTGTGGACGCGAGCTTTGTCCTCCGTGCGTCGCGCGAGTTCGTCCACCATTTTTTTTGTTTTGTTTTTTTCCGCCTATGAACAGTGTTTTACCGATTTCGTCCCTGATAATAAGACAAAAACACGGTTTACGCTGAGGGGCACGGGTGTAATTGACCATTCCGGTCCGGTCCGGCCCGGGTCGGCCGAGCGGTTTATTTTTTTTTAATATTGTTTCAAACAGTGCAGTCACCGTTTTAGCCCTCGATAACGACAAAATCACGCTCAGTGTGGGAGGGCTGAAACGGTAATTAGCCAATTTTTTAATTATTTTTCGAACGGGTTACTGTTGGAGCGTCCGTTCACGCGCCATCCATTTCCGCGCGCACGCGTGTTTCGGGCGGCGCGTGGGACGTCATACGGCGTCCAAAAATTATCAACCGGCGTCTAGAACGATGGTTCGCCATGCTCTCTTCCACATGGGGCGGCGCGTGTAGGCATGTTATTCCCAGGTACGTGTCAATGGGCGTTTGCATTTCCCCCCTTCATTTCTCTCACCTCCTGCGCATGATGACGTCAGCGAGTCAGTGTTTTTGGCAAAGTTCATTTCAGTCCCTGAACACCCGAATTTGTTGTTCTGGCCCTTATTTCAATTATATTAGTTTTGATTTGTTTCAATTGCGTCCTTAAATTGAAAATCAGTAGAATTTATAGTTTCAATTCGGTCCTCCTACTTTTAATTTCCGGTTTGGCTGTAAATAACTCAATAAATTCGGTCCACAAGTTTCGATTTTTTCAACTTTGTCCTTTGATTGAAATTGATAATAAATGTGGTTTCCATTTCAGCCCTTGAACTTTTAATTTTTCAATTTGATCCCTTTATATTTGATTTTCATTTCAGCCCTTATACTTTTATTTCTTTTATTTTTTTATATTTCTAGAATATTCCATACTTTTGTCCATGTATATATAAGTGTACTTAACACAATAATACTAATACTAATACTAATAATAATAATAATAATAATAATTTGTTTATTTTTCTTGCTTACTCTTTTGTTAATGTTTTTTTTTTCTCCGTGTAATTTAATAATTATTATTGTTTTGATAGTAATGGCAATGATTTTTTTTTTCCTTTTGTTAAAGTTTCTAGGATATTTTTAGTCTTTCATTAATTATATGTTCTAATATTTATTGAATATTATCTCATAGGAATATATATATAGGGAGAAGAAAACATGACCTAGGATTTTTTGAATAAAAAAAATTAATATCAGTATTCTTAAATATATTTAATGTAATGATATAATCAATAAATCGGATAACATAAAAAAAATTTGTCTTCGAATTTTAATTTTGTGCTTGACACAATAATAATAATAATAATAATAATAATAATAATAATAATAATAATTTAATTGTTTTTCTTGCTTGCTCTTTTGTTAATGTTTTTTTTTCCTCCGTATAATTTAATAATTTTTATTGTTTTGACAGTAATGACAATGATATTTCTTTTTTTTTCTTTTGTTAAAGTTTCTAAGATATTTTTAGTCTTTCATTAATTATATGTTCTAATATTTATTGAATATTATCTCATAAGAATTTATATAGGGAGAAGGAAATATGACCTAGGATTTTTTGAATAAAAAAAATTTAATATCAGTATTCTTAAATACATTTAATATAATCATATAATGAATAAATCGGATAAAATAAAAATAAAATTTCTTCGAATTTTAATTTTGTACTTAACACAATAATAATAACACAATAATAATAATAATAATAATAATAATAATAATAATAATAATAATAATAATAATAATAATAATAATAATTTAATTGTTTTTCTTGCTTACTCTTTTGTTAATGTTTTTTTTTCTCCGTGTAATTTAATAATTTTTATTGTTTTGACAGTAATTGCAATGATATTTATTTTTTTTCTTTTCTTAAAGTTTCTAGGATATTTTTAGTCTTTCATTAATTATATGTTCTAATATTTATTAAATATTATCTCATAGGAATGTATATAGGGAGAAGAAAACATGACCTACGATTTTTTGAACAAAAAAAATTTAATATCAGTATTCTTAAATACATTTAATATAATGATATAATGAATAAATCGAATAACATAGAAAAAATTTGTTTTCGAATTTTAATTTTGTACTTAACATGATGATAATAATAATAATAATAATAATAATAATAATAATAATAATAATAATAATAATAATAATAATAATAATTTAATTGTTTTTCTTGCTTACTCTTCTATTTATATTTTTTCCCTCCGGATAATTTAAATTTTTTTATTGTTTTAACAGTAATAGCAATGCTAATCTTTATTTTTATTTTATTTTTTTGTTGTATCTTTTGTTAAATTTTCTTCAATATTTTTAGTCTATCATTAATTATATGTTCGAACATTATCGCATAGGAATATATATAGGGAGAAGAAAACATGACCTAGTATTTTTTGGAAAAAACAAATTAATATCAGTATTCTTAAATACATTTTATTTAATAATATAATGAATTAATCGAATAACATAAAAAAAATTTATTGAATATTATCGCCTATAGATATATAGAGAGCGGAAAAAAATGACCTAGGATTTTTTCCTTAAAAAAAATTAATATCAATAATCTTAAATACATTTAATGTAATAATATAATTAATAAATCTTATAAAAATTATTTTTATATTTGTATATTTATGTCAAATTAAAATATGTAAAACTAATTATATGTTTGAATATTTATTGAATATTATCGCCTAAAAATATATTAAGAGAAAGGAAAAATGACCTAAGATTTTTTGAAGGACAAAAATTCATATCATGTTTTCTTAAATATATTTAATATAATAATATGATTAATAAATCTTATATAAAAAAAAAATTGGCTTCAAAATTTAATTTTGTGTTCTTTTATTTAAGTAGGTTTATGAATTTATCTCTCGATTCATTAGCATGTGCTTAGTAGCAGTTTGCAACTCCGCTTCCGTCGTTCCCGCCCGCCTGTCCTATTTGATTTAGTCAGTCGTCTGAAAGTGCTTGCAGGGAATTTCCAATGTTTTCATTTTTAATATTTTAAATCTAATATTACTGGAAAAAAAAATCTCAAAAAAAAAAATATTGACAAATTTACCTGCATTATCTACAAGTCAAATTAAAAAATATACAAGTCACTTCCCGTTTCCATTAGACTGTTCTTTTTAGACGGAAAATAAATAATTATAGCATACAAAAACATTAAGTTTATGTTTTAAAAATAAATTACAATATTTTTATTTCTAATATGTCTGATATTTATTGAATATTATCGCCTAAAAATATATTGAGAGAGAGGAAAAATGACTTTAGATTTTTTGAAGGACAAAAATTCATATTAGTATTCTTAAATATAATTATACTAACTAAATATTAAAATAATAAAATACAATACATAAAAAAACAATCAATTTTCTACATAGATAAAAAAAACCCGCCGCATCGCGCGGGTTAATCGCTCGTTATTGACTATAGATGAGCGGTGCAATACATCGATTTATTTTGTTTGTGACTTTTGACAGGTAGGCGGGCCCAGAACGGTATTAATAACCTTGCTTCTGATGAATATAAATCAATTATACAGAGAAGGGAAAAGAGGGGCAGCAGGTCACCACATAATAAAATGCAATTTCAAACAGCGGATGAGGGGCAGCAGGTCACCACACAATAAAATATGTGAAAATATAATTTTAGCTCAATGTGTTAATTTTTTAGTTTTTAAAAGGCAAAACTATCAATTTTAATATTAGTATAATGTATAATGTATAAAACAAATGCAAGACTGTTCATTGAAAGGGTATCCTAAGAATATCTATGGTAAATTACAAAACCTATCAAGAAGATGCCACGTAGCAGATTCTGCAGAAATGAGAGAATTCTTAGAAAAGTCATTTGATCATCTTTACTTGAATATGATTGCTTAACTTGAGTTCACCTCACAAACTAACCTAGTCTCTCTGCCTCTCTCCCTCTCTGCAGTTGCTCTAAGCAAAAACTTTCACTCATTTTATCTGCTACATCCATCTCCATAGTTTTTCAAATATCACAGTAGCGATCATCCTTTCCTTGTGTTTTTGCTGCTAAACAAAGGCAGAACATTGGCTATGGAGATCGTTGGTTCCATGGCATCCACAGTTGTGGAACTGTTATTTGATCCCATTAGGCGCTCCGTTACTCGTGTATTCTACTACAGCAGAAATGTTAAGAGCCTCAAAACTCACATGGAGGAGCTGTCAGATATAAAAACAAGGGTGCAGCGTTCTGTAGAAGAGGCTATAAACAAATCGGAATTCATTCACGATGATGTTGAAAAGTGGCTTGCTAGCGTGGGTGTTATCACTGAAGAGGCTGACAGGGTTCTTAAGGACAAAGACAAGGCAGAGAAGAGGTGCTTCATGGGGTTGTTCCCTATAAACAAAGAGTATGCAGTGAATAATTCACAGTTGTGTTTTTCTTATTAATCAATGTCATGTACAGGTACAATATATAAAGACTATACATAGCATAAGAAACATGATCTGCTATAATTCTTAGTCCTAATTCTTCTCTTGTGATAGCTGTACGTGATCTGATCTCCTTCCTGATTTGTCTCCTTTGATGGCTGGATATGTGGTGATCTTGTTGCTGATATCTCTCGTATTGATGGCTGGATTATCTTGATCTGCATGGCTGTCAATACCTTCCTCAACACGCCCCCTCAATCTGAAGGGAAGGGGACGAACATTCAGATTGTTCAAGATGGAGGAAAACACCCGTGGAGCTACTGGTTTTGTTAAAGAATCAGCAAGTTGATCTTTGCTTGAAATGAATTGAACCGAAAGCTGTTTTCGTTGGACTTGATCACGAACATAATGAAAGTCAATCTCTATATGTTTGGTTCTAGCATGGAACATGGGATTGACTGTGAGGTAAGTTGCACCAATATTATCACACCATAATACTGGGGAGGTAGTGCTTCTGGAATTAATTTCTGACAGGAGAGATTGGATCCATTGTATTTCAGAGGCTGAATCTGCGAGAGCCTTGTATTCAGCTTCGGTGTTGCTACGTGCAACCGTTGCTTGTTGTTTGCATCGCCATGATATTAGATTGGATCCCATAAACACACAGTAAGCACCAACTGAACGCCTATCATCACGATCACCAGCCCAGTCGGAGTCGGAAAAAGCTTGAATTGCAGTGGAAGTTGATTTAGCAATAAACAGACCAGTTGAGATGGAATGTTTGAGGTATCTAAGTATTCTCTTCACAGCCTGCCAGTGAAGATCAAGAGGATTTTGCATGAATTTGCTTACTTTGTGGACTGAAAAAGAGAGATCAGGCCGTGTGAATGACAAGTATTGTAAGCTTCCCACAACTTTTCTATAGAGTGAGGGATCAGAGAATTGAACTCCCTCACTGGCAGAGAGATGGCATGTAGTAGACATCGGGCTACTGCATGGCTTAGCCGTGGTCATATTTGTGGATTGAATGATGGCTGAGAATTGGAAGATTGATGTCTTTGTGCAAAATTGGCTTCAGCAAGTGGCATGGATAGAGATTGGTTGTGACGATTCAGCCTGGATTCTGTCAAAATTAGAAGGGAGTATACTTCTTCAAGACTTACTGGTTCATGTCTAGCATAGATGGAAGAGACAAAACTGTCATAGTCATGTCCTAAACCAGCTAGGATATAAGAAATAATGTCATCACAGCAGAGTGCTTGGCCAGCCATAGCAAGCTC
Source organism: Salix purpurea (assembly GCA_027405865.1). Lineage (NCBI taxonomy): Eukaryota > Viridiplantae > Streptophyta > Magnoliopsida > Malpighiales > Salicaceae > Salix > Salix purpurea. Next base: position 22,661,126 of record CM050333.1, read on the forward strand.
ATCTGCTAGCCTCTTGATCATTAGAAAATAATCATTTGCAGATTGGTTGCCCTTCTTTGCATTTGCCAGTTGTGTGCGCACTTGTATCGTACGAGCTCTGGACTGGGAAGAAAAATTGGTTTCAAGTGCATGCCATACCTGTTGTGCAGTTGAATAGGAGATGATTTGAGCCAAGACTCCCTCAGTCATAGATGACATGAGGGTGCTGAGTATGAGGCTATCCTGTCGCAGCCAATGAGAATATGCAGGATTTGGATTTTGAGAAACCGTGCCTGTATCATTGTGTGAAGTAATAAGCATTCTGGGGGGAGGGATTAGGGTGCCATCGAGGTGACCATACAGATCTTGTCCATGGAAGTAATGCATCAATTGTGTCTTCCAAAGTGGATAATTTTCTGGGGTTAGTTTCAGGGAAACTACATTAGAAATTGGGATTATAGTAGAGGTAGAAGAAGAAGAGGTGAGAGTTGTGGCAGACGAGGTAGAAGAAGAAGACATGGTAAGACGTTGGTTTCTTTGATGGGCTCTGATACCATATAAACAAAGAGTATGCAGTGAATAATTCACAGTTGTGTTTTTCTTATTAATCAATGTCATGTACAGGTACAATATATAAAGACTATACATAGCATAAGAAACGTGATCTGCTATAATTCTTAGTCCTAATTCTTCTCTTGTGATAGCTGTACGTGATCTGATCTCCTTCCTGATTTGTCTCCTTTGATGGCTGGATATGTGGTGATCTTGTTGCTGATATCTCTCGCATTGATGGCTGGATTATCTTGATCTGCATGGCTGTCAATACCTTCCTCAACATTGATGACACGCTAATTTGATCTTGTTAATTCACTAGTCCTCCCCATTAAGTGTCTGTTTAGGAGTGTGGTTGAGATTGTTTTTGAAAATATTTTTTGTTTAAAAATGCATCAAAATGATATTTTTTTTTAAATCATTTTTGATATCAGCACATCAAAATGATCTAAAAACACCAAAAAATTATTTTTTTAAATATTTTTTTTAAATTTTTTTCAAAAACGCATTCCCAAACACCCCCTAAACTTGTCATCAAGTTTGAGACTCACTATTCATGTTGAACTATATTATCACTAAGCTTCCTAGCTTCTTACTAAAAGTGTTGATATTAATTTTTGCCTGTACATGTCACCTTCATTTGGTAGGAGTTGCATCACACTAAATTTGTTGTAAGAATTTATAGCATAATCAACTTATAATGCTTCATCTCTCAGATCTTATACAACATTTTGTTTATGGCTTTACAATGTAATGATTTCAAAGGGTCCTGGTTTCCCTGAAGCATAGATCTTCCAAGACACCTACATTCTTTGCTTCACCACTAGTTTTCCCATATATGTTATTCATGGACATGCAAGACAACTGATCAGATTCTGCTTTAGAATTATGCTTAAGTTTTTCTAATCTACTTGTCATAACTACCCAAGAAGATCATTCTACTTCTATCCAAATGAAGTTGGAATATTGATTTGATCAGGCTTGTAGCTAGACTTCCATCTCATAAAACCAGGTGTGCTTGACATCTATATGCAAACTATTAATTGTGAAATGTGATAGAGTTGAGAATCTAAGCACCAGTATTGGTGATTGATGAAGAGCAGAGAAGGAGACGAAGAGAGAGAACAGAGAGAAAGAGAGGGAATGAAAAATTCAAATGATTCTGTTTTGTATTTTATTCAACATAAGTCCTGCGTGATACATTCAACAGTATATATAGTATCTTCATATACTGTGTATTACACGTGGCTTCTATAATATGGTATATATGTATATATACCCTAACATCCCCCCTCAAACTCATGCTTTGGCATACCAAGCATGAGGTTGCAGCAATGAATCCGAAATAGAGGAGAACTTAATCCCTTAGTGAGAATATCAGCAAATTGCTCCTTGGAAGACACAAACTGGATAAAGAGCTGATCATTGGCAACTCGCTCACGGACAAAGTGAACATCTATCTCAATATGCTTTGTGCGCTGATGCTGGACTGGATTAAATGATAAAGCAATAGCAGACAAATTATCACAAAATATAACAGGTGGCTTAGCAATTTCAATGTGTAAGAATACCAACAATTGTTGAATCCAATCTAGTTCAGCTGCTGTGGAAGAGAGAGCCCTATACTCTGCCTCTGTGGATGATCGAGAGACTGTCTGTTGCTTCTTTGAGGACCAGCAAATTGGTTTGGAACCCAGAAATACCACAAACCCAGTTGTAGATCGTCTGTCATTGGGATCCCCAGCCCAGTCAGCATCACTGAATGCTTGAAGCTCCATAGACCCCCGAGAGTAGCTAATTCCATAACTAGCAGTGCCCTTGAGATAACGCAATATCCTCTTAACAGCTGTGAAGTGAACCACCATGGGATTTTGCATGAATTGGCAGACTTGGTGAACTGAAAAAGCTATATCTGGTCGGGTGAAAATCAAGTACTGTAAGGCACCAACTATACTTCTATACAGTTTGGGATTTTCGAAGGGGACTCCATCATCCTTAAGCAGCCTTTGATGAGGAAGACAGGGAGTGTTACAAGCCTTTGCATCAGCCATGTCAGTCTTAAGCAACAATTCTCTAATGTATTGAGACTGAGACAAGAACAACCCTTGATTTTCATGAGAGATTTGTATCCCTAAAAAGTAATGAAGCTGCCCCAAATCCTTTATCTCAAATTCAGCAGTAAGTGAGTGTATGACAGTATGAATAGCAGAGGGATCACTACCAGTTATAACAATATCATCTACATACACCAATAGGATAAGGATCCCTTGATCGAGATGCTTGACAAAGAGAGAAGAGTCAGAACAAGTATGCTGAAAGCCAAGTGAGGGTAAGAAATCAGTAAACCTGTCATTCCATGCACGAGGTGCCTGCTTAAGTCCATAGAGAGACTTGTGAAGCTTGCAGACAAGTTGAGATTGTTCAGTGGTTACAAACCCAGGAGGCTGAGCCATAAAGACTTCTTCATGCAGAATGCCATGCAAGAAGGCATTTTTAACGTCCAATTGTCTGAGCAACCATCCAAACTGAGCTGCAAGTGCAAAAACAAGCCGAACTGTGGTTGGTTTAACCACTGGACTGTATGTCTCCCCATAGTCAAGCCCAGCTTCCTGACTAAATCCTTGGGCAACCAATCTGGCTTTATGCCGAGCAATAGTTCCATCGGCATTTCTCTTGATCTTAAAGATCCATTTACACCCAACAAGATTCTTGTGATGTGGCAGCTGAACAAGAGTCCAAGTGTGCTGAGAATGCAGTGCATTAATTTCCTCCTGCATAGCATCAAACCAGACAGGAATCTGCAAGGCAGCCTTATAATTAACAGGCTCAACACAAGAAGGATCAATGGAAGATGATGTTGTAGTTGCAGCAAGAAAGACTTTCTTCTTGACTATGCCATTCTTACTGCGAGTCTGCATGGGGTGAAAATTCATTGCTGGAATATGCACTACAACAGGTAAATCATCAGGCTGATAAGGCCCCTCAGATGGTTCAGAATTCATACCTTCTGTTTGGGATGCAGGAGCCACGGGAATTGAGAACAATGAAGAAGAGACAGGAGTAATGGACATAGAAGATGAAGATGGTGAAGACATGCTGTTGGAATTAGAGGGAACACTACTTGAAGTAGGCTGAGCAGATATAGTTGGCACAGTAATCACATTAGATGATGTAACAGTAGGCATAAAATCAGAAGGTGAGCTGGAATTTATGGTAGGTGTGCAAAGTTGAGTAAAATCAGGAGGTTTGTATTTTTGAACCATATCTGGATAAGGAAAGATATGTTCATTGAACACAACATGTCGAGATATGTACATATGCTTCTTAATCACATCATAGCAAAGATAACCCTTATAATTGGAAGCATAGCCAAGAAAAACACACATTGTTGTTTTAGGTTGCAATTTGTTGTTGAGATATGGTCTTAGTAATGGAAAGCATGCACAACCAAATATGCGAAGATGTGTGAGAGAAGGCAGTGTATCAAAGAGTAATTCAAAAGGGGATTTGTTATGTAGAATTGCAGAAGGCATTCTATTGATTAAAAAGGAAGAGGTAATCACGGCATAGGTCCAAAAAACAGAAGGCAACCTAGCATGTTGAAGCAAAGTAATGGTGGTTTCAATAAGATGCCTATGTTTACGTTCGGCCAACCCATTCTGCTCAGGAGTGTATGGACAAGACTTATGATGTACAATGCCCTTACTAGCAAGAAAACATTGCATGGATTTGTTAACAAACTCACCCCCCCCATCACTTTGAAAAATTTGAATTGAACGCGAGAAGTGAGTGTGAACATAGTTGTAAAATGTAATGAACACCGAACAAACATCACTTTTATTTATAAGAGGGAATAACCAACAATATCTTGAAAATTCATCCACAAAGATTACATAGTAACGAAAGCCATCAATTGATGTACTTGGTGAAGGACCCCAAAGGTCACTATGTATTGTATGAAATGGAATTACAGAATTAGAATTGCTATGAGGAAAAGGAAGCTTACAAAACTTGCCTTTGAGACAACTAACACAAGGACTAGGTTCATTATCTAAAGGACACTTAATCTGTGCCTTTTGCAACATAATATTGACAATCTTATTGGCAGGATGGCCTAATCGATGATGCCATGTGGAAGAAAGAACTAACTGACCCATGAATGCTTGAGGGGAAAATTTTGTGAGAGATTGACCAAAGCGAGATGAGGCAAAGGAAAATGGATATAGTCCATTACTACATTGTCCTTTGTACATTATCCTCCCCGTGGCTTTGTCCTGTATCCAAAAACAAAAAGCATCGAATATTAGATAGCAGTTATTATCCAAACAAATTCTGTGAACTGACAAGAGATTTTGAGTCAATTTCGGGACACATAAAACAGAATTCAACCGAATTGGTTTAACAGGTGTAGGGATAATTGCTGAGCCAATGTGAGATACTGACAAACCTTCTCCATTGGCAGTTTGCACAGTATCAGCCATGGGGTAAGGTGCACTCAATGACAGGTTCGATAAATCTGCGGTCATATGGTTTGTGGCCCCCGAATCAGTGAGCCAAACCTGAGCTGAAGGTGGAGCTGTCATAGTATGCAAAGCCTGAGGTCCATTGTGGGATTCTGAGAGTATCCCCTGATGAGTAGCATGAGGAGGTGAAGGACCACTGGAAACACCTCCAAAATTAGGACCATGCTCATTATAAAAGCAATACCAAGTAGTGTGGTTAGTCTTGCCACAAATGGTACACTTGTTCCTATCATAACCTCGGAGATGACAAGCAGGAGCCAAGTGTCCTGCAGTATTACACAGTTGACAAGTAATACTATGTGAGGAAGATGATGGAGAATAGGATCCAAGAATTCCCGGAGCATGTGATTTGGCAGAAAACAAAGGTCTCTGTGAAGGCTCCTGTGAAAACTGCCTATAACCTTGGTGATTTCTACCTCTACCCCTGTTCTTATTAAACTGCCTGTAATTCCCATTCTCAAATGAATTGTATCCAAACTGTCCCCGAGATGGCTGATACCCCTGACCACGAGGCTGCTGATAAAAGGAACTAGGTGCATTCTGTGAAGAAACAGTATGCATAGCAGTAAGGTAAGTAGAGCTGTCATTAGATGTATTTTCTACAATTCGTTCCTCTGCAATCAACTGAGAACGAAATTCTTTTAAAGAGATAACACTCTCTCTACCTCTAACTACACACCTAAATGTGTTATATTCAGAAGGCAACCCATTCAATGCTAGGATAACAATATCCTCATCTGTAAAAAACACCCCTGCGGCAGTCAAATAATCCCTAGCCTCCTTGATTTTCAACAAATATTGACTAACACTATCAGTCCCTTTCCTGATGTTTTGCAGGTTTGACTTCATTTGAAATATATTGGTTTTGGACACAGTTGAGAACTGTTCCTTCAAACGCAGCCAAAGGTCTCTAGAACTATTGCTACCTATTGCACATGACATGGCTACTGGAGACAATGTGGCAGTAATGAGTTGCATTATAGCTCTATCATGCATTTTCCAAATGCGTATATCATCACATTCAGTAATAGATGAAGAAGGGTTAAGAACGCTTGTACCACAATTATCGGTAGGAGAGGGACATGGACATGAACCATCCACGAATCCAAAAATGCCATTGCTCTCCAGTAGCAGCTGGATTTGAAAATTCCAGTTCAAGTAATTTGATTCATCCAGTTTCACGTTGACCGATGCTGAAATTGTAGAGATGAGGTTCGTGACTGGTGATTGCAAAATTTGCAATTGTGCAGCTGTTACCATTGTTGAGCTGAAGAAATTGATTTAGAAGAAATTGAGATTATCGAGATTAATATCTCTTTGAAGATGAGCAGTAATTTTTGAAGATTTTTTGAAGAAATGAACAGTGATTTTGAAGATCACACAGTGATTTTGCAGATCACGATTTTTGAAGAGGAGAAGATGCAGATTTGCGGAAGTGTAGAAATTGATCGATTAATTCATTTGCGTGAGCATGAAAGATCTGATACCATGATAGAGTTGAGAATCTAAGCACCAGTATTGGTGATTGATGAAGAGCAGAGAAGGAGACGAAGAGAGAGAACAGAGGGAAAGAGAGGGAATGAAAAATTCAAATGATTCTGTTTTGTATTTTATTCAACATAAGTCCTGCGTGATACATTCAACAGTATATATAGTATCTTCATATACTGTGTATTACACGTGGCTTCTATAATACGGTATATATGTATATATACCCTAACAAAATGGAGATGGATGAACACCATTATTTCCATGCAAGCCCACATCATGTTCTGGGTATGACCATATCTTTTCCATCTTTCATTTTTAAGCTTAATTTTCCTAATTCTGACAGAATGGACTCCTGTTCACTGGTGGTGAGGATCGGAATATTACAGCATGGGATGTGAATAGTGGGAGGGCTGCATATTGCATTGACGATGCACATTCTGCCCGTGTGAAAGGTACCGTTGTGCTCATGAGGAATGACAACACCGTGGATGATCCATATTTGTTGGCATCTGCATCGTCCGATGGGGTTATACGTGTTTGGGATCTTCGCATGTCCATGAAAGACACTACAAAAAAAGAGGGCCATTTGCAACGGCGTCATCCGTTGCAAAATATAAAGAAAGCCGTTGCTAATATTAATTAGCAACGGCATTTGCAAGGGAAAGAATCCGTTAGAAATCGGTGGATTCAAAATTCGTTTGCAACGGCATAGCCGTTGCAAAATAATTTGCAACGGCGTAGCCGTTGCAATGGTACCCGTTGCAAAAAAAATTTTGCAACGGGTATCCCGTTGCAAATGCAACGGACAGCCGTTGCCGTTGCCATTGCAACGGGGTTGCCGTTCATGTTGCAACGACAACGAACAGACCGTTGCAATAGCGACGGGATTGCCGTTGCAATTGCAACGGTCAGAATATTATTTTAATATTTAGATTTTTAAAATCTAATTTTAATATATTTTAATTTTAATTAATTACAACTAAATCTTTTAAAAGCACTAGCAAATATTTAAATATTATTAGTATTGAAAATAACATAAATATGGTGGAAATAAAATTTAAAAGATTAATTAAAAGTCTTAATACAATACTGATTCGATTACATTTACATGACTAAGTAAATAAACATGAAACTTAAAAATAAATATTTTAAAGTGTTTAAGGCGGAAATGATCTACGATGTTGTTGATGAGAGGAAGATGGACCATTATATGGCATTTGAGGTCGAGGTCGAGGTTGAGGTCGATGTCCTGGTGCCATTGTAGGTGATGGCATCGACGGAGCCACAGGTGATGGCATCGACGAAGCCATAGGTGTTGACATACTTACACCCATAGGTGTTGACATACTTACACCCATATTTCTCATACGACGATACATCCACTCTCGATCATCCATATTAATCTAGTAAACATTATAACATAGAAACATTTTAGAATCTTGAAACATTTTGTATTACGCATAATGTAAATATTTGACGCAATTCAATACTAAATTACGAGACAAAGGGGACAACTATGTATCACTTGAGTTCAATCGATATCTCTAGTTTATGGATTATTCATGGCCAAGACAAAAAAAAACAACAAATACTTAACAAAACATCAAACACACAACACCAAAACACATAGGAGCAACACATAGCAACACCATACACAACAATATGCATTAAATCGATATTCATACTCAAATGACACAATCAACAAATTACACTAACCTTTCAAGCGAATTTAATACAATTTGAAGTCAAAAGATATTGATTGATGTTCCTTTAAAAAACCCTGCGTAGAGAGATGTTGTTAGTAACCTGAAAAGAAATTAATCAATTTGGCATGCTTTCTCCAACAGGACTAGGAAGAACTAGAAAAGAAGATGACATCAGCTCAGAAACACTGAAGTTTCACAGCTGATTTACACCTAAACACAAGTAAACAAGGCAGCGAATGAAAGTTGAATTAAACCTTATCACCGAGTGACAGACGCAGCAAATGAAATCAGCACCAGCAACACAAATACCAGATACAAATTTAAATGTCTCCTATCATGGAACCAATAGAAGACACACCAGGAATGAAATTTGATTCTGCCACTCTGAGAAGAAAAAGACCAAATCCAAAATGTTAGTCATTCTGGGCACCAAAGCTGTTAGCCCACAGCAATCAGAAATTATACAGCCAACTTTCCAGGAGTTGTAAAGTGTATATAACTAATTACATTACTAAAGGACATCGAAAAAAAGTCAGTCTCAACATCTCATCAATTTAATTCAACATGTGCCGGTAATAACATGAAATATCAAAAGGAATTAAGAAAGAAAAACTGTTCAGATGATAATCATCACATAAACACTTTAGAAAGAATTATCTGTGAAAACTGGGGGACACGATCCTATAAATCATCACACTACACAATCCAATTCAACAAGTTACAATTAGCTCAAAACCAAATAGCATCCATACAGACACCCTAGAAACTAAAATCTGCAGTAGTCCCTAGCATAAACCATGAAAAACTCCATCGCTGGTAGAGATGATCATCGAGTTTAACACATCAAAAACCAAAACTTCCACCCAAAAAAAAAAATACCAACCACCCCAAACCAACTCCCATCACTGAATTCGACTCAAGATGAATCAAATCACATTAAAACACCAAAACCAGAAAAATTCAAAGTAAACCCACAACACAAAAAGGCAATAAATGAGCTAGCAATCCAGCTCACAATCAACCAAAACCTCATAAAAAAACACAATGAAATTGACTGAAAGAAACAAAAACATAACCTGGGAATCAATGCTTATTAGGTAAGACAAACATCAAAATTTCATAATGATTCAGACAAAGTATAGAACTTCAAACCCAATAAAAAAAGAAAAAAGAATTCTAAATAGGCTCATCAAAACTCACCACAAATTCAATGAAAGCAAAGATTTAAGCTTTCCTATTGCTGGATAAGAACTCCATATTCTGGAAGAAGAAGAATATAGAAAAAGGACGCAAACTTTTGTCTTCTAAAGCTTCAGGAATCTCACAAAACTCTCTATTGTTGTCTTTCAATTCAGTTTCTGTGACCATTCAAAGCAACCACAAATCTCCAGAATCATTCACCATCCTCGACCAATTTTTTTAATGCAAAACTCTACACAGCCAGCTCAAACCTCCTCAGTAACTCAACATTCTCAGATAACAAACTGTGGGTTCCAATAACCATAGAGATAAACATAAGAATAGCTATGCTTAAAAATTGCAAGAAAATTAACACCATCCTCGACCAAATTTTTTAATGCAAATTTTTTGTGCCTAGCTATGCTAAAAAATTGCAAGAAAATCTAATAGAAAGCTCCCCCAAAACTCCCTAAACCCTAAACTAATTTAGAAACTAAGAAAATAAACAAAAAAATGAGCAGAAATTTGAATTTTGAAATGGTGACCGTACCTTCGTTGTTCCACGGTGACGTTGCAGCTGGGTTTCTGGTGCAGAGGGGAGGATCCCGACGAGGTGGTGCTCGGAGTTGATGGTTGATTTTGCTGAACCGAGAGGGAGAGAGAGAGAGAGAGAGAGAGAGAGAGAGAGAGAGAGAAGGTCTTCTGGTTTTAGAGAGTGAAGGTCACCGAACCGAAAAAGAAGAGAAAAAAGAGAAGAATTCCGAAGGGAAAGAGCTGGTTTTAAAGAGTGAAGGTCACCGTTTTTCGAAGGGAAAGTGCTGAGGCCGGGAAGAAGAGAGAAGAAGGGAAAGGTCTGGTTTTGCTGTAAATGGGTGTAAAGAGGAAGACAGTGGATATTCAATTGTTTTCAATAAAACGGTGCGTTTCACATTAATTTTCATTTAGCCCGCCCATCCCATGTCTAGAGCGGGAGCTTTCTTAATTTTATTTTCTAATTAAACGGGTAATTTTATTAGTAAACAAGAAACAATTATTAATACATAAGTATTAATCGGTGAATTATTTACCATATTTTTTTTAACAGTTATTAACAAAAAAATTTAATTTCAAGTTAAATAATTTAATAATAATTTTAGGCTTTTCTTCGTGCTTACTCTTTTGTTAATGTTGTTGAGTTTATATCAATTATTATTATTAATTATAATAAAATTCATTTTTTAATAATAATTACATTCATTTTTTTAATTTAAATATAAATAAAAAATAATAATTTTATTTATTAATTTATATTATCAGGAATGTAGGAATGTAATGGAATGTATTTTAATTAATTATGTTTGAACTTATTGGTTATTTATTAATGTGTTCATTTTATTTTCTTAAGTTTTTCTAGCACTCAAAGACAATAAGTAACATTAATTAACTTCAAATAAAACAACCATAAAAAAAAACATACAAATTACTTTAAAAACATACAATAAGTAGCTTAAATTTCAAATTTCAAATATTGCGGATCTTTTAATTATATTTCAATTTATTTTTTTAATTTAAACATGATTAAAAAAATAATTTTATTGTTGGAAGGTTTTTCAAAAGCAATTATTTAATTATATAATTTACTCCTATTAATTGCATAATTAAACTAAATTCAAAATAATTGCATGGTATTTGAAATAATATAAAAAATAGCTCTTCAAAATATTTTTTATCATTGGAGTACATTTCAATAAAAAAATCAAATATACATTATTCAAAGAGCCATTTTCAAGATTTGAATCTTCAAAACGGATCTTGCCATTGAACGTGCTCTTACAAAGAGGTTGAGCCAGATTCAGAGTAGTTGAAGGAGGTGAAGTTGGGTTAGAGAGTTCGTATTGGGTCGGATTATCCATAATTAAAGGTTTTGAAATGAAAATGAAAACATGTTTTTGTGGCTGATCCTCGTGAGATTTAAGTTAGATATATTGCTTAGAACCTGACAGAGCACGCAAACGTGCATGTGCTGATGATGAATTATTTGATTTTATGCTTCAAAATTGTTTCTTGCAATTGTTTTAGTAATTTTTTGATGTTTTATATTAAAATATATATATTTTTTGAGATTTTTTTATATTTTTATAGTAAAATAACTATTCTATCCTGATATAAGATAAAAACTAAGAGTTAACGGAGGAGGTGTCACAGTGATTTCACATCCTATTGCACGGTAAAATAACTCTTTAACCCATGATAAGACAAGATTGAAGAGTTGAATGTAGGGGTGCTATGTTAATTTATCATTTTTTATTATTCTTTTCTGCGAATACTATGTACGCATCTGACACGCCCGCCGACAATATTCGACCTGACGCACACCTTATTTTTGTCTATATTTATATATGTGTGCTCTTAGTTTTGATTTTTAATTTTTATTATTTTCTTATTTGTTAAGGTGGTAACTTTTTGAAAAATTTTGTTCTTAGATTTTAGTTTGTGTTTATGATCATTTGAAAATTGATATTTCTTATATTTTTTTCTTTGTTCTTTCTTTTAGTTTGTTATAGTTTTTAGGCTTTTTTATTCTTTGATTTAATTTTTTTTTTCATTATGATATCATCCTCCATCTCTTCACGTGGGCCCTGCAAGCTTGTAGATGGGGCATCGATTGCTATGGCAGAACACCGGCTTCTAGGCCTAGTAGCAAAAAAGAAGTTTTTAGCCGGCAAGGTGGAGATCGGGAAGTAGAGATGGAGAGTTGTTCTGAATAAATGAGAGAACGAGAGAGAATTAAGAAGAATGAATATTAATTACATTTGAATAAATGAGTGTTTGCATTTGTTCTGAATAAATGAGAGAACGAGAGAGAAGAAGAATGGATATTAATTACATTTGGAAAAAAACGGGGTGATGCGGGTATTGAATATATATTTAAGTTTTTTTTTTTAAAAAAAAACAATTCTTGCGGGGTGATATGGATATTAATTACATTTGAAAAAAAAACGGGGTGATGCGGGTATTAAATATATATTTAATTTTTTTTTTAAAAAAATAAAAATTCCTGCAATGGAAATAAAAATTAATTTTCATTTGCAACGGAATTTCCGTTGCAAAATCCGTTGCAAACCTTACCGTTGCAAATTACATTTGCCACGGCTAATTCGTTGCAAAACAAGCTTTTTTTTTTTTTTCTGGAATTGGTTTTGCAACGGCAAATCCGTTGCAAATTATATTTGCAACGGATAACATTGGCAACGGTTAAGCCGTTGCAAACTCCGTTGCAAACTTTTCCGTTGCAAATTACATTTGCAACGGATTTGCCGTTGCAAAAGAAGTTTTTTTTTTCCCTGGAATTGGTTTAGCAAGGAAAATACATTTGCAACGGAAAAGTTTGCAACGGAATTTTGCCGTTGCAAAATTCCGTTGCTAACGGCACCCTTTTTTTGTAGTGAGAGAAGCCAAATCCATTGGCTGAGGCCAACACAAAATCAAGGCTGACGTGTCTTGCTGGATCATCTCTTAATGTGAGTACTTTGATCGCTTGGCAAGTGTTTTCTGCTTTATCAATTGAATGACACATTCTGTTGTCTTCTCCAACTGTTGGTTCATTCCTGTTCATTTTTCATTTACTTTCTTTGCTACCATGTTTCTTTCCTTTAGTTTATCAGTTAATTCTATGTTTATTTACTTGGGAACTGTAATGGTAATTGGCATGCCTCTCCATCAAACTGTTAGCTTTGCGCATGAGGTGTATTGATTGTTCTACCAAGTCAGACCAATGAGGGCTGTGGAAGGCTGTTTTTGTGTCACTACTGTGCAATGATTTTCATGGTTGGTAGCCATACTGTTTGTAAGACATATGCTGGTTTGTTGAGATGAATCTCTCTCTTTCCATATTCAATTATGAAAAAGGGTTGCAGTGATGCATATATATGTGTGCGTGCGAGCGTGCGTAGAGAACTAACATCAGTCATATGTCGTTATTTGCAACTCCACATAGGTATAATGCAAAACAAGCCATAGGAAAACTGGAATCCGTTGGAGCCTAGCACATTTCCAAACAATCTTTCATCCTTTAGGGTCTTACGATTTCAGGTTTAGGGTTTACAATTTAAAATTTAAGATTTTAGGGTTTAAGATTTTGGGTTTAGAGATGAGTTTTGGGGTTTGGATTTTGGGTTTGAGGCTAGGGGCTAGGGGGGTTTAGAGTTTTAGAGTTAGGGTCTAGTTTGGTTAGAATAATGTTTTATTTATGTTTCTTGGTGTAGGGTTTGTATCATAGGTTTCTCTGATTAAGCCACTAATTATTCACATCAGTAGCGGTATTATTTTATATGGTTAATAGAGAGATTGAAAGAGTCTTCTTTTAATGCACCGCTAATTAATATTAAAATAAAAAATATGATAATTTAATCACGTTATGTAAGGGGAATACGATTAGTGCTTTATCTACTCAGCATATTATTAATATCCTCGTGATGCCAGTGCTTCCTATGACCTATTTGGGAGAGCGGTTGCTGTAGTTTTTCAAAGTGCTTTTCGTGCTGAAATACATCAAAATGATGTTTTTTTATTTTTTTAAATTATTTTTAACATCAGCACATCCAAATAATCTAAAAACACCAAATCATATTCATTTAAAATAAAAAAAACAAAAAAAAAATTTATTTTTTTGGAAACGGCGTTTGAAACACCGCCCAAACGGGCACATATATAGTTTTGCTTAAAGCTGTCTACTTTGAATCTGTGGTTAGGGCACTACAGCACAAGAACCAGATTAACGTTTCATGCATGTGGCTTTGGACAAAAACAAGGATTTCTTGAAAAAGAAACAATGACTTATCATAAGAGTTTATTATTATACATTATACATTATTTTATACATAAAGCTAAATAGATCGTGATTTCACTGTTCAGCAACACTTATTTTACTGTGTACTTCAATAAAGAATTCCACGCCTCATGTGCATTCTTCTTCATTGCTTATTTTGCAGCAATTACAGAGTTGCCGCCAGGTAAGGTATTGAAGGTGAAGAGATAGTGAGTGGGGTCCATGTACGAGCTGGCAGGCATCTTCAAAGTGTTTGGTGGTGTGTAGAACGGATTTTAAAAAACAAAACTAATTATTTTCAATATTTTTTAATATATTAATATTGAAAATAATTTTTTTTAAAAGAATATATATATTCTAATTTTATTATTCTAAAAGCTAAATCAAGTCATGGCCGCACTTAAGTCGGATTGGAACAGTGAATTTCACGCCTCATTTGTTTTCTTCTGTGGTGCTTATTTTGCAGCAAATAAATAAATAAGGAAGGTGATGTAGCAGCTTGGGTACAGGCAAATAGAAGGGGAGGGGAAACGACATCACTCACCTCCCTCTGTGTTCTGTACTTTCATGTCTAAAAAAAATCACCTAATTGAATCACTAAGCCCGTAAATTCAACAAAAAAAAAAACTCAACCTGTCTATGTGTGCTCTCAACTAATTAATTAGCATGAACAGTGCTGTTGGGGTGCCAATGCAAAAAGAGCTGTTTTTTATTATACAAACATAATTAACTAATTGTTTTGCTGCGCATGCAAGAAACATCTTTTTTTTGAAATTATAAATAATACTAGCCACTTACCTGTGCTTTGTCATGATAGGAATCATATTTTTGAAAAATATAAATAAATTTGTTCTAAACAATCTTAACCATATTTCCAAACAAACAGACATTTAATAGAGAGGACTAAGTGAATAACAAGATCATTCTTTTCAAAAGGACAGCTCATGATCAGGGTCAATCACGCATGCAAACAAGGTGAATTAAATCAATCAATGAAATCATTTAAGAGTAACAACAACAGCAACTATATACACAACTAAAACAGAAATCATGGCCACAGAGACAACAACCAAAATCAATCAAAACAAGAAATGCATTTCAAGTGCTCCATGTGCTCATCATTCTATAGATCGTACATTTAACAGTTTTCTTTCACATATATGCCAAGCACATTTAATAATTTTTATCATCTTTTGAGTTAACAGAAGTTTAGTCATGAAGAAATTGTATAATGATACCAACAGCTTTGCCACATTTATCAATATTTATAAATTTAAACTCTTCCTCAAACGCAGACTATTTTTCTTCCAGTTGTTGTGCTTGTTGATCCTGACAAGCTGAAACCCGGGGACCTGGTTGGAGTCAGCAAAGATAGCCACCTGATTTTGGATACTCTACCGTCAGAATATGATTCACGAGTGAAGGCCATGGAGGTTGATGAAAAACCCACAGAAGACTACAATGATAGTGGAGGCTTGGAGAAGCAGGTGGATTTTGACTCAAAAGCATGATCTATAGGAGCAACTCTTCTTTTGTTTCTGTTTGATGACCATCCTGTTTCGTTGTCTATTCCAGGACATTTATTTATTTATTTATTTCAAATGATGAATTTGTTTATGCTCAGGGTTTTTTTTTATATGATAATACATTATAAAATTTATGTACTGCAATACCATTTAATTATAGCCGGGCAAGGGGTTAGAGTCATTGAGTCATGGATGAGCCTAGGTTAATTATTAATTATTACTGCTGCTACCCTCTTCTTCACATGATATTGATTAAACTAAAATAATTAGGAGGTGCATTAGGGAAGGTATTGCTTAAAAATTGGCATACCCAAACGATCAATTGTCGTTATCAGTTTACGCCAGTCTTGGTTTAGCACTTGCAGCACTCCAAAGAAACATAATTTAAGTGGCATTGTTTTTATATATATATATATATATATGTTCAATTATTTGAAAATTGATAAAACAGAATTAAAATCCTTTTTTTTTTGCTATAAATTATAAAACCTTCACTAAAAGGGAGACATTTGGCCTCTACAATTATTTTTTATTTTTATTTTTAAGGGTTTTTTTTCTTCATACTGAATCGTTAACACCACCCATCCTATATCTGCTGCTTATTATCTCCAGAAAACAGTGACGCGCGACCTGTCATTATCTTCTAAAAGAAAGAAGAGTACGCTCGTTTAACACGAACGATCTGTGGTTCGCTTGAGAATGTTGACGGATTTAAAGCTGTGGAACTGCAGCACATGCCTTTCGGCCTCTCCCATGATTGTGTTGTAGTGAAGAGGTAAGTCTAATGCACCTTTAAAAAAAATATATTTTTTTTTCCAAATATTAATTTAGAGTTTGGATCCAATATTCTCTTTAATTTGAGTGTGATAAAATTCTTATCTATCAATGAGTTTTATTTAAATTATTTTTTAAAATTTAGTTTCTCTCTATAATTATTTAGGGTTTATGGTTTGATTTTAGTATTTAGAGTTTGAGTCTCAGGTTTGGGGGCTTAAGGTTTTAGGTTTTGGATTTTGGGTTTGGGAATGAGTTTTGGGTTTTAAGTTTGGGGTTCGAGTTTTGGATTTGAAATTTAGGGTTTGAAGGGTTTAGAATTTCAGGTTTTAGGGTTTAGAGTCTAATTTGGTTAGGATAATGTTTTATTTATGTTTATTGGTGTAGGGTTTGTATCATAGGTTTCTCTGATTATGCCTAATTATTCACATCAGTAGAAGGTTTTCTTTTTTGCTTTATAGTGCTTTATCTACTCAGCATACGATTAGTGCTTTATGCCAGACTTTTTTTCTGTCAGTGTATTTTAAAAATATATTTTTAAAAAAAATTTAAAAATATATTATTATTTTTTATTTTAAATTAAAAATTTTAATATTTTTAAATTATTTTCATGTATTGATATCAAAAATAATTTTTAAAAAATAAAAAAAATATATAATTTTAATATATTTCTAAATTAAAATCATTTTTAAAAACAAACTCATCAATTATACTGCAAACAGCCTAAATTCGCTTTGTAATGAAATGCCGACAACGAAACTATGGAAAAGAATGGAATCTGTTGTTTGTTTTGCTTAAAGCTGTCTACTTTGAAGCTGTGCTTAGGGCACTACAGCACAAGAACCAGATTATTGTTTCTTGCATTTGGCTTCGGACATAAACAAGGATTTTATACATAAAGCTAGAAAAGATGGTGATTTCACTGTTCAGCAACACTTATTTTACTGTGTACTTCAATTATGAATTCCACGCCTCATGTGCATTCTTTTTCATTGCTTATTTTGCAGCAAAAGGTCCAAGAGGCGGGGGCCATTACAGAGTTGTCAAAAAGTAAAAATTATCATAGTTATTACTGCCAAAACAATTAAAAGTATTAAATTATCCTGAGAGAAAAAATACTCAAAAACATTCACAAAAGAGTAAGCAAGAAAAATAATTAAATTAATAATAATAATAATAATAATAATAATAATAATTATTATTATTATTATTATTGTGTTAATAATGAATTAAAAACCAGAAATAAATGAAAGACAAAAAAAATCCTAATAACTTTAACAAAAGATGAAACAAAAAAATAAAATCAAAATTATTAGGCAAAAAAAATTAATCTAACTTCAAAATATAAAAAGAAACCAATAAAAAACTAAAAGACAGAGCAAATAAAAAAATATAATAGATGATAAAATAAAAATAAAAATTATTAGCTGAAAAAAATTATTTAATTTGAAAATTTAAAAAAATATATCTTCTACGTTGCGAGCTGAGAATTTGCATATAAGGATTACAACTTGTGGTGGTTGGAATAAGACCTAGTTTTCGAGTGAGTGTTTGGACTATAGAGTAGTTTTTTGGGCTAGAGAGTGATCTCTTGGACTACAAAGTAGTCTATTAGGTTGAAACGCAATTTTTTAGGTTAAAGAGCAAACCCTTAGGTGGGAGAGAAGACCAATTAGATTAACCTAACTGAACTAGAGAGCAATCTAGTTAGGTTGTCCTAACTTGATTATTTTGTAATTTGTTTTTCTATCATCACTTCCCCCCTCCTTTTATCCCTTAAAATTATATGCAATTTCAAATAATCATGCAAATATCTTTATCAAGTTATAAAACATTTAAGAGTGTAAGAAATATATTAACACATAGAGAACTGTGTTTATTCTTATATGAACTTGTGTTTTATGTTAAATTGACTTGTATTTTTATGTTAAAAATCATTTAATTTGAAAATTTAAAAAAAATATATGTTCTACGTTGCGGGCTGAGCAAACAATTTTTATAGGATTTGCTGGATCAAAATTAAAATATAATATTTATATATGCAAAATTTAATATAATAAAATAGCTCAACACACCCTATTATAACAATAGCAAAATCAAAGTCTTAAAATCTAAAATTATCATTGCTCTTACTATCAAAACAATAAAAATTATCAAATTATCCTGAAAAAAACACTCAAAAACATTAACAAAAGAGTAAGCAAGAGAAATAATTAAATTATTATTATTATTATTATGTTAATAATGAAAGAAACAAAAATAAATGAAAGACTAAAAAACATGCTAGAAACTTTAAAAAAGGTTGCGGCGGACCGGTCCGGTTCGGACCGGTCCGTACGCGTGCAATTACATCCGTTAAACCGTTAAAACACTGTTCATAATAGGAAAAAACAAAAAAAAAGATGGACGAACTCGCGCGACGCAAGGACGAAAAATGTCCACTCCATATTGCAATGAGTCTAGTGCTATAGGAAACACTGAGCTCTTTTAGATTATTGTATAATTGATTGAGTTGTTGGTGGCGTTTTTTTTTCGTTGATCAAGTATGCTATCGAATTCTCTTCTTATTTTTTTTTTTGAGTGTGGCAGAAGAAAAGGATCTTCTGCTTCTGTTTCAAGTTTTATATTTTCTCCAATCGAGCTGTCAGCTTAACTGCTGTGGTTAAGCGTTGCAATTTTCTAATCAAAGTTGACCGTGTGTGTGTATACCTTGGTGTACATCTTTGTCAATCATCTCCATCTGGGCTCGTTTGGTGCTGCGTTCGAGTGAAGTTGAAGGAGGCAAAGGTGTACTTGCTGGTTTGCTGGAGGGCTGCTTTCAATCAATTGACTTCATGGTATGCACCAATCGTTGAAGGTTGTTGATTCTTGATGTGAAGGCCTGTGGCCATGGGGTGTGTGCTCTCTGGATGCCAAATTTAGTTTCTCTTTACAATTATTTAGGGTTTAGGGTTTGAGTTTCAGGTTTGGGGGCTTAGAGTTTAGGTTTTACGGTTTTAGGGCTTAGAATTTTAAGGTTTGAGATTTTGGGTTTCGAGTTTGGGGCTTGGGGTTTTGAATTTCGGGTTTAGAGTTTGAGAGGTTTAGGGTTTAGGGTTTCAGGTTTTGGGTTTCGGTTTACATCGAAATCAATTTTAATTTTAATTTTTTATTTTAAGTTATTATTTTTTGGTGTTTTTAGATTATTTGGATGTGCTGATGTCAAAATTTATTTTTAAAAAATTATTTTGATGCATTTTTTAACAAAAAATATTTAAAAAAACAATCTCAACCACACTCCCAAGCAGATATTTAATGGAGAGGACTAGTGAATAACAAGATCATTCTCTTCAAAAGGACAGCTCATGAGGGTCAATCATGCATGCAAAGAAGGTGAATTAAATCAATCAATGAAATCATTTAAGAGTAACAACAACAGCTACTATATACACAACCAAAACAGAAAATCACGGCCACAGACACAAAAACGAAAATCAATCAAAACAAGAAATGCATTACAAGTGCTCCATGTGCTTCATCATTCTATAGATCGCACATTTAATAGTTTTCTTTCACATATAATAATTCTTATCATCTTTTGAGTTGACAGAAGTTTAGTCATGAGGAAATTGTATATGATACCAGCAGCCTGGCCACATTTATCTTCCTGTTGTTGGGCCATGGAGGTTGATGAAAAACCCACAGAAGACTACAATGATAGTCGAGGCTTGGAGAAGCAGGTGGATTTTGACTCAAAAGCATGATCTATAGGAGCAACTCAGCCATGGATATATGAGCCTAAGTTAATTATTATTTTGTTTTATTAAAATAATGCTCATGGATCAGCTTAAGTTAATTATTATTATTATTTCTTATTATGGTTGGCAGACACCATCTACCAGCTATGCATTTCACATGGACAACTGGGTGTGACTTTCCAAGCATCCTCCGCCTGCCTCCAATTTGGAAGCGCAATCCTAGGCACATGTGGAGGCGACCACAAGTATTTTAATCTGTACCTCAGGAACACAAATTTTATGTTTCCCAACACTATTTTATTTTATATTTAGTTGAAATCAAATTTATAATAAATTTATTTTTTATGCTTTTATCCCAAATTTGAACTCCAATGGCAATAAGAACACGCATCATAAATTAGATCAACACTAATCTTGTCAAATTCATAGGTTTCAACCACCAAACAACAAAGAAAATTAAGGCCTTGTATATCTTCTTAATCAAGCCATGCTAAAAATAAATAATCATAATCAAAAAGTTAATTTAGTCATCGAATTTAGAAATACTCATAAGCAAATAAAATTATATAAACAAGAACCCAAAACCATGAACTAGCAAACCCGAATCCGATTTCCTTCCCATAGTTTTCACTTCTCACGCTTGATCCAACCACTTTCTACCCAACCCAAATTAAAAAAAAAAAAAAAAAAAAAAAAAAAAAAAAAAAAACACATTTGTGAACTCATAAAGATTGCAACTTGGTTGACTACTTTTTTCTTCTTAATAATCCTAATATTTTTATACTAGTTTTCATTGTGATAACAAAACTTAGCTCAAGCAAATTAGATTAATTTTTTTTATTAAAATAATATCGTTTTATTTGGAAAAAAAATGAAATAATTTATTAATGAAATTAAATTACTAATTTATCACCCAAACTTTAAATCAAACCGGATAATATATTTTCATATACTTCAGATATTAGTTTTTTTTATCAATCTAAATCATGGGCGGTGGTGACACCGACCGAAGCATTTTTGTTGTTTATTTTCCCATTACAAGATCAAGATAGTTAATGACTCAAGAAGGCCAACACCAATCCTGGGTGATATGAATGGTAGAGAAAAAAAGGGTCGAAGGCATTGCTCTTGCCTTCCTTAGAAGATTCTTCTTGCTCTGTCATGATGAAAAAACACTGTAGAGAAAAAAAAGGGTAAGAAAAAAAACAGAGAGCTTTAGGTTACCAGCTCTGATACCATGTAAAATTGGAGAATAGAAAATATTTCCGTGTATCTTATTGAATGGCTTTCCACCGTTTATATACAAATATTTGCTACAGCTGTGCTACGCTATTTTAGGAATATGAATTACAATAGGAATAGAAGAGTTGACAGAGCAGGTCTATGTATTTCTTTCCTAAACAACTACGTAAACTTTGGGATATCAATTGATCCTTTCTTAACAAGGACTAGTGAATAAAAAAATCATTCTCTTCAAAAGGACAGCTCATGAGGGTCAATCATGCATGCACAGAAGGTGAGTTAAATCAGTCAATGAAATCATTTAAGAGTAACAACAACAGCTACTATATACCCAACTAAAACAGAAAATCATGGCCACAGAGACAAAAACCAAAATCAATCAAAACAAGAAATGCATTACAAGTGCTCCATGTGCTCATCATTCTATAGATCGCACATTTAATAGTTTTTTTTTCACATATATGCCAAGCACATTTAATAATTCTTATCATCTTTTGAGTTGACAGAAGTTTAGTCATGAAGAAACTGTATAATGATACCAGCAGCTTGGCCACATTTATCAATATTTATAAATTTAAATTCTTCCTCAAACGCAGACTATTTTTCTTCCTGTTGTTGGGCCTGTTGATCCTGACAAGCTGAAACCCGGGGACCTGGTTGGAGGCAGCAAAGATTTTGGATACTCTGCCGTCAGAATATGATTCACGAGTGAAGGCCATGGAGGTTGATGAGAAACCCACAGAAGACTACAATGATAGTGGAGGCTTGGAGAAGCAGGTGGATTTTGACTCAAAAGCATGATCTATAGGAGCAACTCTTCTATTGTTTCTGTTTGATGATCATCCTGTTTCGTTGCCTATTCCAGGACATTTATTTATTTATTTATTTATTTCAAATGATGAATTTGTTAATGCTCAGGGTTTTTTTATATGATGCTAAAAATAAAATAAAAAAATATTTTAATGTGTTTTTAAATGAAAATACTTTATAAAATTTATGTACTGTAATACCATTTAATTGTAGGCGGGCAAGGGGTTAGAGTCATGGACGAGCCTAGGTTAATTATTATTTTGTTTTATTAAAATAATGCTCATGGATAAGCTTAAGTTAATTATTATTATTATTATTATTATTTCTTATTATGGTTGGCAGACACCATCTACCAGCTATGCATTTCACATGGACAACTGGGTGTGACTTTCCAAGCATCCTCCGCCTGCCTCCAATTTGGAAGCGCAATCCTAGGCACATGTGGAGGCGACCACAAGTATTTTAATCTGTACCTCAGGAACACAAATTTTATGTTTCTGTATCGCGGAAGGGAGGCCTAATCAAACCAGATTACTTTATTTTGATTCGATTTTCTATTATTTTTTGCCAGCGTTGTGAGTAAATGGATGACTTTGTCTTCCCAAATTCAAGTTTGTCTGCCCTGAAGGTTGGAAGGCGAGTTTATTTTCAATCTAAATCATGGGCGGTGGTGACACCGACCGAAGCATTTTTCTTGTTTATTTTCGCATTACGAGATGAGGATAGTTAATGACTCAAGTAGGCCATAAAATCACCCTTTGAAAATAAATAAATAAATGTGAGCCAACCCAAATCCAACAGCCAGAATCCATAGACTTAACCCAAATAAATCTGAACCGTCCATCATTTCATTAAGAGAATGATCTTGTTAATTCACTAGTCCTCCCCATTAAGTGTCTGTTTAGGAGTGTGGTTGAGATTGTTTTTGAAAATATTTTTTGTTTAAAAATGAATCAAAATGATATTTTTACGTTTTTAAAAATCATTTTTTATATCAGCACATCAAAATGATCTAAAAACACCAAAAAAATATTTTTTAAAATATTTTTTTTCAAAAACGCATTCCCAAACACCCCCTAAACTTGTCATCAAGTTTGAGACTCACTATTCATGTTGAACTCTATTATCACTAAGCTTCCTGGCTTCTTACTAAAAGTGTTGATATTAATTTTTGCTTGTACATGTCACCTTCATTTGGTAGGAGTTGCATCACACTAAATTTGTTGTAATAATTTATAGCATAATCAACTTATAATGCTTCATCTCTCAGATCTTATACAGCATTTTGTTTATGGCTTTACAATGTAATGATTTCAAAGGGTCCTGGTTTCCCTGAAGCATAGATCTTCTAAGACACCTACATTCTTTGCTTCACCACTAGTTTTCCCATATGTTATTCATGGACATGCAAGACAACTGATCAGATTCTGCTTTAGAATTATGCTTAAGTTTTTCTAATCTACTTGTCATAACTACCCAAGAAGATCATTCTACTTCTATCCAAATGAAGTTGGAATATTGCTTTCAGACTTGTGGCTAGACTTCCATCTCATAAAACCAGGTGTGCTTGACATCTATATGCAAACTATTAATTGTGAAATGGAGATGGATGAACACCATTATTTCCATGCAAGCCCACATCATTTTCTGGGTATGACCATATCTTTTTCATCTTTCATTTTTAAGCTTAATCTTCCTAATTCTGACAGAATGGACTTCTGTTCACTGGTGGTGAGGATCGGAATATTACAGCATGGGATGTGAATAGTGGGAAGGCTGCATATTGCATTGACGATGCACATTCTGCCCGTGTTAAAGGCAAAGGCATCGTTGTGCTCATGAGGAATGACAACACCGTGGATGATCCATATTTGTTGGCATCTGCATCGTCCGATGGGGTTATACGTGTTTGGGATCTTCGCATGTCCATGAAAGAGAAGCCAAATCCATTGGCTGAGGCCAACACAAAATCAAGGCTGACGTGTCTTGCTGGATCATCTCTTAATGTGAGTGCTTTGATCGCTTTTCAAATGTTTTCTGCTTTAGAGTCTAATTTGGTTAGAATAGTGTTTTATTTATGTTTCTTGGTGTAGGGTTTGTATCACAGGTTTCTCTGATTAAGCCACTAATTATTCACATCAGTAGCGGTATTATTTTATATGGTTAATAGAGAGATTGGAAGAGTCTTCTTTTAATGCACCGCTAATTAATATTAAAATAAAAAATATGATAATTTAATCACGTTACGTAAGGGGAATACGATTATTAATATCCTCGTGATGCCAGTGCTTCCATATATAGTTTTGCTTAAAGCTGTCTACTTTGAAGCTGTGGTTAGAGCACTACAGCACAAGAACCAAATTAACGTTTCATGCATGTGGCTCTGGACATAAACAAGGATTTCTTGAAAAAGAAACAATGACTTATCATAAGAGTTTATTATTATACATTATACATTATTATATTATTATACATTATTTTATACATAAAGCTAAAAAAGATCGTGATTTCACTGTTCAGCAACACTTATTTTACTGTGTACTTCAATTATGAATTCCACGCCTCATTTGCATTCTTTTTTTTTTTTATAACCGGGGTGTCGGGTCAGCTTACGCGCACCTCGACTATTCCCCGGGCTCCCTTGAACACCCTGCAAGCCCAAATGAACAGGTAAGGCATCACGGGGATAACAGGCGTACCACAGAAGGGAAGGACCCAGGGAAATGAGAGTAGGAGCCCTCCTACCCCACTGCCACTGTGACTCGAACCTAAGTCCGAAAGTAGGAGGGCGCTCCCTTGCGCCACTGGGCCACGACCCTTGCAGGTTCCTCATTTGCATTCTTCTTCATTGCTTATTTTGCAGCAAAAGGTCAAAGAGGCGGGGGCCATTACAGAGTTGCCGCCAGGTAAGGTATTGAAAGGTGAAGAGATAGTGAGTGGGGTCCATGTACGAGCTGGCAGGCATCTTCAAAGTGTTCGGTGGTGTGTACAATGGATTTTAAAAAACAAAACTAATTATTTTCAATATTTTTTAATATATTAATATTGAAAATAATTTTTTTTTAAAAGAAAATATATATTCTAATTTTATTATCCTAAAAGCTCAATTAAGTCATGGCCGCACTGTTCATCCACACTTAAATCACTATGGATTGGAACATTGAATTTCACACCTCATTTGTTTTCTTCTGCGGTGCTTATTTTGCAGCAAATTACCTAACAACTAAAACGCGTTGTGTTTTTCCTGTACAAATCACTGTGTATTGTCTCTAAATTCATTGTGGATTTCAGCAGTGTGCGCCCGTTTTTAGCCTTTGCATTCTCGGCTCATTGTGCGGGTAAAATGGGGGCATTTTTGTTTTTTCCTGTTTTTGTCCTTTTTTTTTATTTTAATCAGTCATGAACAGTGTATTAACGGTTTTGACCCTCAAGCCGGACAAAATAAGGTTATGCGCTCAGGGTTAAGGGTGTAATTGCACGCGTACAGACCGGTCCGGTTCGCTCGGTCCGCTGCAACTTTTTTTTTCAACTAAAATTTCAGTTATGAACCGCAACTAAAAACGCTTTTTATAAAACTGTTTTTTTTCAACCTCAACCACAACAGCAACCGCCACGCCAAACAGGCTCGTAGTGAAGAGGTCAAGTCTAATGCTCCTTTTAAAAAAAAAATTAATTTTTTTTCCAAATAATAATTTAGAGTTTGGATCCAATATTCTCTTTAATTTGAGTGTGATAAAATTCTTATCTATCAATGAGTTTTATTTAAATTATTTTTTAAAATTTAGTTTCTCTCCACAATTATTTAGGGTTTGTGGTTTGAGTTTAAGGTTTGTGGTTTCAGTTTCGGGTTTGGGGGCTTAAGGTTTCAGGTCTTAGGGTTTACGGTTTAAGGTTTTGGGTTTTTGGTTTTGGGTTTGGGGATGAGTTTTGGGTTTTGGGTTTGGGGCTAGGGGTTTAGAGTTTCGAGATTTGGATTTGAGATTTAGGGTTTGAGGGGTTTAGAATTTTAGGTTTTAGGGTTTAGAGTCTAATTTGGTTAGGATAATGTTTTAATTATGTGTCTTGGTGTAGGGTTTGTATCATAGGTTTCTCTGATTAAGCCACTAATTATTCACATCAGTAGCGGGATTATTTATATGCTTAATAGAGAGATTGGAAGAGTCTTCTTTTAATGTACCGCTAATTAATATTAAAACAAAAAATATGATAAATAATTTAATCACGTTACGTAAGGGGAATACGATTAGTGCTTTATCTACTCAGCATATTATTAATATCCTTGTGATGCCAGTGCTTCCCTGCTCATAAAAACCAACCTACCATTTGGCTTTTCTTTTTTGCTTTATAGTGCTTTATCTGCTCAGCATACGATTAGTGCTTTATGCCAGGCTTTTGTTTTTCCTACCAACCTAGCAGGCTTCTCTTTTGCTTTATAGTGCTTTATCTACTCAGCATACGATTGGTGCTTTATGCAGGCTTTTGTTTTTTGCTCATTTTAAAAATATTTTAAAAAAATTTTAAAAATACATTTTTAATTTTTATTTAAAATTAAAATTTTTGATGTTTTTAGATATTTTTCATATGTTGATATCAAAAATAATTTTTAAAAAATAAAAAATATATAATTTTAATATATTTCTAAACTAAAACATTTTAAAAAACAAAACTATACTGCAAACAGCCTAAATTCGCTTTGTAATGAAATGCCGACAACGAAACTAGGGGTAATGCTTAAGGCCATGCAAGGACAGCATCAAGAATGGAATCTGTTGTTTTGCTTAAAGCTGTCTACTTTGAAGCAGTGCTTAGGGCACTACAGCACATGAACCAGATTAATGTTTCTTGCATTTGGCTTTGGACATAAACAAGGATTTCTTGAAAAAGAAACAATGACTTATCATAAGAGTTTATTATTATACATTATACATTATTATATTATTATACATTATACATTATTTTATACATAAAGCTAGAAAAGATGGTGATTTCACTGTTCAGCAACACTTATTTTACTGTGTACTTCAATTATGAATTCCACGCCTCATTTGCATTCTTCTTCATTGCTTTATTTTGCAGCCAAACGTCAAAGAGGCGGGGGCCATTACAGAGTTGCCGCCAGGTAAGGTATTGAAAGGTGAAGAGATAGTGAGTGGGGTCCATGTACGAGCTGGCAGGCATCTTCAAAGTGTTCGGTGGTGTGTACAACGGATTTAAAAATAAAAAAAAACTAATTATTTTCAATATTTTTTAACATATTAATCTTGAAAATGATTATAACAGTGAATTTCATGCCTCATTTGCTTTCTTTTGCAATGCTTATTTTGCAGCAAATAAATAAGGACATCACTCACCTCTTTCTGTGTTCTATACTCTCATGTCTAAAAAAAATCACATGATTAAATCACTAAGCCCATAAATTCAACAAAAAAAAATCTCAACCAGTCTATGTATGCTCTCAACTAATTAATTTACATGAACAGTGTTGTTGGGGTGCCCAATGCAAAAGGAGCTGTTTTTTATTATACATACATAATTAACTAATTGTTTTGCTGTGCATGCAAGAAATATTTTTTTAAAATTATAAATAATACTAGTCACTTACCCGCACTTTGTCGTGGCAGGAACCATATTTTTTTCAACATAAAAAAATTATTTGATTTGAAAAAAAGATAATTTTTTTAAATTATAAATAACTAATTGTTTTGTTGCGCATGCAAGAAACATTTTATTTTGAAGTTATAGATAATACTAGCCACTTACCCGCGCTTTGTCGTGTCCAGAACTATATTTTTTTCAACGTGAAAAAATTATTTGATCTGAAAAAAATGATATTTTTTATTAAATTATAATTAACTAATTGTTTTGCTGTGCATGCAACAAACATTTATTTTAAAATTATAGATAATACTAGCCACTTCCTCGTGCTTTGTCACGACCGAAACCATATTTTTTAAAAAGCAAAAAAATCATTTGATCCAAAAAAAGATAATTTTTTTTAAATTATAAATAACTAATTGTGGTTTGTTGCGCATGCAAGAAACATTTTTTTTGAAATTATAAATAATCCTAGCCACTTACCAGCGCTTTGTCGCGGTCGAAACCATATTTTTTTCAATGCAAAAAAATTATTTGATCTTAAAAAAAGATATTTTTAAATTATAAGTAACTAATTGTTTTGATGCGCATGCAAAAAATAATTTTTTTAAATTATAAATAATACTAGCCACTTACCCGCTTTTTGTCGCGGCCGGAATCATATTTTTTTCAACGCAAAAAAAAATCATTTGATCTGAAAAAAAGATATTTTTGTAAATTATAAATAATACTAGCTACTTACCCGTGATTCGTCGTGGCCGGAACCATAATTTTTTCAAGGCAAAAAAATCATTTGATCTGAAAATGTGAGTACTTTGATCGCTTGGCAAATGTTTTCTGCTTTATCGATTGAATAACACATTCTATTATTTGCAACTCCACATTCGTTAACAAGCCATAGGAAAACTGGAATCCGTTGGAGCCAAGGACATTTCCAAACAATCTTTCACCCTTTGAAACACGGCAACTCAAACCTGCACCGATTGAAAAAATTGCATATGCTGACTTTGCAGTGAAGTTCCCTTGATTAGAAGAACCCCACCCCACCCCTCCAATGATATGATCATTAGGCACTGATTGATTAAAGTGGTTTCTGGTGGGATAAACAATTATGCGATTGATTTCTGATTGAAGAAAAAGTTCATTTATCTGTGTTTTTGTAAATCAGGATTGGTTCTCATTGGTATTTTATCATGTTGTTGCAGCTAAAAAGACCACAGATGGGTGCAAGCTGTTTAAAGGAAGCGCCCGATGCAGCAGAACATGGCGCGTGCTCGTACAACCTATAATGTGTAGAAATAGAGGACGATTAGAGAAAAGTTATTGTCAGATGTTAATCAAGTTGGCAACAATATGCTGCTAGCATTAAGGACAGCTGCCGATGATTTATGCATATTCTCTTACCATTTTTGTCGGGATGCTTATACTTGTTTCTCAATCATAAACTGGCTGTTTCTTCATCACGATGCTTCATTTTTAGGATATGCCCATGTAAAACACTATTTAAATTTTTTTTAAAATAAAGAGTAATTACTTTCATCTAATAATATGAAAAAACTTGATTTCAATCAAAAGGAAAAATAATAATAGTCTTAAAAGCACATTATATATTTATTTTTTTGGATAACGTGGGAACCACATGACCCGGAAAGCGCAATTTGTGGGCCCAGAGCATGCGTAAACCCCCGGCTGTTCCAAGCTCTTACAGGTTTGGGATAGGGCACTAGGATGGCTCGAACCTCGCTCCCGTGTATGAGAGCGAGGCCTGTTGCCGCCAGGCTGCCCCCTGGGGACAAAGCACATTATATTGATAAACATTAAATTTAAAAACGAGGATTTCATATTGGAAATAAAATCATGTAATCAATAATTTACCCAAATATTAATTTTACCCAAATATTATAGGGTACTAAATATGTGGAATTATAATTTTAGCTCAATGTGTTAATTTTTTAGTTTTTAAAGGGCAAAACTATCAATTTAAAAACAAATGCAAGACTGTTCTTTGAAAGGGTATCCTAAGAATATCTATGGTAAATGAAGATGCCACGTAGAAAAGTCATTTGTTCATATTTACTTGACTTTGATTGCTTGACCTGAGTTGGAAGAGTCTTCTTTCTATGTACCGCTAATTAATATTAAAATAAAAAATATGATAAATAATTTTATCTCGTTACGTCATGGGACTGAAGGGGTCAAAGAAAAAGAAACGACCTCATTTGGTTTTTGTTTTTGGAATGTACTTCCTAAGCAAACAGTAATTTAGATTATTCCATTTCAATATTTTTAGGAGAATAAAATTCAAAATAATTACAATCACTGAAAACCTATCAAGAAATACCAGGCTGCAGATTCTGCACAAATGAGAGGCTCGTAGAGAAGTCATTTGTTCATATTTACTTGACTTTGATTGCTTGACTTGAGTTGACTTCACAAACTAACCTAGTCTCTCTGCCTCTCTCCCTCTCTGCAGTTGCTCTAAGCAAAAACTTTTACTGCTACATCCATCTCCATAGTTTTTCAAATATCATCCTTTCCTTGTGTTTTTGCTGCTGAACAAAGGCAGAATATTGGCTATGGAGATCGTTGGTTCCATGGCATCCACTGTTGTGGAACTGTTATTTCATCCCTTTAAGCGCTCCGTTTCTCCTGTATTCAACTACAGCAGAAATGTTAAGAGCCTCGAAACTCACATGGAGGAGCTGTCAGATAAAAAAAAAAGGGTGCTGCATTCTGTAGAAGAGGGTACAAACAAATCGGAAGAAATTGAAGAGGATGTTGTGAAGTGGCTTGTTAGCGTGGATGTTATCACTGAAGAGGCTGACAGGGTTCTTAAGGACGAAGACAAGGCAAAGAAGAGGTGCTTCATGGGGTTGTTCCCTAATTTGATGACACGCTACAGGGTTAGTACAGAGATTGAGAGTATTGAAGAGAAAGCTGTTAAGATCAGTCTTCGAGGAAAATTTGATAGGGTGTCCTACCTTCCTGCTCGACGTGGTATAGGGGACAGATCTGTCAAAGATTACGAGGCTTTCGAATCAAGAAGACATGTTTTGGATGAAATTTTGGAGGCCTTAAAGGATAACGATGTCAACCTAGTTGGAGTGTATGGGATGCCTGGTGTGGGCAAGACCACAATTGTGAAAAAGGTTGCTGAACAAGTCAAGGCGAACAAGATTTTTGATGTGGTGGTTCTGGCTGTTGTTTCTAAGACTCCTGACCTGAGAAGAATTCAGGGGGAAATAGCAGATGGGCTAGGTTTCGAATTGAAAGCAGAGACTATCAGAGGAAGAGCAGAACGCTTACGCGAGCGGCTTGAAAGACAGACAAAGATGCTTGAAAGAGAGACAAAGGTGCTTGAAAGAGAGACAAAGGTGCTTGTGATTTTGGATGACATTTGGGAGAGGCTTGAACTGGATGATGTGGGGATTCCTTCTGGTAGTGATAATCGGGGATGCAAAATATTGATGACATCGAGAGATCGAAATGCATTATGCCGTCGAATGGATACAAAAAAACTTTTCCACCTTCAAGTTTTACTCGAGAATGAGGCATGGGATCTGTTTAAGAATATGGCAGGAGATGCTATCAAAAATCCCGATCTGCAGCTTGTTGCTGTAGAAGTAGCCAAAAAATGTGCTGGTTTGCCCATTTATCTAGTTACTGTTGCGTCGGCATTAAAAAATGGGGATCTGTCAGAGTGGAAGGATGCTTTGGAAACGCTGAAAAGGTTTGACAAGGATGAAATTAATAGCCCAGTTAACTCAGCTCTAGAGCTGAGCTACACCGCTTTGAAAGGAGAAGAAATCAAGTCAGTATTCTTACTTTGTGGACAACTTCCACCTCACCACATTGTAATCCATGACTTACTGAAATATACCGTTGGCCTGGGATTGTTTAAACGTATCAGTACATTGGAAGAAGCAAGACATAGACTGAATAAATTGGTCAATGACCTCATAGCCTCTTGTTTGCTGGAAGGTGGCGCAGATGGAATAGTCAAAATGCATGATGTTCTTCACGCTTTTGCTGCCTCTGTAGCTTCCAGGGATCATCATGTCTTCCCACCATCATCTGACACGGTATTAGGAGAATGGCCGGCCAAGGATATGCTTGAGCAGTACAGTGCTATCTCTCTGACGGGTTGCGAATTTTCTGGACTTCCTGAAGTATTAAACTGTCCAAAACTGGAGTCGTTTATACTGTATAATGATGACCCCTTGCTCAAAATCCCAGACTGTCTGTTTGAGGGTACAAAAACTCTCCAACTTATGGATATGGCATATGTGCAACTTCCAACACTACCTTCCTCGCTTCAATTTCTCGAAAAGCTTCAAACATTGTGTCTGGATTATTGTGGTTTGGGAGATATAGCTCTGATCGGAGAGCTAAAGATGCTAAAAGTTCTCAGCTTAGAAGGTTCTAACATTGTTCGGCTGCCGAGAGAAATCGGGCAATTGACTCGTCTGCAACTTCTTGATTTGACAGACAATCCGACGCTTGAAATTATTCCGCCAAATGTGTTGTCATGCTTGACCCAACTAGAGGACCTGTACATGGAGAACAGCTTTTTGCAATGGGGGGTTGAAGGACTAGATAGTCGAAGAAACAATGCTAGCCTGGCTGAGCTGAAAGATCTGCCAAAATTAAGCACTTTATACTTGCACATTACAGATCCTATGATTCTTCCCAAAGACTTCTTCTCCAAAAAATTGGAAAGATTTAAAATTTTGATCGGAGAAGGGTGGGACTGGTCCAGTAAGCGTGAAACTTCAACAATAATGAAACTGAAGATCAATGCAAGCATTCAGTCGGAGGAGGGGATCCAATTGTTGCTGAAGAGAACTGAAGATCTACATTTAGATGGACTAGAGGGTGTTAAAAGTGTTTCCTATGAATTATATGGGCAAGGTTTTCCTAGTTTGAAGCATCTCCATATCCAAAATAGTTTTGAGATTCGATATATCGTCGACTGGACTATGTTAAGTCCTATTGTTGATTTTCCATTCCTGGTCTCTCTGTCTCTTGACAATTTGAATAAGTTGGAGAAGATTTGTAATGGTCAACCTGTGGCAGAGTCTTTTAGCAAATTAAGAATTTTGAAGGTAAAGAGTTGTCCGATGTTGAAGAATCTCTTTTCGTTGCACATGGAAAGAGGCCTTTTGCAACTGGAAGAGATCAGCATAATTGATTGCGAAATCATGGAAGTGATTGTTGCTGAGGAAAGTGGAGGCGGAGCTGACGAAGATGAAGCAATCAAGTTGACTCAACTACGAACACTGACACTGGAATATCTACCCCAATTCACAAGCGTGTCCTCCAAATCGAATGCAGCTTCCATATCACAGACCAGGCCGGAGCCGTTAATCACTGATGTCAGGTCTAATGAAATTGCATCTGACACTGGACTCCGGACTCCCATGACACTTTTTAACAAAAAGGTTTGCTTTATATTAATGAAATTTGGCATATAACTTTAGTTTCATTCTCATTTTGACGAATGAAAAGAACTTGATGATGAAGCAAAAATTGTGCATGCAGATTGAATTCCCCAATTTGGAAGACCTAAAACTTTCCTCCATCGAAGTTGAGAAGATATGGCTGGACCAACCTGGAGAACTGTCCTGTTGGTTTGTGAGATTAACAAGCTTGATAGTCGAGGGCTGTCGAAATCTAAAGTATTTATTTACTACTTCTATGGTTGAAAGTCTTGCTCAACTCAAAAGGCTTGAGCTATGTGATTGCGTGTCTATGGAAGAAATAATAATTAAGAACGAATTAGGAGAAGAAGAAAATGTGAGAGGAATGATGCTTCCAAAACTAGAGTTCCTCAAGCTTAAGGGCCTTCCAAATCTCACAAGATTCTGCACCGGTCACTTAATCCAATGCTGCTTCTTGCAAGAACTGTGGATAGAGGATTGCCCTGCACTGAAGACCTTCATCTCTAACTCCTTAAGCACAGATGCAGTAGCCAACAACGAGTTTGAAGAAACAAACTCAACTCTCTTTGATGAAAAAGTGAGTCCTTTTCTTCTTCTTTTCCTGTTAGTCCTGCAGTCCCCAACCCCAGTTCAGCATTTGCTTTTGAGCACCTGAAATTTAATTTTCTTGTCATTTGCTGCTGACATGGTGGAATTGATTTCTTAGGTTGCATTCTCTAACATAGAGGAACTGCGCATTCTTGGCATGGATAATTTGAATATGATATGGGATACTAAATTCCATTCAGATTCCTTTTGCAAGCTCAAGTTTCTGAGGGTAGAACAAGGAAACAAGTTGTTGAATATTTTCCCACCCAATATGCTGAGAAGATTTCAGAATTTAGAGTTCCTGGTGGTAGATTATTGTGCTTCACTGGAAGAGGTGTTTGATCTCAGATCTCTGATGAGTGAAAAAGAATGCCATGTTGTAACAGCCTTCAAGTTGAAAGATATGTATGTATGGCACCTGCAAAAATTGAAGAAAGTGTGGAATACGAATCCTCATGGAATTCTCTCTTTTCAAAACCTTCATTTAGTTAATGCTTGGAAATGTCCAAGTCTAAAAAGTCTCTTCCCAGCCTCTGTAGCCTTAGGCCTTCCATATCTCGAAGGGCTTAAACTAGATAGTTGTGGAGTGGAGGAAATTGTTGCAGAGGAAGAACGACTAGGAGAAGCTCCTAAGTTTGTTTTTCCTAAGACCTCCTATTTCAGGCTTTGGGAATTGCCCAAACTCAAGAGTTTCTACCCAGGAAGACACACTTCAGAGTGGCCGGTATTAAAGACAATAGAAGTGTGTCTTTGCGCCGAAGTGCCGGTATTTGATCTTGAGCAGGACCAGCTTGGTATCCAAGTTCAGCAACCGCTTTTCTCAATTGAAAAGGTATGATCTTGAGCATTATCCTATGGATGTTCACTAACAATTCACCTTCCCGGTTCCACTCATTACCAGTTGTCCAAAAAAGCACAAAGTACTATGAATACTAAGTGATTATTTGATAGTGTAGTTGTATTTGTTTTTAAAATATTTTTTATTGAGAAATATATTAAAATGATTTTTTTTAAAATATTTTTAATATCAGTATATTAAATGACATAAAAATACAAAAAAATAATTTAAAATAAAAAATATTTTTTTTAAATTTTTTTCAAAAATATTTTTGAAATGCAATGTTAAACATCTCTTAAGTGCTTGATTAAGAGTGGTCGCAGTTGTTTTTGAAAGTATTTTTTTATTTAGGAAATATATCAAAATAATATTTTTTATTTTTTAAAAATTATTTTTATATTAAAATAATTTAAAAATACTAAATTTTTTAATTAAAAATAAAAATAAAATAAAAAATTTTCGATTTTTTTTAAATATTTTTAAAACGAACAGGATAATGCCATGCCGTTACCCTTGTACCATGTCACCCCTGTCTATCTGAGGTACCATGGCAATCCCATAAAACTGAACCAATTCCCTACAACAGTAATGTTACAACATCATTCACCATAA
The DNA here is from genome assembly GCA_027405865.1 of Salix purpurea. NCBI lineage: Eukaryota > Viridiplantae > Streptophyta > Magnoliopsida > Malpighiales > Salicaceae > Salix > Salix purpurea. The sequence continues at coordinate 22,696,526 of CM050333.1, forward strand.
TAGTGCCTAAAAAATCCAACTTGAAAGCACCAAGAAGACTTGCCAGCAGTGGGAAAGGACTGGGCTGTTTATTGAATGTGCTGTAAAAAATGCTATATCTACCTTTGGCTTTTCATATTTAGCTTGCATTTGTGTTTTCGGTTTCCAGGCCATCCCCAACTTGGAAGAACTATGGCTAAACGCTGAAGATGCAGTAAAGGTATGTCAAGGTCAGTTTTCAGCAGACCTCTTTCACAAAGTAAGAGTTCTTGGGCTGGAATGCTTTGATGATGCATCAGCTGAGTTTCCATTCGGTATCCTTCATAGATTCCACAATATGGAAAAGCTTGTTGTATTTGGTGGTTATTTCAAAGAGCTGTTTCCATGTCAACTTGTTGAGGAGGAGGAACATACTCTTGCTAGGATACGATGCTTGAAACTTTCTAACCTTCCAGATTTGGAGAAAATTTGGAACCAAGATCTCCGAGTGGACCAGCTTCTTCAAAATCTTGAAACTTTGGAAGTAAAGTTTTGTGACAGTTTGATCAATTTAGCACCATCGGCATCATCTTTCGGAAATCTAACAGCTTTGGAGGTAGAGGATTGCAAAGCATTGAAATACTTGGTCACATCCTCAACTGCCAGAAGTCTTGCGCAACTCTCTGTAATGAGTATAAAGGAATGCAAAATGGTGACAGAGATTGTAGCAGGCAATGAAGACGAAGCAGGAAATGAGATCATTTTCAGGAAATTGGAAAGTCTGAAACTTGATTGTTTAGCAAGCCTCACTAGCTTTTGCTCTGTAGATTTCACCTTCAAATTCCCCTGTCTGACAGACGTAATTGTGAGAAATTGTCCGAAGATGAAGACTTTTTCCCTGGGAATCTTGAGCACACCACAGCTGCGGAAAGTATGGCTATCAGAAGAAAGGGACAAACGACATTGGAAAGGCGACCTTAACATCACCATTCAACAGCTGCATATATAAATTGCATGGATTAGCCAGGTCTGTTCATCTATTTCATACTCATCTTTTTCCCATTCCATTTTTCTAGCTCATATTGAATCACTACATTGAACAATCATCTTGTTAGAGTTTAGCACTGAGTAGCTTCAGGATGGTTCACTCAATTTGCAGGCTGCAAGCTGTGGCCCTTTATAGTGGTGTGCATGCATTATCATATCAGGACTCCTCAGCATAATTCCTGTGAGATGGTACGATGGTAATGGACTGATGGAATACTTTAACTGCTCAAAAGTCAAAAGCAGGACAAAGAATCAGAAAGAGTGTTGGGCCACGCATACCAGGCTGGCCTTTTTTCTATTTTTTTGCGGTTATTGTTTTTGGATTTAGATTTAAATGTACGATAAAAAATTATCATTCGGATTCTGTTATTGTTTTCAAATAATATTATAGGTTTTATGTGGATTTTATGTTTTCAATTGGTTCAAGGGGAGATAAGCCTGAATTGGTTAGGGATCTGTGTGGATGACAGTATAGAGAGTCCATTATACATCATTTTTATTTCTTGATCTATTAGTAGTGGAGGCTGTGTTGTCGAGGGAAGTTCTCCCAGCTCTGCAGAAGTGAATAAAACTCATTCCACTTATCACCATCATCACACATTGTTCTTCAGTGGCTAAATTCATTTTAATGTTCAAAATTAAAAATAATACATGAAAAAAATACAGAAACATTATTTTAGATTTATTTATGTAATAATTTTAAAAGTAAAAGTTTATTATCGAGACTAATTAGTTTACTGAAAAATTAAATCTTTTTTCCTACACCTAAATGATATCCCAACATTATTTTATTGTATATTTAGATGAAATCAAATTTATAATAAATTTATTTTTTATACTTTTATCCCAAATTTGAACTCAAATGGCAATAAGAACACGCATCATAAATTATATCAACACTTATCTTGTCAAATTCACAGGTTTATCAACGACCAAACAACAAAGAAAATTAAGGCCTTGTATATCTTCTTAATCAAGCCATGCTAAAAATAAATAATCATAATCTAAATGTTAATTTAGTCATCGAATTTAGAAATATCTCATAATAATATATGAATAAGTAAATAAAATTATATAAACAAGAACCCAAAACCATGAACTAGCAAACCCGAATCCGATTTCCTTCCCATAGTTTTCACTTCTCATGCTTGATCCAACCACTTTCTACCCAACCCAAATTAAAAAAACAAAAAAAAACATTTGTTAACTCATAAAGATTGCAACTTGGTTGGCCCCTTTTTTCTTCTTAATAATAAAACTTAGCTCAAGCAAATTAGATTTTTTTTATTAAAATAATATCATTTTATTTTAAATAAAAAATTGAAATAATTTATTGATGAAATTAAATTATTAATTTAACACCCAAACTTTAAATCAGACCGGATAATAGATTTTCATATACTTAAGATATTAGTTTTTTTTTTATCAATCTAAATCATGGGCGGTGGCGACACCGACCGAAGCATTTTTCTTGTTTAATTTCTGTAGGGCCGAAACGTGCCCACAATTCCTCCTCAAAGATTTTCCATGTTACCTCAGTATTCTCAATTTTGTGGGTTCTCTGCATCCATTGCCACCATTGATTAGCTTCACCTTCAAGGTGGAATGAAGCCAACGACACCTTCTGGTTGTCAGGAGTCGCTTGATACTCAAAGAATTGGCCAACTCGATTGAACCACTCAGTTGGGTCATCACCCGCATATTTTGGGAATACCAGTTTAGCCAATTGTGATGGCACTATCTGGCGTGAACAATCACCTTCTTCCACGAATGGGCGTGAACCCATTTCTTGAAATTGATGGTTGTTGTCAACAGGCCCTTTGTTAGCTCGCAGGATATTGGTTAGCTTGGAAATTGCCTCCTCCAATTGATGCAATTTGTTTCCTACGTCCAGCTCCAATCGTTGGAATCCACCTTGCATTCCAGCCAACCCAGCTTCCAAATTCTCGATTCTGTCTTTGTTGGATGTCATAGTAACCTTGCTCTGATACCAATGATAGGTCCCAGTCAAAGCAATGAATAGATTGTAAGATAATTCTTTTGTGGTAAGAATAAACCAGTAATTGAACTGAATAATTGTCTGCCTTTTACTGCATATTTGCGAATTATAAATACTGAAAAGGAAATAACGGAATACAGGGAAATAACTGAAAGACATAAATTGACTCCCCCACGTACTACCCACGCGGTTACCACTAATAAACTGACTCTTAATACTCCCCACGATCACTAATATTGGCAGACTGGTTATCAAACGCTTGCACCATTTAATGCGCACGAACTCCCCCTCTGTTCCCACATGATCAATTGTCCGTGAACTTAGGATTTTTGACAGGTGCACGTTTGGACCTCCTTGGCTCCACAGCAGGCTCCACAGCAGTTGTGGTTGTTATCTTATCAGAGGGTTGAGGCCATGCGGGCAAGTAGACCAGAGAGATGATGAAGTACAATATCCATTGAATACAGACTTGTTCTGTGAATGATGGGCAGAAAAGAAGGCAATCCACCCTTGAACTCCTTCAAAGTTGTTTAAGTTGATGTTGCGACCTAGAAGTTAATCCAATAATAAATTTCTGAATCGGGTGCGGCAGGGTTGAAACGAGAAGAAAAACCGAGTCACACAGGAAGTTTCCTTGCGAGGACAGAGGTCGGGATCATGCTCAACCATATTCCATGGCCGACACGAAGTTTAGAAATGGAAACCTGGGTATGGTTGGCAGACACCATCTACCAGCTATGCATTTCACATGGGCAACTGGGTGTGATTTTCCGAGCATCCTCTGCCTGCCTCCAATTTGGAAGCGCACTCCTAGGCACATGTGGAGGCGACCACAAGTATTTTAATAAGGGTATAATCTGTACCTCAGGAACACAAATTTTATGTTTTTGTATGGCGGAAGGGAGGCCTGATCAAACCAGATTACTACATTTTGATTCGATTTATTATTATTTTTTGCCAGCGTCTGAGTAAATGGATGACTTTGTCTTCCCAAATTCAAGTTTGTCTTCGCACAGCAGCTTGAGGGATGACAGCGCAGCTGCGGAGCCCCATGATGGGCAAATCAATCGTCGAAATGGAAAATAAAATAAAAATGAAGTAGGGATTGATGCTGATTGCTTTCTCTAATCAGAATTCAACACCTTACAAATTCCAATGTGTCTGTGCATTGGATTGGATATTTGCTGAATTGGGACGATGTTTCTGCTTGTTATTTTTTTCATGAAAAAAAATCAAATAACTTTTTATTATTTTAGTTTCTTGATATTAAAAAAAAATATTTTTAATTGAACACTTTTAGAAAAATGTTTTTAATTGAACACTTTTAACACAGTTCTTCAGTGGCTAAATTCATTTTAATGTTCAAAATTAAAAATAATACATGAATAAAATACAGAAACATTATTTTAGATTTATTTATGTAATAATTTTAAAAGTAAAAGTTTATTATCGAGACTAATTAGTTTACTGAAGAATTAAATCTTTTTTCTTACACCTAAATGATATCCCAGCTCTATTTTATTGTATATTTAGATGAAATCAAATTAAAATAAATTTATTTTTTATGCTTTTATCCCAAATTTGAACTCCAATGGCAATAAGAACACGCATCATAAATTAGATCAACACTAATCTTGTCAAATTCATAGGTTTCAACCACCAAACAACAAAGAAAATTAAGGCCTTGTATATCTTCTTAATCAAGCCATGCTAAAAATAAATAATCATAATCTAAATGTTAATTTAGTCATCGAATTTAGAAATATCTCATAATAATATATGAATAAGTAAATAAAATTATATAAACAAGAACCCAAAACCATGAACTAGCAAACCCGAATCCGATTTCCTTCCCATAGTTTTCACTTCTCATGCTTGATCCAACCACTTTCTACCCAACCCAAATTAAAAAAACAAAAAAAAAACATTTGTTAACTCATAAAGATTGCAACTTGGTTGACCCCTTTTTTCTTCTTAATAATAAAACTTAGCTCAAGCAAATTAGATTTTTTTTTATTAAAATAATATCATTTTATTTTAAATAAAAAATTGAAATAATTTATTAATGAAATTAAATTATTAATTTATCACCCAAACTTTAAATCAGACCGGATAATATATTTTCATATACTTAAGATATTAGTTTTTTTTAATCAATCTAAATCATGGGCGGTGGCGACACCGACCGAAGCATTTTTCTTGTTTAATTTCCCATTGCGAGATCAAGATAGTTAATGACTCAAAAAGGCCATAAAATCACCCTTAGAAAATAAATAAATAAATAAATGAGAGCCAACCCAAATCCAACAGCCAGAATCCACAGACTTAACCCAAATATATCTGAACCGTCCATATTCCATTAAGACAGCAGTTATTATTACCCTCTAACAGCAACCTCAACCTCCCCTAAAATCTAACGGTCACAATATAATTTCCAACAAAAGATCGGATAAAATAAATCAACAGACAGAACAAAGAAACAAAAACAACAACAAGAGAGAAGAATAGGAAGCAGGAAACAAGAAACTTAAATCCATCAACCAGAAAAACAGTATTTTTTTTCTCGTAATCTCATGTAATCCACTTGTAATCGGGTCCTTGATTTATTGGGATTTTTCTTTTGGTTTTATTTTTGCGTTTGTGTTTTTTGGTGGGGTAATTTAGAAATAGAAAGAAAAGCTAAGAGTGTTAATTTATATAAAGAAAGAAGGAAGATTGAAGGATTTAAGGTTTTGGGTTTGGTGAGATGGGACTGGGGAACAGTGAAAATGATGTGATTGTTGAAGATGGAGGTGGTGGTGGAGGAGGATTGAATGGCAAGTCGTTTGGAGGGTCAATTTCGTGTTCGATTTGTCTTGAAGCGGTTGCTGATAATGGAGATCGATCATGGGCCAAGCTTCAATGTGGACATCAATTTCATCTGGGTATGTTAAAAAGTTTTATTTTTGGTGTTTTTTTATTTTGATTTGGCATTTTGAGATCTGAGTGCAATGTTGTTTTGATTTGGTATTTTTTGAATATTGGGTTCTTGTGTGATTGGATTTTTAGTTACTGGATGAATGGTGGTATATGGTTCCAGCTCCTTGCTAAATAATAGCATATGGAATTATGTGTGATCGTTTTTAGGCCATAATTTTATGATTTGCATCTGTTCGATCTTTCTTTTGAAATCAAGTTGTTGAATTTTTGGGGTATCCGATGTGATGATTATATGAAATTGGAAGTTAGATTTGTAGTATCCCTATTGAATTTTAGATTTTGCAATTTGCAATCTGCAATCAGAGATTATGAGACTTAGGAAATAGGTAAGAATGAATGATTTTTTTTACCGCGTCAAGCTACTTAAAGTTATTAGCAGTGCAGAAGATAGCTTAGTTTGTGAGGATTTCTGCAGTCCCTTGATGTGATTTATTTATTAAGAGAATTTTACAAGGTGAAAATACTAAATCCATAATCTTACTCCATTGAGAAATGTTTTTTGCCAAGTAATCTTCCCCAATATTGATGTCAAAACAGAGAGGAAGGAGAAGGAGATGATAAGACAAGGTAAAAAAAAGAGGGTGTTTTGAGAGAGAGAGAGGTAGTGTTGGCTAGTGGGCCAGGATTGGGAAAGGTGAGTTAATTTGGAAGTATTTATACTTTCTTTAAACTCAAACACGGGTGCAAAATTGTGATTTTGTACGAGTCAGTCTGATTTACTGGTTTTCGAGTTTTTAGTCCAAGTTTGCATGTTAGATGCATGTTGACTCATAAACTCATATGATTGTACAAGTCAGCTCTTGATTTTGGCAACAATGCTCAAAAGTACAATTCAGGAATACTAACTTCAGAATTTATTAACTCACAGCATTAATTTCTTCTGGACCCATTATAGAGAGAAACATATGGAACATTCATGGTAGCATTTGTTGGAGAACATGGAATGTGTCATGAAATTTGCATATGCAATACTCTCTTTACAGTTTTTTAACGCAGGCTCAATCGTCTTCCATTAGGAGCATCAACAGTGATTATTTTTGTTACTGAGTGCTTGGAGATGCTTTTTTCTTTAATGTTTTGGGTTTTGGTATCACTCTGCTCTGGTGTTTGTTTTGTTCTCTTTGGAGACCACCAGCAAGATTCTTTCCACACAGTGGTGCAATGATGTGCTCACTCGTATTTCATCACTGACTTTGTACTCGATAAGTATTCTTTGTTTTTTACTACTTTGGCTGAAATTTATCTTTTCATATGATCTTCAGACTGCATCGGCTCAGCATTTAATGTAAAGGGTGCAATGCAATGCCCTAATTGCCGGAAAATTGAGAAGGGCCAATGGCTCTATGCAAATGGTTGTCGTTCACTGCCAGAATTTAGCATGGAGGACTGGGCTCATGATGAGGACCTTTATGACTTGAGCTACTCTGAAATGGTAAATGGATTTTTCTCTAATGAATATTTTACTTTTATACGGTACAAATGTATGGTAGTTTTGATGTACTGAGAAACCATTTAAGTACCCCCTCTAGTTGCTGCAGCAGCCCTTTGTTACTTGGAATCAGTATTAGTTCTAATATCAACTTTTGGATCATGTAAAACTGTTTTTCTTACCAAGTTGTCCCCCTAGGACCTCTGAATATATCATGTCTTTTGTTTCTTTGCATCAATGATAGAATGTAAAAATGTCAATTTCTTTTGTTGTTAATTGCTTGTAAAGCAAGAAGCTGTATAACTGAAAGTGCTCCCTAAGCAGTTTACTCCTTTGAAATACTTAGAAAGAAAAAGGCCAATAATGCAAAACTAGGAGACACCAAATGATGCAGGAGCAAATTCAAAGTAGTATGTTAAGTTTTAAGGTTGACTGCAGCATGGTACTGTGCCAGGTTTCTTGTAGTTTGGTCTTTTTCCTTGTCTAGTTTACTTTTTTGCATTATTTATGATAATGTTGTTGATGGTTAAGATTAAGTTATTTTAAAGGCTAGGATTTATTTTAATCAGAGTTTGCTTTGCTATTTAAGGGCTTCTATTGCTGTAATAGAGAATGTTTTTGATATTTTGAGAATTTTATAAGAAAAAACCCCTTTCTCATCTGGCCATATGATCCAGTTAACAAGCCTTTGGCTATGTTTATTATCCTTTTCCTATCTTCCTACGTCATCAAAGAAAGAAAATCAGTTTAGTCTAGCCAATATCATCTATGTTTTTTAGATAAATGGACCAAGGTGGATAGGACGCTTGTTCACTTCCTTTCATGTTTATTGGACTGAGAAAGAAATGCAGATTCCCATACACACTTCAGTATTGATATGCCAACCATTTGATGCAACCAACATAATAGCCTCTTTCTTTTTCTCTAGTTTGGACCATAGGAAGTAATGATGAATTCTCAATCCTGGTATCTTAAATTTGGACCATTGACACAGCCACACAGGTAGGTTGGTAATTGTATTAGATCTCGAGGTTAAAATTTGTTTTTGTCCTTGGAACTGAGGCACAAGGACAACTTGCCATTTTGTATTTCCAACTCTAGATTCCCTGGATTTTCCTCAGGAGATGAGTTGAAGATGCCACCAAGGTGCAACTAAGAGCTTGCTAAAGTGAGGTGGATGGAAATGTTTTCTACCCCGTCTAATTGGAATCTAACAATGTACTTTGAATGCACTATGCTGTTGGTGCAGCTTTTTCAAAAGTAATAGATTTATTCCTTTATCTACATTTCTCTTTATCGTATGAACATGGCAGAAGGAATTCTCCCTGCCCAACACATGATTCTCTCAAGATATCATGTGTGTGTGGCATTAATTGCTCTTTATTTTCTATTTTTTTTTTTTTTTTTATCATATAACTTTTGTCTAAAAGGAAATTTACCTTTGTTACTATGGATGAGTTATTTGGATTTCATAAATATTCGTGAAATAATAAATATTCTCCTACTTATGGATGCTCTAAGAGATTGCCATGTGTTGGGCAGGAGGAATTCTTCCTGCCTTGGGTTATATTATATTAATGACTTTTTGCATGCTTACGTAACTAAGAGAAACAGCACATCGTTCTGGACATTTACTTTAAGAGTTGTGTGCTGCTAATTCCTAGATTGTGTTTTCTGCAAGTTTCTCAGTGGCATTTTTGGTTCTTGTGTGTGGGTATGATACACATTACAGGAATGGTTCTTGTGATGAATTCTGTGCATGTGGGAGTTTTTGCATATGATCTGACATACAACTTCTTACTTATTTGGTTCTGAATGGTTTTGCAGTCCTTTGGGGTTCATTGGTGTCCATTTGGCAGCCTTACGCGGCTTCCTTCATCCTTTGAGTAAGCATTAAAATCAATTACATTTTGGAGCTCAAAGTTATTCCTGTTCCAGTTTCTATGCTAAGTTTTGTTATCATTGGATTTTCACTTGGTATTTACACATCTGCTCTCCTTTTATTTTTGTGTTTTTATGACATTGGAATTTTTTTAATATGGAAATCAGATGGTACACTACAGAGACTGTGGGTGAGAGTTTTTTTGGCTGAGAAAGCTGAAGCTAAAACAAAATAAGAGTGGTTGCTGAAAACCGAATTATGAACAATTGAGCACATGGGCTGCAGATTTTCAAATGGAAAATCTTTTTGTAACAATTACTATTTCTGGGAAATGTAGCCTAGTCCATATTCGCTGATGTTTCTGTGGCTCTTAAAACAACAAAGTATGACTGAAAACTGAATTTTGAATAAAGGGGGCAAGTGAGCTGCAGATTTCTAATGTAAAATTAATGTCTCAACTTGGTAGTTATTGAAAATGCAACCCAGTCCACCATTTCCATTATGGTCTTCTGAAAGCTGCAATCTGTGATTCAGATAGTGAACATCTATTCCTCCTAGGGGCTTGATTTGGGATTTGCTTGACAATATCCTTGTAGGTTTTCCTCTTATCCATGGTTTGATTAGCATTTGTTTGCTCTTTTGATTCAACACTTGCAGTGTTTGGTTTAAAGAGTCATGAGAATGTTTAGAATCTGATGTTTTAGATCCTGTGTGATCAACCATTTTGATTAGATACTGGGTTTCATGCAGAGCATCCACAAGTACCACAGAATCTGTAAACTCTTAAATTTTATTGGCCAATGCCCACCACAATCTACCTAATACAGAAATGTCATGGCAATGGCACCAGATTTTAGTGTGAACCGGCTGGGGGAGTCTTAAGTTAGTTGAAATTCGGGTGGTTATTCCTTCTGCATATTGTGGTAAAACTACTTGGTTCAATAAATATGATATGTAATGGTAAAAAAACAAAAATGGATAGGAGGATTGCACCAATTCTTGTCTCTTAGACTGCTTTTTGGTTCTAAGGGAGAAGTAGTTCTACTTTTTCTATATATGTAATCCGCATGGTTTTTCTATCTGTTTTCCAGCAAGGCACTGCTCTTTGTCTAAGGTGTTAATTTTTCTATGTTGCAGGGAAGGGGAATTTTCATCAAATGGATGTAAGAGATTCTCTATCCTGTTTGAGTAATGGTTTTCTTTCAAGTTCTAGAATGGAGGCATGATGGCTAACTATATATTGATAGGACTGATATTATGATGCAGATCATGATTTATTGGGACAACATGCCATATTTGCCGAACATACCGCAGCAGTATCATCTGCTACTCATCCTTGCCCATATATTGCTTATGTTGGTCCAATTCATCCTTCATCTTCAAACTCCAGTGGCAGTGTTTCAGATGTTTCTAGTTTTAACAGCCACTGGAATGGTCCATCAGTACCTAGTGAGATCCCTAGTTCCTATGCTTTTCCTGCCATGGATATCCATTATCACAGTTGGGAGCACCATTCTCCTCCCTTCTCTGCAACAGGCAATCGAATAGGTAATGCCGACCAGCCTTCACCTCCACCTGTTACTCAAAGGTCAGCTAGAACTTCTTCAGATCTTCCACCAATATCAGGATCTTTCGTTCATCCATTCCTTGTCGGTCATGGGTACGTATATCTTCAGAAAAATTAAATTCCTTGCCATGAAAAATATAGGTTTGCCGACACCATTTAGGTCGAAAAACAGCTAATGCTTAGCATTTGAAACAGATGTCCCCTTTGTTTTCACATATATTTTCTCTTGTGCTGTATAATTGCGTCATATGCGACTCTTTTGTCCACAGTTCTAGTGCTAGACCGGGGAGTTCAGGTACTTCCTCGATGATTCCACCTTACCAGGGCAGCAATGCACGAGCACGAGATAGAGTTCAGGCCCTTCAAGCATACTATCAACAACTACAGCCTGGCAATTCTCCACCTATCCGCACACCGGTTGTTTCCGGCAGCCGAAGATCCAGCAGTCATAGAGGTATGCCCCAATTAGGAGCAGTGGCCTCATCATCTGAACAGACTGGCTTCTATTTCATTCCATCAGGAGCAACAAATCGGAACTTCCAAGAAGCAGAAAATCCTCTGCCGGCTCGATTTCACTCGTGGGAAAGAAATCATTTGCCATCGTTCTCGTTAAATCAGGTTGACAGAGATTCAGGTCGGAGCACATTCCATCAGGCTGGTGGTGGTTCAGATCCCGGCATCAGATTCCGCCAAAGGCATGGATCCGAGAGAACGCCCTCGCAAAACCGGTGACAACACCACCATCATTATCCTTATTGGGTGAAGCAAACTACCACTACTGTGGCTGAAACCAAATTATGTATGCTTGAGAAATGACATAATGCTTGAGTCTGTCATTCCTGACAGGCTCAAAATACTGTTGAGTGGCCCTGAAAAACGATCTCTTTGGCAGCCACCTGGCTGTGTGATGGACTTTTGCTTCCTCGTTTCTTTGCCTTTGAGGATATAAATAAGATCAAATGTTGGATAATTAAGCTGGACAGCCAATCAGGCTTCCCCCCGCCACGCACACGCTTTGACGTGGGTATGCATAAGTCAACGGATAACACGCGGGGCCCGCCACGTTGTATCGATACAATGGAGGTCCTGGCCAGCATCAACTGTGATGCTATTTTCCAAGTGCCTCCGAAACCCTTATCCACAGTTTCAAATCCTTTGAGAATTACAAAGGAACTTGATGACTAGCTTGGACTGACTTTAGTTGAGAAGGGTGTTTTTTTGTTAGTTACATTATCTAATGAATAATGAGTAAAATATGGGTATTGAAAAATAGTTATATTTTAAAAAAAAAACCGAATAGCTAGTATAGTAAATAAGAAACAGATATTTATTTTTTTACAAGAATAATAATGAAAAAAATATAAATATAATAAAACTCTCCCCGCTTTTCCGGGTTTTTTCAAGTTTTTCTTCTTGAAGTGTTTTGCTTAAAGTAAGAAGAAAAAAATAAGGTAAACGCCCACTACAAAAATAAATTAGCATTTTAAGAGGAAAAAAAATGAATTTTTTAGGTAAAATTATAATCCATAGTTTTAGATCGATTATCATTTTACTTGCAACTAACAAAGTAGCTTCGACAAACAAGTTGATAACTTACCACTACAGGCACATCCTGTTGTCTAAGAGATACAAAGCAGTTGCGAATGCCAAATTTCAATGTAAAGATTGATAAGCTAAGAATAATATCATGGTCAATAGTCCAAATATAACTGTATATGCGAGCCATGTCTAGCTTTGTAGGTTGCAAGTTCACTAAGAACGTGGAAACGTTGCACGACCAAGAGAGCAAGATCTCATCAACGATCTGAGTCCACCGAACGGCTTCGATCAGACCTCACCTGTCAATTGCAACAATGATCAGGAATGGTCTAGTAAAAAATTGAAGAGCGAATGTACAGGATGAGATAATGAAGGTGAAATAATTTAAGCTGAGAGGATGGCCATACAGAAGGTGAACGGGATACACGACCAGGGCTTATGCTTGGGGTTCTGTGGCCATGTTTTCTGCGAGGAGGCTGCACATAACCAAGGACAACATATTACAGTAAGCAAATCGGTAGGCAGTATTCCAGCACACGGGATGCTGATAATGGAATGAAGGTGGCTTTCACTTACAGAAGCAAGAGGAAATCTGGATCTTGAGTGGGACCTGCAAATATTTCCATAAAACAGAAAAGTACCACTAATCTTTAGAAGCAACTAAAAAAAGGGTAACCAAATTCACTATCTGATGAGAATTTGTTAATTCTTTTCCCAGCAGGTAATGAGAACTTAAAACAATGCGTGGAGGAGAAGAAAGAAATAAAGTATAGCACCATTACAGGATTCCAAATGAAAAGGCATCTTCCCCATCCATACCAGAAGAAAGAAGAACTAAATCCTCCCTGTCGGTATCACCAAATCCGGGGAGAATACCAGACACAGGTTAAGGGTAATGTCGAAGCAGTTTCAAGGTACAATTTCTTTGTACCACTGATGGACGGATGGCACCAATGGTGCTTACTTCACAGTAATCCAGCTTTTAAATCATAATCCCATCCAAGCTTCATCAATTCTAATGCTAATTGACACACCAACTTTATACCATTGTGAGATTATTAGGAACCAACTTAATAACATTACAAGATTATGAGGATTTTCCAGGGGTGCCCATCAACAAAAACAGCATTACCTCAAAACAAGAAAAGAGATGCAAGCATATGACCACCACATCCCACCAAGTCCTTAACATCCAACCCCCAGGTGGTCAGGTCGCTGCATAAAGCCAGATCAAGCAAAACAAACAGGGAAAAGTTCACAAACAGTGTATGCTACTAGCCAACCCAGTCACGCTTTCCTGGTGGCACTTTTCACTCTTTCAAGCAATGATTAGTTATCGATTTCCAAAAGGCAGTTAAGATTGTTTTAGCATCCGAGCAAGATTGTCAAATTGGTGAAGAAGAAGAAGGATTAAGAATATAGCAAGAAGGTGCACAACTAGAGGTTTATGTTGGAATGCCATGGTTAGAAGACACTTGATACTGCCATGGCATCTGAAATTTCCAATATTGAGGAAAGACACTATCAGAAGAAAGGCAATTGCTGAAAAATACTATGAAATTTGGAGATTCATCCACTGAAATAGTAGCAGATACAAAAAAATTAAACAGATTGACCAACAAAAAAAATGAACTACTTAAAATGGCAAGCTCACTAAGGAATGGAAGATAGGCAAGCTCAAAGAGCCAGACATTGAGAACAAAGAATATGCTCTATAGTAGTAAATTTGAAAAATGCAAGGAACTACAATCATTACTCTACCTAAAATTGTGCTCAGCCTCAAAAGTTTCTGCAAGTGTAAGTGGGCATCTGTCAATGCTCCAGTAACTTAATCATAAGGTGTGTTTCTCATGCGAACAAAGATTTAACATTGACCAGTCAATCATGCAAAGTTAAGGACTTGGGACTTGCAAAAAAAGTTGGAATAGAGGCAATAGAAACATGTTCTGCCCATGTGAACGTCCATTCAAAGACACCAAGAAGCTTTATAACTCATGTAAGATGCATACATAACTGAAGATGTAACCTTGGCTATCATGCTGCTCTAGATGGGATGAGTCAATGGTCATGAAAAAGCAATTTATTGCTACTATTTCATAACCTTTTGTGCATTGATTCAGTAAAATCAACCTTAATGAAAAAGTAAAAAACTAGATTATTTATCCATACTCTGGCTCTTTCATGTAATAGTTATAATGGAATCCAACATTATAAGATATTTGGGAAAATGCAATAATGAAAAGATGTGCATGTCAAAATTGAAGTGACGTCAACTAAATCTTATAAAGATCTGAAGAAAAGATTTGCTAATTAAAAAAATGGAATACTCATGACTTATGATGTGAAAAGGAGGGTGGTATGAAGAATAAAACAGCAACCAAATACAGAAGAGAATAGAATGTTCACAGATTTATCTTTTTTCCCTAATTCCCTATTATCTTCCCATTTCTTGGATAGTCAGCCCCTTTAATTTCCCTTCTCTTAGAAACACATTCCATTACATAAAAATGCAAATCAAGATGTACAAATAAAAAAAGGTCCAACGTAAATTGTAACACCTATCATCCATTTGTGATAAAAATGACCTTGAGTTATATTTTGTTGGACATCTTAAAATAACAACCAAGAACAGAAAGAAAAACAGAGATGGTATACCTCGAAAAAGATTGTGGAGATGATCCTGCACAAGAACGAGAAGAAACAGATACAGATCGAGAACGCCGTGAATGTTTTGCCCTAGGAGACTTGCTGCAAAACAGCACAATGTTAAGTCAATTATCATTATGGCTTAAACATAAGCATTCTATATTAATTATGACAACAGAGACCTCCAGCTCCTGTCACTATAGCCTCCACTGCGACTTCGACTCCGGCTTCTTGACACATATGAACTGCGACTGGGGCTCCTAGAGTAACTCCGTCTAGAATCATACTCCCTCACCTAGACGAATAAGACAATCAAGTAAGAACCAACATGTCCAAGATCTAGCACAGCATACAGATCTTGAAATACCCGAACATATGCCCTTGAAAATGCATTCCGAAACTCAGAGTCGTCAAGCTTCTTGATCTACAGGGGAAGAAACAGCATAACCATCACAAAACTAGCTTCCTATTAATAAATAAACTAACAAGATTTTCTAAAAGGCCACCTAAAGTTAGTGGTAACAACTTACAGCATACTTCATATCATCATAGTTTGTGTAGTCCACAATTCCTGTCATGCCTGCAAAAAATTTGCTAAAAAGTGTTACTGGTATAATTTCAAACCGGGGTCAACCACTGCTTCTACTTCCAAATAATATTTTTCAGATTCAGCCCTCAAATAAAAAAAAAAAAAAAAAAAATTGGTTCAGAAGCCTCTCTTTCTTACGTCCAGTATGCAATGCATCCACAAATAGCTTCAAATGTAATATTGCTCGAAAAGCCATTTCAGGCAGTACTGCAGCAGTTATTGAAAAACTTTACACAGTGCAGGTTTGAGAAGAAGTAGATTAACTTGTTTTCATTGTTTAAACCAAAGTACCTATTATTGTGAATATTTAAATATATGGTGCAAAGCCATTTAATCACCCTTCTAATCCAAAATTAACCTCAGAGTGAGAAACATGGACCAGTGAAAATCAATTACTTCATAGAGATTACTTATGCTAACCAGTTTAACCTGGCCATTCAGAAACTGTGCAGCAAAATATAAATGTAAAATTAATTCGCTTACCACCACGATCGCGAAAGACTTGAGAAAAGCAGACATCCCCAGCTCGACGCATGTGATCCTGATAATTGAATATACATGATAAAAACGAATTTAACAATGAAAGCCAACTGATCTCAAGTCATGGCTTAGAACACAAATACTCAAGGAGAAGTGTGAGCACAGTAGAAAAATTAAGGTCTGAGCATACCTTTAGGTCTTGCCATGAAGCAGAAGACGGCAATCCAGTCACCAGCACTGCATGACATTAAGAAACAGTAAATAAACTATTTGATGGAAAACACATCATTAAACTATAAGATGGACATCAAAATGAAACATACCACGATAGTCAGAGTGCTTGGAAGGCCCACGGCTACCACTGCTACCACTGTAACTGCTATAATGATCCACTGGTGATGATTGTCTTCTCCCACCATGGGCAAGCTCAACCTAGAAACCAAGTTACACCCAGATAAATGGAATTACTTGAAAGTACTAAACAGAAGCAACAACCAAGCCAAATTCAATATCATTAGCAGAAAAGAGTCACATATACAAAAAGATAATAGATAGGAAAACATTATATACTTACCCGTAATCTACACCCATCAAAATTATACCCATCTCGGCCGCGAATTGCATCTTCAGCATCACGAGCTTCTTCAAACTGTAACATAAAAAGAAAAAAAAAATAAACAAAACACAAATACTAGGGATGGGAGAAAAAAAGGTACTTCAATGCAAATAATGCATCCAAAGTGCACATACATAGGTAAGAGCTCTTTCCCAGACAATTCTACCTAATATAAAAAAAAAAAAATCTCACCTCAACAAAAGCATAGCCCGGAGGTCTTGGCGGGATTTTCAAATCAATGTCAGCAATGGGCCCATACTGCAATTAAAAATCAACACAAGTCAGAATCGGCGAAATACTAATAATAACACGTGATCAGAAATTACCAGACTAATAAAATGCGATCCATTCTATTAAGCACAGTGCCGCAGTTTAGCCAGCACTTTCAAAAATCTTTTGCCAAATTATAAATCTAGAATACCAAACATCACTATGTTCTTAACACGTCGCATCAACTTCCTAATATTAACTCACCAATGCTCGATGATCGCAACAAAATTCTTTCGAATAAAAAATTAAATTATAGAGTGCAATACCTTATAAAACAAATCTTCAACTTCCCTCAGGCGAATATCGCCAGGAAGATTCCCAACGTAAATTGTTCGACTAGCTCGGCTCATTTTTTTCTCTGAAAAACATTAACTACGATTAAACCTGAAGACAGCTATAGTAATTCAAATTGAATTAAAAAATCAAATAAATAAAATATAAGAAATTCATTAAAAAAACACAGAGAGAGTTCTTGCATTGAAAAGGTGATTTTGATAGGTAAAAAAACACTTACGATTATTAAAAATTATATAAAAAAATTTAATTAACGGCATAAAAATAGACATGAACTGATAATCTTATAGAAAAAAATAAAAATAAATAAATCATCTGATAATATTACCAAAAAAAAACACTTGAATTAAGAGCATAAAAAATCATTAAGAATCCCAGTTTTAGTAAAAATAATGGAAGAAAATCAGCTGATTATCAATATATTGAATTGCAAAAATAAATTAAAACTGACCTTTAAGTTAAGACTAGAGAGTGAGTTTTTTGAGAGTTTTCTCGAAGTCGTGAGATTCTTCTCTTAGAGGAGATTTAAAGTTGAGGAGGAGGTGTTATCCTATTTTACCCTTACATGTTAGTATAATTACTAGTTGTTGGCTTATTTTAGGAACTGACACGTGTCACTGGATTATTTGAGTTTTACGGGGAAATGGTTTTATCCGATATTGGTCCCTGTACCCTTCGTATTGTTTTGATTGAGTCTCTTTACTATCTTTGTGTATGATTGAGTCCCTATTTGCTTATTAAATATTAAAGTAATGAGATATCAATTCAATGTTTATCTTTTATCCCAACAACTTTGTCTTTCCATTTAATTTTTATAATTATTTTCTCAGTTATTTATTTTCAAGTATGGAAGGACACATCAATCATTTATCAAAACCAATTTTGTTGCCTGATGGGCAACTCCAATGAAGGACCACATTGTCTATGTTGTAAGACATACAGACTTAATCAAGCAAAAAAAAAGTCGAAGAGCCTATTAAAACAATTTAAAAAGTATATGCATGGATCATGGTAATAATCACGGGAAGAAATGTTTGAAACGTAAACTATTGGAGTAGTACACGCCACACATTTTTATTTTTATTAAAATAGGATGTTTATAATAGATTATATATATCTTAATTAATTTTATAGATTCTAAAATTAATAATTATATAAGTTTATAATAATCATCATATTAATAACCATATAATTCAAACTTGAAATTAAAAAAAAAATTATCATTAGTAACCTATTATATCTATGCTTTTGTTTTGTAAGGTTGACTTTGACTTTCCATATGATTAAACTAGTTTACACGAACGTACGTGCTATGATGTAGGAGGATAAATAAATAACTTCAACATAAAAAATGTGAGATAATTTACATTATATGATATTTTATTAAATCTAAAATCAACCTTTGAATTTTCAGAATTGATTTCTTGATTGTACTAATTTAAAATTAAATTACAAAAAGTTGTTTTAACATAATTTGGTTTATTTAATCAATTAAAAAACATCCATATAGACCATAAAAAAAAATGACAATGAATATGAGAGAAAAATAATAAAATTGAAAAAACAATAACTTATTAAATCATATAAAAGTTATTTTGATTTTATCAAAGTCAAATGTTTTTCTAAAACATCCAAAATTACAGTTAAAAAAAATTGAAAAAAAAAGAAAAAAAAAAAGAGAAAAGAGAAATGACTTTAAAGTTTAAATTATAGCGTGTTAATGGTGTGATTAAAATAATTTTTATTTAAAAATATATCAAAAGATATTTGAATTATAATTAGATATTGACATTTAAGGTTTTTTATTTAAAAATATATTAAAATAATATTATTTAAAAAAAAAATCAGTAAAAATACTCCCACCTAAAAAAACATTCAAGGATGAAATCACATGTGAAAGTGAAACCAGTCAAGCCACCACACAATTTAAAACATATTTTCCAGATGTCACAAACCAGCTGCAGCTGAACATCACTGGCTACTCTCTCTACATATTTTGCCTGTTTTGCCTGCCCGCGGTTTTTCCCATAACCGGTTTACTCTCTCTCTCTCGTCCTTTAAACCACCGTCACAAAAACAAAACATAAATGAAACATCGATTGTCTCTCTCTCCTACACACAACAATATTCACTCTTCAAAATGGCTGATGCCAAGACCAAAGTAGAATCTGTCCGGGAATGGGTTGTTGAACATAAGCTTAGAACTGTCGGTAATCCATTGCCTTCTGCCTTTCCTTCTTATTGTTTTTTTTTTTGTAATATGGGTTTTGCATTTGATTGTGTGTTTTTAGATAAAAAAAAGGGGGGGGGGGGGGGGGGGGGGGGGGGGGGGGGGGGGTTCTTTTTAATTTTGTTTTGGTGCCTTACTTTGTATTGAATCAAAGTTGTTTCTTTTGTGCTTCAATTTTTTGTGATATGGGTTTTTGATTTGATGGTGTTTTACCAAAAGGGTTTCTCTCCAAATTTCTCTGTACTTTACTTTCTGTTGGATCAGAGTTCCGTTCTTTTCTTGATTTTGTGATGTGGGTTCTTTGACTTGATTGTTTTGCGACGTAGGGTGTCTATGGATCAGTGGTATTGTGGGTTCATCTGCCTACAATTGGTCGAAACCAAATATGAAAACCAGTGTCAAGATCATTCATGCCAGGTAAAGTTTCTTTCTTGCTTGCTTTCTTTATTAGATTTATTGTTTTTTAGCTCCTGCGACATGATCTTTATTGCATTTGTTTATCTTATGAAATGAGAAGAAATTATGATAAAGTGAACATATATTGCATGTACTTGTATATTGATGCAGATTTGAAGGAAATAAATTTGAAGTTTTGAATTTCATTATCATCTGTTTCTTGGGTAATAGAACAGACCAATGGATGTTCATTTTGCATGTACCTAATTATGGAAAAAGATGACCCTTGGAAGGTTTTTAGGTGACTTTGGTAATTTATGAGGATCAGAAAGCAGCCTACTTTGAATTTGTAGGTACTTGAGCGAACAGTGTAAATCGATGTCGTGTGATGTCCAGTCCATGTGATGATCAGAAAGCAAGTGGTATATGGTTGTGCCTTTAGCTTTGGGCCGATCACACCTCAATTTATGCTGTCATTGTTGTGCTACTTGATTTCTGGTTCCTTACCTAGTTCCTGAATTAAAAACCAAACTTCAGAATTATAGGGGACAATTGACAATGGATTTTAGTGCCACCACAGCACAATCCTGTCTCTATAAACAAGGGACATCTCGATAGACATACTCTCAAACATGGAATGATTTTCTTAGTTTTGAAATATAACTGTCTGGGAACAAGTTCTGACCTTTACCATTGAATGTGAAAATGTCTTGTCCTAATTTGCCTGTCGTTGATTCACTGGATTTTGTGGCATTAGAAAATACACAGTTAAGCATGGGATTGAAATCTATGCTTTCAGCTTAGAACTTGCTAGACTTTTTATGGTAATTCATATTTATGAACAGTGTATGGAGGAGGTCTGCATTCTCCCATGGCAGTCAGCACCCTCGTTTCCATTTTCAATAAAGAGGGAGAGAAAGTCATATCCAGCATCATGTTCAAAAAAATCTTTTGCCTTGTTCATATCCAATATCATGTTCAGAAAAAACTTTTGCCTTGTTAACCATG
Source organism: Salix purpurea (assembly GCA_027405865.1). Classification (NCBI taxonomy): domain Eukaryota; kingdom Viridiplantae; phylum Streptophyta; class Magnoliopsida; order Malpighiales; family Salicaceae; genus Salix; species Salix purpurea. Next base: position 22,717,455 of record CM050333.1, read on the forward strand.
GCCTCTTCCTATTGTAATCCAGGCTTCATGCACAGGCTCTCACCCTGGCTGCATTAGCCGGTGCTGCTTTGGTTGAATACTTCGACCACAAATCCGGAGCAAAGGCTGAACGATATGCAAAGTTCGTCCCACCCAAGGACTGAAACATTCAAGATACGGGGCCTCCAATGAAAAGATAACAACAACAGCAGTATTTAGTTGAATGGACATTAGTTTTGTTCTTTCTTATCTTCTGGTTTGTAATTGGGTTGACTTTAATACCCAATGATTTAGCAGTCAAATATGCAATGAGAGAATGAAGTGAAAAATGATTTGTTTTCAAGTATACTCCTGAGAAAATAGGATGGCAGATATGCTAGAGAGGGATGAGTTGATTGCTGTAATGACCACACCAGATTAGCAATTAATAAATCCATCACTAGTTTCGTTGTTTAACGATCTGGGTTTTGTCGTGCTTTTATACATTAAAAAGTTATATAAATTAAAAGGTTTATGAATATGTAGTCAAATATATTTAAAATTGTGTTAATAAATAAAAAATATTGATGATAACTAAAAATAAATTTTAAAATATTTTTCGTTAAACGTCTCTAAAAGTAAGTTCAGACTTTTTTTATTTAACTGAACAATAATAAAGATATATTTTTGTAAGGTGGGATATATTTGAAATATTTTTTGAAAATATTTTTTTTATTTTTAAAAATAAAATAAATATTTATAAAAGATTACAAAAATTATAAATGAATCATAATAATATTTTTAAAAATTAAATATACACAGTACTAGTTTTTGTTTAGAAAAAAATATATTGAAAAAGTTTAAATAAGAAACAAAATCACAGAGGGATATATCTGAAAATGTTTTTTTTTAAAAGAAAGTAAATATTTATAAAAGATTAACAAATTATAGATGAATCAGAATAATAATTTTAAAAACTATATACAAAAAATACTAATTTAAAAAAAAACAATATTGAAAAAGGTCAAGTAAGAAAAAAAAACACGGAGTGATATTAATTGAAACAAAAAATTTAAAACTATTTAAAAAAAAGTAGAAAAACAACAACAATAATATGGATATTAATATATGTACCAGAACGTTTTTTAATATAGATAGACTTAAATTGTATAATTTGTATTGTTTTTAAAATTTATAAAACTAAATATAGTTTTTAAATATTTTTTCGGCAAACCTCATATTACTTTTTAATATTTTGTGAACAATGCAGCTCAACAATTAAAAAAACCAACACCTTTTAATTTTTTACTTAATTGTTAGTGTCCTGCGGTTATTAACTCAGTAATTTAATGATTTAAATATCAAGAACATGTTTGATATTATAAAAGTATTTTTTTTATTAAAATACATTAATATATCTATTAATATCTATTATTTTTTAAAATTTATCTTTAATCTTATTTTAAAATACTAAAAAATATTAATTTTTAAAATATATTTTTTTTTTATTTTTTAAAATATTTTAAAATATAAAAACAAATAGCATGTAACAACAAAATAAAATGTTAAACAATTTGTGAGGGCTAAGCTTAGAGTAAAAAATAGAAAAGCCAGCCTTATAAAACTAAACCCTAGTCTCACTCTCTATTTTTCTCGTAGACGCCGCTTCTTCTCCCTCACTTGCACAATCTCAACCGGTAATGGCCCCCTCAACATTTATCTCTTTAAAATGGAAGAAAGCTTGTGTTTCTTTTGCTTGTGGCTTTGTTTTTATTTTTCTCGTGACTGCAATTTCAGGGAGTAATCAAAGATGAGTAAGGCAACGGCAGCAGGATCCAAAGGGAAGAAGAAGGGTGCGACCTTCACAATAGATTGTGCAAAGCCAGTGGAGGATAAGATTATGGATATTGCTTCATTGGAAAAGTTTCTTCAAGAGAGGATCAAAGTTGGAGGCAAAGCTGGTGCTCTTGGTGATACTGTTACTATTACTCGTGAGAAGAACAAGATTACTGTTACTGCTGATAGTAATTTCTCCAAAAGGTAAAACCTTTTTCTTCTTCTGCTGTTTGTTTTTTATTTTTGGGTTTCCTGGGTTGCTTGAGATGATATAAGATTGCTAGTGGTACTTTTTGCTAGTGTTTATTTGTTTCGTGGTTTTCTTTAAACGTTACGAATCGAATCGCTTGCCATGGTTACTTGGTAAAGCTTAATCTTATAGACAATAGGAATGGCGGGAATCTGTTTTCAGAAGAAGTCTCAGGTGATCAAGAAGCGAAACTAGAGTTTCGAAGGGGACTGGTGGTGGTTCTAGTTTGTTCATATGGTTTTGTAGCATTCAGAGATCATGATGACTGGGTGTTCGTCTTGCTACACTCATATTTTGCTTGAGAGCGTTTTATTTCAGCAGGGCATAATGCTTGTTTTGCACTGGGAAGCTTGCTTGTATTTCCCTTGGTTGAGTGTCTGATCATATAGACCTGGGTGGTTTAGTGAAGTGGAAAACCAGACAACCAAACTCTCTGAAACGTACCTGATCCTGGTTTTTCAGCTGACTTTTCCACTTTAAACATGTAAATATTACATTATTGAGAAGATTGTTTTCTGGAATATCGATGAATGAACATGACCTCTTATGTACTAATTTCACAGTTTGTATGGTGTAGAAATCTATGGTGGTTTTATAGATGACCCTATTTCCCTAATTGCCTCACCTATTTCTTCCTGTTTTGTTCTTGTCATTACCCAATTGATTTTTGCATGAATCCTGTCTGATTCACCAGAACATGGACTTTTTAGTTTCTATCCGCTGTCAATTTGCTTTGATCGTAGAAATTGCCATAACACCATTCAATTTCAATCCCATCTTTTTACCCAAGTCATCGTAGTCTGAGGTTTTTTGCTGTGAGCCCTATCTCACATGTCTTTCCATTTTGATTTGGGTACAGGTATCTCAAGTACTTGACAAAGAAGTATTTGAAGAAGCACAATGTCAGGGATTGGCTACGAGTGATTGCATCCAACAAAGATCGCAATGTGTACGAGTTGAGATACTTCAACATTGCTGAGAATGAGGGAGAGGAGGAAGACTGAAATTTAGCTCTCATATCCTCGATCATGCTGCTTCCTCAATTGAACGCCTTCCATTTTTTTTGTTTGATCAAGTGATGTCTTGTAAAACATTTACCGTGTTAATGTTTTATAATTTTGTTACCGAGTTGGTCCTTCTGCAATACTGCAGCTGTTAAATTGAGAATCTCCCTGCCATTTAGAAAATCTGGAATTTGCCCAAGTTGTCCTTTACTATGTGCTTCCACTTTCCTCAGTTATGGCCCCCTTTGAAATCCGAGGACTGTAGTGATCTGCAAGTATAATGCGAGTAGGCTCGCCATCAATTAACGTACCTGTAAACTGGATCTTCTTAGTTAATTAGGAACATAATTAGCAGTTTGAATCACTAATTTGGTGTGGGATTAGAGATGTTTACTACAATGTTTCATCATCCTATCCTTCAAAAATATATATGGCTTTTCTCATTTTTCGATTTTCAAAGATAGCACCGTGGAGAGCTCATACAAGCTTTTCTTTTTAAATATTAAGCTCTTTTTCCCCTTAATTCCAAAATTATTTGAACTTTAATCTAGATTAAAGTTAGAACTCCATCTGCTTCATATAAAACTAATTTATTTTTAATAATCAAAGAATCATTTATGATCCTAATCAGTTCTTATAGACACGCAGAAACAAACGTCAACTTTATATAAATTAGTATAAAAGAAACAGTTATCATCTTAATTATTACTTCTTTTGATAAGTTTTTATAGCTGGAGTTCGTCTAAGAGCATCTCCAGTGGGGAGTGCCATTTTGGAGTGCCAAATCTCTAAAATAGCACTTTGAATAGTGTAAAAATGACATTTTTGTTGATGTGTGCTCCAGTGGTAAATGCCATTTTGGAGAGCCATTTATTTTTATATTATTTTAAATATAGTGCAATTATTTTATATGTAGTTTAATTATGCAATTAATTATACAATTAATAAGAGTAAGTTATATAATTAAATAATTGCTTTTAAAAAACCCTCCAATATAATTATTAATTTTATATATAATTTTTTACTCTTGTTAAAGTATTTTTAAGTAAAAATAAAAAATAAATATTTTTGATATAATCACATTATTTTTTAATATATATATATATATATATTACATTATTTATATATATATATATATTACATTATATATATATTATAATATATAAAGAAGGTGGCCCCAAGGTGGGGCCACCTGTTTAGCTCGTCCCTCATGAGCTGCTACAAATAGCAGCTCATGGAGGGGGTGCCATTTTTACCTCTGCAAATGGCACCCCCACTGGAGCGTACACAGTAGCAAAAAAAGGCTAAAAATATATTATTTAATTTATACCTCCTCATATAGCACTCCCCACTGGAGATGCTCTAAGACAAATCTTGTATTGTCTTGCGAGGTTGTATGGCAGCCTGTTTAATTTTCTTGAACTATTAATACTATTAAGAAAACAGAAAGTGATAATAGATATTGATTGATTCCCTCTTGAGCCATGGCTAGCAAGATCATAGCTTTCTTTCAAGCTGTTCTTATAAGCTCAATTTTTCTTCTTGTTTTTCCTCAGTGTTCATGTGAGACATATGATGAGGCAACCACACTCAAGCAATGCAGGTTCAATGCAATATATAATTTTGGGGCTTCATTATCAGACACAGGCAATCAAATCATAGAGATACCTCAGGTTTGGTCTACCAAACCTCCCTATGGCCAAGCTATTCATAAAGTAACTGGCCGAGCCTCGGATGGGTTGCTGATAATTGATTACATTGGTAAGCAAACATTTTCTTCTAAATTTATACTCTTTAATTTACGTAAATATGTAGCTAGTAAATGCTTTATCATCATAATCATCATGACTAATATAGTAATATGTAATTATTATTATTTTTTTATTTGAGAGTTTTGTAGCAAAATCAGCCGGTCTTCCCTTGCTCGAACCCTTTTTGAAATATCAAAACGCAACACATTTATTAGGAGGTGGTGGAGTTAACTTTGCAGCTGGTGGTTCTGCCGTCTTGTCAACGAAATTTCTCGCAGAAAAAAATATCTCTAGCGATCATGTTAGCACTTAGCAGCCCTCTTAATGTACAACTTGAATGGCTGGACAAATATTTACAAGGGTTTTGTCACGATGCCAAGGTTACTATGATATTCATACTTCTCATTTAAGATACATATGTTCTTGCCAAATGTATCTTAAAATTTTATCCAACAATTCAAGTTTTTTGAATTTAACAAGTTTGAACTATATGATATCAAAAGTTTCATGTATATTTGAATAAATTTAAGCTCGAAACATTTTCATTTCATAAGTGCATGTTAGAATCTAACAAAGTAGATGGATTGACCATATATTAGGTGGCTCAATGATACGATTTTAGGACTAAAAGGTTTGCAATCCATGTGGTCTCAGGTTCAAGCCCCCGTAGTTGTTAATATGATGATCACTAGAGGTTTACATGTCATTAACTATAGAGTTCGTGAGATTAGTCAAAATACACGCAAACTGACTTTAACATCCACATTAATAAAAAAAACAGATAGATTAATTTATATAAATATAAGGGTTTATTGATGACTTTGTTATATTTGGTAGATTGTCAGGAGAAACTCGCATCATCTCTATTCACAACTTTTGCTGGAGGCAATGACTAATTATCCCAAAACAAAACTATTGAAGAAGTAAAGAATAGCCTGGTGCCCGATTGTGTGGAGCCCCTGAAACAAGCTGTTAGGGTAAGTTAATTAACCTATTTAATTTTAAAATTTATTTTTTTGCTGATGTGACCTTTTTCACTCTTAATGTTTTGACTAATTGGTTGCAGAAACTCATCCATCATGGTGCTCGTAGAGTCCTTTGTTCATGGCCTTTCCCTGGCTGGTTGTTCACCACGATTTCTTACAAAATTCTCTTCTTCAAACAATATTTCTGCTTCTTACGATGATTTGGTTGTCTAAAGAACAACAATGGCTTGTCCATGTATCACAATCACCGTCTCAAAGAAGGCATCGAAGAGTTAAAAAGAGAATACCCTCGTGTAGATATAGTGTATGGTGATCTTTACAGTGCAATGCAATGGATTTTGAACAATTCTCGACATCTTGGCGAGTGCTTTTTCCCTTGTCAATGCAAGAACGAGCAATAATATTTCTTCAGATGCGCACAAAAACCCTTGAAATATGAGACATGATCAAGAGGTTAGAGATGATTTTAATAATATCTATTTCTTTCATGGAATTATCTTATCTAAAAATTTAAGTTATTAGGTGAGGTTCTAGAGTATAATTTATATTATTCTGTAACACAGTCCCTCGAGTGAAAGACCTTTGGACTTGAAACTTGCACAGACTCACACTACCTTATGCTTGATTTTTATCAAAAAGAATAAGAATGTTGAGAATCTAATTCATGATCGCTACGTCAACAAGATTTTAATACCATATCAAAAAAATTATCTCAGCTAAAAACTTAAGTTATTAGGTGAGGTTAATGGAATATCTTTCTGATAGCTCCTGGGATTTCTTTCGCTAGGGATTTTCCAATAAATTAGTTCTTATTGCTATGATATTATTAATAGAAATAAAAACTTATAACTACTAGGAGGTTCATTTATTTATTTATTTATTATTTATTGTTTTAGTGAATAAAATTACTTCAGGGTCATTTATGGGATTCACTCATGAATAATAGTACTATTTCAACCTCATCCATTAATAGCACACACCAAGTCTCATCTATTTACTATGTCAATAAATTATACTATTTTATAATCTTTTAGAAATAGTACTATTAATAATAATTTATTTATTTATTTGAGCTACCAACACGTCAAATTATATAATTAAGTTACAACTTCAACTAGAGCTACCATATATAATATAAAATGTCACATTTATGGCAAGCTTTTCCATATATATATGTTATAGATATTTTTCAAGGTAGGTTTATAATGAAAAGAAAAAATGATTTATCTCAACAACACTCGGACCACCTCTCCACTAAAATTAAAAATAAATGTCTTCAAAAACACGTATCTCTTCTCTATAAAACACAATTTTCATCCTTTTATTTTATTTTTTTTATCTATATTATTTGTTATTTAAGCAACCAAACTCAAAACTAGATTAAAATTTGGAGCTTTACTTGTTTCACGAGCAACTAGTTTTGCAAGCACAATTCAGGATCAAAATTTAACCAAGAAAAAAAAATATTTTTATGTAAAGTTTTTTTTTATGATTGAAGGCTTATTTAAGGTCATTTTTAAAGTATTTTTTGTTTAGAAATAGATCAAAATAATATTTTTTTCTTTTTAAAAATTATTTTTGACATCACTACTTTAAAAAAAGTAATCTATTGAAAAAAAATCTTTTTTTTTCAATTATTGTTCAGAAACACAGCGTCATACAGGTACTAAAACCCATAACTAGAACTCTGCTAGAAAAGATTCATTTTTGTGTGATAGTTCATCATATAAAGACATATTAAAGGATCTGTCTGCCCCTAAAGCACTAGTTTACTTCTTTTTAACAAGTTAAAAGACTCCCATTTTAAGTATTTACTTCTTTTTTTCTACTGTAATCTTCGTCTAGTCATTTGCAAGACAGCAAGGTGGAATCGGTCAGAAACATGAAAAACAAAACCCAGCATAAACCAAGGGGGGGTGGAAGTGGAGAGTGGGTTTTTATCGGCAAACCATCTCACCTAAAAGTTTAAATTATTAGGTAAGGTTCCAGAATATAATTTATATCATTTTTCAACATACTTCTTCAAGTGAAAGTTTTTTGAACTTGAAACTTGCATAAACTTATACTATCTTGTGCTTTATTTTATCAAATAAAATAAAGATAATAAGATTCAAACTTGTGACCGTTTTTTTCTTACTAGATATGAGGAATCATAAAAGGAAGTAGGGACTCTCCCTGCTGTCCCCAAACCAACATAAAAACCTCATCCACCCCCCAAAAATCACTCTCGTTTTCTCTGTGATTAATCAAAAACTTGGTTGCCACACGCAACCCCGACCTGCACTTTATTATATCCTGCTTTTACTGCCACTCCCCCACCCACTATCATCCAATCTTCCTCTGCTATAAAACCTACACGAGAGTCTCTCTTCCCTCACAACTTACCTTTCAGTCTTTCACTTGCCATCAATTCCTGGTCAACACTCATTACTATTCGATGCATGTGTAAGCAGGCAATATTAATTACTAACTGCACTGCCAGTCTAAATTCTGAGTATTTCCCCCCTCATTTCTTACCTCACCAAATCTTACAACCAAGGACTTGGGTGTGATCCAACGTATGTGGAGCTCACTAGTAAGCATTATATTTCAAACATGTTTTTTTAAAAAAAAATATATATATATTTTATGAAGAAAAAAAAGTACGATTTTGTAGTGATACAACCTGCAAAGCACAACATTACCTTCAAAGTAAGCGGATTCTTCAGTGGATAAAGAATTTGGTGTTTCGGTGAGGGATTGGTGATTGTTTTCAGTGATGGGGAGTAGAACGGTCGGGGTTTTTTTATAATCATCGAATATGCGATCCATGAATTTCAATTTTAATCAAATTGTGTTGATTTTTTTAATACATAGATGATGTAGTTGCTTGTTGTTCTTCAAGTATTTTTTACATGTAAATACATTATTTATTGCATCATAATAAATACTTAAAAATGATATTTTTTGAATTTCAATAGAAATCAAATCCCACTTCAGTTCGAAGCACAGCTAATCATTTTGAAAAAAACAATCAAACAGTAGTAAAAAATGATGAAGAAGCAGAACTTTCAACTTTCAAGACAGTTTATGAGGTCATCGTGAAGACCAAAAATTTGGATAAAGAAAAAAGGGGTGGGGTCTGCTCTGTTTGGCGGCAGAAATTATCCCACAAACTGACCCCATGCATACGTAACAAAATATTGCCTCCAATCAAACCGGTAAGAATAAGATTCACTGGCCTGACTCGGTGTCAAACTCAAGGTCAAATCTATTCACACACACACACTCACTCACTAGCTTGAACTCTTCCCCCCTCCCCACATCGTCTGTTATGGGACCTACTACAGTGTGATCCAAAGAGGATGATTGGTGAGTGCTGTTCACTCTTGTGAAGAGAAAGTGGTGGTGGAAATCACAGATCACATTGATTTTGATTTGAATTAATGATTTTGTTTTCTCTTTTTTCACTTGAAGCTTTCATTAAGAATGGCATGGTTTTTTCTACGCATCAAAACTTGAATTGCTTCGATTGCTTTCTCATATGGGGTAGGGTACTCTTTAAAGATTGCCCACTTCAAGACTCAATCTCCTTCCCCCTCTCTCTCTCCTTCCCTCTCTCTCTCTCTAGGACTTGTGGCAGTATATAAATGCATGGCCAGGCCAGATCTAGCTCCATTGCTTCTCAACAATTCTCTCAGTTTTCCTGAATTATGGTGGAAGACGAAGGTTATAGTGGGTGCGTAGCTCTTGCTGGAGAAGCAGGGCACGTGCAAGCTCTCTCTTCAAACTTTCCTTGCACGTGCTCCCCTACTCCAACATGGGTTTCGCACCTTTCCTCATCAATCTCCTCCCTCCTCCCTGCATCATCCAGCTTGCACAGAGAAATGTAGCTTGGTAATATGGTAATGGTAGGCCAAAATGCTGACTCCATCCCTCTACTTTTTTCCCATTATTTAATCATCTCCTTGCCTTCCCAGTTTTCCTACATATATATATATATAGTACTTGATGCTTTAATTTTGAGTATTTTTTTGAGTGAAGTGTTGGCTTTAAAGAGAAAGTTGGTGTAGGGCTGCAGCTCTTAAAGAACACAGTGCCAGAGGACCCCAGCATCTTCTTCAAATCACTGTAGCAGTGTGGCTCAAGGTTTATCTAGCTAGCTAGACAGATGGGCTGTTAATGTCATGCCAGATCTTTGAAGAAGTTAAAAAGATAAAACTTCATGAATATCAATATATATATATATATATATATATATATATAACACAGCTCGCCAGTAATAAAATGATACAGTGGCGCTTAAAAAAACATGCCAGAAGGGAAGGTTGCAAGCATATGTGAAAGACAAGAATCTTAAATACGTTTTCTTTTCTTTTCTAAAAGTAAAAATATATTTTATAGATTTTTGAAGCAAAGTTCAAAAAAAAAAAATCTTTTAATGACCAATGAGTTAATGGAAAAGACTAAATTACCCTCTCGTCAAGGTTTCTATTTTTTTTCACTCGAGTAAAATGATAATTTCAACAATGAATTGTATACGGTGCAGCGATGAAAACTCGCATCATATATATTTGACTTAAAATATAATTCTGTACTCTTATTTTGCAAATTAAGATTACTTGCTGATTTATCATTCGCTCACCTAATTTCTTTATATATTGACTTCAAAATTGTACGCAGTGAGTGTTTATTTTAAAGTATTTTCGGATGATTTTGATATTTTAATATAAAAAATATTATTTTAATATCTTCAATTAAAAAGTATTTCTAAAAAATATCACAAGAAATATTGTACTTGTTTTGTGTGGCATTCATTTCTCTTCTTTGCTCTTCTGGTGAGGTGGTCTTGTAGCGTGGGGCATGCATAAACCAAACCAAAAATAAAACCATACGCTTGAGCTTGTCTCAAATGGCAAGAGAGAAAAACAAAGATTTTTTTTTATTATAATTAAATGCATATTATTATTTACCTCTTCATAATAATAATAATAATAATAATAATAATAATAATAATAATAATAAAAAAGAAAAGAAAAGAGAGAGTTAAACAATCATCAACTGGAGTAACCATGGCAGTCAAATGTAGCAGTCTGGTTTGTCTCTTTCCTTTCTTTTGAGCAAGCAAAGCAGAGGGAGGTTTTCGAAACTTGGACAGAGCAGATGGGGTGTTGGAAATTGAAATGGAAAGACGGGGGACAAGGAGAGCAGTGCCAAATCAAGGAACCTTAAAATTCAAGCAATTGTTGTCGCCATTAACAGCATGGCAGACTGTCTGTGCGAGAGAGGTGGGAGGAATATATCTGTGGGTTCTTTGCACACGCAATGCACCAATCTCTAGACTTCAAAAACTTGCTCTGATCTAATGATTATGTCACCATCTAGGGTTTGTACATGTTCATCTGCCCGTCTTAATTACTGCTGCACAGAGCAGGATTCTTCTATAATTTTCAAGATTTTTTAAAAGATTTTACACCCTTAATTAGCTGTGCTATATTTTCAAAATCTTTTTGTGTTGATGCTGTTCTAAAGAATTTATAATACTTGTGCTAGTTTGGCAAAGCACCCGATTATCTAACAATTCTGTTCTTTCCCTTTTAGCTCTTTTTTTTTTCCTTCTAATTTGGTCAGATTGCCGCAGAGATTGGAATTTTAAAATGCGAGCTCCAGATGTGTAGCTCCTGTTATCGAATAGTATTAATGAATCATCATGTATAAAACTTCATAATATGATTTATATTATTTTTTAACACGTTTCTTTAAATGGAAGTTTTTGGACTTGAAATTTGTACAAGTCAACACTATTTTTTACTTGATTTTTATCAAATAGAATGGAGGTGATAAGATTTGAACTCGTGACCGTTAAATCAACAAGACTCTAATATTATAATAAGAAATTATCTCACCTAAAAATTTAAATTGTAATGTAAGATCCATTAATATGATTTATATTCTAACAAATAGAGGGTTAAAATAATTTCTTATCCTTGATTCATTGCAGAAGAAAATGCATGTTCCATATAGTTGCTCATTTTCTTTTCATGAGTCTTTAACCAGCCGTTTGTTATGCTTAAACGAGGACACACATCCCTTCACAGAGCAGAGATTAGTCCCATTCATGACATATATAGACATCAGCTCACTAGATCATAACTCAAGATTCACCCAAGAACATAAAAATGGCGAGAGAGAGTTTCATGTTAGAGCAAACCAGGATTGTTGAAATCTTAATCCTCCTTGCTGATTTCAAAGTGCTAGCAGCGGTTACTCTCATGGTGGCAATTTCTCTGTACCTTTCATTCAATTCCAAGCGTGTATATCTTGTTGACTTCATGTGCTACAAGGCACCAAACACTCTCCGAGTTCCCCTCTCCTCCTTGATTGAGCATGTAGAAAGATGGGGTAAGTTTGACAGCAAAACTATAGAGTTTCAAACCAAAATCAGTGAAAGATCGGGCATTGGCAACGAAACCTACTTGCCCACTGGAGCCCACCAATTTCCATGTGATCCTTCCTTGAGTTCTACCATTGAAGAAGTGGAAATGGTGCTATTCACAGTAGTCCAGGACCTGTTCACCAAGCACGGGATTGATCCGAAAAGCGTTGACATTATCATCACAAATTGCAGTCTTGTATGCCCCACTCCATCTTTAGCCACAACGATGATCAACAAATTTGGATTTAGAAGCAATATAAGGAGCTTCAATCTTTCAGGGATGGGCTGCAGTGCTGGAATTTTGTCAATATCGCTTGCTCGAGACCTCCTCAGAGTGCACAGGAACTCCTTGGCTCTAGTTCTCAGCATGGAGTCAGTGAGTTCCAACATGTACCATGGAAAAGTCAAGTCTATGCTTCTCGCAAACTGCTTGTTTCGAATGGGAGGTGCTGCGATTTTGCTATCGAATCGCAAAAGCGACAGGCAGATCGCTAAATATGAACTCCAACATCTGGTTAGGACTCATCTTGGATCCAAGGATAGCTCATATAAATGTGTTGTTCAAGAAGCAGATGATGAGGGGTTCACCGGAGTTTCATTGTCGAGATCCATCCCACAAGTAGCCGGAGAAGCACTGAAAACTAACATGACAACATTAGCTGCACTTGCGCTGCCTTACTCTGAGCTAATCCAGTATGGTCTATCAGTTATGTGGAAGAAAGTCTGGCCTCCAGCAAAGAAGAGAGGTTCCTACATCCCAGACTTCAAGAAGGCCTTTGATCACTTTTGCATTCATGCTGGTGGCAGAGCTGTGATCGGAGCTATAAAGGAGTTCCTAAAGTTGAAAGATAGGGATGTGGAGGCATCAAAAATGACACTTTATAGGTTTGGTAACACATCTTCTTCATCAACTTGGTACTCTCTAAGCTATCTTGAAGCAAAAGGTAGGGTTAGACAGGGTGACAGGGTTTGGCAACTGGCATTTGGAAGTGGATTTAAATGTAATAGTGCAGTTTGGAAGTGCATTTCCAAGATGAAACCAGATAATTTGAATGTTTGGTCAGACAGGATCGACCAGTATCCAGTGGAAGTGCCTGAGGTAATGGATCATTGATGTGAGTTTAACATAATCGATGGAGCTCAAGAGGATCAATAAACTTGTAAATTTGTACTGGAAGCTTGTTAAATAAATATAAAATTCCGAAAAACTACAATTTCACATGGATAGTAACTCGTAATCCATGAAGGAACTAACAAAATCAGTATGGTTTCTTTCTCAGCGCAAAAGTCATTCTCTGTAAGTTCTTATATTGCATGCCAAATGTTCAAATTCAAGTCTATATAACATCCTCGAAAATATCCAAAATTTCTTAATTTATTTAGCATACAATTAGGCAGCTGTTCTGTTAGACACAGGAGAGAAATCAAAACGTTGAATCGTAAGATGACCACACATAAAAATATTTGACAACTAAATTTAAAGATTTGACAAAGGGAAAGAAGACAAAGTTGGCATAAAGAATCCTACCTTGAAAGGGATAGTGCTTAGCCACACATTTCTTAACCGTCTCCTTCCCTTGATAAACCTTTGAACTCAGCAGGAATACGTAGCCATGAAAATTGACGAGTTTCCTCCTTGCTAACTACTCTTTCATCCAGAACATTCTTGAGGCTACTAGACAACTCTAAATCCAAGGTCCAAGGAATTAACAGAGCAAGGCTGGCTTCCAACAAGGCCCTGGTTGTGGATACCACCACGCTCATTGCCTAGATTGCTGGGCATAAACAATAACAAAAGGCAGAATCCAGAATAATTAAGTAATTCAGTTTTCTTTTCTTTTTTAATATTGCTTTTCCCTGTTGCAAGGCAGTATAGGAGGAAGGAGCATGTTTCTGGAACAAGGGGTGGAGAGCATTTAAAGCCAAAAATTCAGTATTTAAGTTTACTGCCATTGCTTTTAACGTCAGTGATTTGGTTAGGGCGTGGCGGTGACAACATTCATGCAAACCCAGTTACTAGCTCAACATACAACAGAACTGTTTACTAGCTCAACTAAAACGAAACATTAAAGAACTTCAACAAGGTTTTGTAGATAATTTGACATCTAACCAATTTTCTCTAGGTGAAAAATACAATCTTGAAAATACAACTACTGGCTGTTCATTCTGTGCTGTCAATCAAACCATATAACAACCTTCAAGACACTTCATCTTCAGAATGTTGCATCTAACCTGAGCTCTATGTAGATCAGTCTTGGAAGCTTCAACATCTGGAGAATCAGTTCTCAGTAAATGTATATAAGCAATTAGCGCAATGAAAAAAAGTCGTTTGGCCCTCATCTGCCGATCTCATCTGTAGGACAAGAGGATACAAAGTTGATCGATTAGAAATGAAATTGTGAATTTGATGGTGAAATTGCCAAAGTGATTAGGAGAGGTAGAATACTTGTCTGGTTGAAAATTTAAGCTTTGTGTGGCCGCATTTTTCACATGTCTTATTTATCTGTAAAGAAAATAACTTCATGTTAGGACTACCAGCAAATCCAAGATGAAGGCAAGCTGAAAATCAATTCTTGTCCAAAGTATTTACCTCCATGTCCTTCACTTCCATCTTTCCTTCAAAATGTGAGATGCCTAGATCCCTCCTCATATCCTGCACCAAAAGACACAGAAGTTGCACATAGTAGAACTTGTTGAATGAAAAAAACAAAAGGAAAATGAAGAGATGGACAAGATTGGATGCATATGCTTCCATATATGACCTGCAAATGCAAATTAATGAAAACTCTATGACATTTGACAACCTTAGTTTTCAAGTTAAAAATATTTACAAGTGCCTAGATCTACTTTAAGATTGAGAAATCATTTTCAGCAAAAAGATCTAAGAAGCCAGATTCATAAACCATTCTTTATAGGTTCCCCCTACATTATGGAGTGACACTCAAACTTTATACTTTATATCCTACCACATGCAGTTTGCAAGAGAAAAGAAAAGGAAAAAGAACAAAAGATCACATGATAACTCGAGAAAAAATTCATAACTCAACAGGTCAGTGCAGGCATACCTCAGAACTGACTTGATAGCTTATTTCTCTTTCACTTAGATCTGAAGACAGTGGCAGTAAATTCAGTTAGGTAGATTATCAAGAAAAGGCATAGTATAGAGGGATTTCATAAGATAGTAGACAACACCACAATTTACAATTTGTAAGACAGTGCCATCATGCAAGATATTAAACTATACAAGATAAACCCAGAAATTCACTTCAGCATTGCAAATTAATCTCATGACAAACAGAAAATGTTAGACAGAGACAGAATTTGAAATGGATGATTTCAAGATGTAGCATTTCAGTTTGACATTGAACATGTATGAAGACCAAGTAATACACGTGCATGACACCTACCCACCAAACACGAATAAACAGGAAACATATAATTTTGGGCACAGGAAAAGGCAAACATTGCTAGTTGCAAATTATAAAGCTTGCAAGACGAAGATTAACTAACAGCTAAAAGAAACACATGATCCAGAATAACTGCAGTGTATAGATTTGTTGATTAGGAACCTGCATTGATAACACTTATGTTCTGATATTAGCATTGTATAAAATAGGCTGGACAGAGTCTTGCAAGAGAAAAGGACTGATAAGCATTATCAATGTGCAATTTATTACTTTGCTCTGACCAAGCTTTTGAAAATTTTCAGAACTCACTAAATCCAAATTACAGCGAAAGAAACACCAACTTTGTTAGCTGAAAGTACAAACATAATGAGTTTGTCTGGTCACGGTGCTAATTGGTGAGGCATTGTGGTGAGCAATTTCAGAATTATTATCTGTGGAGCATGGATTCTTATAGAAATTGACCAGGAATATTCTATCTCTTGTTTGGGAAACATCAAAAACCAACTATGCATTGAGATTTTGTTTTTGGTGCGTATCAGTAAGAAAAGAGGGGAGGGGAAAGAATGAAAATATAATCCAAATACCAGCAATACTATAAAATCTATGAAAGCATTAAGCATATATGCTGGCTGTTGCTACTTTGAACTAAATAGATGATCATGAGTCATACCTTTTGCACTTTTCTTAAATTTGCATGAAGGACATTCAACATGCTCCTTCGAATACAAAAACATCATTGTTCCACACAAGTCACAGAACATGAAATCAGCTCCTCGAGCATGTGCCATCTCAATGCTCCTTCTATTGGCTGCTTATTACAACCAAAGAAACTAAAAATCACCAAATGCCATCCAGTCCCCTTGCTTAGTACAATTTAACACACACACTCGATAAAAACAAATTTGAAGCTCCAGAAGCATGCTAAACACTATAAAATCCGCTGTTTACACCCAAATCAAATCTTCAAGCCAACTATTAAGCCAAAAATATATAAAGAAGCACAATTTAGAGTTAAGACAGAAAACCCAGAAACATGATGACAATTTAAAGTCCAATTATCAAGTTAAGGCATCAAACAGACCATTACTGCAAAAAAAAAATCAATTTCAAGCTGAACTAATAAAACCTTTAGACTTTTTTACTTTCTATAAAGCCAAAGCATACGTTTTATATAGACAATGAAAACCCAAAAATTTCACAGATAATTCTTACAAATCCATTGATTCTGTAAATCAAATGCGTTTTGTTGTTTTTTACGTGTGTACAGCTGTCATCGTAATAAATTTACACTATATTTTCTATATTCCTAGTCCTAATTTTATACTGATTTTCCACTATGTTTACACTAAATTTACACTGTTTTTATACTGATTTTTCACCTAATATTCCCAATCCTAATTTCCTATCCACACTTTCACGATGATCATAGCAGCAAGGCAGCAACATGTTTAAATACATGATACTGATTTTCACCTAATATTCCTAATTTCCTATCTACACTTTCAGTCTTTCACGATGACAGAGCAGCAAGGCAGCAACATATTTAAATCCAATGGAAAATTTTCAGCATTATCAACCAGTGATTAATTACCAGCAAGGCAGCAACATCAATCTCTAATACCAACGGCATGATATGAACATATAATCTCAAACACCAGCAACATCAATTAATTACTACTTAAATACATCAACATATAATCATATATCATAACCCAGTGCATAGCCAGAGGTAGCAGTAGGGCTTCCTCGAATAGTATGTCCAATGGCTCTGATTTATCAACTCCACGGGACTATGACTACTCTACGACAGATGATCTATAAGATATAACAAGCAATAAAACAGAGGTTCAATTTACTTACCTTCTGTGAACTGAAACCGTGCCGGTCGGATGGGAACGATGATAAAGAGGAACTGTCGAACTGGGGTAACGATGTGTTCAGATGCAGAGGGAGAGAGGGTAATGGTTGGTTTGGTTGGTTGCAGAGGGAGGGAAAGGCCGAGAAGCGAGAGGCGAGAGGGAGGGAGATTTAAGATGCAGAGGGAACCGAGAGGCGAGAGGGACGGAGATTTAAGATGCAGAGGGAGGCGAGAGGCTGCTAAAGTGTTAGTTAAAGTGTTAAACCGAACCAAAGGCTTAGTGTTGTAACTTTTGTTGCAGAGGGAGGCGAGAGGCGAGAGGAAGGGGACGGACGAATCTAGGACTTCTTCTCTTAAGTTGCTATTTATATTAATATTTTTAACCGAACCGAATCGGTTCGGTTTGGGTTAATCGGTCTGTCCGTACAAAACCGATGACGAACCAGACATTTTTTTAATTGGGTTTTTTCATCGGTTTGATTTTCTTAATTATTTTTTTTACATTTTTTTCGATTTAATCTGTTGTTCGGTTTTTTCTCATCCCTAACTTAATTCACATAAGGGTATTTGGGATGGCTTTTCAAAAGCGTTTTTGAAAAAAATTGAAATTTTTTTATTTTTATTTTTAAGTTTAAATTAATAGAATTTGATATTTATAGATCATTTTAATGTGCTGATGTCAAAAATGATTTTAAAAAAAATAAAAAACATAATTTTAATGTATTTTTGAACGAAAAACACTTTTAAAAACAACCGCAACCACACTCTCAAACAGACATGTAAAGTCCCCACACATTGAAGCACGAGAAATCGAAGTTTTTGTTGTCTGGTTCTTTATTAAACTATATTCTTCAAAAAGAATAAACAATATTTATTGTTACCTAACAACTAAAAGGCATGGGTGTTTTACTGTATAAAATATTGTGGATTGTGTCTAATTCTCCTGTGGATTGTGGCAGTGTGCACCCATTTTTAGCCTTTGTATTCTCGGCCCTTTATGGGGGTGGCATGGGGGCTTTTTCATTTTTTCATGTTGTGTTCTTTTTTTTTTTTTTCTCAAACAGTGTTTTAACGATTTTGTCCCTATGATAGGACAAAAAACAGTTCTGAGCTCAGGGCCACGGATGTAATTGCACGTGTACGGACCGATCCGTCGCAACTCTTTTTTTTAATACTTTTTGCAATGGCTAAATATGGATTTAGCCCCTAGTAAGACAAAATTGATGGCTTAGGCACAAGGGTGGAACGATAATTGACCAGTATTTTTTATTATTTTTTCTGAAATACTATCGGCGTGTGTGGGACATGCGATCAACAGTATTCCGCCTCACGCCCTGTTAAAGTGGCACGTGAGGGTTGATCTCTTTGCCGGAAATGGGCTACCGGCATTTCTGTCGATGCGTCTTTGCGTGCTCTTCCTCCCGGTGCAGCGCATTTCATCGTCCGAAGTCTGTGTACGCGGTGATGGCCGGTTAAAACCGTTTATTCCGTCTCTCTCTCTCTCTTGCATACGAAAATACAGGACAGGCCCCCAGGTTTGTTGACTGTTCACTTTAGTCCCGATACTTTTAATTGTCTTTATGGTCGAGAAGAGGCCCCCAGTGTGAAATTTGCACTTCGGTCCCTTCACTTTTAATTGAGACTTTCCATTTAAATTAATTAAATGTTAATGTTTCATTTTGGTTCTCCTTCTTTTAATTTCCGGATTGGGTTTAAAAACCTTAATATATTCGGTTTGGAAGTTTTGATTTTTTTCAATTTTATCCTTTGATTAAAATTGATAATATATTTGATTTTCATTTCTACCCTTATACTTTTAATTTTTGATTTTAACCCCTATATTTTTTTTTATTTCTAGAATGGTCTTTAGTTTTTTTCAATATATATGCCCTTAGCTTTGGTTTTTAATTTTATTTTGTGTTTATAATTATTTGAGGATTGATATTTCTGTTGTTGTTTTTACCTTTGCTCTTGAATATTTTTCACTTGATAATTTTTTATTTTATCTTTTGTTAAAGTTTTTAGGATTTTTTTAGTCTTTCATTTATTTATTTTCTTTCATTATTAACATAATAATAATAATGATGACAATAATAATAATAATAATTTAATTATTTTTCTTACTTACTCTTATGTTAATGCCTTTTCAGTTAATAATAACAATGATAATAATTTAATTATTTTTCTTGCTTACTCTTTTGTTAATGTTTTTAAGTTTTTTCTTCTCGGGATAATTTAAGAATTTATATTTTGTTGGTAGTATTAGCAATCATAATTTTTTTTTTATTTAAGTTTTTTTTTTCTTTTGTTGAAGTTTTTAAGATTGTTTTAGTCTATCACTTAGTTTTTTTCCTTTCATTATTAACACAATAATAATAATAATAATAATAATAATAATAATAATTTAATTGTTTCTCTTGCTTACTCTTATGTTAATTTTTTTTTAGTTAATAATAATAATAATATAATAATAATTCAATTGTTTTTCTTGCTTACTCTTTTGTTAATGTTTTTTAGTGTGTTTTTTTTTTAGGATAATTTGATAATTTCTATTGTTTTAATAGTAATAACAATGATAATTTTAGATTTTAAGACTATGATGTTGTTATTGTTATAATAGAGTGTGAGTATCTATTTTATTATATTAAATTATGCATATATAAATATTATATTTTAATTTTGATCCAACAAATCCTATAAAAATTGTTTGCTTAGCCCGCAACGTAAGACATATATTTTTTTTATTTTCAAATTAAATGATTTTTTTCAGCTATTAATTTTATTTTTGTTTTATCATCTATTATATTTTTTTTTATTTGCTCTTTCTTTTAGTTTTTTATTGGTTTTCTTTTATTATTTTCAAATTAGATTATTTTTTTTTACTTGATATTTTTTATATTATTTTTTCCTTTGCTCTTTTGTTAAAGTTATTATGATTTTTTTTTTGTCTTTCATTTATTTCTGTTTTTTTCATTATTAACACAATAATAATAATAATAATAATAATAATAATAATAACAACAACAACAATGATAATAATTTAATTATTTTTCTTACTAACTCTTTTGTTAATGTTTTTAAGTGTTTTTTCTCTTAGGATAATTTGATAATTTTAATTGTTTTGGCGGTAATAGCAATGATAATTTTAGATGTTAAAACTTCGATGTTACTATTTTTATAATAGGGTGTGCTAATCTATTTTATTATATTAAATTTCGCATATATAGATATTATATTTTATTTTTGGACCAACAAATCCTATTAATTTCTTTAATCCCAACAATCATAAAAATTGTTTGTTCAACCTGCAACGTAGCGCGGTTAATTTTTTTATTTTTCAAATCAAATAATTTTTTTTCCAGGTAAGAATTTTTTTTATCATTTATTTTATTTTCTCTTTTGTTAATTTTTTAAAACTTCTTCTAGTCTTTAATTTAATTTTGTTTTTTTTGTTATTAACGCAATAATGATATTAATATTAAGAATAATACTAATAATTTTAGTTTTTGTTCTAACTTTTTTTTAATTATTTTTTTTTCTAGAGATAGTTTAATATTTTTTATTGTTTTAACAGTAATAGTGATAATAATTTTAGAAGTTAACACTTTGATTTTACTGTTTTATGATCTGGTATTTTGATATGTTTCATTATACCAAACTTTACATGTTGAAATAATATATTTTAATTTTAACAATTCTAAAAAATTTATCGTTGTGTATTTAATTATGTTAAATTATATACACAAAAATGTCTGCGGCAACGCGCGGGCAATATAGCTAGTAATCATATATTTTATGTGCTCGTCATTAAATGAGTTGTGTGTGTGAATGGATTATTATAATATTGATGATACCTTTTAAGTAAATCATATAGTGTATCACAAGCTCAATTAGTAATAAGTACTAATTTTTATTTGCTATAACATTTTTTAATATTTTTAAATTATTTTAATATGATGATGTAAAATAAAAAAAATATTATTTTAATTTATTTTTAAATAAAAAAATATTATTTTAATTTATTTTTAAATAAAAAAATATTATTTTAATTTATTTTTAAATAAAAAAATAATTTAAAAACACAACCACACTTATACTCCTAAAGAGCAAATCCTATAACAACTCATGAGCCACACCAAAGTGTGTAGCTAGGAAATATAAAATGTTTTCTTTTGTTTTCATAAAACATTTATTTTAGCTTCAGTAATCGGTAAGTTAAAAATAAGTAATTTTTATTATCATGTTTCATGTGTCGCGTCCGTCGTAATTATTGCAATCACAATATTTTTTTTTCTTTTCAAATCCCATTTAAGTCTTAAATCCAAAATACAAGAGACAATTCAAGTTATTACTTATCCAAACATTTTAAGAGCACATTTTTAATTTTACAGCCTTGAATTTTTATTTAAAAATATAGTTAATTTCAATTTAAAGTTGATATTACTAGATAATTAAATCATCATTTATCAAATTAACTTTAAAAATCAATATATTTATAAAGTTTTTTTTAGGAAAAAAAGAAGAGAAAAGAGATTTTTTTTTTATCCAATCGAGAATTGTTAGCTTTATGACATAATCATTTATATTAAAAAATAAAACTTTTGAAAGAAAAAAAAATCTTCTGTTCTCACGTCAAAAACTCCGAAAAAATCAACATATCGAAAGGCGGCTAATGAAACTCCAGTGGCAATACCGTAATAGAATCCAGTACCAACCCTAAGAGTTATAAATCAGGATAAAGCTAAGGAAACTCTCTTATTTCCAATGTAGATAATGACATCACGTGACACGCCACGTTTCATCTCTACCCTTCAGATCTCCGGCATCCCGGCCCCACATTTCACATCGATCTTATCCTTACAAACGCGTCCAATCCATTCACTTGCCACGTCACTTCATCACTTTTCGATCCAAATCAACGGTCCAGATATAGCCAACTTGCTCGACCCTTAACGCCCCCCCTTCCTCTTTAAATGCCGCTCTCCACTCCCTTAACTCGCTGCCCCTATACGCTGCTAGCCTAAAACAACTCTGCATTTGCAAAAGGGCGGTGTTTCTTTCCCCAAATTACACCGTTTTTCTAACGTGCGCCATGGGCTTTCTTGATCAGTTCTGGGATGAAACCGTTGCCGGTCCTTTTCCGGACAGCGGCCCGGGGAAGCTCCGGAAGAAACCGAGCTTGGGTCTCCGGCCAAACTCCGGCAAGGGTACGCTAATCAATTCTTGCCAACACGATCATGAACCATAATAAAATGATAAATCAACTGATTTGAGTAGGATGGTTCTTGTAAATAAGAGAGTTGGAGAACTAAATTTTTCCCTTGCATGCCGTAAAGAGGATTCGAATCTCATAATTAGAAACTAATTTAGATTTTCTACACATTTTTTTTGGTGATGAATAGAATCTGATGGTAGTGGTGGTAGCGTGACGAGGTCGTGCAGTGGTGAAGCGACGACGGAGGAGACGCAGAAAGTGACAAGGAGTATCATGATAGTAAGACCTCCGGGGTACCAGAATAACGGTACGTCTGCTACACCCCCGGCGTCACCAGCTGGTTCTACTCCTCCTGTGTCTCCTTTCTCTGGTAAGTCAATAATGCCCTTCGTGTTTTTTAACCAATGGATAAATTCTTGTCTCCTAGAAAAGTGGAGAATAAGGGTAGTTCTGTCATTTACGGGGTCAATAGGATAATGATGATAGTTTAATTTGGTTGGTTGATGCAAGTTTGGGTGTTTTTGTGTCTGATTGCCGTGTAGATAATGACATTCATGTCCTTTTCAGCGTTTAACATGCATGGGGTGCAATACTGCTATTGATCTATGCCTTACATTAATAATTTTGATATTAATGTTACCGATTTTTTACTTGGCATCCGCATTTTATTTAGGGTTTAGTTGGCATATATATCACATCAATGGTATTGTGGATTATAATAATATATAGTATGGTTCATTTTTGATAAATAATATCATACGGTCATGATGAAGTCAAAATGAAACTATTTTCTAGCCAAACTAGGTATCACCACTTGGATTACGTTAAGCGATTTTTCTAATACCCCATTAATTTTAGCCAAGAACTAAAAGCTTATAATTGACAAAGTCAATATGATCTTACAAGGAAATGAGAACTATCAAATACCTAGATCATACCTAATTGGGTTCATGCGTTGTGGTGATCATGGATCATGCCGTGACTAATGGGATGTAATTGGATCATGGATCATGCCGTGACTAATGGGATGTAATTGGATCATGGATCATGCCGTGACTAATGGGATGTGATTTCACTCGATCATGGATCATGCCGTGACTAATGGGATGTCACTGAACCATCGTGGGACGTAGCTGAAGTTTAGGATGTCACTGGTCATGGTTCGAACACAACAAGATTAATTATTCTATGAAAAGTTGGTGCAAGGCATCCCATATTGCAAAATTATGGTAATCACTATATCTATATTTCTATTGACTTGTTCGAGTTCGTGCGTGCTTGTACCTATGATGTTTGGTAATCACTAAATCCCATATTTGTATTCACTGGTCATGGTTAGAACACAATAAGATTAATTAATGTCTAATGTTGAGGATAGCTTAATTGATTCTCTTAGAGAATAATATAGACCCTCCTATCAGTTTGAACAATTTTTTGACAGATTCTATGATGTTTTGGTAGTGTGTTGTTGTCTCGTTAATTCTACTCTATAGAGGGTTATCCACATGGTTTCATTACCTATCTTGCTCGTTCTTTTTGTCACTGACTTAAGGCAATTGTATTTTGTAAAGGAAGCAGAGATTCCTTTCGGTTTCGTCGAAGGTCTATGTCGGACGCATACGAGAAGACGACCGAGGCTGGACCGAGAACTCCTACGTCTCCTTACAGCGAGTGATTTACGAACCTCTTACATCTTCTCCGGCACCTCCAGGTGGTTTCTCACCTCTCCACGTCCTGTTTGTTCGAGTTTGTAGTGTATTCCAAGCACGCGTTTCAGTGTAGTTGATCAGACCTTATGCCGGAGTGATGATGGTCAGTGAAACGGGGTCGTAAGGAGTTGGTGTTCCACAAGGCAACTTCTCGTCATCACTCTGTATATATTGTTTTTCTCATTTTTGTCCTTTGCTTACCTTTTCTATGGGAGTGGGAGCAACGTTGCATTGCTTTTCATGCAAGTCTAGACAGTGTTTGATAAGCAAAACCAGTAACTCTATAGGCTGCTGTAGTGACTAGTGAGAGAGAACATCACAGATGGATGGTGGGCCATGACACATTTGCTGTTCTAGGGTTTTTACATGTATAATAAGTTTCGAGTATGAATAATTACGTGGAATCTGTGATAACCAGGACTTTATATTATGCTTTCAAAGTTTACTCTAAATTTATATAAAGTTTAAATAATTTTAAAATAAAAATGTGATTGCGCCAGGCTTTTAGCTCGATAGATTCACCTTGAGATGTTTTCATTTTATTAATAAATAAATCTTATAATTATCAAAATTTACCCTCGAGCTCTCATTGTATTTTTTTTTCTAACTATTCTAACCAATGTCAATTACGACGATGTAAAAAATAAAAAATAAAACAATTTGGAGGAAAAAGGAAACAATCAAGGTCTTGACCTGAATAATACATAGGTTCATTTTTAACTTTATTATCATGTGCTTGAATTAAAATGAAGTCTCAATATATAAAGATTTAGTCATGATTATAATGATCAAAACTATTATTCTCTCCTTTTCAATTTGCCTTGACGTCTTTTTTCTTTCTTTCTAGGCAGTGTGTGCATGATTATTCCATCGGGTTTGGTGCTGATTCAATTTCCCTTTCCCCTTCATTTATCTCTCAGCCATCCCAATCTGAGTGTGGCACCTACAAAAATTTACAATGACCTTTTCAATTTATCCCTTTTGAATTTAGTCATTTTTTTGAATTTTATTTTCTTATTTCAAAAAATATTTTTAAATTAGATTTTTTTAATTTCATCATCCTACAATTTTTTCAACTCTTAGATTTGGTTCATATTCTTTTGATTGTTATTTTTATTTGAGATTATTTACAAAATTGATTTTTTTCTTACAATTTCATTCTCATTTATTTATCAAATTTAACCCTTATTTTTATTTTCCTTAAAAGGTATTTTGATTCATTTGTTTATTCAATCCCTCAAACATTAATATATATATATATATATATATATCAATTTTTTTAACTTATTTAGAAATCCTACCGTCATCTTAACTTGTTTCTTCTTCTATTTTGAATTTTTTTTGTCCTGGACAACTGTTGCTCGACCACCTATAAATGTTTACTCAAGCCAATTTTTTTAAATATTTTTTTTTTCATTTCCAACAATATTATCGAGCTTCCTAGTTTGTTTAGATACGAGTTTCATTGTTTTATCCTAATCTCATACCTTACATTACAGGATTTGTAGAGTAACCATAGTTTGTTTAGATACGAGTTTCATTGTTTTATCATAATCTCATACCTTACATTGCAGGATTTGTAGAGTAACCATGGTTGACCTGAGTCATTCTAGTATGTTGTTTTTTTTATAAAAAAAACATGTCATGCAATGCATTATGCATCAACATTTATGTGTTTTTGATGTTTTTTGTCCAATACAAATCAAAATCTTACTTTCTGGTATCTTTTATATTTCTTATAAAAGAAAGGAAAACTGCCTCCTTTTTTGCAGGGAAGGTCTAATAATCTGACCCATGGATAATGATATAAATAAATAGTATAAGCCCGGTGTCTCTTAGCATGGAAACAAATTTATTCATCTTAGACATGGATATGGGCCTTCAAGTACCCTCTTCATGAATCCAATTATTTTCTCAAATCCAGCTGACCACTGGATCCAAATTCATATCAGTCGGGCATTCTACAAACCACGCTATTTCTTCCATTTTTGCACGATCATTCAACCCCGTTCGTGGAGGAGGCAGTTCCTCTCTCAAATTCTAAGTCAATTCGAAGCTTGAAAAGTAAACAATGAAGAGAAAATATTGTGGGTCCTTGATTTTTCTGCTTCTCTTTCACTTGCAAATCCACTTCTCCTCTGGTAAAGATTCTTTCTTTGTCAATTCATTATCACGGGTTCCTTTATTTTCCAATTTTGTCACTTTAGAGAACCCATTTGTTATTGATGCTAGTTCTGAAATTCACTTGTCGGGTTTTGCTTTTGGTGTGTGATTTACCATTTAGACAATTAAAATATAAGAAATTGTGCTTTTTTTCTTTTGTTTTGAGGCAGAGAATTGCTGTATTTGAAGCCGAATAGTTGAATAGGTTGTTTAGGCTTTCTGTTTGTAGGACACTTCAAAAGCTGGAAACTTGTCTTGTTAAATAATGGATGACCAATGGCTGAGATATGTGATGAACTGGGGGGCAAGAAGTATATAGCCAAAACCTTGTTTTAGCTGTTCACAGTTAATGTTTTTTTCTTAAACTTTAAAGATATTAACTTGGTGATCGGAACATGGTCGTTGCCTGAAAATTTATCAGTTTTGTTTGGAGCAGAAAGCTGCATTTTTATTTGGAAGCCTGATGTTTGTGTCCATCACAATGGCTCACTTTGTTAATGTAGGAAAACCTGCTAGAGTATGTGTTTCTAAAGGCGGTCGCTTTCCGCCATATTCATCGGAAGGGAAACCTCCAAAAAAGGTAGGCAAGGGTGCCAGAGATTTGACCCTTTGTAGGCTGTTTCACAAAAAGACTTGCTGCGATGTAGCTCAGACGTATCCTGCTTCCCTGTCTGTTAGGAGGCTGGCTTCAACAGGAGAAGCCAGCCAGGAGTGCTTGCAATTATGGGAATTGTTGGAATGCTCAATTTGTGATCCCCAAATTGGTGTTCAGCCTGGACCTCCTCTTATATGCGCGTCTTTTTGTGACAGAGTCTATCAAGCTTGTGCTAGTGCTTACTTCTCTATGGATGCAAATAAACGGGTAAGGGCAGAGCCATTGACTTCTAGAGTAGCTGATTCATCATAAGATTCTTGAGTTTTCTGGTTCAACATTTAGCCTTTTTTGTCCAGTCTGGATATCAGATTAGCTTATGGTGCTTCCATTCATTTGAAATGAGAATTGCATTTGATGTGTTCAATGATTAGTGCTTGCATAATGTATGAGAACTCGTTAACACAATTAATGAGTCCATCAACTAACATTTCTCAAACGTGGTTAAAGAAATTAATATGCTATGTATCATCCTTTATGATTGCATGGTAGACTAGCGTTTTGTTTATGCCTGTTAAAATATCATAAAAATTTCAGGGCTCTTAATTTCTCCCACCAGAATGTCTCTATTAAAATCAATTTCCTGATTGGATTTCACCTATCAGGTCATAGCACCATGTGGAGTAAACGACTTTGTTTGTGGACAAGCTTCTGAATGGGTCTCCAATGGCACAGAGCTCTGCCACGCTGCAGGTTTCGCTGTTAAGCTGTCTGATGATGCATATGTTGATGTAGAAGAGGTGTCTTGCTATGGTGGTAGAGCCAGTCTCGATTCTATCTCTGATTCATGGAGGTCCCCAGACTCTCCACTATCTGAGTTTACCCAGAAAGCTGAGAATATAGGGGTCGTGGAAGATTTCCAGCAGTGGGTGCAGGAAATGCAATTTATTGAAAAAGTTTCGTGGGCAGTAGGAGGTTTAGTTCTCACTGCAGGTCTCTTGTTTATGAGGTTAGACCAATATATTCTTGCCTTTTTACGTCTTCAAGATTCCAAACATAGCTTTTCGGTTTTCATTTTCCAGTCATCACTGTAGTTCCATAGAAAATGAGGATTACTATAGAGATGATGCCCACACTATCCCCTTTCATCTGGCATAATTAGTTGCACTAAATCAAGATTAAATAAAAGGTTCCTGCTTCAAAATGGATAACAACCCCAAAAGCAGCCAATGTTACAGAAAATACAGGCTTCATTTTTCATGCTTCGCTTTTAAAATTAGACTACTACAGATACCATTTTGTGTAACTTTTTTTCCTTCATAAATCATCCTTGCTATCCTCCCCCCCGAGTAATCCTGGCCTGTGAAGTTGACTGTTTGTTGTCATCATATTAGCACTAGTGAATAATGAAAAAGAAAATATTGTTTCTTGATATATTTTGCTGACCATGCAGTAAAAGGAAGAGTCATAGCCAGAGTCAGCGCCAAAAGCTTGCAGCTATTCAAATAGCAGCAATAGCTGCAAGGAGACAGGATGGCCGGAAGAGCGAGAATTCTCCCGATAGTTCAGTAAATATGAAAGGAAATCGAAGATGATGTTTTAATATACAGGTGAGCGATGCTATCAGAATTACTGTTATGATGTGAATCATCTGCTATTTCATTTTCTCATTTTGTTAGGAAAACAATTAAAGAAGCAGCATAGATGAGTTCAAAGGTTTCTTATCAATAGTAGCTATTGCCGCCGGTTTCAGTAAATGAAAAACTATCTCCTGAATTTCTTCCCTTCTTCTTTTCAAAATCCTGATAAAGAAATTACGGGGCTTGGATAACTGTTAACGTTCTTGATCAGTGCAGTGCGTAACAAATACGATTCAGATAAATATTTTTCTGTATTTTCATTTTCTTCTCAAGAATTTCTTATCACAAACATGCAGCAACTACACGTTTTGCAGCTCCAGTCTGGAACAAGCTGCCCTGATATCTTGATGGGAAACATAAATTAGGATTACAGTAGTTAATACAGCTCCGCCACGGGTTAGACTGATTTTCTTAAAACCTTGTTATCTAGTTCCTTGCCTAACTTGAATTTTCAACTAAATTGTGCGAGAGTTAGCCCAAATTAAATTTTAAAGTGATTGATTTTATATGTCCAAATATAATCTTGATTAATGATAAAAATATGATCTGATTTAAAAAAAAAAATCAAGATATTTTTTTTTTCAAAATTATTATTGAAACGATGATAAAAAAATATATATATATTTGATCAATGCTTGTTAAATTTATGAACCGGGTAACCTCGGCCTGTTCTAGGACGTTGACGTTAAACTTGTAAACCAGGTTATTGACTATAATAGGATTATAATTTGTTTACTGAAAAACTATTTTTTATTTAATCATATAATAATAAGAATAGATAAACACAAAATCAAACACCAATATAATATTGAAATGTTGAAAATGATAATGAAAAAAAAGAAGTAACACTTGTCAATCCTTTTCCGTGAAACATTTTTTTTTAGAATATAAGAAAAAAATAGATAAAATTCAGTAAAAAAAAATTTGGAGAGAAAAAGTGCCCCACCAAATCCATTTAGGGTTCGTTTTTTTTTTTTTTTTAAAGAAAAAATTTGAAAAACTAAGAGATAGATACTTATAAATATTTAATATTGTAACATGAATAATTTACTTGATTACATTTAATGAGTTTGTTTATTCAAATCAAATTGAAATAGAAATCGACAAACACATTTACTGAATAAAAAATATATTATGCAAGTTGCATATATTAAGAATATCATAATAAATAAATATTTTTCATCTCTAAAAATAAATTAACACACACACACACACACACACACACACACACACACACATATAATATAAAAAAAAACTAAAAATGAATAATACAAATCTCTTAAAAAATTAAATAAATCCAATATAATAAAAAACTAATCACTATTAAAAAAAGATAGTTAAGCAAAAAAAAATCCACAAATAAGTAAAACATAAATTTTAAAAAACATAAAAAAGAGGTTTAAAATAAAAAATAGAGGATGCATAAGACAATACCACTGGTGTCGAGTCATAAAATATTGAAAAATCCCTTCTAATTCACTTCATTCTGTTATTAGGGAAGTCTTGGTTTGGTGCTGGGACCCTTAAATTTCCTTTCTTTTTATATGTTTTGGTTTTGATGAAACTTTGGATCGTGTCCAGTAACATGTCACGCCAGGAAATTCCACTTGTGTCTGATTCATTATTCTATCGCAGAAACTTGAGAAAAAAGTTACAGATTGGTTGAATTGCGTAGATAGTCATTAACAAATGGAAGTGATGAGAAGCTCCTTGTAAACAATCTGCCACTTGTTAGAACATCCAGATTACGATCACGAGCTTTCACAATGACATCAATTGATGATCATGTCAAAGTTGCAGTACAAGGTTTCTCAGCAGTCACAAGAACCACCAGGAACTTGTCAACAAGCAGCTTATCACCCAGGAAACATTTCTCTATCTAGTCTGCATCAGAATGTTGATGCTTGAAAGATTTAAAACCGAAATTACTATTTTTAAGCCAGATGAAACGAAAAAGAAGCAGAAATTGCTTCGGTTGCGAAGAGGGAAAATCTGGAACAACCAAGCTGGCAGTGATGAACTATTAGAGGACTCTCTGAGCAAACCATAGATTTAACTTGCACAAACATGTCAACAAAAACCAGACCTATTTGTCAATCACTACTTACAAACAGCATATGCTAACTGACCAGACAGGAAGTTCTCAAAGAGTATCCAACAAAACAACTTTGGTTCCTGGGCATAACGTAGCGTGTGCTGTTGTTTTTGCAGAAATTTTTCCCAACAATTTTCACAGCAAATTGAACTACGTGACATTTTAACAAGACAAAAAGGCTTGTTTCTGAGGACAAACCCACGATGTGATAGATATTCAAATCATTAATAGAACCGAGCTTGGCAATCTCCTGACTGAAACAGGACGAGATCCTTGAATGCCCTTTTCTCATACTAGATCTTTCCGATTTTAGGAGGCTGTTTGAACGTAGAAAAAAAATTTGGTATCAGAGTGTTTTAACCATGGAAAGATTAGCAGGGCGGGGGAAAACGAGCGAGAGAGAGAGATCTATTTCATCCAATATTTATATTGAATAAGTAAGAAAACATCTAATATACTATGGACGTACCTTCTTAAGGATTATCTTTGAAGTGCTTGGTGGTAGAATCGGTTTTAATATCTCAAAGGAACATACCAAGGATTCGTCAACGCTCAACAAAGCACCTGCATTGTCAAACTCCCCACCATAGTTTGGAGCTGAAAATATTGTCACTAATTTTCTTTTGGCAAAGAACTCGTATCCATCCTCCACCACCTAAAACATAGCAAAACAATTTCACAAGTTATAACTGCTGGAGTTGTTCTGGGTTAAGGTTAAAAACAAATTATAAAAATGCCGAGGGCTACAAACTACATGGAAGTATCAGTAATCTTTTTATATATTTTGGTAAGGTAACTTATTATCATGATAGTTTTGCATATTTTCACTCTTTATTGTAAAGCAATCTTGTATTGGATTTAAAGACACGCAAGGTTTGGTAAATTAGAGGGCTTGATCAATAGAGGTCAAAATCATCACTTTCACAGTTAGGTAACATTGATGACAATCACTATTTTTTGCATTAAAGTATTTCTAGATAAATAGAAGCAAAAGCTTTTGGCAACACATTTAGAAACAGGCATCTCCGAAATCATGATCCAACAAACTCCAGTTACAAGGTTTTATCTGGTTATTTGCAAGGGGAAAAGAACATGGAAGCTGGGAAAAGCTACTTCTTCAACTTTGCAATTTGTAGTGGGTTTTGAGCTTTGCTTAAAAAGAAATTGTCTCACCTGATGACCTCGGCAAATGAGATCCAGGTCATTTTTATCCAAAAACTCAGAAACTTTATCAGGTCCAAAGGTACACGAAACACCTCGATCACTATCTGACCAACCCTCAACTCTAGCATCAGGATCAGACCAGAGTAGATCGCATAGGAGACCACTGTCTGGGATTTCAGTAGGTCTTTGAATTTCCTTTATTTGGCCCAAATGTTCCAGCTCTGGAGAGAGGCCTCCGTGCATGCAGATTATCTTTTCATCAATCAGTGCAGCAACGGGCAAACAATTAAAGCAGTCGGTAAATATTTTCCATAGCCGGACATTGAATCTCCGTTTACACTCGTCATAAAACCCATATATCCTATTGATCTTCGCATCCTCGTGGTTACCCCTCAAGAGGTAAATTTTGTCGGGATGTCTGATTTTGTAGGCCAGAAGCAGACATATGGTCTCCAAACTTTGCCTCCCTCTATCAACATAATCCCCAAGGAAGAGATAGTTAGCAGCAGGAGGGTAGCCACCATATTCAAACAGCCTCAGGAGGTCTTGATATTGCCCATGTATGTCACCTGTAAAAAGACAGCAAAAATTAGATATGCAGGGGCCCAAAGTGGAGTTAAGAAGATAAATGATGACTACAGTACTTTGCCACATTGTGAAGTATAGTTTGTTCCACTGCAAATGAGCAACAAGATCCTTCCAGGGTATAAAAGAAGTTAGACACGAACAACCTAAATATTCAACAACCTAATGTTTGCCATGTGTTTCACATAGTTTATGGGCCACAAGTGAAGAACCTGGTAATTTTCTAACACATCCTTTCAAATTTATGAGGCAGTTCCAAGCTAACTCTGATTCTAAGGCTCTCTGATTTTTTTTTTTGGACATGTGAGACTCAAACCAGCCAAATACGCAATTACAAGCCAATCTGACCTAACCAAAGCTCAAAAACCACTCACAACGTTCAAATCTCTATCGTTTTGATATTCTCCTCTCTAAAGGAAGTGTAGCTACCAATCGGGCCATGCTCAACCAAGGTTTTGAAGCTAATCAATGGGTGGACGAGGCTGAGCTTTGGCCCCATGCCTCTCCCTGAAGAATGACATGACTAGCAACAAGATAGATGTCCTCCTCCCATCATAAACTAATAATAATAATTGTAATCCTTGCTTCCATTCAATCCAATCGAAAAGATCGATCCTACCATTCCTTCCACCTCAAACATTACAATTCCTTCAACAATCAAACTAAAATTATGAAAAATTTGATCAATCATGCTGTGTCATAACCAATCATCAAATGATTCATGTCCATAGATAAACTCAAAAATTTCTCTTTTGACTAGAATCATTCAAAACAGTCATCTTTAACAAACTCACATAATCATCTCGCATTAAAAACATATGCACACACATCAGATATGTTTGATAATCAATCCATTCATTATCAAGAGATTGATGAAAAGAAAAGGTGCTCACCACAGATGCGAATGGGAGCTTTAATCTCAAGGAGAGTAGGCTGTGAAAGGAAGATTTGGCGAGCATTAACACATAATTGACGGATCTCTCCTTCAGATAACTGAACTTGCTTACCTCCTTTTCCTTCCAATAACCTCCTTATTATATCATCCAACACTGCCTTATCCATCATCCCTTCCATCGTCATCATCATCATCTTCCTTTTCCTTTCTTCTTAACCTCAAAACAAATCCAAATCCCAATCCAAACCCAATTCTTTATTTTTCTGATAAAGAATATAGATTTAAGTCCCTGAACAAGAAAATAAAGCACCCCAGATGGATTTTGGTGTTGAAACAGTGAAATAAAGGATCAAATGAAGAATATCTACAAAAAGAGAAAAAGAGGGTTGGTGTAATATGATCAATAGAAATGAAAAAAAAAAAAACACTCTTTCTTTCCACCAGAAATAGATGCAAATAAATTAAAGAAGGGGACGGTAAAAGAGGGTGG
The DNA here is from genome assembly GCA_027405865.1 of Salix purpurea. Taxonomy (NCBI): domain Eukaryota; kingdom Viridiplantae; phylum Streptophyta; class Magnoliopsida; order Malpighiales; family Salicaceae; genus Salix; species Salix purpurea. Next base: position 22,751,468 of record CM050333.1, read on the forward strand.
GTGGGGGGTTATGATAATAGATCAAGAGAGAAGCAAATAGTAATGGATATGGGTTGTCATTTTCTTGGTAAATCCTTTCCTCCTCACTCTAAAAAAGCTATTTTTTCAATGCCAACTGCCCAACAAGATTCAAATAAGGAAAGGGAGGTTGAAACCTTCAAACTTCAAAGGTAAGGTCGAGAGAGAGAGAGAGAGACTTGTTCGAGGACAAACAAAAACCGCGTATTTTGAAAAGTCAGTGGATACGTGTACTGCAGCTCCTTCTTTCTTGATTGATCGCCATTACCTCTACTTGTCTGTCTTGTCTCTCTCACAGGTCACAGGTCACAAGCCACACGCGCGCATCATCGATGTTTTGATGCTACTTTTGTTTGTTTGTGTCCCTGTGTGTTCATGTTGTGGCGTGCATGGTTCTCAACCCGCCCCCTCCGCCCGCGTCACGAGAATACAAGTTAATTATTTTTTCCTTAAAAAATAAAAAAAATACTATTTTGATTGCAGGTTGATTATCCTACTGGATCAGATTACATTAATTAATAAAACAATCCGAGGTTAGCTAGTTGCAATTAATAATATCAAGCACAGTCTAAGAAGGTGGCGTCGGTGTTGCAGGTTTTTATTTATTTATTTTCTTAATTTTTATTTTTTTGGCTTGCCTATTAAAGGGTGCCAGGGGCCACAACTAATCAGTATACTCGGTCCTAGCTTTCTGAAAGCAAAGCTTCCATGGTCAACGAGGATGTCCTCTCTAAGACTGTATCATTTAATATTTAAAGAATCAATCTGAGAGAGATTCAAGGTTGAATTCTATATATATATATTTGATAGTTAATGGTAATCTATATAATAAGAAATTATGAATATATTCTTTTGTGAATACATCAGTTAAATAATGAATAATATATAAAAAAATAGTTGATTTCTTGTGTTGTTGTAGTTCTTTATATTTTTATACTCTTGTCAAATTCTAACTGTATAAATAAATATAATTAATGACATTTAAAAAAAATTAAGATGTTGAACTATTAACATGTATAGAAAATTTAAACACTCGACTTTGCTAACTTGATATATTTTATAGTGAACAATTTGTATTATAATATATTTTTTTTACGTTAAAAGCTTTGTGCAAGGAGAAAACTTGTGCATTTTATTTGAATTTCTAAATAAATAATTATAATACTAATAATAATTTGCTAACTTCATATCATTAATTAAAAAAATTTATATATACTGCCTAACAAATTTATAAAGAAAATGTTTGAAATGAAGAATATATTAAATACTAAAAATACAAAAATAATGATATTTACACTGTCTTTTCCCACGACATATTATTAATTTTCCAGACCCCATCATTTTCTCATAAATGAAGATTCCATGGTCAAACCCTTGTCTAGTGATTAACAATGAGTGGAGAATTTCGAGATGTAATTTCTTTTTTTTTTTTTAAGAAGAGGAGGAAAGGGGATTTGAACTAATGATCATACAATATTTCTACACTAGCTTGGATTTTTTTTCTCTTCATGGTTACGAGTGTTTTTATAAAATGTTTTTTAAATTAAAAATATATTAAAATAATATTTTTTTATTTTCTCAACATCAATACATTAAAATCACAAAAAAAAACTCTCTTAAGAAATATTAATTTAAAATACAAGCTACTCTCCAAGGAGCAATTATTAAAAGGGGTGAAACTGGAAGAAAACAAAACAGATCACGGGCATCTGTGGAGCATGAACACAGGACTCTTCTTCTGTGGAGACAAATTTCATGCTCTGTTTTCCCGTGATGTTATATGCCAACTAATATTATTTTACAAACTGTAAGTCCTTTTCTTCTTATTCGTGCCTTGTTTGACACTGTGATTACAATTATTTTTTAAAATGTTTTTCATTCAGAAATACATCAAAATAATATTTTTTATTTTTTATAAATTATGCTAGACATCAGCGCATGAAAATGATATAAAAACACAAACAAATTAATTTGAAATGAAAAAAAATTATTTTTTTTCAAAAACACTTTCCAAACAACCCCTTCATTTTTGTCACCAGAAGCAGCACCAGCTTGAAGCCAAACAGCTGGTTAGTGTAAACATGACTGCATCCACAATTTGATGGCCATCATTCAATGAAAACAACTTGAAAAATCTGTGATCTTTCGACATGTCTGCTTGCGGAAGCTACAATGGCTTCTACTTCACTGCTCATGAAGGAGGAGGCCCTCTTGGCTCAGTGGATAGATTAATGATTTAGTTTTGTGCTGATATTGAAATCACAAGTCGAATAGTAATATCCAGTACCTGTTTTGTTTCTGGCCTTAGCTGTAGTGGTTTTCGTGCATTCATAAACTATTTTTCTTTTTTCAATTGAATTTTAAGTAAATTACTTATAGTCATAAACAATATTCCTCTACAGATATAATTTATTTACTGTTTCAGGAAGAAAAAAAAAACCCTTTTAAAACATCAATTCCAACAAAAACCCTTATATCTTCTCTATCTGTTCTATCATGAAATACTCACAGAATACGACCGTGCCATCCTCGGAGAGCAAAGTCCAAAACCAGCAATGCTTAAAAGCTAAGGGTGAGATCATGGCAGCATAACCAAGAAAGGGGAACTCAAGAGTGCACATATTAGAAGCCATCATGTCAAAAGGTAAAGGTCATCTGAGCTGAGATTCTTGGATATGAACTCAGCAAAAATGACATCAGAGGTGGATGCTGACCGCATACTCCACTCTAGACAAGTAATCAGCAGAGTAATATCCTTTACAATGAGTGCATTCTACCCTGGGAAATTTTCACTTGTTTCCAGTCTCAACAACCATCAATAATGCCAAATTGCGGAAAATTAATGTCTGTTCTTTTGTGTGCAATCATGAACACAAGGACAGAAAAATACCCCTCGGATTTAATAAACTTTTTAAATGACTTTTGACAAACATAGAAGTTTATGATGATAACTCATTAACATTCAGTCAGGCACAGCCACAGAGATGGATGATTATACAAGGTAACTTGCAGAATAGCTGATGCAAGTTAGAGAACCTGTTGGTCCAAATAAGGTTAATTGGGAGACTTCCCTGTCTACTGTGAATGGACTCAGCTAGCACAGCCATATTGTCACTCTCTTGCTATAATGGAGAGCAAGATTGCACCTCACAAAAGTATAATTTATGGGATTATGCAAGTTTTGAGCAGTTTAATCGATGATATCTATTATTATATAACGTCTCTTCTTCACCTGGTAATATTCTGCAACTCATCATGTTAGACATTCAGCTTTTAATACAATCCTCACAATTCAAAAGCTTTTGGTTTACAAGGGATAAAAAAGAAGAAATGAGGTTGGCCCTATGCATGATGAATATTTAGACGAGGGCTTTACATTCCACTTAATTTGAGGCATGCAATGCCAGAGAAAAAAATAGGAGTTGGTTTGCAGTTAAATAAGTCCCAATGAAAGCATTTCAAAATCCAAACAGGGTGTTTCAATGCCATAGAGAAGATGAATTTTGCCTATATGCAGATAAGAAGAAATCGCATGGATTATAATGTTCTCGCAACATGAACTAGTTTGCTATAATATCAGCATACCGGCTGCCATTTTCAATCCCGAATACACTCCGAAGATATCATCGAAAGTAGATCCAAGAGCCAAGAAAAAAAATAGGGCAAACAAGAATTCACAAGAGAATGATGACACATTGGAAATACCATTTTTATAACCCAGAAAACTTGGAAAAAGCAGTATTTCCTGGACCTCTGTAGTAGGCTGCACCACAGCCATGGTAGTTCTAGTGGCTTACTCATTTAAAAAGGTCACTGGCAGAGAGCAGAATAATGGACTCATTGAATTCTTTTTGAGCAAATCAAAGGCCATCACTGGCTTATCCATTCTGACAATCACTTCTCTAAGGTACTCTTCAGGTGTAGCACAAAAGAAAAGGCAAACTAAATTTTAATAGAAAGCAAAGAAAGGTAACCTTATTTGGAACCAACCCAGCACATAACTCAGCCCCGCATCTCTAAGTAATGTACCAACACAACGGCATAGATTTGCAGGAGAAAAATGAACATGTACACCAACACTAGAAATTTGGTAGCGGATTCAAATTAATAACATGTAAACATTACAATAACTTAGTACTTGATCGATTCAAAATCACCAAAAATGAAAACTCATTCCATTGACAACATTGGCAAGTTGAAAAACAGTGAAGGCAATTATCTGATCACACAAACTAGGACTAGAATTATCTCAACATGATAAGCACAGGTATTATCAGTTAACCAAATAAAGCCATTATTCCAATTCAAGCACGCCGCTCTTTTTTTGTTTGATGTTCCTTGAACTGGGCAACGAAACCCTTTTTCTAACTTAAGAAAATGACAGCTAGGGAGAAGAGCTAGCTTTGATTTGATCAATAAATAACAACAAACCTCATTACGGTGCCATCCCCAATTCTTAAGGGATAAGAAACGCTGAAAATTCTTACTGTTCCATTCGCATTAGATTCCACTAAGAAATCATCCTATCATTTTCATCACAAAAAATATCATTTCAATGACACGCACCCTCATTTCAGTTTCAACACAACTGTGGTGAATTAGGCACAATTCAATAAATTCCTAAACCAAAATAAAAATTCCCACAGCTGTTTCTACACAGATCTGTTTCTAATCACAAAAGCATGAGCTTTAAAAACAAAAAGAGCAGCAATAAAAGGCATAATCCTGTGACAGCTCCACACAAAAGGGAGAATGTTGAGACAATTTACGATAATGTTTACAGCCCAATTCAAATCACAGTTTTTAAAACCCAATAGAACAATTCAACGATTGAAATACACGGATCTTTCTAAGAAGAGGATACAAAAAGGTTTGATCTAATCTTGCTCACTTTCCTGGTCTCGCCATCACAATTCAAGCCGCAACCACATTGAGGACACACTTCAAAATTATCAACAGAGAAATCAGCACCAGCAATTCCAACAGAGAATTCAAGATCATCACCATTTCTTTTAACGTCAATAATATCAACCCAGATAAAAAACAGCTTCACACTAACACCTTCCAATCTTGAAAGCCTCCCTTTCGATATGTAACCATTGATAGTTGACTTGTAGCTCAACTTGTAAGATCCTTCAAGAGAAAAACTACAAGTTCCATTCCAGATTGCAGAGAATTTACCTGTTGTTGTGTCAAGAGAATAGCCAACAACTCCCTGAGGAAGGAGTCCTTTAGGGAGGTCGTAGTCACCCAAGATTTCATAGGCTGTAGGGTTTTGGTCAGTAAAGTTTGTTTCTTGCAATAAAGATGATGATGGCAAAGATTGCGAAAGCATGAGAATGAGGCAAAGAGTTGTAGATAGCAAAGGTAGACCCATCTTTCTTTGGAGTTCTTGGTTGGGTTTCCTGGGTTTTGTTTTTTGGAAGACAGGAAGAGAGCTTGTTTATGGGAAGAAAACCTAGGATTGGATTTGGATGGCAAATTGAGACATAGCTACGTCAATGTACTAGAGTGTGTTCATATTGTATTTTTTAAAAAAATATTTGTAATTATATTAAAATAATTTTTTTATTTTTAAAAATTTATTTTTAATATATCAAAACAATAAAAACATACAAAAATATTTTAAAGTAAACACAAATAAAAGATGGTGAGGTGAAATGATGATTTGGCTATAAACGTCAAACAAGCTCTTAAACTAGATTAATGACTATGTTTTGTGTAGAAAAAGAAATAATAATGTGTGAAAAATGTTAAGAAATGGTTAGTTAGCATTTTGCCAGCTAATGGATCCTGTTTTTTTTTTTTCCTTTCAATTCTAATTGATTCAGGAGAATAGTAAATGAGAGAATCAGGAATGACATGTAGTTTTTGTTTGAGAGTGTGGTTGAATGGATTTTGAAAGTGTTTTTTGTTCAAAAATACATTAAAATAATACTTTTTTTTATTTTTAAAAAATTATTTTTGACATCAATATATAAATAATTTTATTTTATTTTTTAAAAAAACATTTTCCAAACACAATCACAAACACCCCGCTAATCAACACTCCTGACTCTAGTTGAAATATCCATATTAATAAAAAATAAAAAATAAAAAATAAATAACATTACAAACACAGTTCTCTTATTTCATTCTTCCTTTGAAAGGAAATGCAATAAAGCTTGCTCACCCTCAATGTTGGAGATGCGACACACCAGAAATATTAGAATTATAAACACGGTTGTTTTGATATATTAATATTGAGAATTAAAAATATATTGTTTTAATATATTTTTAAACAAAAAAAAACATTTTAAAAATACACACATTAATTATCCGCTCTCCAATAAAAGGAAAGTTTCAACGAAGATCATGTATCTATCTAGGCCATCCCGTGCTGATGGGATTGATTTTTGTTTTTCCCGATAAAAACCATCGTGCTCAATCACACCATCGTTGACTTTTCTAGGAAACCAAGTTGGAGATAAGGAGCTCGTCAAGTTTACTTCCATCCTCCTCCGAATCATTACCAGGTATTTTCTTGGATGGCTTAGGGTTCATGTACATGACATATAAAATCAACTGCGCTGTCCCCAGAAGAAACCCAGTTCCATTTGGGATCTACACAGGATCCAAAACATGTTTCTGTCAGCACTCCAATTAATTCCACTGATAAATACAAAAATCATGCTGTAAATTAAATGATTATGGCGAGATCGAAGAATCTGACTCACTCCGATGAAGTAGTCTTTCGTAAGAAAGGCATACACAGTCCAAACGCCTCCGTTTATGAAAAGAAAAAACGACAGCAGGAATGGCATGTACTCGACGCTCTTTGCTGATACCACTGTTTTCTGTAAATTTACAATTTCAAAACAATATCGTTTCGAAATTTGTTTATAAAACAATATAAAATGCTGGAAATTGATGATCTTACCATGGCTGAAAGAGGTGAGCTGTAGGTGATCATGCTGAAGACAACACAGAAGATGCCTGAAATATCGATCCTTAATTGTCCATGTAGCAGGAACTGCATGAGCAAGAATGAAACTGCAGGAAACACCAAATCCAGAGCTCCGAATAGTATGGCAGTCCTAACCTAATGTTTCATACAAAAAGATCAAGAACGCGTAAAGATCAGACGGTTCATGTTCTTGCAGCATGAACATGGATGGGTTGATCATTCTTGAAATCGAGAGACTTACCCTCATTTTCTGGGTAGATGCGAAAACCAGAAATATCACAATGAAAACAAGCTCGACCACAGCACCGAAACCATTAATCGTCGCAACAAGCACGCTGTCTGGCTTGATGATTCCATAGTAGACCCACTGGTATGCGTTGAGTAGCTTACAAATGTAAGGAATGCTTTCAAACTCTTCAGTCGATCTATTCCTTGCAATTCTCCAAAACGTTTTCCTGAAAATTTTCATCTCGCGTATCAGTGGAAAATTCACAGTACAAAACAACAATCCTGATTTCTAACACACACACACACACACACACACACACGATCGATCAGCTCTTACGCTGGAGAAAGGTAAACTAGACCAGTGGTGATGTTGCCTGCAAATTAACACAGTGAAGAAGAAGCTCAAAATTCATAAATCTAAGACTACAAAAGATATCTAAGCTCAAAATATTGGTCCTTACAGCCTTACCTAGTACCCCAAAAAGGGCGATTATGCTAAACATGGTGGAGAAAGTTTTGATAAAAGCTTTGGAGTCTCTTTGTGGTTTGAACTTCAAAGAATAGATAGATAGATAGCTTCCAATCATTCATGGATGCCCGAGAACTTTACAAATTTATCCTCCAACTCCAGGGATTAAAAAGGGTAACTGAGATGGGTACTTTAGAAAATTCACACAATTTGACCAGTTTATAATTTTTGCTGCATTAAATCGTTTAACTTAAAAATGCTCTGCAACCAGGTGTCCCTTCTCTCTTTGACTGGTCAATGACAAGGAAGGGACACATGGTTGCAGAGGATGTGGATCCGATGATTGCAATTATAAACTGTTTATTAAAAAAAGCCAATTTTTTATTATTTATATTTTTTTTATGATTTTAGATCATTTTTATTATACTGATATCAAAAATATTTTTTTAAAAAATAAAATAAATATTATTTTTATATATTTCTGAATAATTTTTTTTTTTAATAGAACAATTATATCGACACTCTAAAAAAGAACTTAAACAACAAAATGAAATGAAGAGTTTAGATTGTAAGGTGTTCAAACAAACGACGGCGTCTACATAGTAAACGATGACATATGGCTCCATATTTGAAGAAATTAGTGGTGTCCTGGATATTGTATATTCAAAGAATATGACAGTAAATGGAGATGGCTCCATATTTTATTTTATTTTATTTTTTAAATGTTTTTATATTAATGTAGTAGATGGAGATGTTCTTACTAATCAATTAATAGATGAATAAAAAATAAAGATCACATCTAAGCTATATGGCCCCTGGCATAACATAAATTTAAGAGATTTAGTTTTTTTTTTATTCAACCTTCTCTTAAAAAATATTTTTTACCTGCAAAATATCTAATTAATATATTTTTTATATATTAATATTAAAAAATTTATACATTTACAATTAAAAGTATTTTCTAAAAACATTCCGCGTCACATTACTAAATATCTTTCAACTTGCCTTAATATACAGCAGAGCCTTGATATTAGTCCAAAAGGAAAGAGCCTTAATATAAGTTTCATTAATATTACAGTGAATGTTATTTTTTAATTGAAAATATATTAAAATAATATTTTTAATTTTTAAAATTATTGAAAAAATCTTTAAAAAATAGTAATTAATTAAATGTGTTTTTATATTTAAAAGTGTACCTGACACATCATTCTCACTTTCACTGTCTGTATTCAATTATTGATTTCATGGAAATGTTTGCGAATCCCAGTGAATGATCAAATGGGGCCAATTGAATTAAAGGATCTCTCTCTCTCTCTCTCTCTCTCTCTCTCGCAATTGGGTAGAGAAGCTGGAGAAGGGGGGCTTGGACAGAAATGGCGTGACCTCAGAATTTATGAAACTGCAGCTTCAATACAAATTGAAGGTATAGCAATGGAGGACGTGGTTGCCCTTACCAGCCGTTCCCCAGATGGCATTGAATTGTATACCTTAGAGACGACGAAGCTGCCTGAGGCTGAGAGCAGTTGCCAGCGAAGAAGTTCCACAAGTTTCGACAATTTATTGAAAAACAAAACAAAACTGAAGGATCTAAATTACTCATTTGTATTGCGGAGACCATCTTTCATGGGGAAGGTCCCATAGCGCTGGCCCCTATGACAGCCTCAGATCAAGGATGATGAATAGAGAAACATGGAGAAAGCTGTCGGCACTCTTTATTATATTTCAAGGGCTGCCTTGAAGGCCCCGATTCAGAGATCTTTGGAAACAACTATGCGAAGAACGAATTCTCAAAACGGAGATCAAAACACTAACTTATGAGAAAGAATCGAATGAAACTAGTGCTGACAAGACAAAGCAGAAAAAAAGACACAGATGAAGAACAGAGATGGAAAAGTGCAGAAGGATGATTACATTTGTTTCGAATGGCAGAAAGAGATGCGCGTGTCGAGTGCCAAGAAGGTTTCATTCAAGTGAAATCTTTCATTTCCCTTTTCCTGAGACTTGTAATGTGAGTTACAGTACATGGTTCTTGATCAATCAGTGAGCTTCAGCGTATCCATTTCAAATGAAGAATGTCTTCTCTTGTAAAGTGAGCTAATTATCAAGGACAAAAAAATTTAAAACAGCACCCCTTAATTAATACTTCACATGATTAGTTATTTATTTTACAACATCATCCTTACATTTCTCAAAATTAACAAAACAGTATATCCTTAATTATCAGTTACCAAATACGGGTCAACCTCGACTCTAGCCACACCACGCCTTCCTTCAACAGCCTTAGCCACCTCAATTTCTCCAACAAGCAAACCAGCCACATCCTTCTCTTCACCCTTCACAATCTTCTCTTCCACCACCTCATCTACATAGTTGGGATCCTTCTCATCGATAGCAGGCGGTGCTGCAGCTTCCAGCTCGATCTCCGCCTCATCATACGGTCCTTCCCATGTGAATTTCCCACCGTGGCCTGACTTGGGCGGTGGCTTGCCTATTCCACCTTTCCGGCCATCTACAGGGTGCCTTTCCATGCGCAGCACCCCTTTGTCAACCAGCTTCTTCTCCACGTACTTGATGGTGTCTGTGCTGTGTGTCTTCTGCTCGGCTTTCTCCATCTTTTTCTTTCCTTCTTCAGCCCGGCTCACTGCCTTCATCACCACTGTGTCTTTCTTGTCGTCAATGGCCTTCATCTTGCTTGCTGTGTGCATGGCGCTTGTTGGTTCTAGATGAAGGATTGGTCTTCTTATATAGAGAAGGGTTAATTTTCCTCCTGGGATTCTAGAAGGAGCTGGAAAGATGATGAATGTATATATTAATGGTTCATGGAGGAGCTAGAAGGTTCAAGCACTTTGTGTTGCGCCATGTGTTCGTGAGAAGATATTAGAAATTAATTTTAAAGTGTTTTTTTTTTTTTTGAAAATTAGTTAAAATAATATTTTTTTTACTATATTTAAGTATCGAGAAATTAAATAAAATATCAAAACTCAATTTTAATCATAAACTCAAAGCATAAAAACTGGAATCAAGGTAAAATTAATCGGAATTATTCAACAGATTCAATCTGTATATAAAATACAGCTCAGAAAAATAAAACATCAAACCCAACAAATACCATCTCAAGATTCAAAACCTTTAATTGACGTTACAGAGCAAACATGGCAGCAGCAACTATGCCAACGGATCCCACCACATGATTTTGAGTGAAAAGAAGTGCACTGGAAATATCCACAGGAGCCACAGGACTCTCTACGGTTGCTGCAGGAACTGCCTTGGTCGGCTTTTCTGGTGCAGGTGCCACCGGTGCCGGAGCTGGAGCCTTCGAAGCAAAAATGTCCTTGGGAAGTAGCACCTTCTCGATCTTATAAATGGCTAGCTGGCTGTCCGTGTACACCGTGCCGGATAAACTGGTATTGGTAAGTCCTGTGGTTATATTCACTGAGTTCGGATAACTCGTGACATTAAGTGGCAACCTATTACCTGTTCCAGCCCATGTTCCGAGAGGATTGGTTACGGTCTGAAACTGGGAGGTCGACAAGAAAGTAGGAACTACATGGAACTTCACCAACTCAGACTTGTCCCCGTCACTCAGAGTGTTGAGAGTTCCAGATTTGAGCTCCGAGAATGCGCTATCAGTTGGTGCGAAGATGGTCACACCAGAGCTTGAATCATTAAGCGCGGAGAACAAGTGGCTATCCTCTTGGGTGGATCTCAAAAGACGGATAAAGATCGTGAAATGGCCAGCCTTCTCAAGGATCTTGGTGACGTTTGTGATGCCGCCGTGTGGCTGAGCTGCTTGTGCCGGGGTTGCAGCCGGAGGTTGTGCTACGACTGCTGCCGGTGCCTGTGCTGGGGCTGCGGCAGCCGGTGACTGAGCAAAGGTACTGGTACAACGGAGGAGGAGAAGGAAAAATGAAAAGAAGGAGAGTGAGCACTGGTGCTTCATCTTTATATTCTCTGATATGATCTTGAAACAACACTAAAAGTAATACCAAAGAAGATTGAGCTCGATCGATCGTTCAAGTGTTTGATGTGCAGAAAAGGGATAGAGTGAGTTACTTTTATAGTGGCGGGCAGGGGATCAAGGTAGGTTTAATGTACAATCTTAATTGCAGACGAGGTTACTGTCCAGCTCACTTCAAAAGGTGGAGGGTGACGATGGAGAGGGAGATTTAGCGATATAGTGGCAGCAAATAGCTTGCTTGGAAAAGCAGGAAAATATTTCAGGTGGGAGTGACAGCAAATAAAGATTGTCAAAATTATAGCTGCCAGCTTCAACAGGGATTGTAGTTTTATGATTGATAGAGAGACATGGTAGCTGCTGATGATTCTGCAACATTCACTTGCATTTTTGTAAATGATCATAGGAGTGTTTAGCTGTTTTTCAAAAATGTTTTCGAGAAAAAAATTGATTTTTTTTTTATTTTGTATTTTAAATTATTTGTTTGTGGTTTTAGAAAAATTTCATGTGCTATGTTAAAAATAATTTTAACAAAATATAATTTTAAAAAATATTTTTTTGATATATTTTTGAATGAAAAATACTTTAAAAATAAGTTAAAACATTACTGTTGACTTGGATACGCCACTTGTCCACTTTAATTTTTCATATACAATAGTATTTTTAAAAACCCTCCGTGGCTAATCAAATGAATTAGTTTCATTTTAACTAACTAAAAAAATAAATATAATAAACATGCAAACATTATTGAGAGAGAGAGAGAGAGAGAGAGAGAGCAATAGATAGGGAAAAAACACTTTTTTTTCAAGAGTGAAAAAATAATGGTGTTTTAATTTTTATCCAATTAAATATGAAAGGATAAAACTGGATAACAAAAAATAACAACCAATACGAGTTTAGCTCAGGTTAACTCATCAAATTTGCATAATAAATCATAAAATTGAGATAACATAATAGAAAAAATTTGAAGAAAATCACAACCATTTTATTTTTAAGAAAAACTAATGTCGAATAATGAAATAAAAAAAGAAAAGGAAAAAATGTCAATCCTCTTTAATTTTTTAAACTCGTGATCTCGGTCATTAGACTAGAAACATTATACATGAAAAACCCACAAAGTCTAATCCCCAACAAATCAAACTCTCCAGAATGAAATCATGAAAAATAAGAAATAAGCAATCACACTAAAGACCCAAAAAAAATATTAAAACAATAAAATCAAAATCAAAATAAAAAATAAATTAGAGGGCAGTAACCATAACAATTTGTTTTGGGGTAAAATTGAAAAGAAAAATAACTTTAACAAAAGGATCGAGAAAATTCAAAATAATAAAAAATAATATAACATAAATTTGGATTGAAGAATAAAATTAAAATCATTTTAATTTTGTTTGAATTTATGTAATTTTAGTACTGGATTGAAATCTATATAATCTCTTTTCTAAGTAGGCAAGCCCACAAATGGTGGATAAGGTACAATTATCCTGCTCTTTGTCGCTTCCTTCACTTCACTGAGTCAATTGAAGAAAAAAAACATTTGTCTTTATATCGAATCTTGATTTGTCAACGGCATAAAATTAAATGAGCTGGAAAGCTCGATAATATCGAAAACAAATATAACTTTTTGAGCTAGATTTGGATATATAAATTATATTCAACTATGCTTATAATATCTTTACAAATTATATTTTTTTAATTTAACATGAAACTCATTTACAATAACTTTGAAATCAAAACATTTCAAAAAATATAAAAATAAAAATTTAATTTATATATATATAACTTTAATGAATGAGATCAAACTAAATAATACACATATTAAGTTTTTCAACACCTCTAATGAAAATTATTGATTTTATTTCCAAAAATAAGTAGGATGAAGATTTATATTGATTTTAAGTTTTAAACTTTATTTAGCTTAAAAATAATTATTTTTATGTTTTTCTTAAGATAAATAAAATTTAAAATTCGTAAACAACGAAGCGTAAGAATGGACATCGAACTCGAACACTAAAACAAGAGCACAAACAAATTATCTTGGCAAGTCCTCGTCAGTCGTCCCATGTCTTTGGTTAAAAAGTGGAGTCTTTCTCCACTCCCAACGATTACTGTTTCATCTCCTAATTGGGTCTGTAAAATCAAAACCCCAACCCCCCTCAAGTCTTCACTTCTTCCTCTTCTTTCTTCACTTCTATACTATACTTTTTCAGCGAGAAGTGCCTTTTAATGCAGCACTGCATTTGACTGTATCTGTGTTCCTTCTTCATCCAGCTGACCACCCATCTCCAGTATTCCAGGTCAAGAATCGTCTCTCTTCCTTTTACTTAATGACTATCACAGTGGTTTATAGATTACTGATTTCCCATATTAATTTGCTATAAGCTTGGTTCACTTAAGAATTCGAAATATTGAAGTGGGAATCTCTTTTTCTTCGTAAAAAACAAGAATTGGAATCATAGATGAAATGGGGATTTTGTTTTGGTAACATTAAGTATTTATTATAGTAGTCTTGATTCATGTAAATTATATGCTAGTTTGAACCGGATCGGAATCAGAATAGTATTAATAACTCCAAGTGAAGCGTATTTTGAGCGGGGTCTTTTCTTGCAGTAGAAAGGGGGAGAAAAGGTGCGAACTGAGTTATGGTTAATAATTCAAAGGTTTCAAGAATTTGTACGGTACCTAGCCTACTAGGTGATTGCGGTGAAATTCAGAAACTGACAGTGGTTTCAGGTGCTGTGAATCTTGAGGTTCAGCAGACTTATGAATCGCATGATACAGCAACTTCATTGAGTTTGGGTTCGGGTTCAGCTCGGTGTTACAAGCTTGGTCCTTGTTTTAATTCTCCATCATCTGTTGAAGAAGATAACAAACCTGTGGTTGCTAGGTTGTCTAAATATTACCCTTCTGAGAAAGCCAATCTTCTGGTGCAGAATTTCTCAAGTTTGGATTCGTGGCATAGTTGGTGCAAAAATTCCAGCCCAGTTGTTGGATGGCATATACCAGATGAAACTTACTGTAAATGGGTTAAGAAGTTGGAAAAGAGACTTGAACAGAAATGGCGTGACCTCCGAATTTATGAAGCCATTATGCTGTCTACTCGTCGCATTTCCTTTGATAGTCCTCTCATGTCTGCACTCATGTGTTTTTGGGACCAAAGCTGCAATGCATTCCTCCTCCCTGAAGGTCCGATGGGCATAACAATGGAGGATGTGGTCGCAATCACCAGTTGTTCCCCAGTTGGCATTGAATTATCTACACTAGGGACTGATCTGCCAGATGCAAAGAACACTTATCTAGGGATTGGTGTGGCTACTTACGGCAATTTCGCTTCTAGAGCTATGGCGCTAAGAGATAAAGAACAAGAGGAAATGTCTTTCTACTTGTACTGGATATGCAAGTTTATTGTTTGCAATCGCTCAGTCATGGTTCTGAAGGGCTTTCAATGTGTGGCTGAGACCATCTTTCACGCAAAGGGTCCAATCGCGCTTGCCCCCTTCTTGCTTGGCCTTGCCTATAATTGCCTAGGCAACATTCTCAGATCAGATTTCAGTGAACATGTGAGTGGGCCTCTATGGCTAGTGGTGCTATGGGCACAGGCTTATTTTAGTCCTATTGCAGCTAGTAGTATTGCTACACATCTTCGAAGACCAAGGAAACAAAACTCTAATAGCATATACTCATATGGGGATTACATAATTTTTAGCCAGGTTCAATGCGAGAAAACTTTCGGGGAATGTTTCAACTATTTGACTGACAACAAACGGAAACGCCAGGGAGAGGAATGGAACCCATTTCTTAAAAGGGAATTTGGTGCTGACTGGTTCCTTAATTTCACGTTTCATCAGAAACTCACTAGAGATGAAAAGGATGCCTGGAAAGCAGTTCTCATTGCTCGAGATCTACCAGCATATTTTAGTCCTCCTTCATTCTTCCTTGAACCTTACTCCCCAAATCAGTTTGCTAGGCAACTTGGACACCTTCAATCAGTTCCGGTCCCTTTCTACCAAACTATCAACCAGCCTTGGCATTCGAGGAACACCGTGGCTGCTAATGTTCTTAAGCATGCAGAGAAGGACTATTTCATCAGAAAGTCTGCGATGTCACAGGTAAATCAGATTCTCTGGCGCCCATCTTCAGATCATGCCTTTGATTTATGGTGGTTATGGTGTTGGGCAAATGTTGCTTCATATGTCTCTGAGGCAAAGAAGCATTTTGTTTCCAAGTTTGGAAATGGGCCCAGGAAGATGCATAAGAAACGTCGTGCAACACGTACTCAGAAGTTGCAAAGAGGTATCTTACAGTTCCCCTCCCCTCTCCTCCTTTCAAGTACATTTTAGAGTTCTATTACTCAACTGTTAGTGATGGTATGATAATTTATGTGGAACAGCCCCAAAACGTAGAGCAAGAATGGTTTCAGCTCTTTTAGAACCATCTCCCAAAGGAGGAGGTAGTGGAAAAGTAGGAGAAGTAGAAGAGGAAGAATCATCGTCGCCGTCATCAGAAGGTCTGCCTTCTAATAAAGAAGGAAAAGGAAAAGAAGTAGATGATGGCGAAGAAGAATCATCATCAAAAGATGATGAAGGAGAAGATGACGATGTTGATATGCCTTTGACAAAGTTGCGACATCGGAAGCCCTCTGCTGATGAAGTAAACATTCCTTTCAACTTAGCCATTTAAGTCCATGATGAAATGATTTGGAAACTGAAATTGAAATTTTATTTTGCCTTGATAGAATGACATGACATTAGACGAGTATCCATCCTCTGAAGATCCCGTAAACACTGAGCATGAGCAGGTATTCTTTATTATTTTTTTCAAAAGAATGAATAAAAGAAACAGCATAAGCTTTGGAGCACGATTTGAGATACAAATATCTTGAGTATTAACTGAGAAAGCCTTAGATTTACTATGTAGCAATTTGTTCAACAAGATCATCTGGTGCCTGACCACCGTTGAAATTGAATTCTATCTGTTATTTCTTTCCATCTGCACCTGATAAATGCAAGAGCACCATGGTGATCAAAGACAAACAGATGGGCATTTTCTATTCCTGATTCACTTGTAGCCCAAGATTATCCAGAACTCACAGTCCCTACTGTCTTGATCCAAAACACTTTGCTTTACTGTTAGAATCTTATGTATTTCTTTTGCAGGATGCCACTGGAGAAGGGGACTTCACTCCTCAACAGAACCATGCCCCAGCTGTGAATGTTGAACAACAGAGAAAGAAACTTAAACAATACATGGACATGTCAATAGAGTCCATTTACGAAACTGATCAATTGAACAACATGGAGAGAACTGTTGATGCTATCTATCATCATTCAGGCGATGCGTTAGAGACCCCCATTTTAGGAGATCTAAGGAAACAACTGACAGGCCTAAAAAATAAGATCCCATCTCTCTTGTCTTCAATCAACTCTGCCGAATCTGAATGCGGGTCTCTTCACAAACAAAATCCTGATCTGCCAGCTAAGCTAAACCAAGAGAAATTGGCTTTACAAGCTGATGAATCACGTCTTTCAGAGCTCACAAGTGAAGAAGCGATACTTGAACTGGAAATCCAAAAACTAATGGAAAAGAAAGAATCAGTTCTTTCTCAGAAGGTTTCAGCAGCGGAGAGTGCCGAGAGGAGAAAGCAGAAAATAGAAGGGCTCAAGAACATAGAGGAAAACATCAAGAAGGCAGAGTACAGTTGTTTCCAAAAGAGAAATGAAATGAGTAAAGTAAATGCAACCATTAACGCAACTTTGATGGACGCCAAAAGGGTTTTGTTCAAATGATTTTTTCTTTTCATTTAGCAAATACATGTAATTGTGAACCTTGCAGTACTTTTGCCTTCTGATCAAACAATAAAACATTTAATGTTATAATTCTCAATTTGGAATGACATGTAATGTAGGATTTTACTTGCTCTTTTGCTGCTCTATTTTCTTTTGATGAGTGTTTTATTCATGTTCTTTTATATATATGTAGCATCTTTGGGAATATTAATTGGTGTGTTGTTTTGATCACATCATTCTTGAGATTGCTAGCTGTTCCACGCAAGGATCATAAACGAACTTATTAAACACGGTCCAGCACAAGTCTCGAGTTACTGGTTGAGTGAGTTAATCTAGTCAATCCAAATTGATGTCGTTCCAACCCCATTCATTCAGAAACAGCTATCAGGTTGTGAGGAAGAGGGGGAGAAAGAAAAGGTAGATTGTCCTCTAATAGAACCATCAAATAAAGGACAGGCTTCACATGCACTGCTTAAGAATTTGTGTTCTTATGCGAAGGTTGCTGAATTTCAATGGAGAACCAGAACTTCAAGAAAGGATAAGAACAAGGGTGGAATATGGACTGTCAGCATGGTATGCAGTAAAGAGGGAGCTAACAAGTCGAGGAATTTTTTATTTTTTTGTACTTTAGGCCATCACTGAGGGAGGAATGTAATGTCTCAGCAACTTCTTCCTTGTAAAAGCATGGTTGGTGGAAGATTCACAAAATTAATTTGCAACGCCGTCACGAGAATGATCCCAATACAGCCCCATGTCTTGCGTGTTTAAGTATCTGAAATGGGTGCTCCAGAAAATCAAACAAACATATACAACAATGGCAGCACTTAAAAGCAACTCCTAAAATTACAAGGAGACTGAAACTAACAACAGAAAGCTAAAGAAATTTGAGGCCCAAAAGCTGAAGACTGATGGGTTGAAAACAAGATTCAATGTTTGTCACCTGGCGAGATCCTATAGATATCTTTAGGACCATCCGAGGAGGCGCAGTAGATCTTTGGCTATAATTATCATCCATTTCACTTCACAGTCTATTTCATAGCAAGGTTTACTGGATTTGTCAACAGGGTTGAATGTCCTGTTATTTCTTCAATCTTCCATAATATCATCTTCTTGGTGAGCGTCATATACTCTCTTCCCTTGGGATCCTTTTTAATTTGCTGTTAGAATCTTATGCAGTTCTTTTGCAGGGTGCCATTACAGAAAGGGACACCACTTGTCAACAGAGCCGCGATCAATCTGTAAATATTGAGCAGCGATGGAAGAAGAAGCTACGAAGAGATATGAATGTATTGAAAGCGTCCAATTTAGATAATATTAATCAACTGAGTGACATGGAGAGAACTGTCGACATTCTGACCAGTCATTATTCGGGGGATGACATAAAAACCCTGATTCTGCGAGATATGAAGCACCTTCTCGCTGAACTCAACGACAGGATTTCTTTTATGAGGTCTTCAAAAGAATCTGCTCAGTCTGAACCTGAAGATTTTGACAAAGAGATCCTGATTTCCTGGCAATACTTGAAAGAGAGAGAAACTAGCATTGCCTTTGGAGGAACCAAAGCTGTCACAGTTCACGTTTGAAGAATCTAGAATAGAAGCTGAAACCCAGAAGTTAGAGGAAATAAAGGAACCAGTGGTTTCTCAGAAAGCTTCAGCTGCAGAAATTGTTGAAGAGGGAAAGCAGAAAGTGGATGGTTTGAAGAACAAACATGAGAAAATAAAGAAAATTGAGTATAACCGATTCAAATGGCAGGGTAAAATAAGTAAATTCAATGCAACCACCATTGCAACTTCGAGGGATTCCAAGCATGCTCTGTTCCATTGAAATGTTTGATTTCCTTGCCGCTAAAACCTGTAATGTTAACCATGTAAATGCGTACTTGTTGATCAATCAGTGAAGCCCTTCACTTTTCGTTTCTCAATATGGTAGAGTACATGATCCATTGGCATTTAATTTGTTCTGAATTGCTTTATACGAGTGATTTACAAGTTTTGCCCATGTCATCTTCGAAATTGAAGAGTTAAAATGGTCCAAGTAAGTTAAGACGTGTCAAGAAAAAGTAATGTGCAGGCCATAACCATAGCTAATAGTCCACATTATATGTGTTGGTTATGCAGTTTGGCATTGGTTCGCCATGAGGGATGAACCCGGTCTATTTATCTAGAGGTGCGGTTTGACATTGGTTCGCCCATGAGGGATGGACCCGGTCTATTTATCTAGGGTTGTTACTTATTGGTAACCGACTGATTATGACACCGCCGGAACCACCGGGAAGCATACAGATTATGACACCGCCGGAAGCATCGGAAAGCATATGCTTTTCCTTGATTATTGATAACACATTCAATAAACTTCCCTTCACATATTGTAAAGGAAAGATCAGAAACAGTAAGCGCCTTCGTTGATCTTTTTAAACCATATCAAAACATCAATCAAGGGTTATCAGGCTTCCGATTCTCATCAACAGCCTCGTTAGCCCTGCTTGAACATGACAACTCATAATCACTCAAAGAGAGTGTTTTCATGATCTTTTGTAAGCTGTATTCCCTGTTAGCCGATGGCTTTGGCAGGCTCTTTCCCTTACTGAGACTTCTGTTCTTCGAGATGCCCGCGTCGTCACCGTCATCTCCATCATCCTTGTCTCTGTGTACCGAGCCATCTTCTTCCATCGCCGTCGTTGTTTTGGCTGATGCTGACTTGTTCTTGTACTTTAAATATAGGATCAATTGAGCTGACCCCAGTACAAAACCAACTGCATTAGGCACCTGAAGTTGGACAAACATTATTTTACATCAGATTTCATTCCAAGAGCTGTTCTCTTCATATACTTTGGAGTTGCAGAGAGTCGACGGATGACGAAAATGTTACGAGAACTTACTCCAATGTAGAAGTCTTTGACAAGCGCTGAGTAGACTGACCAAACACCTCCATTGAGGAACAGGAAAAAAGAGAGCAAAAATGGCATGTACTCCACGCTCTTGGTCTCTGCTACTCTTTTCTGCGATGCATATCATTCAAGCCAGATGGTTCATCAATAACATGATGCATGATTTTGAAGAACAAAAACCTTAAATCCATGGAGTTTCAAGAACCTTAAATTGATTAATGCCATTACATATGTCTACTTCAAAAGAAACTGTGAAGCTTACCATGGCTGATAATGGAGCTGCGTACATGCCGATTGTTAATGCAGCACATAAAATCCCAACAAAGGTAATTCGCAGATTTCCATGAATTGCTACAAGAGCAACCACAATTACTGCTCCAAGAAAACCAACATTCAAGATGGCCACTAACTTTGCCATCATAATCTGGAAAAAGAAAAACAGTAAATCATGAATTTGAGTTCTTTTTTTGTTACTGAGTCTCAGGTAATTAAAAAAGTGGGCTTGTTCATATTAAGAAAACAAGAATTTCTTGATAAATTAGCAATGGATTACTGTTAAGGAACCATCTCATCTAAAAACTTAAGCTAATAGGTGAGGTCCCATAATATAATTTATATTATTCTCTAACACCCCCCTCAAGTGAAAGTCTTTTGGGCTTGAAACTTGCACATACTCATATTACCTTGTGCTTGATTTTTATCAAATAAAATGGGGGTGATAAGATTCGAACTCATGACTTTTGGGTTAACCTGACTCTGATACTATGTTAAGAAACCATCTCATCTAAAAGCTTAAGCTGATAGATGAGGCCCCAGAATATAATTTATATCATTCTCTAACAATTACCATGCAAAAATAAATAAGAAAATAAAAGAGACAAAAATGAACGTAACCTTTGTATTCTTAGGGGCATAAATGAGAAAGAGTGTGGCATAAATAAATTGAAAGATGGCCCCAACACCATTCACTGATACAACAAGACCATCTGGCTTGATGATTCCATAGAATGTCCATAAACTTGTGCTCAGCAGTGTGATTATGTATGGAACCCCCTTGTAATTCTCTGTTGATTTCTTTTTCACCACCCCCCAAAACGTCTTTCTGCAATTATTCACAACCAATTTAGCCTTAAATTAGCTTCCAAATTATAGATCAAGTTTCAATTCAGAGTTTATTAACTTTTTGTCTCAATTGGATCCCCAGAATGTTTGAAATTTCTCCATTAAGTTTTTCATCCAAATTATTCTCCATAAAAAAAATATAATCAAGCTCCATGCTTAATTCTTTTTTAATTCCTTGAACAAACACACAGTTCTGATGGAGTCCAGGAACAGATATAAATGAGGACTCGATTATAAATTTTTCGAGATTTCCGGGAGCCAATTTGGACAAAAGAAAAAATGTTCCAAGGTTAGTTTAAGTGAATTGCATGACCACAAGTTAACTCCAAACTCTACACGTACGCATCTTTTTTTTTTTTTTTTTTGATAAACCTATATTAATTAATTAATTAATTAAAATCCATCCTCGTGAACAAAAGAGACAATAAGCATGCATGCATCGTCTTATTAGCACATTCCATATTTTAAACAGTAAAATAAAGAGAAATTATTTTCATTATTTTAAATTAAATTAACTTACATTGGAGAAACAAAAACCAGCAAGGAA
Source organism: Salix purpurea (assembly GCA_027405865.1). NCBI lineage: Eukaryota > Viridiplantae > Streptophyta > Magnoliopsida > Malpighiales > Salicaceae > Salix > Salix purpurea. The sequence continues at coordinate 22,773,429 of CM050333.1, forward strand.
ATTATATTACCTGCAAAAAAATAAACAAGAAAAACACTGAACAATGAGCGAAAACGCATGACGAAGCTGATTAAGAGAAGAAATTAAGGAAACTAACCAAGGATGCCAACAAAGAAGCTCAAGGTAGCCATGGAAGAAGAGATGTTCTTGAAGGAATGAAGAGACACAAGGAAGTACGCTTTTTATATGCACTTTCTTTACCATGTTCAGCTCTAGATTTTCGCCACGTTTTCACTCAATGTGATTCGTTATACGTATGTTTCCGTGATGACAATAATTGTGAACCTACAGCTTTATACACCATGATTTTATGTCCTCACGTGTTTTTATGTTCGAAACTGGAATGCTTTTTGTCCTGATGTAGAATTATTGGAATATTTTTTACTTAAAAATATATTAAAATAATAATTTTTTATAATATCGAGGAATTGAAACGATCTAAAAATATATAATAACAATAAATGGATTTATTTTGTAAAAAAATAAATTTTAAAAACCTCTCTGTTTGTACCGAATTCCAAACACGTACAACTTTTTAAAAAGGAGAGGACCAGATTAATCTTGACATCATTATTGAAAAATTCTATTATTGAAAATTCTATTTTATGAAATCAGTTCAGCGACTAAAATTTGAATTAATTTAGGGTTTGTTAATGAATTTTTTTTTTATATTTTTAAATTATTTTGATGTTTTGATATTAAAAATAATTTTTAAAAAATAAAAAAATATATCATTTTGATATATTTTTAAATAAAAAATACTATAAAAAACAACAGCGCAACCGCCTTCCAAATCTGTACTTTAAACACTTGCAAAAGATAAAGCATGCTGACTTTAAGCAAACACCTTCCTTGATCATGATTTGACAAGAAAACTGGCCGACATAAGAGTAGTGTTCGATTACTGTTTCGACATTAAAATAATGTCAACTTTTGGAAAGGAGCAGCTGCTTAATTTTAGGAATGCCAGTGAAAGCTGGTGGGGTTTGGAGGTGATACCTAATTTTTCTAGAAAAAATCCCCCACCTTCTTCAATTATTATAGTAAGTTGAAGGAAAAAAAAAAAAGCAATTAAGATTCAAAATCGATACACATCAACAAAATAAATATATACTTTTATATATTGAGTTTTTAAAGTATATATTTTTATTTTAAAATGATATTTTTTTTTTATTTTTTTAAATTATTTTAATGTACTAATATCAAATATATTTCTATATAAAAAATATTTTAAAAAATAATCTCAATAACTTTTTTTTTATCAACCTATATCGATGACAAAGATTTGACCAGATTCTAACCGGCAATCTACTATCTCATCGTCGTATTATCATCGTCATGTAAACATAGTAACTTTCGAATATCAAGAAATGCTTCATGTGATTAAAAATTTGCTGTTGATTTATGACAAGATAATAATTTTAAAATATATTGTAAGTTATATGATAATCACTGAAAAGCATCACAGAAACACTAAATTAGATCAATCAGCGCTAAATTCACATCGATTTGAAAATAGCTTTTACAAAAAGTGTTGTTTCGTGAGAATGGATGATGCTACAAGCCATCTTCAGAAAGAGTGGCCTTCAATTTTCTCATTCTAGATCGATACGATCAGACAGCATCGTTAGCCCAGCTTGAATGTTGCAGTAACTCATAAGCACCCAAAGAGAGTGTCTTGGTGAGATTTTTCAAGCTGTGTTGCCTATCAACCGATGGCTTTGGCAGGCTCTTCGTCTTCTCCTCGGCCAGGCTTCTGTTCTTCAGATTGCCAGCTTCCTCGTCACCCTTCGCAGGCATCTCGACGCCATCTTTCGCCTCGATGTGGACGGAGCCTTTTTCTTCGATCATGGCTGCTGACTTCTTCCTGTAGACCATGTAAAGGATCAGCTGGGCTGACCCCAGCACAAAACCAAAAGCATTCGGTACCTGGAATCGGTCACCGGAGGTTTAAAACATCAGATTCGACGGGCAATCTTGAAACAAGATCAATGACAGAATGATGAGGCAACTTACTCCGATGTAATAGTCTTTGACGAGCAAGGCATAAGCAGACCAAACGCCTCCGTTTAGAAAGAGGAAAAACGGCATGTACTCCACACTCTTGGTCTGTATCACTAATTTCTGCGATGAATAGCATTTTCTTCATCAACATTAAGATATTCAAAGTTTAATTTCGAAACTCAGAAAGGCCTAGGTTTAGACTTGCCATGGCTGAAAGGGGTGCTGCATACATGCCAATGGTTAACGCAGCGCATAAAACTCCAACGAATGTAATTCTTAAACCTCCATGCATTGCTAGAATAGTTACTGCAATCACTGCTCCAAGAAAACCAACGTTCAATATAGCCACCAACCTCGCCGTCTTAATCTGAATCAACACCAGGAATTTTGATTTGATTCTTCACTTCTTATAAAATAATCAAGATACAAAATATGTTTTCACAAGCCATGAACAAACAAGGAAAATCTAAAGAGTATATCTATGTACCTTTTTGTCCCTCGTGGCGTAAACGAGAAAGATAGTAACGTAGGTTAATTGAAAGATGGCACCAGCACCATTCACAGTGACAATAAGAATTGCTGGCTTGAGAAGTCCATAGAATGTCCATAAACTGGTGCTCAGCAGTGTGGTGATGTAAGGAGCTCCTTTGTAATTCTGTGTTGATTTCATTTTCACCACCCTCCAGAAAGTCTTTCTGTTAATGGAAAATCCATGCTCAGGATTGAAACTGTTACTATTTCTAGTCAAATACTTACATGCCAACTCTATCTTAATCGTAGTGGGTGAGCTCGAGACGACATATAAAAGAACTGGATATTTCTAATTAATAAATAACTACTCCTATATACTATATACTGTATACTATAAGTATATATATAGTTATATATAAGCACAAGAAAAGGGGAAAAAACAAAATAAATCAAATAATATCCCATATTTTATTTTATTTTATTTTGGAATATTATACGGCTTGTTTGGGAGGGCGGTTGAGGTAGCTTTTCAAAGTGTTTTTCGTGCCGAAATACATCAAAATGATTTTTTTTATTTTTTAAAAATTATTTTTGATATCAGCATATCAAAATGATCTAAAAATACCAAAATATATTTATTTAAAATAAAATAAAAATTGAATTTCTGCTGCACGGCGGTTGAAACGCCGTGCCAAACAGGCTCTATAAAAGCCACTCTCAGATTTTACTTTGCGATTTGAACTGATATTTCCAAATTACAACATTGATTAACTAGTGGTACCAATCAGAACCCTTTTTTTCTAATTATTTTTGGGAAGCAACTACAAGGAGGAGACTGAGTTTGACATCAAGTGGTCCACATTAGTTTCTTAAGAACCCCGTACGTGGATATTTAGCTAAGTCATGATTAAAGGCAAGGCCATTATTAAATTTGCTAAATGGTCTTTAAAACTAGCCGATGATTACACGACTCCAACATCGGCACCTTCATCCATGATGGGTTTAATGATGGTTTGCAAAATTTATTTTTTATATAAATATATAAAAATAATATAAAACATTAAAAATATTTAATTTAAAAGAAAAAAGAAAAAAATCATTAAAAAAAAAAGAAAATTAAAACACAATCTCAAACAGCATTTAGGCTCTTATCAAGGTCACTACTGCTCTCTTGTAAGCACTCCCATACGTTTTTGACTTCGAGCTTGTTTGAAAATTGTGGTTGTGGTTATTTTAAAAAACAAATGTTTAAAAATATATTAAAATTTGTTTTTTTTATTTTTAAAAATTATTTTTAACATCAAAATAATCTAAATACACTAAATTTTGTTAATTTAAACTTAAAAATAAAAATAAAAAAATTTCATTTTTTTTAAAAAATCATCTTTAAAAAACACTCCCAAACACCACTTTTGTCTGCAAATACGAGGATATGCTCTAGCAAGAGTGCTGTTAAAGAGATGGAAGTAGGCAATAGACAGAAGTAAACCACAACAAATGTATAGAAACCTAAGCTCTAACACACGAAAAAAGGCTCTAGCAAGAGTCGCCATTGTTTTTCGTGGTTTAAAACTACTTACATGGGAGAAGTGAAAACCAGTAGAGAAATGATATTCCCTGCAAAACCCAGTAGAGAAGTGAAAACCAGTAGAGAAGATGGAGTGGAAATAAACCATTAGAGAGGTGAGGAGAGGAGAGGGGAGGGGAGGAAGCTCACCGATGATGCCAATAAGGAAGCTGATGCTAGCCATGGCTAAGGCAGTACTGTGAGAGAAGGTTGTTGAAGGAATGAAGAGAGACACGAATTAAGAATCTGGTCGATGAAGATAAGGTGATATACCATATATGCCTTTTATTAACTGCTCTATCTTGACTTACTGTAAATCTCATCAATTTTGCAACGTTTTCAATACAAGTTTTTTTTTTTTTAGTTTTTGGAAATAAAGGACAGAAATATCTTGCAAGATATATACAAGAAGACGAGCGATGTGTGCTGCCGTTACGTTGTGAGCATAATGCATGGGGACCAACCATCTTCTTCTTCTTTTGTCTTGAACATGATCATTTACATGTTTTTTGTGATTATTGACTTAAATTGAATGCTTTTGTCGTGATATTTTAGTCAAATACATATCTTTTGTGAAAATGAAATAGATTAGTTTTGTATAATATTGCCTAATCCTTCTAGAGAAATATGTCGGCCGGGTTTCAACTTTCATTTCATAAGCTTAATTACTGCATCAAATACTTAGAAATAAACTAATTGTTAAAGAATAATATAAATTATATTTTAAGATTTTGCTTAACTGCTTAAGTTTTTAGATGAAATTATTTCTTGACATAGTATGAGAGTTTTATTAACCCAGCGGTCACGAGTTCGAATCTCACAACTCTCAAGTTAGTGTGAATATGTGTACAAGTTTCAAGCTCAAAAAGTTTTCACTGAAAAGAGTGTGTTAAAAAATAATATAAATTATATCATGGGATCTTACTTGACAGCTTAAACTTCTTGATTAGAGAGTTCCTAGACACTAACATGATTGATTTGGTATTGTATATACCAAAATATACAGGCTTGATTTAACAAGGTACATGGCTTGTTTTTTTTTATTAAATAAAGCACTTTGTTTTTCATTATAATAATTTTATAAATAACCCATGAACTATATAATTATGAAACTGTCTTTTTTTTCCACAATCAATCAAGGTAAATTCTAGCACCGGTTAGGTTAAGTGTTTGTTATTATTGTTGTTGTTGTTAAGTAACCATCTTACTTAAAAACAGAATCTCTTTTAGGTGAGACTTTAGAATATGATTTATATTACTTTCTAACAACTCTCCTAGAGTGAAAGTCCTTTGGACTTGAAACTTGCACACAGGCCCGCTCTACCTTGTGCTTGATTTTTATAAAATAGAATGAAGATGATGTGATCTAAGTGATTGTTTGTATTTTGAAAATAAAAATTAAAAAATATTTTAAATTAAACCTTTTTAATGTTTTTATATATTTTGTTATATTAATATCAAAAATAATTTTTTTAAAATAAAAAATATAAATAAAAAATATTTTTAAAAAATAATCTTAACCGATATATTAATCAAACAAACACTAATTAATGGTGGAAAATTTCGATGGGATGAAAAGAATCAAAGTGACAGCCCCATTACCTCATTTTTACATTGTAATCATGGGAAAGTAGTTGTGATCGTTTACCATCCACCAAAAAAATCTTATTTAAAATTACCATTACTTCGTGAAGATTTCTTGAAATTACAATTTGTATTTATATTCTTTAATGTGAGCACAACAACTTACATTACATTCTTGATGTGTAAAAAAAAATCAACAAAAATATCTAATTATTTCCTATTTCTTTTTTAAAGAGATTTGTATTAAATGTTATGAATTTATCATTGAAAAAAAAAACACTTAGAGCCTGTTTGAGAGAGCGGTTGCGGTTGTTTTTTAAAGTGATTTTCCTTTAGAAATACATCAAAATAATTATTTAAAAAAAAATATTTTTAACATCAGCACATCAAAATGATCTAAAAACACTAAAAAAATCATCTAAAATTAAAAAAATTAAATTGTGGCCAAACACCGGTTTGACTGCAGTGTCAAACAGACACTTAATAACTTCTTCCTATAAACACCAAATCTATTCATCGTCTTCCCTACCCTTTGATCCCTCCCTCGCCAGCCACCACAGCTTGCTGTTTTATCCGAGCCTTGTAGCGATTGTAGTGATTAGAAATGAGTAAAGAAATTGAAAAACTGATTAAATTGAGAAAAATTAAAAAAAAAATTTGAGAAAGGCTGAATTATTAAAGAAAATTGATTAAATTGATTAGAATATTTTTAAAAATTTCTGGTTTAGCTCTGTTTTGATTTTTGAAAATTGAAATTGGTAAATCAAAATCAACCGAACCGTTTTAAATTTTCTGACAATTTTGATTTAGTTATTTTTATAAATAAAAATAAAAAATAATGACAAGGACCAACGACACTCAGTCATCATAAAACAGAAATAAATCTCCTTAACAATTCTCTGCCCACTAACCTCAAGTCTCTGTACTCTGTACTCTGTCCTCTGTAGCAGCTTTTGCAGTTGTCGGCGGTCCAGACCAATAAATAACACGCCGGCGTTTTGTCTCTGTGAGTTTCTAAAGGACAACCTTTTCTATTGTTTTTTTTTATTGTCGGGTCAGCTGGCGACGGATCTGAATTTAACGACCATCAAACTCTTCTCTCTTGTTCTTACAGTATCTTGATGATGACAAACAACAGAGATAATCTCCTGCCTCTGTAATTGTTTTTTTTCTTTTCGTTTCGTTTCTTGCATAGATTGATTTTGGTAATGGTAATGGAGGAGCTGCCATGGCAGGCCGTGCGACTGAGTTCTCTCTTCTTCGATTTTTCATGTCGCACACTACTGTATTTGTTTTTAGAAAAAAAACACTGGATGATATGTCATCTAATTTTGTTCCAGGTTCCGGTGGGATCTGTATATTTTCTATAAAAATATATATTATCTTATAAATTTAGCATAGTAGTTTATTATATTAGGACAGAACCAACAAAAAAATAATTATTTGATTGTGGTTATTAATTTTTTTAAGGTTATCTTGTGTTATTACTTCTCCATCTATATGAACGAAGCTTATAGATAAAAAAGTTTTGTTAGGATACTAATGGAATCTACTATATATATATATATATATATATATATATATATATATATATATATATATATATATTTCTTATAATTATTGGGTATTTTCAATATAATTTTATATTTTTTTATGCGATGAAACTTCACATTTTGAAAATGATACTTTGTGGGCCTAGGTGAACGAGTAAAACTCTAGTTATTCAGGGCTCTCATAAAAAAATACATGTTTTGACTTGAACTTGAAAATTATTGTGTAGATCGCAATCTCTTTGATATCATACCATGTCTCTCGAGGACATAATAATTTATATATCATTAACATAGAAATGAGATTTATGTGTAATTATCATATTTAACAATGATTTATTTTTGAGCGAGTTAACCTATCACTATAATCTCTCAAGTTTTGCTATTTTTTAATATTTAAAATTATAGTTGTAAAATTCAATTTTAAAACTTACCTAGAAAATAGTTCAAGTTAATAGATTATCTAGTTAATCTAAATTAGTTATTTTAATTATAAAAACATTTTTTTTCTTAAAAAAATATCTTGGTGTCTTGGATAAGTTTTGCCAATTAAATTGAATTATTAAAGACACAACAAAATCAATATTTTTTTTATTTAACTTAAAAACTCATCTTGAATTAGTTTTCCTGTCTGCATGGAAATATGGTTGAGATTATTTTTTAAAATATTTTTTATCTATAAATATATCAAAAGAATTTATTTTTATTTTTTTAAAATCATTTTTACATATACACATAAAAATAATCTAAATATATCTATTTTTTGAATTTAAAATAAAAATAACAAAATTTCAAAAATATTTTTTAAAGACAATCCCGAACACCTAGTAGCTGACTCAGCAAGTTTCTCTAGTAATCTTGGTGGTCTAACCAGGTTTAACATCTATGCAGAAAATGATGATGATGGTGGAAACCCAGTAACGGTTATTATATGGCCCACGAATGCTCAAACTGATCCATACTCAGCCCACAACCCGATCCCGCGCACAGTAACTCGCTTAACAAGCACGCGAGTCTAACATGCGCCTTTAAGCTAACTGCACCTTTTGATTAACCGGTAAAGGAAACAAATACAAAACAGAAAAACAAATAATCCTTATTGTTAGATTAGATCGACCCAAACCCTCTAAAGCCCTATATTTAATCAATCTCTTACTCTCTATCCCCTTCAAAAATGTTCAAAAAGTAAGATCTCATTTCTTTGTACCTCTCACTCATGTTTTTTCATTTCCTGGATTTTATTTTGATCTTTTTCTTATATTCTATTAGGTTTTCAAGTGATGAAGTATCGTCACAAAACCAAGTGAAAGCATCAGTTCAACGCAAAATTCGACAAAGCATTGCTGACGAGGTTCTAAAATAAACAAGAAGAAAGCCCTTTTTATTTATTTTTTCGGTTTTGTTAAGAATTTTCTTAAAAGTTTTTTTTTTCAGTACCCAGGACTTGAAGCAGCATTGGATGATTTGCTTCCAAAGAAATCCCCTTTAATTGTTGTTAAATGGTAATATTACTGTTGAATTTTTTGAAATGATTGGTGGGTTTTTGTTGTTTTTAATTTTTATTGTGATTGGGATGCAGTCAGAATCATTTGAATATGGTGGTGGTGAATAACGTGCCATTGTTTTTTAATATAAGGGATGGACCTTACATGCCTACACTGCGACTTCTTCATCAATGTAAGCAAATGTGTTTGTTTCTTTGTCTGGCATGGCATTTTTAATGGTGTTGTTAGTGCGTGCTTTTTGTGTGATAAATGAGTTCTTAGGTTTGGAATTGGTTGATTAACGTGGTCAATGCCATAGTTATGTTTAAATGATGAGGAGAAAGTGTTGCATGCAGTTGTCGAATATTTTATAGTCTGTTGTTGTAATGTGTTGGATGAAAAATGCGTTTATTTAAAACTCAAGGTGGTGATGTTTTTTAATAGATAATGGTGCACGTGTGCTTTCTTGTTTTGTTTTGATTTCCCTTGCCATTGCTGAATCGAATGTAACATTAAACACAAATTTGGTTAAGTTCTGCTCTTAACGATCACAGGTTTTAATTGTGAGGTGAACTGGGTAGTTTTGTTCACGTATCATTTTTAAACGTTTATAGGATAAAAGTAGTGTTGTTTCCAATCAGAATGGGAGTTATATCTATTTTTCGCTTAGCTTGTGGGAGAGGATCTTTGGATAGTCTATAGGAAAAGAAAAATTGGGCTTTTGGATATAGGTTTTATGATGGTTACTGCTCAATTGTATTTCATCTAATTTTTCTATTGGGAAAACCTGACCTGTCAAATGCTTTTTACTTCTTGTTTGTTTGGAAGTTGAAACTCGGTATACTTAGTTTGGATGTGTTACTGGTTCCACAGATCCAAGCATAATGAAAAAACTGCAAGTTGACAGGGGTGCCATAAAATTCGTACTTGCTGGTGCTAACATAATGTGTCCTGGACTTACATCTCCTGGCGGTGCATTAGATGATGAAGTAGATGCAGAGACTCCTGTGGTATGAATTGAATTGCATTGAACTCAGAATTTCTATTCCTGATCAATTCTATCCATACATCATGGCATTTATGGTTGCCTTTTCTGTTCTGATATGTTGCATAGGAGTTTTGTTTACTCTCTGCTTTTCCTTGATTAAAATGTTTCCATGCATTCCTAATGTGTCAAACTGAATGCTTCCAGGCTATAATGGCTGAAGGAAAGCAACATGCTCTTGCTATTGGCTTTACAAAAATGTCAGCAAAAGACATGTGAGTTATTTTCTAACCCGTTCAAACTTGGCATTTCACTTTTGTGGGTGATTCTTTTGTCTGTTGCCTTTGTGATTGATTTATGTTATAACCAGAAGCATTCTTTGATGTACAGAAAGACAATCAACAAGGGAATAGGTGTGGACAACATGCATTATCTCAATGATGGTCTTTGGAAGGTAGGTCATCAAAAAATCTTTAACGCCTTGTACAGCTATGTGCCTTGTTGATATGGTTTTATGTTAGTAAAATAGTAGGAAAAATTTTCTTTAAGAGGTGTTGTTAATATGGTCAATATTGCCAGGAGCATTTCATCCTTTTTAACCTGATGTGTCAGCTACAACAATTTAATGTCAGGGAACAAAACTTAGGACTCCTGCATCACTTGTTGGGCTTGTAATTAAATGGTATAAACAAATAAATGTACCATGTGCAGTTTATGATATAAGGTAGCAACACCATTTTGAATGGAGTGATATTATCATGTAATTTTCAAAATTGCTTTTGAAAAAACATTAGATTAGCATGATGTAGTTGATAATAGTAGCAAATGTAATCATGTTTATTATTTGCATTATGCAGATGCAGCGTTTGGATTGAGGTTTTCTCCCAGAAAAACTGCTGTATTATCTTTTATACAAGACAGAAAGAGCATACATTATTTGCCTCATCATGGCTACGCTGATGCCTGTCTCCTGATGTTGCTAAAGTAGTTTGTGTGAGGTTTTCTCTGCATGTTTTCTTTTTTCCCTGTACACAAAAGAAATTGATTTTACCCTGTAGATCAACTGTTTAATAAGTCGATCATGGATTTAACTTTTGGCTGATGCCTTGAGAATATTGGTGGCAAAATCTGACTTTCACTTGTATTTAACTCGTGTGATTAGTTTGCATGTTGAACTCCTATCAGATGGATGCCATTGAAATAAGAAAGACCAAATGAGTAGTGAGATATTTCATCACCGAAATTTCTCGTTGGAACAAAGAATCAGACTTTTTTAATGTCTCTAATCTTAAAGCTTCCTTTAATGGAATGGGAAAAAAAAGTGAAGAGTAAGGTTTCCTTTTAACAGCTTCGTGCTGGAAAATTGAATCACCCTCCTGATTAGCAAGATTAGCAGAGTAGACTAATGAATGCTCTGATTCGATGAAGTCAAGTACCAAGTTCTATTGATAGGGAAAGTGAAGGAATCCTGATCAGTAGAGAAATTCATTTACAACCTTGAAGTGGCATGCTTGCCATTATTTTGTTTGAATGGGAGGATTAGCACTCGAGAATCGAGATGGAGTTTTCGACTTCGAAGAAATCAGTGAATTTCCTTCGAGGTAAGACGTTGAGATCTTGTTTTTGCTGGGGTTATAGACATGGAAGAAATCGGTGATTTTTTTTTAAGAAAAATAATGAAATATTGAGTTCACCCAGGTAGGTCAAGCTAATATCAACTCCTTATAGTTTGTGTGTGGGAAGCCCGCTTGATGAGTTTGTTTGTAAACAAAAACTGTACCCGAGCCTTGAATTAGAAAAATTATGATAAACTATAGTAAATCAAGATAAATTATGAGATTAATTTTTAATTAACATTGAATAATAAAATAATAAATAAAATCAGTTTAAAAGGACATAAAAAATGAGCTAAGTTAACCTGTAAATCTTGTTACCTGAATTATAAAAATAAAATAATCTTGTGTTATGAGGTTGATATAACATTATAGAGAGCAAATCAAAATAAATTATAAAATTCAATTTTTAATCCTCCTTGTGAGACCTAAATATTGAAAAATTAAATTTTTAAAAATTCTAATAAAAAAATAGCATAAAAGATTAACAAATTTCAACCTGGGTTAACATGTTAATTTTTTTTATTAAGTTATGAGGTCAGAACAGCCTCATAAAAAACAAATCAAATATATATCATGAAATCTAATTTTCAATCAAACAAAATATTAAATGATCAAATTAGAAAAAATAATTAAAAAAGAGAAAAATAACTGAGTCTATTAGGTTAACCCACCAAATTCATGACTTGGGTCATGAGACGATGAAACTTAATAAAATAAAAAAAAATCTAATTTTAAAGCCCCCATGATCTAAGTGATGAGATTAAAATAACTGTTTAGAAAAAAGAAACAATCTTATTTAACCAATGTTAAAATGCAAAACTTGCGACCTTAATTGTGGGACCAAGATATCCTTATGAAAAAGAAAAAAAACAAAGCTCAATTCCTAACCGACCATATGTTAAATGGTGATTTTATTTTGAAAAAACCAATTAAAAATTTGACATAAAAAATAATACGAATTAACTTAGATTAACCTGTTAAGCATTATTCTCATTTGTCATGAGACAGAAATGACATAATAGAAAGTAAACAAAATAAATAATTAAATTTTACTCTCAATCAACTTAATATTAAGTTTTATATATATATAACTTGAGTCATTCTAGTTAAACTAACAAATCAAATTAATTCACCAAATGTGTAATGGTGTCACTAGATCAAATGATAAAATAAAAGCAAAGCAAGATATTATTCAAATGAAAAGTATTTTTTGAGGAGGGTATAATAAAAGTCCCTTATCTTTTATTTTTCAGCTAAATTTTAATTTAACGATTAGAAAATAAATCTTGATTTTATCAAAATAATATATGCCATAATTATACCAAAAATATAAAGAATAAGGTAATCTATGAATAACACTAGCAATCAATATGGAGTATGAGTGGGGTGAACAATTTATTGAGTGGAAATACACATCAAAGTTAACCATGACAAATATATAGCCGAAACTCGTATTTTTTAATATATATTTTTTCAATTTAACTCACTTAAAGAATAATTTAAATTTATATGTTTTATCAAGGCCTTGCAATATATTAATAACAATTACCAAATATTTATTAGCTACCCAAAAACTTTATATATTAAGACAAAAAAATTATATTTTTACAAAAGAATTAAATAATTACTATATATAAAATTTAAATTCTATTATCATATATTTATTCTCTACTAGCTTCATTCTTAAGAGTATTTTAACTTTGATATAATTATGTTAAATATTAATTAACGAATAGGCTATCAACTTATATATACATGTGACTAGACAGTGCCCCCGCGCTTCGCCGCGGGCGGCACAATATTTTTTTCAATGTAAAGAATATTAATTGTGTGTATTTTTTATTATAATATAAATTTAGCTAAAATAATAAATCTGTGCAGAATTCATGCCAAGTGCAAGTTTTCTAGAAAATATATGAATTTAAAATCGATATAAATTTATCTGTTTAGTAGTTTCAAATGAAATAACCAGCATAAATTTATCATCATCATTAAAAAAGCAAGAAAACTCGGATATCTAAATTATTAAGTTCACTGTATTAAGATTAGTTCATTTTATAATTCAATTTAAATCAAACAAAAATAAAATATAAATTGTGAAAATACCAACAATAATCAAATAAAAAAAATAAGTTGTTAATTTTCTATCAACAAAAAGACGAAAACATAAATTGAAAATTCATCCTGACGTTATTGCCATTATCATTGCTATTAAAGCTAAAATTATTACTAACATTACTGCCAAAACAATTAAAATAATTAAATTGCCATGAAAAATAAAATAAAAAAGCAAAAGATTTTTATAGAAAAACAATAACTAAAATTATCATTATTATTGCATAAATAATAAAATAATAAAAATCATATAATCTAAAGAACAAATAAAGAAACAGAAAACCCAAAAAAAAAATGAATAAAGGGAAAAATAGAGTAATGTTACTTTTAAAATGATCACCGATATAAATTAAAATTTCAGGAAAATCTTTAAAAAAAATCAAAAGATTTTTATAAGAAAATAATCACTAAAATTATCATTATTATTGCGCAAATAATAAAATTATAAAAATCATCTAATCCACAAAACAAATAAAAATAAAAGTGAACAAAAAAACGTATAAGGAAAAAAAAATAATAATAAATTGGTTCGGAGATTAGTCATGGTGTGTCGACGCTGGCCTGGACATCCCGATTATCAAAAAACGGATTTGGTCCGAGGAGTAGTGGTGGTGCACTTGAGCTGCCCCGGAGATCGTGGTTATAAAAAAAATATAAGTGAAAAAAAGAGCTTAAGATGGCTGAGAGACCATGGTTACAAAAAAATATATAAGTGAAAGAAAAAAAAAAGTATAAGCGTGAAAGCACTGTAGCAATCTATATTGTTTTTTAAAAAATTCAGCCCAAGAATTAGTCGTGGTGTGTTTAAGCTGGTCGGAGATCCCGGTTATAAAAAAATATATAAGTGAATAAAAAAAAGCAAAAAAAAAAGGAAAAAAATGTACCAGCAGGAAAGCATTTTAGAAAAAAAATGTGGATCCGGGGATTGTCGTGGTATGTATAAGTTGGCCTGGACACCGTCGTTATCAAAAAAATTTGGATATGGAGATTAATCGTGGTGCATTTAAGCGAGCTCAGACACCCCGATTATTAAAAAACAAAAAACCAAAAAAATATATAAGAAAAAAATGAAAAAAAATATAATAAGAAAAAAATGAAAAAAAATTAAATAAGGAAAAAATACAAAAAAAAGGCAAAGAAAGAAGAAGCAAAAAATGGAAGAAACAAATAAGAAAAAGAATAATTAGGAAAAAAAAGGAAAAAGAAAAAACGAAAAAAAGAGAGGAAAGTAATCATAAAAAAAAAAAGAGAAAAAAAAAAACGCAAGCAAGAAAACCAAAAAAAAAAGAAAAAAGGAAAAAAAAAACGCAAAAATCAAAAAAAAAAGCAGGAAAGCATTTTAGAAAAAAATGTGGGTCCGGGGATTGTCGTGGTATGTATAAGTTGACCCGGACACCCTCGTTATCAAAAACATTTGGATATGGAGATTTATCGTGGTGCATTTAAGCGAGCTTAGACACCACGATTATTAAAAAACAAAAAACCAAAAAATTATATAAGTAGAAAAAGAAAAAAAAATATAATAAGGAAAAAATAAAAATATATATAATAAGGAAAAAATACAAAAAAAGCCAAAAAAAGAAGAAACAAAAAATGGAAGAAACAAATAAGAAAAAGAACAATCAGGAAAAAAAGGAAAAGAAAAAAGAAAAAAAGAAAAAAAGAGAGGAAAGTAATCATAAAAAAAAACAGGAAAAAAGAGAAAAAAAAACACAAGCAGAAAACAAAAAAAAAAAAAGCAAAAAAAGAACGCAAAAAGCAAAAAAAAAAAAAAAAAACTATTGTCGCAATTCACAGTGCACTGTGTCTGTGTGCACAGTAAATGTGGGACGCCGTTTATTTTATAATTAATTTTTCTTTTATTAGAGAATTTTAATTTTTGTAAACATTGTAATAAAATTAACATTATTTGTCAACTTGGGTCAGGCCAGTTAAAAAAAAACTTGATAAGATCACACACTTTGTGGACCACGTATACGGTTTGTGATGCATCTGCATAAAAACCAATAGACCTCACCCGCACACACAAACCTAACTATATAGCTCATTAAAAACCCTAACTTCATCTTTTGCTCCCCTCCAACTCCCAGCAGCAGCACCACTAGCAGTAGCGGCGGGTATCGTCAAGGCTTCAACAATGGTGTGCCTATCTTCTCCCTCACTTCTCTCTCCTAACGAATATGCTTATGTATACGTGTTTGCATGTTTCAGTTACTGATTTTTTCTTTCATTTCTCAGGGGATAGATTTGAAAGCAGGAGGTAAGTCCAAGAAAACCAAACGTACAGCTCCGAAGTCGGATGATATCTATCTTAAGCTTCTTGTTAAGGTTAATTCCGAGAAACCCATGTTTAATTTTCTATAATATCTGGATCTTTTTGTGTTTATAGTCATTTATGTTAAGGACAGACTTAAAAAATCCATGTTTGTTTTGCTTTATAGTTCGAATCTTTTGTGTTTTTGGTCTTATTAATTATGCTCAGGCTTTGAGACGCCCTTTTATTTTTCAAGTTGGAATCTTTAAGTTTGTATTGTTATGTATGATAAGCTGTGCTGTTGATTGATTTGAGACTGGTTCTTTTTATTAGTTGTACCGGTTTCTTGTGAGGAGAACTCAGAGCAAGTTCAATGCTGTGATTTTGAAGAGGCTGTTTATGAGCAAGATTAACAAGGCCCCGCTTTCTCTTTCAAGGCTTATTACATACACAAAGGGAAAGGTTGTAATTTTTGCTTTAAAGTTTGGATCTCGATTGTCTGGTTTAATATGGTGGCTGTTTTTCTGGTGGTTTTTTTTTAACTGTTTGTTTCATCTACAGGAGGGCAAGATTGCTGTGGTCGTGGGGACAGTAACTGATGATATCAGAGTTTATGAGGTGCCCGCATTGAAGGTCACTGCTTTGAGGTTTACAGAGACAGCTAGGGCCAGGATTGAGAAGGCAGGAGGAGAGTGCTTGACATTCGATCAGCTTGCATTGAGAGCTCCATTGGGACAGAACACAGTATGTACTCATTTTAGCTTGCTGACTATATTTTTTCTGTTGCAGAACTTCAGCTTATTCATTATGTTCGTAGTTTTTAGCTGATTAAATGGTTCTGATTTTCGTGTATGCTATCTGGAATTTAACTGTTTTTGGGTGCATACTACGTATGCCTTCAATATTATAATAATGCCCTGTAGGTCTCTCTGTTTGTATTATATCAATGGGATTCTTTTAAATAGTTGTGATGAGCCTTCAGACCTGTATTGATTTGTGCAAATGATGTAAAATTTCTTAGAACATTTAAGGGACCGAACTTTGTAAGGGGACTCCTATTTGTATTGATGCGTGAATCTTGGTAAATTAGTTTTAAAATCAAATTCATTCCCTTTTGATTGATTATTTATTGATGCACGTAGTTTCATGTAGCAATATAATCATGATTTATGAAAAGGAGGTCTAGAGAATGCACGAGTTTTTGGTTACATATTTTAGTTACTCTGCAATGATTTTCTTATTCACCATAGATGTTATTAAATTACTCTACTAGATCTAGGAACTCTAGAATCCTTTGGTGTAGTTGTTATTCTCACATTTTAGCAATCTCTTTTAGGTGGATGTCTTTATTCTTTCTGGAAATTTCAAAATGTTTTCTCTGTTCAATATGATAAATGCTTGTGTGCTTTGTCATGAAATGCAAACTTCAATTTTTTTCTGTACAGTTCTCTCGTTTCTTTGGTTTGGAGATTTATCTTTCTTTTACCATGATATGCATACTTCCACATGTGATCTTCTCCAACCTCTTGGTATTGGAAATGGCATCCATTTTCAGAATTCATGCAGCAGCTTCTATGAATTACTGAATATTATTCTAGTTTTGGATGCTTGCTTATTCTTTTCTGGTCTTTATAGGTTCTCCTCAGAGGCCCAAAGAATGCTCGTGAAGCTGTCAAACATTTTGGCCCAGCTCCTGGTGTGCCACATAGTCATACCAAACCATATGTTCGTGCAAAGGGAAGGAAGTTTGAGAAAGCTAGAGGAAAGAGGAACAGCAAGGGATTCAGGGTTTAGTTTTATTGTAGCGATAAATTGTGAGGCAGTTTGTTTTGATTTTGACTCTGTTGCGATTTTTGTTCAACTCAAGGCATCTAAAAATCTTGGTTCATTTTATTTCCATTTGGGTTATCGATTAATCTGTATGGATTGTTTCATGCTCAGATATCATACTTGGCTATGCATAATGAATTATTGAGGGCCTCGTTTTTCTCTCCCAAATATTCATTTAGAAACTTATGGTGCATTGTTTTTACATAATCTGTCAACCTAAGCTGAACAAAAACCTCAATGATGGAGCTACCAGCAGCCTGTATCAAATGTTTGAGGTCCACCTGCCATCTTGTTTCAAAGGTTTTCTCGTATGTGCTTATTAAGATCTCTGATTGCTTCTTGATTCTCCGAATCAGTAGACTTGAGACGAGTATGATTGAAAATTTTGCTATAATGTGAGAATTTCTTAATGGACAGATGGCTGAAGCGTACTTCTTTGAACTTTGGTGATTCTGGTCATCTATCAGAAGGGACGAGGGATGCAGGCTGTAATTTCCTTTCATCATGCGTTGAAAATTGGCAGAAGACAGTAATGGACGAGTGTTAATTTCAAATCAAAATTTTCACAGATTTCTACTCCCAGCCCAGATGAGAAAAATCTTCAATTTAATTAGAGAAAAATGAAACGGCAAGTCTGGTTTGTTAGAAAAATATTCTTATAAATTTTAAATTAATTGATAATTAAGATTAAAGCTCATCGGACTTTACTAGTGGTCTAAGTATATATTGATTTTGAATTGTTTTTATCTCCACAAAATGACATTAAAATTTTGATATAAATTAGAATACTTTTTATTTTTATCATTCAATCACGATAGAGATATGCACCTGACGTTTATAAACGTTCTGCAACAGAACAAGGTTTGTCTAGTTTGATCAGCAATCGGACTGCTTTGGAACGAGGTTCTCTTGTTAAAGCCAAACTACAAAGCTTCCAGTGCTGTAGAATATGGTTCTTGAGAGGTAATAAAACAGATCAGTATTTGCTAATGTAGTCGTAAATGTGATTGCTGATCTCCTCCGCCTTCTCCTGGTTGATGAAATGACCAGCTCCTTCCATCACAACAATTTCCTCCAATAATGGCACATGGTGCTTGAATCCACCGCTACTGACAAATTCCTTAATCCCTGGTGTAGTATACACCATGTCAAGTTCTCCCACCACAAACTTCACCGGCACTTTCAATGGTGCTCCGGTCCACGACGCTGTGAGCTCCCAGTTCCTGCAACAATCAGATTGTAACCATCACGGCATGATCGAGGCTCATATTTGATTCGTTTTCCGATGAGAAAATGAGAAGAACATACAAATCTAGAGCTCTGTAGAAGTTCAGCCCTCCAGTGAACCCTTTCTGGCTATATTTTGTGGCGTAGAAAGAAAGGTCAGCTTCTGTGAGCCAAGAGGGCAGGGTAATCGGATTCTCAGGATAGATCCCGAAAGGATTTTCTTTCGGCAAGCGAGGGGGACCTGGCCTGCGACCAGTCAGGATCTTCTTCAGCACTTCCGCAGTTCCAGCACGTGAAATCTCTTCTTCAATCACTCCTGGTTCCTACCACATTAAATAGCCAGTATTTTTGCTTTGCTTTAGTTCATAATAAAAATAAACACGTTTTTCTCGACTGATCCTCTAATATTATAGCATTCTTACCGTATTGACTTGCAGATAAATATCAACAACCGGATTTATGAGAATTGGTTGTGAAATCGACTTAATTCATTCAATGCATGGGATTTTCCAGAAAGAGCAGTCGATGAGAATATTTTGAAAGATTAACTAGAAGGAGAACTTTGAACTTTCAGACACCAGATTTATGAAACAGTTGCCAAAACAGAGATGTTAGAATCCAGAAATTTGCCATTTCCAAACTTTTCACCTTGCTTTGGAGCTGTTAGATACCATAAACATAAGAGATTTAGAAGTACGCTCCAAAGTTATGATCATTTCAGGCTATAGAAAACACAGACCTGGAATCTGCAAATGTAATAGTCTTCTCCAAAGACAAGTTTCATGCCCTCCACTGGCTTCATCTCGGGATTTCTCGGCATGTATGGAACACTAAGGCAGAGATATGCCTTCACTCTATCAGGCCTGAACAAGCACAGGTACCACCCAATAATAGCACCCCAGTCATGCGCAACAAGAAACACCTGCTCCACCTCGAGATAGTCGATGAGTGCAATAAGGTCACCAACAATATGAAGACAAGAATAGCTAGAGCTCGACGCTGGAGCTTCAGTGTCGCCATAGCCCCTAAGATCTGGTGCAACAGCATGGTAGCCAAGTGAGCTCAATGCAAGAATCTGATGGCGCCAGGTGTACCAGAGCTCTGGAAATCCATGGAGGAATAGCACGACAGGACCTCGGCCTTTCTCAGCTATGTGCATGTCGATGCCATTCACTTTCACCATTCTATGGCTTATCCCCTCCATCTCTCTACTTCTGTAACCTCGACAGATCTTTCTCTTTTCTTTTTCAAACTCTACTCTAGATCTAATAGTGTCATGGCCTGTTTCATATATAGACAGAGTGCTTTCGAATTTAAGAGACATCACAGAATAATAAATGACAGTAAATGAGAGATGAGTGACGATACCGGTTTTTAAATTTTAGTGTAAGCACTAGTCATTCCAATACACTTGACTTTCGTCCATTCTAGGAGACAACATAAATGCTGACAACGGACGAGCTAAGTTGTTTTTACCTGTTCTTCAGATGGGAGCTGGGGTAGTTATTCAGTTGTGATTAATGTCCTGGATTTTTTCATGCTTACATGTAGACTAACTAGCACAGATGATATCATTTTGGTAGGTTAATGGTACCTTTTGGCTCATCAAATCAGACCTAAATCATTTAATATTCACCAGGGTACCGTTCAAAAGCATGGTGTCAGCCATGGATCAAAGACTTCACACAAAACTAAGGCTGAATTTCAAGTTTATAGAAAAATATTGAGGCTTCTCATGTAATAAAGGGGTCAGAAGATGATATTTTAGACATGATCGGCATGCTCTGTCTCCACCACTTAAGCAGCACAAGGAAAGGCCGTTTCTCTTGACTCGAGAAATCAAACTTTGCACAGAGCTATGGGATCTAAGAGTTTGAATTCGTCAGGTTGCTTTCTTGCTCAAACAGACCTCTCCTCTGCCATTAGCAGCGCAGAGAGATCTGATGATCGGTTTGGAGAAAGGCCAGCAGACATAACATTTCCATTTCCTGATATGAAAACAATTTCCTGCCAGCATTAATGCTAGAGTGCTTTAAAACTCATCAAACGGTTCCACCGAAAAAGAAGACTTCGTTATCACCGAAACTTTGACACGAACCTATACAAATCTACTCGTGTCATTCCCCGAAAACAAAGCTCGTGATCACCAAAGCTGGCCGATCTAGAGACTTAGGTTAGGGAAAGCTTGTTTAAGAGGTATCATGTCGTGTCCCGAACCCAGTTTAGCTGTCCAAGCAAGCACGCATTAAAATAAGATATTTGCCCCGCCAACAAATAGATTTAATTTAAAAAATAAAAATTAGGAATTGAAGTTTTTCATAACTAATATATGTGAGATCCATGTAAAAACCGCATCTCATTACACAACTAAACAAGCAAATAATCTTAGTTTACACAGTTATTAGAAACCTTAATTGTGGACTAAGAAAAATGTTGCTAAAATAAAACGACATGAAGATAAAAACAAACGGACAATCCCGCCACATGAATGAGTTAGCCAAGAAGGTACCTCTAGTAGCTTAAAACAGGAAATATATTTTGAAATTGTAATCTACCATCATTGACTATGACTTCATTGACTCTCTTTTTTTAATTTGTAACCTTTGGAGATTCTTAATGGAATGGAAAAAGGAGTTGCATTGTATATGAAATCAGAGTGGGCAAATTACATACGCTACCCGTCGTTGTTGATGCTTCATGCATCTCTTCTTTGTCTACTAGCAAAACCAGTTAATAGCAGCCCATGCTTACCATGTAAGGTGATTCTTTATAGTTAATGAGTTTTTTAATGTTAGCATGGTTTGGAGTTATAATTTATAGTTAATGAGTTTTTTTTTATAACCAGGTGTCCTGGCCAGCTTGCGCGCATCTCGATTATTTCTCGGGCCTACTAAACATCCTGCAAGCCCAAATGAACATATAAAACAGGAAGCGAACCAGGGTGCCACATGAAGGGAACCCCCCCCCAAGACTTGCTGGGGCGCTCGAACCTGGGTCCGAGAAGGGAGGGGCGCCCTCCTCAACCACTGGAACAGACCCTGTTGGTGTTAATGAGTTTTTTCTTAATTGGTTATCAAGGGGTGTTGTATGATGACAGAGGGAGGACTTGATATGTACAACAAATCTCGAGTTTGAATCAGAATATTCACCTCTTGTAAGAATCAATAACAACTGGGATATTACTCGTTCATGTGTAACCATAAAGTATGCTTTTCAAGAGTTTCTTAAATCAATAGAAAAAAAATCCTTAATTTGGATTCAGTTTAAAAGTTTTGATAAAGTTTTATTTTTGGAAACTGATCGTTAAGGATTGAATTTCAGATGTAAAAATAAATCGAAGATTAACCCCTTTAATCTACTATTCCAAAGAGAATGATATTAGTATCAAAACCAACCTTTTCAAGAAACTCATCTACTTTCTTCAGCGAGCGAAGCACATGCGAGAGAGAGGCGCCGGCAGCAGCAGGAGCTGCCATGGTTAGGCTGTAAAATGAGAGTGATAGAGAAAGTGGTGGGACAGCTACAATTTATTACATTGCAGTCGTATCTGTTACGTCATCCTTCCGGGTGGCCAGGACATTTAGTGCAGATTTGGACAGGCCCTTGTTTGAGCTTGGTCACAACTTCCAGTTCTGAATTCTTTGCAGGGTTTAGAAATGATTTGATGAGAATAGAGGATAAGGAAGAGGAAAACGTGAATTAATCCATTCTCTTCAAAAGGTTCAACCGGGCTTGTGCAGGATTATATGTGTTGAAGAAAAGAATGGTAAACTGAAAAGGACAGACAGATTAAGATTATACAGCTTTAATGTTTGACAGTAGTTTACTGCTATCTCTCTGTTCTTGAACAGGGGACAACTCATAAGGAATATTGTTAAAGATCCTTTTGAATACATGTCAAAAAAGGTTGCCGATCGCTAAACTCTGGAAGAAGGATTCTGGGTTCTGTTCTGAGTTCTTATTTCATCAGCCTGTGAACTTGTCAGTAAAATAGCCACAAGTCTCGGTAGGAATCTCCCAATAATCCTATGATTTCTTTGGGCTGAGCTCAGGTTCTTTTGAAGGACTAAACAAAAATAATTTTTACACTATTTAAAAATCATAGGCTCACCTAAACAGCATCCCTTGCAGTTTGCCAGACAACAGGCCAACATAACCATCTTAAACCCCCCAATCTCAGAAGGGAGTGGAGTTCTTATCCAATCATGGGACGGCCATGGAAAATCAGTCATTTTTTTGTAGATCAAAACATGGGAAACATTTATACGTCCCTGATTATCAAAATGGTCGTTGCCTTTTTTTTTCCTGGAATTAAAATTGGACAGGGGAATTCAATGATATTGAACTTATCCACTTCTTCTAGCTGATATGCGTAGAGATCTAGCAGAATGTTTCAAGATCTTTATGTAGCAGCTATATTAGCAATGAGTTTATGAAAAAGCTTTAAAAACTTAGAAAAGCTGAAAAATGACAATAAAAAGAATGTAATCCAATAACATTGGAGCACATCTCCATGAAAAAGTCAAAGGAGAAGGCTCAAGCAGAGAGGATAGAATTCAGTTTTCTTTACGCACAAATAAAATCCTGGAAACTGCAAATGGATTCCCAAGAAGAACTATGTGCGAGTCATTAAACAAAAGAGGATGAGAAAACATTAAAGCTCATAACAACACATCGGAAACCGAAATCTTTTTGTTAGAAGAGAGGCGGCAGGGGAATCAAATGAAGCGCCCGTTTGGTTATGTGGTACAAACTACGTTTTGTTGAAAACGCAGTTTGTATCACTAATGTAGTGTTTGACAATTTTAAAATTGATGGTGGGACCCATCAATTTTAAAGTTGCAAAGCATGGTTTGCAGAAATTCTGCTTTCCTCAAACCATGACCTGAGGGGGTGCTAAGCTCCCAGCTATGCGCCCCCTCATGTCTATATATATATATATAATTTTTGTCTCGCAATTCTAATTTTGTTTTAAATGATATTTTACGATTGTTTTGGGATCGAAGAGCCCTTCACATATAGATTTAGTTTGGATGAAATTACAAGTAGCTTGATGAAAAAATAAAAACAAGTGTCTGATTTACTTGAATTATTAATTATATATTATTATTATAATTATTAAATATTTAAAAAACAAATTTTAGATGATATTTTACCATTTTTCCGGGATCGCAGAGACCTTCACGTATAGATTTAGTTCGTGATGAAATTACAAGTAGCTTGATGGAAGAATAAAAACAAGTGTCTAATTTAATTGAATTATTAATTATATTTTATTATTATAATTATTAAATATTTAAAATATATATATGTGTGTGTGTGTGTGTGTGTGTGTGTGTGTGTGTGTGTGTGTGTGTTCTTTAAAGTAATTTCACAAGTTGATAGCAATATAAAAAGCATAATAACCAAACATACGAAACTGTTTTTTATCAACCTCAAACTCAACCACAGTTTTAACCAAACACTTCACTGCTTATTTTGAACCGCAGTAAAAGTGCTTTTTATGAAACTGCTTTTTTTCAACCTCAACCACAACAGCAACCACAATACCAAACAGGCCCGAAGATCTAGACAGCATCTAAAAGAGCGAGGCTGGAGGGACTGCATCTTGCTGGTAAAACCCTAGCTAGTCCTTTTCTTAGAAGAGGTAGAGGTTATATATAGAGGGAGGAGGCAGGGTAGGAGAATGACTATGTTACCCTTCCTTTCTTTTATCTTTACTATTTATAAACAACATAAGACAATAATAACAATAGAATAAAATAGATTTATTTTATTTATAACTTTATTTTATTATTATGTTATAAGAAAGATTCTCACTGTAATTCATTAGTAAAAAAATAAAATAAAAATATTTCTGTTATGTAATCAAAATTTTGAAAAAACAAAACAAAAATCTATCCCCCCCCCCCTAGATTTTTTTGTTAATAAGTTTAATTGTGTCTGATTTTATTTTATATATTCTAGACTATTTTAAATATATTATTTTGTTTGGTCTTATTTAAATTGATGAAAAACATCCAATTCACCCATTCAAATGTCGTGTAGATTTTTTATATGCATAATTTTTATATTTCCCATTAAATTAAAAACTAGCATTTTTGTTTTATTTTTCTAATAAACTACATATATATATATATATATATATATATATATATATATATGTCCAATTTTTAAGTAAAAATAAATTACCAAAAATAAAGAGTCAAATTGTCATTCAAATGCCGATTGTAGATCAGTATATAAGATTCAAGAGAAAAAATTAGCACATTGTTTTCCTTTTCTTTTAACTACATATAATTTTGTCCAATTTATTTCATGTAAAAATAAATTGCCAAGAATAAATCCTTTTTGATATTTGGATATCATTGACCGGCAGGGAAAGAGCCATTTATGGTATTTCAGAGTTAGCATGCAACTAAAGAGAGAAGAAATTTAGAAAAACAGGAACAAGGGTTAAAAAAATGTTTGTCAAAGTGTTTTAAAAGAGCTTTTAAATTTTTTTTGAAAGTTTTTTTTTTTATTTTAAATTAATCATTTTTGATATTTTTATATCATTTTCATATATATTTACGAACAAAATAATATTTTTAAAAACAACCTCAACACCTTTCCAAACCTGCACTAATCAAACCATTGCAGATCACAGGATAAAGCATTCTTGAATATCAAAGACCGAAGATACAGAAATCAAAACTAGCATTTAGGAATTTCAGCAATTCATTCCTATTATTTCTGCCATCTTGTCCTCCTTTGATTTCTCAAGTTTCAATAAAATCTAGAAAGGAAGAGAACGAGGATGAAGATATTAAATATCTGTAAACCTCTCAAGCTCTCCATAAAAGAATTAGACTCACCTTTTTTACCAGAAACTGTTGAAAACTGGAAATGTGATTCCAGGCCTGCAAAGCTGACATGATGAAGAAGCTGAAGAATTGAAGATTTATGGATTAAGCATTGTTGTTTTCTGTTTAAATTTACATTGTATTCAGGATGATTAAAATCCTTTAGTCAATAAGTCAACATTTTAGTTAAAAGTCAATTAGTGGATAAACTGGAATTGTAACCGAATTTGAATTTCAATTGTTGTAATGTTTTTGATTCTTATAAATAAAGATAATGGGATGGCAGTAACCATACGAAAAATTCTGCCCATGTTTACGTTTCTTTCTTCTCAAATTACAGAGTTTTTAAGTTCTTCATTTTCTGGAAAATTGTTCATACCCAGTTCTTGATCGCTACAGTAGCGGTTCTCAGGAATTTGAACAGTGTTTTTGGTATTGATTTGAACAGTACCTGTTCTTTACGATATTTACAGTTTTTCAACAAAATTCAACATGGTATCAGAGCAGAATTAGGTCTTTGAAAGGGATTTTTAGAGAAACAAGAGTGAATCAAAAAGTGAGAATTATTCAAGGTTAATTGGCCTTGAAAAGGAAGGTGAAATCTTTGTCGAAAAAAAAAACCTAGAAATTCAATCAAGAAATTATTCTTGATTTG
This sequence comes from Salix purpurea, assembly GCA_027405865.1. Lineage (NCBI taxonomy): Eukaryota > Viridiplantae > Streptophyta > Magnoliopsida > Malpighiales > Salicaceae > Salix > Salix purpurea. The sequence goes on from CM050333.1 coordinate 22,799,616, forward strand.
TTCTTTAAAAGATCTACAATTGAAGAGACTATCAATTGTTATCTTAGTTCTCAGTTCTGTGAGTCTTGAAGAAGAAAAGGATTGCAAAGGAAAATTCAATTCGACAGAAATGGATTCATCATCATTCTCGTCAAAATCTCCAATTTTCACAAGATCAAACTATGATGTTTGGGTTGTGAAAATGGCAACCTATCTCAGAGCATTTGACCTATGGGAAATTATGGAAAACAACAAGCAGCCAAATCCCTTGACTGCAAATCCAACAATTGCACAGATCAAATTTTTCAATGAAGAAAAGGCAAAGGGATACAAGGCACTTACATGCATTCATAATGCAGTAAGTGAGGAAATTTTCACAAGAATTATGGCTTGTGGAACTGCAAAACAAGCTTGGGACAAATTAAAAGCTGAGTTTCAACGTGATGAAAAATCAAAGAGAATGCAGATTTTAAGTTTGAAGAGACAATTCGAAGGATGAAGATGAAAGATTCAGATACAATCAAGGAATTCTCTTCAAATGTATCCAAGATTGTGAATCAAATGACCTTACTGGGAGAAGAAGTTCAAGAATCAAGGGTAGTTGAAAAAGTCCTTGTTAGCCTACCTGAAAAATTCAAGAACAAGATATGTTCTTTGGAAGATTCAAAAGACTTCACTGAATTGAGTCTTCAAGAGTTGATTAATGTCTTGCAAGCTGTGGAACAAAGGCAAGCATTCAGGCAAGAAAATTCGAATGAAGAAGCCTTTGCTGCAGGGTTTAAAGGAAGATCAAAGTCTCAGAATTCCCAGGTGTTCTTCAAGAACCCAGAAACAAGAACAAATTCTGGGAAACAATGGCAGAATAAAAATTGGTAGAATAATCAAAACTATGCCAACAACTTCAATGCAAAAGGGAAGGAAAAGAGAGAACAATTTCCCACCTGCAAATACTGTAAAAAAACAAACCATCTTGAGTCATGGTGTTGGCTCAAGAATGCTCAATGTCGAAAATGCAAGCAATTTGGATATATTCAGAAATTTTGCAAGAACAACACTACACCTGGAAAGCAAGCACATGTTGCAGAGGTCTTGGAACCTAAAGATAAACAATTGTTCACTGCTATGATAGATCATAGCTGCAACAAAACTGAGGTTAGTAATCAAAATTGGTTAATTGATAGTGGATGTTCAAATCATATGTCTGCAGAATTGAGTATCTTTGAAAACCTTGATTTAAATTACAAATCAAAAGTTAAGGTAGCTAATGGACAATATGTGAGTGTTGAGGGCAGAGGGGAAGTTGAAATTGAAACCTTGACTGGTACACGAAATTTTGAAAGTGTCTTGTATGTACCAGAAATTGATCAAAATCTTGTTAGTGTTGGTCAATTACTTGAAGATGGATATTCATTGTTCTTTATAAATGGTATTTGCACAATTAAAGATGATCAAGGGACTCCTTTATTCTCTGCTAAGATAATTAATAGATGCTTTAGTATTGAAGAACAATTATCACATATAAGCATGAACATCAATGCAACTGAAAATTCAGTGCTATGGCATAAAAGATTGGGGCATTTTAATTATGCAACCTTGAAGAAAATGGCAGACTTGCATGTGGTAGAAGGATTACCTGTGATTCATGAACTAAATGAAGTGTGTGAAGCATGCCAATTAGGAAAACAATCAAGGATTAAATTCAGTAAAAATGCACTTAGAACAACAACTAAGCTGCAGATTGTGCACACATATGTGTGTGGCCCAATGCACAATGAATCCTTGAATGGTGCAAGGTATTTTTTGTTGTTTATAAATGACTTTAGCAGGTTTTGTTGGGTTTATTTCCTTAAGACCAAGGGTGAAGTATTTGAGGTATTTTTGAGGTTCAAGGCTGCAGTTGAGAAGGAATAAAGGTGCACCTTGAAAGTTTTGAGGTCTGATAATGGGGGGGATTTACCTCCTATAAATTTGAAGAATACCTAGTTAAAGAAGGTATTAAGCATCAATTGACAATCCCCTACACTCCACAACAAAATGGTGTGAGTGAGAGAAGGAATAGGACTTTAATGGAGATGGCAAGATGCATTCTCTATGAGAAGAAATTGCCCTTGAAATTCTGGGCAGAGGCTGTGAGCACAGCCTCTTATCTCTTGAATAGAATGATCTCGAGATCATTAGGAGATAAAACACCCTTTTGAAGAATGGTATGGCTACAAACCAAGATTAGATCATTTGAAAGTATTTGGTAGTCCATGCTATGTATTGCAGCCTGAAATTAAGAGAAGAAAACTAGACCAGAAATCTGAGGTGGGAATTTTGATTGGTTATAGTTCAAAGTCAAATGGCTATAAGGTTTTTGATTTAAAGACAAACCAAGCAATAATTGCAAGGAATGTAAAGGTGGCTGAGAGTCAAATATAGAATTGGGAAGATGATAAAGTTGAAGAAACAAGTGATGAACTTGTAGCCGAAATAGATGAACAAACAGAAATTGATGAACAGGACTTACCTGTGAGGGGAACTAGGCTGTTAAGTGACATCTATAACAGATGTAACTTGGCTGAAATTGAACAAAATAATGTTGGTGAAGCTATGGATTCTCAAGTATGGGTGGCAGCAATGAAGGAGGAGCTAATGATGATTGAGAAGAATGATACATGGCAGCTAGTTGACAGACCAAGGCATAGAAAAGTCATTGGGGTTAAATGGATTTATAAAACAAAACTAAATGCTGATGGTAGTATCAATAAAAACAAGGCAAGACTTGTGGTGAAAGGCTACTCACAAGAACAAGAAATTGATTACCATGATACCTTTGCTCCTGTTTCAAGAATGGACACAATCAAGTTGCTACTCATGTTGGCTGCTCAAAAAGGGTGGTTAGTTTGGCAAATGGATGTCAAATCTGCATTTTTGAATGGAACATTAAGTGAAGAAATATATGTAGAACAACCTGAGGGATTTGAAAATGAATCCAATTTGAACAAAGTTTATTTGCTAAAGAAGGCATTGTATGGTTTGAAACAAGCCCCTAGAGCTTGGTATAGCAAATTGGAAGAATATTTGTCAAGCTTGGGATTTGAGAAAAGTTTGAATGAAGCCACTCTATATGTGAAGAAGGTTGATGATCACATTTTGATAATATCAGTTTATGTGGATGATTTGTTGATTACGGGTGATAATGAGCAGTTTGTTGATGAATTTAAGATGAACATGAAGAACAAGTTTGAGATGAATGAACTTGGATTATTAGCATACTTTCTTGGAATGGAAATATCACAATCAAAGGAAGGATGCTTTGTATGTCAAAAACAATTCACGACAAAGATGCTTAACAAGTTTGCAATGGAAAATTGCAAACCTGTTAGCACACCAATGGTGCTGGGAATGAAGTTGACAAAAACTAATGGTGCTCCCTGTGCAGATGGAAGGATTTATAGAAGTTTAATTGGAAGTTTGTTGTATTTATCTTCCACTCGACCTGACATTGTGTTCACTGTCAATTACCTCTCAAGATTCATGCAAAATCCTAGTCAAATACACAACATTGCATCCAAAAGGGTGCTGAGATACTTAAGAGGGTCACTGAATTTTGGCATGTATTTTAGCAAGATGAACATTGTCAAGACAGTAATGGACGAGTGCTAATTTCCCACAGTAATGGACAGTAATGTGAAAATCTTCAATTTAATTAGAAAAAAATGAAACGGCAAGTCTGGTTTATTATAAAAATATTCTTATTAATTTTAAATTAAATGATAACTAAAATTGAAGTTCATCGGACTTTACTAGTGGTCTAAGTATATATTGATTTTAAATTGTTTTTATCTACACAAAATAACATTAAAATTTTGATATAAATTAGAATACTTTTTATTTTTATCAATCTATCACGATAGAGATATGCATCTGACGTTTATAAACGTTCTGCAACAGAACAAGGTTTGTCTAGTTTGATAAACTACTGCTTTGGAACGAGGTTCTCTTGTTAAAGCCAAACTACAAAGCTTCCAGTGCTGTAGAATATGGTTCTTGAGAGGTAATAAAACAGATCAGTATTTGCTAATGTAGTCGTAAATGTGATTGCTGATCTCCTCCGCCTTCTCCTGGTTGATGCAATGACCAACTCCTTCCATCACAACAATTTCCTCCAATAATGGCACATGGTGCTTGAATCCACCGCTACTGACAAATTCCTTAATCCCTGGTGTAGTATACACCAAGTCAAGTTCTCCCACCACATACTTCACCGGCACTTTCAATGGTGCTCCGGTCCACGGCGCTGTGAGCTCCCAGTTCCTGCAACAATCAGATTGTAACCATGACGGCATGATCGAGGCTCATATTTGATTCGTTTTCCGATGAGAAAATGAGAAGAACATACAAATCTAGAGCTCTGTAGAAGTTCAGCCCTCCAGTGAACCCTTTCTGGCTATATTTTGTGGCGTAGAAAGAAAGGTCAGCTTCTGTGAGCCAAGAGGGCAGGGTAATTGGATTCTCAGGATAGATCCCGAAAGGATTTTCCTTCGGCAAGCGAGGGGGACCTGGGGTGCGACCAGTCAGGATCTTCTTCAGCACTTCCGCAGTTCCAGCACGTGAAATCTCTTCTTCAATCACTCCTGGTTCCTACCACATTAAATAGCCAGTATTTTTGCTTTGCTTTAGTTCATAATAAAAATAAACACGTTTTTCTCGACTGATCCTCTAATATTATAGCATTCTTACCGTATTGACTTGCAGATAAATATCAAAATCTATTGTAGCAAAATAGAGATGTTAGAATCCAGAAATTTGCCATTTCCAAACCTTTCACCTTGCTTTGGAGCTGTTAGATACCATGAACATAAGAGATTTAGAAGTACGCTCCAAAATTATGATCATTTCAGGCTATAGAAAACACAGACCTGGAATCTGCACATGTAATAGTCTTCTCCGAAGGCAAGTTTCATGCCCTCCACCGGCTTCATCTCGGGATTTCTCGGCATGTATGGAACACTAAGGCAGAGATATGCCTTCACTCTATCAGGCCTGAACAAGCACAGGTACCACCCAATAACAGCACCCCAGTCATGCGCAACAAGAAACACCTGCTCCACCCCGAGATAGTCGATGAGTGCAATAAGGTCACCAACAATATGAAGACAAGAATAGCTAGAGCTCGACGCTGGAGCTTCAGTGTCGCCATAGCCCCTAAGATCTGGTGCAACAGCATGGTAGCCAAGTGAGCTCAATGCAAGAATCTGATGGCGCCAGGTGTACCAGAGCTCTGGAAATCCATGGAGGAATAGGACAACAGGACCTCGGCCTTTCTCAGCTATGTGCATGTCGATGCCATTCACTTTCACCATTCTATGGCTTATCCCCTCCATCTCTCTACTTCTGTAACCTCGACAGATCTTTCTCTTTTCTTTTTCAAACTCTACTCTAGATCTAATAGTGTAATGGCCTGTTTCATATATAGATAGAGTGCTTTCGAATTTAAGAGACATCACAGAATAATAAATGACAGTAAATGAGAGATGAGTGACGATACCGGTTTTTAAATTTTAGTGTAAGCACTAGTCATTCCAATACACTTGACTTTCGTCCATTGTAGGAGACAGCATAAATTAATGCTGACAACGGACGAGCTTAGTTGTTTTCACCTGTTCTTCAGACGGGAACTGGGGTAGTTATTCAGTTGTGATTAATGTCCTGGATTTTTTCATGCTTACATGTAGACTAACTAGCACAGATGATATCATTTTGGTAGGTTAATGGTACCTCTTGGCTCATCAAATCAGATCTAAATCATTTAATATTCACCAGGGTACCGTTCAAAAGCATGATGTTAGCCATGGATCAAAGACTTCACACAAAATCAAGGCTTGATTTCAAGTTTATAGAAAAATATTGAGGCTTCTCATGTAATTAAGGGGTCAGAGGATGATATTTTAGACATGATCGGCATGCTCTGTCTCCACCACTTAAGCAGCACCACGACAAGGAAAGGCCGTTTCTCTTGACTCGAGAAATCAAACTTTGCACAGAGCTATGGAATCTAGAAGTTTGAACTCGTCAGGTTGCTTTCTTGTTCAAACAGACCTCTCCTCTGCCATTAGCAGCGCAGAGAGATCTGATGATCGGTTTGGAGAAAGGCCAGCAGACATAACATTTCCATTTCAATTTCCTGATATGAAAACAATTTCCTGACAGCATTAATGCTAGAGTGCTTTAAAACTCATCAAACGGTTCCACCGAAAAAGAAGACTTCGTTATCACCGAAACTTTGACACGAACCTGTACAAATCTACTCGTGTCATTCCCCGAAAACAAAGCTCCTGATCACCAAAGCTGGCCGATCTAGAGACTTGGGTTAGGGAAAGCTTGTTTAAGAGGTATTATGTCGTGTCCCGAACTTCGACTTACATGAAAAGCATCTAAAATGAGGCTTTTGATTTTGCGCAGTTCAGGGAGTGTTTGATAGAGGGATAAGATGATTTTTAGAGTGTTTATTTATTTATAAATGTATTAAAATTATGAATATATATTATTTATTTTTTTAATTTTTTTAATATTAGTTTTTAAAGTCTTAAATAAAAATATATCAAAATGATTTAAAAACATAAAAAAAATTAAATTAAAAAAACCAGTTTAGCTGTCCAACCAAGCATGCATTAAAATAAGATATTTGCCCCGCCAACATAGATTTAATTCAAAAAATAATAATTATAAATGAAGTTTTTCATAACTAATATATGTATTTAATCAAATATTTTCAAACTATAATTACAACAAAACACTGTATAAACCGCATCTCATTACACAACTAAACAAGCAAATAATCTTAGGTGACACATGTATTAGAAACCTTAATTGTGGACTAAGAAAAATGTTGCTAAAATAAAACGACATGAAGATAAAAACAAACGGACAATCCCGACACATGAATGAGTTAGCCAAGAAGGTACCTCTAGTAGCTTAAAACAGGAAATATATTTTGAAATTGTAATCTACCATCATTGACTCTCTTTTTTTAATTTGTAACCTTTGGAGATTCTTAATGGAATGGAAAAAGGAGTTGCATTGAATATGAAATCAGAGTGGGCAACTTACATACGCTACCCGTCGTTGTTAATGCTGCATGCATCTCTTCTTTGTCTACTGGCAAAACCAGTTAATAGCAGCCCATGCTTGCCATGTAAGGTGATTCCTTATAGTTAACGAGGTTTTTAATGTTAGCATGGTTTTGAGTTATAATTTATAGTTAATGAGTTTTTTTTCTTCTTTTGATAACCGAGGTGTTCGGGCCAGCTTGCGCGCACCTTGACTATTTCCCGGGTCTACTGAACATCTTGCAAGCCCAATAAACATGTAAAGCACCACGGGGATGACAGACATACTAAATAGGAAGCGAACCAGGATGCCATATGAAGGGAACACCCCCCCAAGACCTGCTGGGACGCTCGAACCTGGGTCCCGAGAAGGGGGGTGCCCTCCTTAACCACTAGGACATACCTCTGTTGGTGTTAGAGCCTGTTTTGTTGTGCGATCCATCCTGTTTTTGGCCGAAATTTGATTTTTTTTTTTTTTTGCATTTTAAATTAATATGTTTTAGTGTTTTTAAATCATTTTGATATGATGATATCAAAAATAATTTTTAAAAAATAAAAAAAACATCATTTTGATACATTTCAGTATGAAAAATACTTTCAAAAACTACCGCAACCGCACTTTCTTAACAGGCCCTTAATGAGTTTTTTCATAATTGGTCATCAAGGGGTGTTGTATGATGACAGAGGGAGGACTTGTACAAGACTTGATATGTACAAGTCTCGAGTTTGAATCAGAATATTCACCTCTTGTAAGAACCTATGACAACTGAGATATTACTCGTTGATGTGTAATCATAAAATATGTTTTCCAGGAGTTTCTTAAATCAATAGAAAAAAATCCTTAAATTGGATTCAGTTTAAAAGTTTTAATAAAGTTTTATTTTTGGAAACTGATCGTTAAGGATTGAATTTCAGATTTAAAAATAAATCGAAGATTAACCCATTTAATCTACTATTCCAAAGAGAATAATATTAGTATCAAAACCAACCTTGTCAAGAAACTCATCTACTTTCTTTAGCGAGCGAAGCACATGAGAGAGAGGCGCCGGCAGCAGCAGGAGCTGCCATGGTTAGGCTGTAAAATGAGAGTGATAGAGAAAGAGGTGGGACAGCTACAATTTATTACATTGCAGTCGCAACTGTTACGTCATCCTTCCGGGTGGCCAGGACATTTAATGCAGATTTGGACAGGCCCTTGTTTGAGCTTGGTCACAACTTCCAGTTCTGACTTCTGAATTCTTTGCAGGGTTTAGAAATGATTTGATGAGAAGAGAGGATAAGGATGAGGAAAACGTGAATTAATCCATTCTCTTCAAAAGGTTCATCCGGGCTTGTGCAGGATTATATGTGTTGAAGAAAAGAATGGTAAACTGAAAAGGACAGACAGATTAGAAGATTATACAGCCTTAATGTTTGACAGTAGCTTACTGCTATCTCTCTGTTCTTGAACACAGGGGACAACTCGTAAGGTATATTGTTAAAGATCCTTTCGAATACATGTCAAAAAAGGTTTCCGATCGCTAAACTCTGGAAGAAGGATTCTGGGTTCTGTTCTGAGTTCTTATTTCATCAGCCTGTGAACTTGTCAGTAAAATAGCCACAAGTCTCGGTAGGAATCTCCCAATAATCCTATAATTTCTTTGAGCTGAGCTCAGCTTCTTTGGAAGGACTCACTGGAGGGTAGAACTACTAAATAAAAATAATTTTTACACTATTTAAAAATCATAGGCTCACCTAAATAGCATCCCTGACAACAGGCCAACATAACCATCTTAAACCAATCTCAGAAGGGAGTGGAGTTCTTATCCAATCATGGGACGGCCATGGAAAATCGGTCATTTTTTTGCAGATCAAAACATGGGAAACTTTTATAGGTCGTTGCCTTTTTTTCTTCCTGGAATTAAAATTGGACAGGGGAATTCAATGATATTGAACTTATCCACTTCTTCTAGCTGATATGCGAAGAGATCTAGCAGAATGTTTCAAGATCTTTATGTAGAAGCTATATTAGCAATGAGTTTATGAAAAAGCTTTAAGAACTCAGAAAAGCTGAAAAATGACAGTTAAAAGAATGTAATCCAATAACATTGGAGCACATCTCCATGAAAACATCAAAGGAGAAGGCTCAAGCAGAGAGGATAGAATTCAGTTTTCTTTACGCACAAATAAAATCCTGGAAACTGCAAATGGATTCCCAAGAAGAACTATGTGCGAGTCATTAAGCAAAAGAGGATGAGAAAACATTAAAGCTCATCACAACACATCGGAAAACGAAATCTTTTTGTTAGAAGAGAGGCGGCAGAGAAATCAAATGAAGATCTAGACAGCATCTAAAAGAGCGAGGCTGGAGGGACTGCATCTTGCTGGTAAAACCCTAGCTAGTCCTTTTCTTAGAAGAGGTTATATATAGAGGGAGGAGGCAGGGTAGGAGAATGACCATGCTACCCTTCCTTTCTTTTATCTTTACTACTTATAAACAACATGAGACAATAATAATAATAGTATAAAATAGCTTTATTTTATTTATAATTTTATTTTATTATTATGTTATAAGAAAGATTCTCACTGTAATTCATTAGTAAAAAAATAAAATAAAAATATTTCTGTTATGTAATCCAGAAATTTGTGAGAAAGGTACAATAAACCCCCCAAGGTACAATACCCCCCCCCCCCCCTCTAGATTTTTTTTTTTTTTAATAAGTGTAATTGTGTCTGATTTTATTTTTATATATTTTAGACTATTTTAAATACATTATTTTGTTTGGTCTTATTTAAATTGATGAAAAACATCCAATTCACCCATTCAAATGTCTTCATCGTGTAGATTTTTTATATGTATAATTTTTATATTTCCCATTAAAAAACTAGCATTTTTGTTTTATTTTTCTAATAAACTATATATATATATATATATATATTTGTCCAATTTTTAAGTAAAAATAAATTACCAAAAATAAAGAGTCAAATTGTCATTCAAATGCCGATTGTAGATCAGCATACAAGATTCAACAAAAAAAAAATTAGCACATTGTTTTATTTTTCTTTTAACTACATATAATTTTGTCCAATTTATTTCATGTAAAAATAAATTGCCAGAAATAAATCCTTAATGACATTTTGATAACATTGAAAGAGCCATTTAATGATTTATTTTGATAAGTATTTCAGAGTTAGCATGCAACTAAAGAGAGAAGAAATTTAGAAAAACAGGAACAAGGGTTCAAAAAATATTTGTCAATGCGTTTTAAAAGAGTTTTGAAAAAATATTGAAAGTTTTTTATTTTAAATTAATTATTTTTGATATTTTTATATCATTTTCATATATATTTACAAATAAAATAATATTTTTAAAAACAATCTCAATCACCCTTCCAAACCTGCAGTAATCAAACCATTGCAGATCACAGGATAAAGCATTCTTTGAATATCAAAGACCGAAGATACAGAAATCAAAACTAGCATTTAGGAATTTCAGCAATTCATTTCTGCCATCTTGTCCTGCTTTGATTTCTCGAGTTTCGATAAAATCTAGAAAGGAAGAGAGCGAGGATGAAGATATTGAATATCTGTAAGCCTCTCAAGCTCTCCATAAAAGAATTAGACTCACCTTTTTACCAGAAACAGCACTAAGACGGGCACCATCCTCACATATAATAAGATTACTGAAAACTATGGGAGCAATAGAAAGCAGGTCACAATTTCATTAAACTGCTATGTACCTTAGAAAGCTGTACAGGACTGCCACTCCTCTCATCCTGCTGCTGCTATATATTGCTGGAAGAGTAATTAAGAATCTGAGGACGATGAGTGATGGTGTTTACGGCGGCGTTTCGAGGGAGCTTCTCTGTCCCGGCTATTGCGGCAACGGCGACGGTTGCGAATGGAAGGAGAGGAGGAGTAGCAGGACAGAGAAGATGATGAGGCTGCCATTGATTGATGGATTGATTATGGTTTGGTGATTGAGAGATTTTGGAAAGGGGAAGTCAGTTATTGACGTCGTCGTCTGAAAAGTGGTGAGATTTTCTATTTTCTATCTTAATTATGACTCCATATTTTAATTTAAGCAATTAAATGAAAGTTAATTAACAGTGCTTAATCAATGTTATAGCTAAAGCATTACCAGTAAATGAGAAGAGAAAACAATGGTGAAAATGGCGGGTTTTTTTATTTTCATTTACAATATTTGAAAGAAAGATCAATGGAGCGGGAGAGAATTAATTAATCTAAATTAATGATTTCTGATAACAAGGTTCAACTGTAGAATTTGGTCGAAGTCTATTCACGGGGAGCATCAATTAGCATTGAACACAAACAGTTTATTAAAAATGGAAAGAAGAAGAAGAAGAAGAGAAAGAAAAACACTCTCAAAGATCAATCCCCTTTCCAAGCTTATTTTCTGACCAAGAAAGGCGTGTAGGGGATTCCGGTAGCCTTGATCCAGGAATCACCCTTCAAGAACCTTGCTGGTGTGAAATCCATGGCATGCTGACGGTTGATGGTCTTGATTCCGTTCCACTTTACACGAAGTTTCTTGCTAGAACCAGGACCGTAGTTGTTGAATTCTGTGTACCAGCAAGTCTTGAGCCCGAAAGTTCCGAGCCATGGCACCCATCCGTCGGGCTGGATGAGATCGTCGATAAATGACTCCATGATGATTGTTCTCGAGTATTCCTTCCATGGACGGCCGAGGTATGACTTGAATATCTTCCTTTCAGGGAACAGGTCAGGGTGAGCTGTGAAGGTGCTGTTCTGGATGACAATGGCTGACGGCTGCCTCCTCATTTTCCTGCCTTGAGCAGTCACAATGCACTGCTGGTTTTCCAATGGCTTCCGGACCAAGAATTTGCAGTTCTGGAAGACAACGGAAGCGTCACCGAAGACGAAGTCAATGGTGCCGGAGATGCTGCAGTCGCGGTAGAACTGGCGTTTGGCGTGCGTGTACAGCGTATCCTGGTGCCCGTCCATCGAGCAGTTGTAGAAGACAGCGTAATCAGCAGAAACTCTCAATGCCACAGCCTGATGTTTGATGGCACCAGCATTGTTCTCGAAACCAATGTTCTTGGCTACAAAGTTATCTCCGAGGACAGCTGCAGGCAACCGGGCAATTCATAAAATTCCAGGAAATATATGATGCATGGTGGAAATGTGTTGAGTTTGGGAAGAACATAGAGAATTTTCAAAGTAAATCAGGCTACATACCGACTGTTGAGGTGCGAAAAGTGTTGATTCCATCGACGAAGTTCTTGTTTCCTGTGATGCGAGTTTTTTCCCTGCCATCTCCGATCACCACCAGATTATCCATGCGGATCTCAAGGTACTCTTGATAAACTCCTTCCTTAATGTGCAAAACAAACGCCTTTTTCCTCTTGATGGGAACATGATTCAATGCTTCTGTGATAGTAGTGAAATCTCCACTTCCATCCTTGGCTACGACGATATCAGCCTTAATCTTCGAAACGGGTGCAGCCAGGAGTCTGCGGGTTCCCATGCCAGTCCACTCAGGGAACTGCTCACCGTGGCCAAGAACAGGTAAATCGTCTTGGAGGAGGCGGCGGTGGGTGAAACTTTCCAGTGAAGGGATTGCGGAGGAGAGCCCGGAAACGATGTCGAGGAGATTGGCGCTAAGCTCCATGGCAAGCTTCATTCCCTTCTTCATCTTCTTCCCAGCATCAGTGGTTGTGTTTTCAAACCCGTCCAAGCAAGTCTCTTGATATGTGATGGAAGCACTGAGCCAAGTCTTAACATCTGCCACCATTGTCTCTATCTCGCTGAGATCAAAATCCGTTACTTTGTCAAGAGATTGCTTGAGCTCACCAACAGACATGTTCATAAGCTCTTTGCAGCTCTGAAGAGCCCCTCGGGTTCTTGGATCCTTTGAGAGTTCCTCCAAAAGCTTTGATTTCTTGGCAGCCTCGTTAATTTGCTTCTCTGCAATCTTGAATGCTATCTTGATCAAATCCTTAGGATCGGTGGTGTTTCCAGCAGCTTTCTGGAGGTTTTCTTCACATGTTTTTCTGTAATCTGTGGGCTGGCAAATGGCTTTAACGGCTTTCATCGAGGCAGATACCTGACTGGTGCTTTTATGACTGCTGTCATTCAGTTTATCATCACCGGAATTGTTAAGGCCAACGCCGACGGTCACAGCAACAACCATGGCCACCAAGAGCATGGAAGAGACGCCGATAATGGCCAGTCTCCTCTTTCTCTTCGAATCATCATCCCCGTAAGACATTTTTATCGGGAAAAAAAAACTTTATCGATCAATAAATTTCAATATGAAGAAAGGAAAACAAAATGCCGAATCTCACTCTCTTTCCCTTCCTTCTGCTTTCTTTTAGCAGCTAAAGTTTCAAGAAAGAGGGGTAAAGCTCAGCTAGCCTTCCCCTTGATTTGAAACCTGAAAGACCAAGTTGAAGTTATTTTAGAAAAGATGAATATTTATAAGAGATTAAAAGAAAGACAGGCTTCCAAAGTTAGTCAAGTCTGTTATAAAATTTGAGGCACAGAGGAAAAAGAGACAGCCTAAGACAAGCTAGAACAATGTCATTGTCTTCTAAATATGGAGCTTCACTGCTTGAAGTTTTGAGGAACAATTTTTCTGGTCTTTCTTCTTAATTTCAGGCCGTTGACCGGTTATCTGTAGCTGTTCTAATTATGGATAAATGGTCGGTAAATACTCGTGCTCTACCATCTAGTATATACACCATCCATATTTTCAGAAAAATTAGTCTGTTTATTATTAGACTCGGACGCACACATTGAGCTTATCTGTTTGCTATGTGCTCCAGTGGTCGATTCCGAGATCATATTTTAGCAATATTGCTCTATAGTTAGTACATGGCAACTCAATAGCAACTGACAGAAAGATAATGCTGGTGGTGTTTTTTTTTTTTTTTTTTTTTGTGGAGGGAGGTTCTTCCACTACGTAAACCTAGAAGGATCAAAGATTTGAGGATAAATGTTATAAAAAAAACCCCTTAATTGTACAGTTTTGCTGCAAGAGTTGAAAATCTTAACATGCACCCGACTGTTCTTGCAGAATTTATGAATTAAATATTTTTACCAGGAAGAGGGCCTATCACAAGAATATATATTAATGAATTGAATTTTATAATGCTGTGTCGAGAATTCAACCTTGCTAAAAAGCAGATCAAGTAAGCTTGATTGTTTTTATATAATATAGAGTCATCACAGACAGTTACTGATAGAAAGAATTGGTGCTTCGATGCAAAACCTTCTGCTTCCAAGACATTTGATAGAAGCCAATGAGGCAATCCCGAGGAACAAAATTGATCAAATGCAAGGAGAAGAAGTATTCGATGATTTCATTAATTATTATTCAGAAGAAGTGAAAGAAGAAGAAGAAATTAAGATCATACAAATCATCATCATGGTCATGGCAGTCGCTGTAAACCACCAAGATAAGGCGCTCTTGTTGCTGGCAACCAGAAATCTCCTACCACGAATTGGGACACAATAATCTGGAATAGATACTGCAATACTGAAGAACAACTGCAGCATTATGTAATCGATCGTGCTGTATATGTCACATTCACTGTAGAGTTTCCTGAGAGAATCAATGTATAATTTGTTAAGGAACCATCTCACTTAAAAGGTTAAGCTGTCAGGTGAATCTCTAGAATATAATTTATATTATTTTTTAACATATCCTTCAAGTGAAAGTTTTCTGGGCTTGAAATTTGTTTTGACTCATATTATCTTGTGCTTGATTTTTATCAAATAGAATGGGACTGGTGAAGATTCAAACTTGTAACCGTTAGGTCAACAAAGCTCTAATACCATATCAATAAACTATCTCACCTAAAACTTTAAGCTATTAGGCAGGACTCTAGAATATAATTTATATTATTCTTTAAAATTATTAAAGTGTCTTGTAACCTTCGAAGCTGCATTTGCAAACTGTGGATAAATGTGCTCCATTTCTCACTGCCACTGCTTGGTTTCTGAATTGCTCCTGCCGTTTTCCGAAATGACAGGCCAAAAGTTTGAAGATTCTGATAGAAATCCTTATAAACTTAAGAAAATATTAAAGAATCTCTATTTATATTCAAAATATCCTTAATATTCTTTCAACAAGGATCATGAAGTTAAAAACAAACATAACTAAAATAGGCATAAATAATATATATTAAATTATGGTCAATTTTCTTACAGTTTATTTTTAATATGATTTCTTTAATTTTTTACATTTTTGTGTGTAATTATTTTTCTAAATAATAAATAAGGATATTCTAGTATAGAAGGAAGGTTGTGGTCGGATTTTCAAACTTTTAGATAATTTCTATATATTTCCTAAAAAGCAAAATTAAAATTTTAAATGAGATTTTTAAAAAGGAAACTAACAAATCCGAACAAGGAAGCTAAAATCTGCAGAGATTACCTGAGTAAAACAATATATACAACTAAAAATATCTGTTGCCTTTCTCTACTACATGGATAAGACTCTTATTACAGCTATAAAAACATCAAAAACACACAATTAAAAGAACTAAAAACATCAAAAACTCTTTTGTCCAATCACTGATTGAATGAATCTGCCATTACCACATAGCAGCAGATCACGAATGTATTCCCTGGCTCACAGGTTCATGTTGTTGTTGACCATTTTGATGGTCTTAGTTTCCCGTTCAAACGCAGCAAATGCTCCCTCCAAATTAATCCAAGACATCTGCAAGGAAACCGCAGAATCTCAGGGCACGTACGATGGTTGTGTCGGTGCTCTTGAACTGGATCCGACAGCTGATTCAGCAGATATCAGCAAACTCGCTGAAATCAGTCTCCGGTTAGGAATTTCCAACACAACTGATACCCAAAATTACATAAGGAAACTAATTAAGGATGCCACACCTGAATCACAAAAAACCCTCAGCACTTGCCTGTCCTCTTACGTAGCAGCCACCGCTTCATTCAAAAGTGCACTGTCGGAGCTAAGTGAAGATCCTCTCTCAGCCAACTACGATAGCAGGGTTGCCGGTGATGATGTCCAAGAATGTGAGGATGAACTGGCGAGGGACAAGGCTCGATTTCCTGGACTTACAACCAGAAACAACTACGGAAAGCTTTATAGTGCGATTGCATTTGTTGTCACAAATCACCTGCCACAATCTTAACATCGTGAATACATTATTATTCATGACGTTCAATTCCAAAGAATAAAGATATATGCTCAAATTCTATTATTATTATTATTATTATTATTATTATTATTATTATTATTATTATTATTATTATTATTATTATTTGAATTATATTTTCTTAAAAAATATTCAATCGCTTCCATGTGCGTGTTTTTTTATTATCGTAGAGCTAAATAAAAATTTATTTATTAAAAGATAAAACTCATGTGGTAAGTTGACCTATATCAATCAAAAATATGATTATCTAAAAGAAAAAAAGCAAAGCTACAACAACAGTGTCTTAAGAAAAGTCTATATCAACAGTCAAGTTAATAAGAAGATGAAGAATTATAATAGTAATTTATTTTATTTTAAATTGATTTCAATTATTACTTTTCTTAAAAACATATATATTGGCATATAATTAATAAAAATGAATACCTCCACATTGTTAGAGTATAATATAATCATATTCTGGGGCCTCACCTATCAGCTTAAGCTTTTAGGTGAGATGGTTCCTTAACATGGTATCAGAGCCTTGTTGACCCAGCGGTCACGAGTTCGAATCTCACCACCCTCATTCTATTTGATAAAAACTAAACACAAGGTAATGTGGGCATGTGCAAGTTTCAAGCCCAAAGGGCTTTCACTTGAGGTGGTGTGTTAGAGTATAATATAATCATATTCTGGGGTCTCACCTATCAGCTTAAGCTTTTAGGTGAGATGGTTCCTTAACACACACACAATACAAAATCAGGGTTTTTTTAATCTACAATTATCTCTAAGCTCTTCAATTTAAATTTTTATTATCATTACCATTTTTTAAATATTTATTAATGAATATGATTATCAATTAATTTTATTAAAAGCATGAGTTAAAAACTTTATATTAATTAGCAAAAGCACTCCATTGCTTAATTCTAGGGTCAAATTTAGCACAAAACCTGATTCTGACATACTAATTACCCAAAAAGGGTAGACTCCATTTCTTACTCCACATAGTTAGCTTACCAATTTAATTAGTTGATACACACAAGCTGATCTAATTACCCAGAAAAACTAATATTGTTATTCTCTAAATCAGTTAATCGATAAATTGTCATTTATTAATTGCCAAGGATCTTACATAGATGCATGACAACGAAACACAAATTCAAAAGGTGGATAATTTGTCAAATGAAAAATAAAAGGATCGTACAAATCATCCTCAGGGTCATGACAGTCATCACTGTAAACCACCAAGATAAGGCACTCCTGTAGCCGGCAACCAGAAATCTCCCACCACGAACTGAGACACAGTGAAACTCACCGCATCGGTTTCGTTGATGAGATGGTAACCAGGCCATGTAACCCTGTTTGTAGTATTTGATCCTGGACCGGTGTTATTAAATTCTGCATAATAAAGGGTGCTGAGTGCAAAATCTCCAGACCATGCTGCCCACCCAGCCGGGTCGATCAGGCTATCGATGAAAGACTGCATGACAACAGTTCTTGAATATTCCTTCCAAGGCCTGCCGAGGTACGTTTTTGTAGTTCCATTACTTGAGGCCAAGTCATCAGATGCCTTAATGGTGCAATTCTGTATTGAAGTGCCTGTGTTTTGGTTCGGATCGGTTCTACCTTGAGCAGTCAAGGCGTTGAACTGGCCATTCATAGGTAATCTCGAAAAGATATTACAATTCTGAAGAACAACTGCAGCGTTACCGAATATGTAATCGATCGTGCCGTAGATGTCACATTCTCTGTAGAATTGCCTGAGAGAATGAGTGTATAGGGTGTCCTGGTAACCTTCGAAGCTGCATTTGTAAAACGTGGATAAATCGGCTCCATTTCTCACTGCCACTGCTTGGTGCTTAATTGCTCCTGCTGTGTTCTGAAATGTTAAGTTCACTGCAACAAACCCTTGACCTTTCACGACTGCAAAATAAGACACAATTCAGAAAATGTCAGACAACTTGTTTGCCGATCGATCGATAGGAATTAGATATTCTTACTAGCTAGCTTGCAGAAGCTCCGCTGGGTCAAATCTTAATCGAATTTATAGTTTTATAGTAGAACATTGACGACAATTTAAGTTGCTTCCCAGTGAACTTAATTAAATCTTGATGAATAAAATATGGTATGATTTGGCCCTCATAATAAGCTGAGAAATCACATGACTTTAATTACCTTATGATATAAGCTACTTAATATGTCATTTACCTTTCTAAGGCTAGTGGAAACTATAGGAGGCTTACCGCATGATTAATATTAAATTTGGCTTACTCTTTTTAAAAAAAAATGATAATATTAAAGTTGGCTCACGTACTGAAAGTAGCTGAGTTAAATGTTGTCCACCCATCAACTACGCTTCGGTTGCCGGTTATCACCGTCTGGTTAATACCTTCTCCGATCATCATCAAGTATTTCTTGTTGCTCTCTATGGAAACATACTCATTATAGACACCGGCGACCACATAAATCACGAAATATCCATTGCTTGCAATGGAGTTATTTGGTGCAGCAGCTACAGCGTCGGCAATGGTTGTAAAATTCCCTGCTCCATTTGGATTCACAACCACGAATTGGCTCACCGTAACATTGCCAGTACTATTTGATGCCTGAAGAAGTCGTCTCCGACCTACCCGTTCGTACACCAGTTCATCCTTACGTGACATTATGAATGGCAACCCTCTCCTTCCACCACCTTGCAAGTAGGAAAATACTCGATTTCTTTCCGTTAAAAATCTGCCTTTCTTCGATCCACGAGGCCAGCCATGGGTGAAAAGTGCAAGAGCAACGCTGTAATGCATGGTTCCGTTCGAGATTGAAGGTAGGAGGGCATTCTTGATGCTCGAGTTTGAAGCTAACATCAGACCATCTAAGCAAGTTTCTATGTTGGTCAAAGTTGCACTGAGCAAGGTTTGTAAATCATCAACTTGGTTGGTTTGAAGAACATCGTTACTAGAGTTCAGAGTTTCTTGTATGTTTGACAAGAAGTCTATATTTTGTTGGGCTAGAACCGAGCAATCTTCGAGGGCAAGAAGGGAGGAATTGTACATTGCAGAAGGAGGCTTTGAGTTTTTTCGAACAAGACCGAGAAACTTTTGAGCATGTGAAAAGGATTGTTGAAGGGAAATCTTGGCAAAGTCATGTATGGTTCCTGGCTTGTTAGATGGTAAAGAAGATTTGCAGAAACTCGGAAAACGTGTGTAGTTACAAATGGTTTCTGGTGTGGTGGAGATCAACGAGTCTGCGAGAGAGGGTGAACAGAAGAGCATGACAAGGAGAGAAACTGACATTAATAGCTTGGAAGCCATAGCTGTGACAGTAGATTTTGAAAATGGTGATGGTGGGTTAGGCTAATTTATATAGATCGTACGTGAGAGGGCAGATTGTTGATGAGGTTTTCATCAGTAATCTTATTTTATTCCAAGTCAAAAACGCCTTCCTCTTAATAAATGCCCACCACTGCAAGCAATTTGTGCATGGTGGGTGTTTTATTATTTTTTTTAATAGTAATTGAGAAGAATTATCGTTAAAAAAACCCAGCTCCATTAAAAAAAATATAACCGAAAAGCTTATATATATATATAAACTAACATGCATTTAGGTTTACGGTTCATTTATCTACGTGGTGTGTGATTAAAGTTAAACATATATATATAAAAATATTTTTTTAACTTGAAACGCAAAAAGTTAAACATATATATATCTAAAATATTTCTAGCTATATTGTTTTTGTTAAGGTTTTAACCTAAAGACAGAGACGTCTAGTTAGAACAAACATTAGCAAGTGTCATGTAATTAAAGTTTGCCAGAAAACAGCTCTTCTGTGGATCTCAGCAACCGAGATGCTTCCTTTTCACGTTCTTAACTCCTTTCTTAATTAAAAAAAAAAAAAAAATACTCGCCGGTGTGTTAAGGAATCATCTCACCTAAAAGCTTAAGCTTGTAAGTGAGACCTCATAATATGATTTATATTATTCTCTAACACACCACCTCAAGTGAAAGCTCTTTGGGCTTGAAACTTGCACAGGCCCATATCACTTTGTGCTTGGTTTTTATCAAATAGAATGGGAATGGTGAGATTCGAACTCGTGACCGCTGGGTCAACAAGGCTCTGATACCATATTAAGGAACCATCTCACCTAAAAGCTTAAGCTTGGAAGTGAGGCCCCATAATGTGATTTATATTATTCTCTAACACGGTGTAATCTGCAATGAATGTGTTCTTGTTAGTTTATTAGGTGGTTGCGTGTAATTGTTTGTTTAGAAGTGTAGTTATGATTATGTTTTAAAAGTATTTTTCATTTAAAAATATATTAAAATAATTATTTTTTATTTTTTATAAATTATTCAAATATTAGAGAAGTTTATAACTCCTTAAATACATATGAAACCAATCCAAACTAGACCGAAGAGGACCTTTTGAGCCTAATTTAAAGGTCTTATTGACCTTGAATAGGTAGTAGGTCTTCCATATAATTGAATTTGTTGAGCCTGGCCCCTAATAAATTTGAGCTTCATCGGATAATTGAATTAAAAATAATGAATTATTTTGTGCAACATGGACGTTTTTTTTTTTTTTTTTTTTTTTTTTTTTTTATCTGGCCAGGTGTTATCGGTTTAAAAATATCCTTACAAAGCTATCCATTTAGCTTGATGGATCTGTATCAACATCTCTTTAAGAATTGAAAGTCAATCCCTTGCATGAATGCCCCACGAAGAGAGGATCTAGGATTTCACTTTTTTAATTTGCAAAGCATTTTATATACAGGACAGCTTCACACGCTCTCAAGTGGGTGATCAAATTATAAATCATTAGGTTTATCGTTTATTTATATTATGGACCAACCATATAATCTCAAGAGATGAGCCAGATTCATCTAATTTCCTTACATGGACCAACCATATAAAAGTATTAACAGAAATTGTTTGTTTATATATAGATATTGTCACACACAAATGACAAAAAAGAATCACGATGGATGGGTGCCAGTGCGACCCCAGAGAGATCAAATTAACTCAAATAACAGATGTGTTCATCTCAATTTTCATCAAAGAAAATGGAAAAACAACACATTCAAATCATCATCGTGATGACATTCACTGTGAACCACCATCATAAGGCACTACTCCTGTTCTTGGCAACCAGAAATCTCCTACTATGAGTATACAAGTTGTCTTGCATGGTTGTCAAAATCGTGATTTTGACACGACATGGAAGGGGCTTTTGAAACTCGGATCGTAAAATCGTATCTGTATTTTTCCATACAAAAATCGTAAAATCACAGCTAAAATCATGTAGGTAGAAAAATCAGAAGTAAAATATTTCCGAATACAATACATCATAATTATGGATATAAAATTTCATTAGTTAAGGTTCACACATGATTTAAAATAACTTCAAAATACATTACAAAACAATTGCAATACCAATATTGCTAGTACTAGCTCCAACTAACAAATTATTTCAACATGAGCACATGAAAATGATTTAAAAACATCAAAAAAAATTTAAAATAAAAATAAAAATAAAAATTTTATTTTTTTCAAAAATTTCAAGTATAAATTTTAAAGTTAATATTTAAATTAATACATGATAATAATAAAAAAAAAATCTCTAATAAATGGTTTGTGTGTAATAATTTTTTTAATTTGTTTTTTTATTAAGAGAGAATTAAGATTAAGAAAATCGGTACTGATTTTCTTAATTTGTTTTTTTTTTTATTGAAGGGGGGGTTAACTTTGCAAAAAAGCCTTGGGGTGGCTTTTCCAAGTATAAAATCGGGGATCGTAAAATCAGACTGGATAAATGATTTTATCATTTTTTTACAATTTTGATCAAAAACAATTTTTTCTCCGATTTAAAGAGGTCAATTGTTCGATTTTGCGAGTCAACTGATAATTTTAACAACCATGGTGTCTTGGCAACCTTCGAAACTGCGTTTGTAAACTGCGATTCTCAGAATGTTAGGTAACATTTCATGAATCGTCTTCATGAAATTTTAAGCTTCATCAGCTTACCAAATGTTGCTGAATTAGATCCCCATCGACACCTCCACCCATGATTATTCCTTGCGTGGGGATATTCTAGTAGCCTCAATATTGGTTTTCCGAATTGAAATTTCAAAAAAGAAAGGCTTACACCTTCTTCTTTATTTATATCAATTTCATAGTTATTATATCTAAGTTCGGATACTAATCTGAAAAAAAATTGCTAGATTATTAAACTAATTAAGATAAATTATTTTATATTTTCTAATGAGTTTATAATGAATTTCAACAATTTTTTTAAGCCATTATAAAAATAAAAACAAAACTTTGGCAGGGTGTTAAAATACTCAAATAAACCCTTTGTTTTTCTGGTAAATAACAAACACTAAATAAGTTATATTCTTTGAAATTAAAATTTAAAGATAGACAAACATGCACATTATTACGGGCCTATTGGGCCCCTACTAGCTGGGCTGGCCAGGTGGTGTGACCCCTAAATTGCAATAAAATGAGAATTAAATATAGATAGAAATCAAACATATTGCTTCAAAACTATATGCTATATATATATATATGCTAAGCTTAATTGCCCAAGCCTACTGTGAACTTGATGCCGGTGGATGGCAGCCATGACATGCCATCGATGAACTGCGCGACGGTAAAGAATTTAGCCGTGCTAGCATCCTGAATGATGTGGTAACCCGGCCATTTGACCCGACCCGATAGTAATGCTCCTGGGCCACGGTTCCTATACTCACCATACCACAATGTGCCCAATGCAAAGTTGCCATACCACTCGAGCCAACCTCGAGGCTGGACCAGAGCACTCATGTATGTGTTCATGAAAACTGTCCTGGAATACTGCTTCCATGGCCGCCCCAAGTATGTTGGTTGCGTGGCGAAAATGTAGCTATCTTGGATCGAGAACCCGGTGCTTTGATGAGGGTTTTTCCTTCCCTGAGCAGTGATTGTAACCTTCTGCAGTGGTAGCGGCACCCTGGTGTAGATCTTGCAGTTCTGGAACACGGCGGCGCCGTTGCCGCAGATGTAATCTATGGTTCCGTAGATCTCGCATTCGCGGTAAAACTGGCGGAGGGAGTGGGCATAAAGGGTGTCTTGGTAGCCTTCCATGCTGCATCGGTAGAAGGCGGATTGATCGGAATCAACTCGAAGAGCCACGGCTTGATGGTTTAGTGGTCCGGCGGTGTTCCGAAATGTCATGTCTCTTGCTATGAATCCCTTCCCGGAGACCGCTGCAAGCAAAAACAGTCATCACAGAACAAACATCAGCATGTAGAGAAAAAACCAAGAAATATAAACATCATAAACACAAATATATATATTTAAGGACTCACCCACAGTAGCAGTTCTAAAAGTAGTCCATCCTTGCATGAAATTGCGATTTCCTGTGACCACGGTCTTCCCGATACCATCCCCAATGAACATGATATAAGATTTCTTCCTCTTCATGTCAATGTTTTCTCTGTAGACTCCCTTCTTCACATATATGATATACCTTCTAGTTCTATAACTCGGAGCTTCATTAATGGCCTCCGTGATGGTACGGTAATGACCGCTGCCATCAAGGGCCACAATTGCATCCACGTGTATACCTAAAGAACTGCCTCTCAGAAGCTCTTGATCACCTTCTGTCATCCATTCTGGGAACTCATCTGAACTTGACTTTGTAGCAGTTGCATTATCATTTCGTGGAGGTTTAAAGGGCAAGCTATGCAGCTGAGTATACAAAGCTAAGACATTACCAATGAGTTGTGTGACTTGTTTTAGGCTTCCACTGATAAAATTCTCGAGATGCCGATCTGTTCCTTCAAATCCTTCGAGGCATGTATCTGGGTTACTTAGTGCAGCACTAAGCCAAGCTTTCAAGTTTCCTTCATAATGAACATTCCTTACGCCTGCTCGGATTTTGCTCATCTCCATTAAGGACCATGCTAGCTCAGACACAGAGAAGTCGAGAAGTTCTTTGCAGTCCTCGATCGCAACTTGTTCACGATAGCTGACAGATAGAGAATTGAACTTTGTAATCATATCAATGGATCGCCTCGCTTCATCGAGCGTTGCCCTAAGGGCAGCATGGATGATTGAATGTGCAGTAGGAGGCCCACTCTTTCCAAGCTCAGCTTGAAAATTTGACAGGCATGAACTCATGTTCTCAATATTACTACAAGCTTGCATGATCGAAGCTTGTGTATTTATTGTTTGGTCTTCTGATGGGATTACATTGGACAAAGCTTCAAGAAAAGGTAGAAGGAATACAATAAAGAGAAAATTAGCCAAGGCCATCATGTGGGCAATTAAAGATACGAAGGAGAAAGGAGTTGGTTGAGTGATTTTTCTATCAGAAAAACTTTTATAGCAGAGGGAATGCATGGGGGCCGAGGATCGTTTGCTTCCAGGGGAAGGGCTTTATCTGTTAAGTTTCAAAAGATACCTTCCTGCATGCCTTTTCCTTGCACAAAGTTCAAGTTATGCTTACTTCTGAGGTCACGTTTTTGATATTCTTCAGGTACTTTTCCCTTGTTCTGTAAGTATACTGCTCTCTGTAAGTAGGAATCCTGCACTGTTTGCAAAATCTGCAGTGTGAACAAGCTCGGAGATGTTCCCGCAGGCTGATTAGAATTTGAAGCATAATGAGAACAGGAATGCTACACGTGTTGGCATGAAGATTCTTACTTCTCTTTGTTCCAAAGAAATTAAGAAGATTCTGACTTTCAATTCCTGCCTCGGCAAGCCCATCCGTTTGTATGAGCTTCCCTGCAAAGAAAGAAAACAAAATCTGGCTCCCAAATCATGCAAGGATTAGGGAGACCCAAAAAGGTTTAAGCCCGGCAGGAAATGACAGCGAAAAGCGAAAGGCTGCAGCAGGTCTTAATGATTCTCCTGCTCAAAAGAGTTTAAAATTTTGTTTTTAAAACTCAATTAAAAGATGACTCTGCCCTTGGAATCAAGAAAAAAATAAAATATTAGCATATGGGTCTTTTGATCTTTTCAATAGAGGCTTTTTCTTAATTCCAAAACCATGGATGGAAATTTAATGTTCTTAGATTGATTAATTAATATATAAATTTAAAAAATTAAAGTCTTATATTGTCTATGCCAAAGTTGTCAATTCCGTTCCGTTCCGGCCGGAACGTTCCGTGCCGTTAAAAAAACCGAGACGAAATGGCGTCGTTTTTGTCTTGGTTTTAATTTCAGTCCGTTCCGAAAATTCCGGCCGGAACGTCTCGATACTGTTACGGGTGTGTCGTTCTAACCTTGAGATTATGTTTTTTTGACTTTGTGTTTATATTGTATAATTTAAAATTAATTTATCTTGAATTTTAATTATGCTTGTTAAATTAATATTTTAAATATATATATATATATATATATATATATATATATATATATAATTAATTATATATGAACAGTATAACTTCGAAACGGCACGCCGAAATGCTTCGAAACTAAAATATTATGTTTCAATAAAAAAAAACCGAAACGATATTAACAAACTTGATCTATGCACCAGGTCACGGGAGGCAGTGCATGCAGCGACTCTGTATGATCAAAATTGTCTTTTCATAAAGTGGTTGAAGGTGTTATCATTTTCACCGGGTGAATGATTTCTAGTCAATAAGCCTGTTTTTTTTTTCTTACTTTCTTTCTTCTATCCTAAAAATTACAAGTTGATCTCCTTTATTTTTTATATTTCAACTTTAGTCATTATTCTTTTAATTTTTTATTTTTTTTATTTTTACATCCAGCATATAAATGAAAGACGTCACTCTCGAGGCAGGACTTGTGTCAAGCACATGATTCAGCAGAATTGAGCTTTCAGTCAGAAAAAAAAAAAGCTTCTCAATTTCCAAACGCTTTTTATATTAAAACTGTTCATCTAAACAGTAAACTTCAACTTATTACCTGAAGTCTTGGATTATGATCCGACATTTTCTATAGGCCATGAAATACTTCATGACAGCATCAAAAAAAGATACATCATGTGATGTTATGAACCCTAAAACTTACACAGAACACCCTCCCCAAGGAACAATAAAGCCGCGTGGCCGTCCCTTCAATCCCATCTAATCCTGCAACCTCTGGCGTGCAAAATCCCCAGCACTTCCGAGGAGATTAAGGAGCCGAGGGCAGCAACTAGCTTGACCTTCTTGATTCGGACACAGCAGGCTCTGAGTGCAAGGTCAAACCCCTGCACTGTGACATTCGTGAGCTGCACCAGATCTGCGTCTTGCAGGCGTGTCAAATTCCCCATCAGCATGCATAATGCCATGTCCGTGATAGAACAGTAGCTCAAATTTATCTGCCACCATCAATATATTTCAGTGTTTGTGCATGGAACTCCCAAAATACAATAACTTGTGACACTGATTGGGATCAGAAAACAAAACCAGACTGCAGATTATTTAGCACAACAAACAGACAGCTCTGTCCCATTTTGTGATTTGATACCTTTTTGTTTCCATGATAAATGGTTATGCTCACTGTTCATTCATTTCAATATCCTGATTCCCCAGGCCCCCACTAAATAAAAAAACACCATGTCATTTATATGTTCTGCTATCTCCTACTTGAGATACATGAACTGCTTCTATGCATTTTTATTTCTCCTATTCACATTTGAAAGAATAATGCTTGAATAGAAATCACAGTCCCAGTTCGACATTGTGATTCGATACCTGTCGCAAGTTCCGCGAGTAATAGGCAAGTGCCCAGAACCCAGTATCGTCAACTCTCTCGCAATGTTTCAAGTCCAGATATGCCAGTCTCTTGCACCTCGTCACCAATGCTGTCAAACCTGCGCCCGTGATTTTATCAAGCGCTCTCAACTCCAGGTCAGAGAGTTCCTCCAGATAGCCAAGAGACTTCATCCCTTTGTCTGTGACCTCAAAGCAGTATGACAAGTTGAGCTTCCTTAGCTTCTTGCAACCACTTGATAAAGCTGCTAAACCATCATCTCCTATACCCATACAGCTGTGTCCGAAAAATAAATAAAACAGTCAACTCACTTTTCTACTAGGGAGGAAAACAACAATAATTATTTGGCTCAAATTACCGGTATAGATCAAGTTCATGAAGCTGTGAACAATTGGAAGCAATATAGAAAAGTCCTGTGTCTGATATGTTGGTGCAAAGTCCTAATTTCAAACATAGAAGTCTGGAACATCTAGAAAGGCGTTCAAGCCCTGCAGATCAGAAGTGCACTGAAATATCAGATTCAGATCAAATTTAACTACAGAAGAAGCAATAGAAAAATTGTTAGAGATAGATTCAAATCAAATTACAAATAACAAAGCCATCAAATCAACCGTGTAACAAAAGATTTACATGACAGAACTCATATCCTGAAAGCTTACCTCTGTCATTTACGCTAAAACAGTCAGTGAGATCAAGCTCTTCAAGTAGAGCACAATGTAATCCAAGATGTCCAAGACTCTTCTCTGTGACCATATTACAAGACTCTAACTTGAGGCGCAGAAGGTTCCTACAAGAGTCTGCTATAGCAGAAATTGCAGCATCAGTTATGGAACGGCAACATGTTAAATTGATGGTCTTCAAATTTACACAGCCAGATACCAGCTGCATAATTCCCATATTGGTGACCCCCGTGCATTTGCTCAGCCCAATTTCGATTAAAGACTTGCAATTACTGCTGATTGTCTGGAAAATAGTGTCGGAAACACGAGCCCCATCAATTATGATAGCATTCAGATTCTTCAATTCCTGCATGCACTCAACAAAGTTTCCAGAAAATTCCTGCAAGCAAGAACAGGGATCAAATTTAGTTCATATTTCCTGAAAAGATGCTCAATTTTAAAAAACCAACAGATTGTTAACATTGACTTACTGAAATGGCGTGACCTGCGTCAATCTGCAGAAGACCATTATGTCTTCTGATTAAGGCAGTTAACCCAGATGAACTAACACAATCACACCTTGAAACATCAATTTTCTGCAACCAGTAGAGCATACGAATCTCGAAAAATTAAGAATTCATTACTTCAATTATGCAAGCTTAAATTCTATATCATCCCCATCACATTGAAAGTATGGTACCTGTAGTAAAGGGCATCCATTTTCAAGAAATTGCAATCCAACATCATTCACCAAAGAGCATCCCACCATAGCCAAGTCCTCCAGCTTTGACAAAGCAGCAATAGAACGAAGCCAGTCGCTTGTCACCTGAAGTCAACCCACACAACCGTCGAATTACATTGCACGCATTAACACAAACCTGATCTAATGCATTGCAAAAAACACAACAAGAAAATGTTTTTGTCCAAATTCACTCAATCATGTATCTTACACTATATTTTGCCTAAAAAAAAAAGAAAATGCTAGAAACTCATTTAAAAAAAATAATCACATTCCCCTGCATTTCCCCTGCTTTCATCACTAATAAACCCACATTTTCCAGCATTTACATTTTCTCATGAAACAAACTGTGATCTTAAATCTCCAAGTAACTTTGCAAGCTAAAGTAGATCAAACGAAAATGCACCATCAAACAAGTGAATATCAAACAAACCTTGAGATAAGAAACATCAAGAAACTTCAACTCCAGGCACTTCTTGCACAAAAGCTCAACACCAAGATAACTTATCTCCATACACCACTTCAAACTCAACCTCTCCAATCTCCCACACCCAACAACAATCTTAGCCAACCCAACATCACTAACTCCTAAACACTTATCCATCCTCAACTCCTTCAGTCCTCCACAGCCTGATATCGCCGCTGCCTCCCTATCACCAAACCCACAACAGTAAGACACATCAACACTCTCCAAACCCTTACAGGCACCCACCAACATTTCCAATCCCGAAAACTTCAGCCCATTAGCCCTACTCAAGTTCAAAAACTTCAAGTTCCTTGCCCACATCGAGTGATCAACACGATGTAGTAACAATGTTATGGTCCCATCGTCGATACACGGGCAGACTGATAGATCTAGCGTGTGGAGATTGGTGTAGTTCTTGAGGAGAGTGAGTAAGAACTCGACATGAAGGACACGTAGAGTTTTCCGTGTGATGGAGTCAACTCGATGGAATTCTTTGCAAATGAGCCTCCATATCTTGCGATCTGAGTCTTGGACGAGTTTCTCATTGATCCGAATGAGTAAATCTTCTGTTAAGACGGAAAGTATTGGTGTTGATTGAGTTGACATTGATTTGCACGATTTGTGCAGTAACCAAGAATTTGCTTTCTTCGAAACAAAAAAAAGTGTTTTTTTCTTCGAACAGGACACTGTGAGTGAGCGAGAATCTAGATTTTTGCCATGACGAGCAGAGGTTGAGGTTGAATTGACATTGATTGGAAGAACTTGAAAGAAAAGGTTTGTCTTTACTCGTGGAAAAAACTCCAGTTTCCGAGCTTGTTTTTTATCTCTTTTAAGAAAGCTTGGTTATTTGAGGAAATTAAGGTTTGTGTTTTCTTGGGAATTTGGAGGGAAATAAGGTTTGTGGGGTGGTTGAGGTGTTTAGGTAGGGACGAAGAGGAAGAGGAGGCGGAGGTGGAGGAGAGGGTGGTGGGTGGGTTTAGAGAGGCTTCGAGCAAGGCTGAGACAAGTCTTGAAGATCCAATTCATTTTCTTTTTCCGGTGAGTGACCGATCAGGATTTCTGGAAGGGAAGGAAACCTGATGAGGTTGGTGGTGATGTAACCGTTGCAGAGGAAAATGGAAAATGTCTGTATCGTAGTGAAGAAGTGAAGGAGATGGAGAAGATGGAGGAATGGTTTTGTGTATGGCTGCCCACAATAGCAAAATATTTCCTTCACTGGGGTATCAAATAGGAAACTTTTGGTGGGTCTAGAATAGAATTTTCTAGATTTGACTCACCTAATGAAATGGAGCAAATTACAGTTTACTCCTTCTAACTCGACAAATTGATAGATTGAACCTTTTTCATTTTGATTTAGATATGGCCCCATATTAAATCTATATAATTTTTAATTCAATTAAAAATAATTATGAGTTTAATTCTTGGTATTTACATTCCAAGAATATATATAAAAAAACTTTATGGTCACATTAATTATATATATATATATATGGGCATCCGAGAACTTGGTAATCATGCAAGGGTTATCCTCGGTGTGTATTTTACATGTCACGTTATCATTCCTCAATGGTTCTGAATATTTTTATAGAGATAATTGTTAATTAATAATGACTGAACGTGTTTTTTTTTAATTTTTATCTAGCATATTAAAATAATTATATAAAAAAAAACAACTTAAAACTACCCTTCCAGTACATGAATGGTCGAAAACACCCCTGTTTTTATAATAAATTGAATGTATCTAGACACGTGCTCATCCAGACAGGATCACGTGGACGACAGGTAAGGGTATTTTAGGATCTGAAAGATGCAGAAAGTGGACAGCGTTTTCTGCACTAAATCGTCAGAGTCGTCCCCACTGTTGCATGCCGTACGATTGACGCATGATGGAGATCATCAAGGATTAAACGGGCACGTGTTGGGTGCGGATTGGATTCAGGTCAAAGCACACAAAAGCAAACTTGACTTTTAGGTAAACTATTCTGTTGCCCTTGTAAATAAAAACATATTTTATTTCAACTCTTATAGTTTGAAACTATTAAAGAGTTGTTTATTATTATTTTTTAAGAACCAACGTTTGCATCCAAAATCATCAATTTAAAAATAAAATAAAAATATATAAGTTTAATCCACAATCACAAGCATGTACAGTATACAGCTTAGAGAAATTCTATTTTTATTTTTTATTTTTTCTCTAGCTTCTTTTTATTTATCTGAAACCTTCTTGTACATGATAATGATATAGTTCGAGTCAATAGCATAGTTGTTAATTCCGTTCCGTTCCATTCAAAAAACCGAGATAAAACGGCGTCGTTTTCGTCTCGGTTTTAATTCCGCTCCGTTCCGGAAATTCTGGCCAAATTCTGGCCGGAACGCCTCGGTTCCGTTCCGGGCGTGCCGTTCCGGGTTCAAAATCTATTTTTTTTATTTTTTTAAAATTATTTTTGACATTTATACATCAAAATAATTTAAAAACACCAAAATATTTTAAATAAAAAAATTCAAATTTTAATTATGCTTGTTAAATTAATATTTTATTTTTTTCATATATATATATATATATATATATATATATATATGAATAGTACGACGCCGGAACGCTCTGAAACAGGAACGTTCCATTCCAATAGAAAAACCGGAACGGCGACCGAAACGGTATTGACAACTATGGTTAATAGAGTATAATAATTCAGATAATATTTTAATAATTAGATGTATTAATTAATTTTAATGTTCTTGCTTGACGGGTATTACTAAATAATACACCATATTGTTTTAAGATATTGAATGAGAAATATATAAAATACTAAATAATTTAATTTTATTGAATTAAATATATTAATAATTTTAATATAAATACAATCTCATCCGTATATTTAACCAGCCATCTATATTTGTTTTCATCTCTATAGAGACTCTAGGATCTGGAATGAAAACATAGTTGAACTTGCAGGGATCAAAATGTAGTTTGTCACTTGTCATTTTCCTAATGAGGTGGTAAGAAGAGGACATCAGATCAGCTTCTACGAAAGCCGTAGGATTTTTTACTTTTCTCATGTACGGTAAGTATTCATGGGGAAGCAGACAACGTGCGATCGACCGTACCTATCTGGAAGGTGGTGATGGTGGGCGGGCCCCACGGAATAGCACCTATCAACTTGATCGTTTGACACTTTGACTCACAGGGCATTGATTTGATTTTCTTTTTCTTTTTCTTTTTCTTTTTCTTTTTATGGCTAAAATTGCAATTGAATTTGTCCACTAGGGAATTAAAAAAAAATTGTTAGGTTCTTCTGGTCCCTTCCATTAATAGTAAGTGACCGTCTATTTTACTTATTACTTATTTTACTATTAATAAGGGAAGTTAACATGATAGCTAAAATTGTTTCGGTAGAAAAATTATATAATCATAAATAAAATATTTTTTAAATATAATAGAGCACAATTTCACCAAAAAAACATATTTGGTTATTAATAGTCTTTTTTTTAAAAAAAAAAATGCTCATCACTTTTCATATTTTTTTAAATAGATTTTTTATATGATTTATAATATTATTTTTCTTTATGATATTATTTTAATATATATTTTTTAGCATTTGCTTTTAAGATTGCAATAAAAAATATTACAACTACTGAACTATTGCATAAATGTTCATCGGGAGAAGAGAAATGAGACTTGGCATAAAGGAGGAACCATTCACGTCTGTACATGTGGATTCGTGGCCCGATAATATCAAAGAAGACAAGACAAACACCTCTACACCCGGGATTTTATTAGAATCATAAAATAAAATTAGACCGATCCGGTCCGATTTATAATTTTACCTGATTTTTCCAAGTTATATCCAATTTTAATAAAAATTGTTTTTTCTAACTGATTTACCAGATCTTACAAGTTAAATTGTGATTTGGACAACAATGACATGAACCTTAAACCCTTATTAATAATACTAAAATTTAATATTCAAATAAATTGAAAATTATATATATTAATAAAATATAAAAAAATAATTGATAATAAAAAATCAAGAAATAATAATAAATTAAGATATTTAATATTATAAGATTACCTCGTTGTGCATGCTGATTTTTTTTATAATTAAAATTGATTTTTTATCAATATAATAATAATAGAAATAGATATACATATTAAATTGATTGAATAAAATAAAATAAATATAAAGCTGCTGAATTTATAAATTTATACCTCAAAATAAAATAAAATAAAAAATAATAGTTTTTTTAATATACAATATGTTAATTTTCTTGAAATATATAGAATTTGAATTCTTTTTTCATTAATCTCAATATTCAGGTTAACTTGCGTGTATCCAAGAGAAGGAAAAAGAAGGGTGAAGTAGTGGAATATAGACACGTGGCCATCCCATTCTTGGCCAATTAGAATCTGGCTTCACAATAATGTCCAATGGCTGCCTAATTTCACATGTTGACAGAAGGCATGATAGGATCTCGAGACCACATTCGATTTTTATTTTATTTTTTTATATTTTTTTTTAAGGAGTAGTGAAATCTCTTGACTTTGTGTGCATCGTCATACACCCATCATTTCAGTAATGCATTTACAACCATATAATAGTTGTTCAGCGATAAAAAATTATGACTAAAAAAAATTATTTTTTTATAATTTTATGTTTTAATTTCGTGATTGTTAATATAATAATCATTAAATATATATATTATTATTAATTTTAGAGCTCATAAAATTAGTCGAGATATATACAAGTTGGCCCGGACATGTATATTAATTAAAAAAATATAATGCATTTCCTGGGTGGAAGAATATTTTCATAGCACTTTACGAGAACAGAGACATGTTTCAATACTTGGAAGATAAGAGGCATAATGGTGTTTTTTTCTGTCCAGCAGTGAGCCCGAGAATAAATGGTGGTTGATGAAAAAAATATATTAAATTTATTTTTGTTAGATGTTTTTAAATAATTTCAATGTATTGATGTGGAAAGAAATCTCAAGATAATTATTTCTAATTAAAAATATATCATATACCAAAATACTGAATACACACCAATTCCTACCACACATAGTGCCTGTTTGTTTCTGCGGTTGTACCGCCGTTTGCTCAAAATTTGATTATTTATTTTTGGTATTTTTAAATTATTTTGATGTGCTGATGTCAAAAATAATTTTTAAAAAATAAAAAAATATCATTTTAATGTATTTCTAAATAAAAAACACTTTCAAAAGCAACCGCAACCGCACTCACAAACACCCTCATAATGCCTCACGAGACCCTTTGCCTCCTCTATTCTCTAAATATAAAATTTATTTTTATTAACGTGTAAGAATATTCTCATTGTAAGAAAAAAAAAATTAAAATCTTACAATTTAGTTGAGTTTGAGTCGGTTTATCAACCTATTGATTCATCAATTTAGAATATGGTCATGAAAAATTCAATATAAAATACTGTATTTTATTAAAAGATAACATATTATAAATTTAAAAAATAATGAAATCATCAAAATTTAAAGTAATCCAAATCAACCTTCATGACTTCATTCAAATATTAAGGGTTGGTATGTTTTATGTTTTAAAAATGTTTTTTTTAATAATTTTTTCTTCTATTTTCATATTATTTTGATATACTAATATAAAACAAAAACAAAAAAAATATAAATATTGTTTTATTATTTTTCAAATAAAATAAAAAATTCAAAACACGCTGTAAGCCGGATCATAGCGATAGTGGATGCTGTTGCCCACAATCCCAATAATGGTTCCATTTCTGAGAGCTCCCACATATCTCTCTCATGTGGGCCAAGACATAAAGAAGACTGTTGTGTCATAATGTCCAGCCTATCAGGTCAAAACAAAGTTTGATTTATTTATTAAAAAATAATAATAATTGATTTTAAAAATACTTTTATTTTAAAATATATCAAGATAATATATTTTTAAAAGTCACATTAAAATAATAATAAAAAACTAATCTTGAACAAAAAAAAAAATGAATGGCCTGAGATTGTTTCGAGAGCTTAGCAAGTCTTGTGTATTCTCTGCATTTCTGTAAACAAAAAGACTGATCTGATCTGATCAGAAATGTTATTGGTCAACGAACTCTTTTCATGTCATGATCCCTTTTTTGTACAGCTTATCACCACCTTCAACTGGTGAGTTATTCACAGACGGTTGCTTAGTTGCATCATCTCCTCCATCAGGTGCAATCACTGATCTGGCATTCCAGTACCAGGGTTGAAGGTAAGGTGAAGAGATGGTAGATGAAGATGAGGAAGGATGGAGGATCACAGAACCCCAATCTCTAGCTCCAAGTTTTGCTTCTTTTAATCTTCTCCTGATAAGCAAGCTTCCAACATCTTCCTTTCTCATTTCTGATATACTTCGAAGTATTGAAATGCTTAGAAGTAGAGCAAAAACTGCGTCTTCTTCAGGCAGTAGTTCGACTATCAGTAACTTCCAATTTAGCAGAGCTGTTGGCCTTCCTATTGGATTATCTTCTGTGAACCGAACAAGTGTCAGAAACCCTTCATCGTCTTCGTCTTCCTCGTCATTTTCTTCTGTATTCTCTCGCTTTTCATGCTCTTTGCCCTTGGAATTGATTTTCCTTGCTCGATATTGCATTTTCTTACCTCTCAACAACTTCACCTGCAAGGTGAGGTTCGTTTTCTTATTGAAATGCATTTTGAGGTGAAAATGTGTGGGTTTTTTATTTAAGTTTTGAAAATGGAAATGAAGTATTCAGCATACCAGCGGGTCAGAAGATGTTTGGTTTCTCAGACGAAAATTCAGGCCGGACATTGATGTTGATGATTCCCAACTTATCAACAATTCCTCTCCTGTTGAAAAACACCATGCTGCTTGCCAATGTTCTGGAGGTTCTCTTGGTGTTGCGGTTCCTACTATTTTCTCTGTACTAGATGGCAACAAGAACATCAAAATGTTTAAAATTTGATCCCACGTAGATTATCAGAGGAAGTTCTAAAATTACTGAAAGTATATATCTCTCGGAAATGGGAAATTAACTAAAACAAAGCCAACTTTGAACCACATACCAGGTGCTATACCAATCGAACCAGCAACATAAGACCAAGAACCTTCGCGTATCTCTATAATCCTATCCTCCCATTTGACTGCTGAAGGGGTCTCACCTCCTCTCCTCCAAAATCCTCCTGCCACTCTACATTAATTGCAATCCGAGAAAATCGTTCAAACTTACTTCAACATATCTTGGCCTAATCTACCTACTTAAAACATTAAGGAAAAGATAAATTTGTTCAATTTCACCTCATTCGGACAACGAAACACTCCCTCCCTGCATGATCAAGGATGGTGCGAGACAACCACCGACCTTCTTGAGGCTTATAATTGTTCATCCTCAGAATCACATCCGAGACCATGGCCCCTGAATCATCTGTGACTTTGTCTGGCACACATTTCAGCAAGTATGGTGCTTGGGCTGGTGGGGTTATCGAAGCAACAGCCCTCACTTGTTTATCATCTAAGTGTGTTTCCAACGTAAGAGAGGGTGCTCTTAATAAATCATTCCAAAGAAATGTTTTAGAATCTTCCAGTTTACTTGTTTTAAAACAGCCACCTCCATGTTTCCGAACCTCAAGCATAAGTCCTTTGGTTCCAAACTCACAGTAGAGATGTGTAACTTTTTTCCATGTATCTGCGGAGAAGCTGGAAATTGGTTTATCAATCTTCAGCTCCCTGTGACATCTTACAATTTGCAGACGAAGAAAATTATGTTGTCTTTCCTGTTGCGTTGGCTTCATCCTAGAATTGAGCCTCACGAAAACACATACCTGCATTGCAAAACCACAGGTTGAATATGCAAAACACTGAAAAGAATTCCCTATGACGTGCATTAGCTAGAACATGCAGAATATTGGATAATTTATGAGAAATTGGTTGGCTTTCTGGTCTCAAGCACTATATTTCTAACATCAGGATGTGCTGAAAAGAGGATGAGCTAATTATAGTTATAATAAACAAAATCTTGAAAAACCCATTCTACAGGACTCTATTACAGAGGTCTAGGAAACCTTTAATAATTTCATATCGTTTCTGAGCTTCAAGCATTCTATGAGCCGAACAACTTTGACTTAATCATCCAGGCATGTTTCAGGAGACTTCCATTGTGCTAGCTTCTTGTAAGAAAAAGCATATATTCAGCAACAAAGACGATAATAGAAACTTCTCGTCAGAATTAATCAAGCCATCACGCTAAAGGTCTTCCCTTTTTTCACTTTATGCTATCAACCAGCCACTCTGAAACTCTATGCCATGCCATTGGATCACTGAGAAAACAAAACTAGGCTCATGATAGCTTGCTCGAAAGTTGAACCTCCACTTCCCCATGTCATATGATAACATTGAAATACCATCTAGCAACCTTATAAAGTTTGTTCAGCCTTAAGGAAAACATCAAATAAAATAGATGTTTAAATGCACTTACTGAATGTTTAGCAAATAAAGTACAAAATGGTGTGATTCACCACCAATACACCTAATCAATAATTACCTTCCAATACTATTTTCCAATGCACGGTGATTGATCAATCAAACTTAATATTTTCCATGGCTTAAAAGCTACAAGGATAGACATGTGTGTGACAACTTGTCAAATCTAATATTCTTAGGTTTAGGTGTTAGATGAGTCCGAGATAATATGAATTTAGTAATGTATCAAATCTAATAAACTCTGGTTCAGCTGTTAGCTAAACCTCTAACAATATGTCTAGCCGTCTACTAAAGCCAAAGTAATGTGGATCTGGCAATATGACATATCCAATACAATTGAGTTCAGCCAATGATTGAACTCAATATAACACAAGTTTTGTTAAGTTGTCAGACCAACACATTTGGGTTTAGACATTAGTTGAACCTAAGATAATATAGATCTTGCAAGTTGCTAAACCTAACACGCTTGAGTTCAGCTTTCAGATGAACCCAAGGTAACATGAATATGGTAATATACCAGCCCACACTAAGGTAGCATTGGTTTGACATTATGCCATGTTCAATAAACTTGGATTTAATCATCATCTAAACTTAAGGTAACGTCAATTTGATAATTACTAGACTCGATATACTTGAGTTTAGTCATCAACTGAACCCAATACACACAAAGACCTAATAATATGTGAAACATAATGCATTGAGGTTTAGACGTTAATTAAACTTAAGATAGTATGAGTTTGATGAACAACCATGCCCAATTGGTCTTATAAATCCACAACTATAAAGTGATACTTTATTCTCATAATTTAAAGATCTCCCCTTCCATTTATTTCTTTTTTTATAAAAGTTATAAACTTTATCATCAAATAATTTTTAAGTCACACTAATTAAAACTATTTTTGCATGTATTAAAGTTTTTACCATTAATTCTTAGCTAAAAAGAAAAGGAAAATATATACTTATCCAAACTCTAAAAAACATATTCCTCCGAAATTTTCTTTATGGATTTTTGAAACATCACATGGTAAGGTGTGATTTTCCATGACATGACTTAGACATTGCATAGCATAGCAGGGAAAACAATCTCTATCTACTTTCTTTTATATTAAGAGTATTAATAAAGGAAAAGAAAAGAAAAAATATCACCAGTGAGAGAAGGCATGCTTAAGGTACCTCCTGTAAGAACCTAGGCAGCAGGGACTTGTATTTGGTGTTGACATCTCTATCTGAGACCTCCCAATAAACTGGTGGCTTGACTACTGAAGCAGCCCCACCAAATTCTATGACTCCACCAGCTTTCACATAAGACTGGTCAAAGGTTCTTTCCCATAGCTTCTTTGTCTCTTCCACCTCTATACTTCTCACAGTCTCCCATAAGCCCACCATCTTCCCCATATCACCCTCCATCTCCTTCAAATCCTCATCGTATACTGTTGGATAACTCTGGTATATTTCGCATCACAAAAACAATATCAGATGGATTGCAGTGTGGAGTTTATTATATATATTAAATAAGCAACTAGGTGAAAGATATGGCCAATGACCTAAAAGAAAAGGGAGATTCTCGCCCCCACCTTCAAACAAAATAGACCTAAAAGATAAAGGAAGAACCTAATCAACACACAAAAGAATAAACGGCAAATGGGAAAGAAGTCCCACCTGATGTGTCACCCACATGAGCAAAATATCCAAGCTAGGCAATAATCGTGATGGACAACCATCTGCGAATCTCTGCAACACATACAAGAATCCTTTGTATCTTTGCCTGGCCGCTATCAAGTAAACAATATCACTCATGTATGGCCATGAAAATTTGCTATAAACATGTCTTTGCTTCTCAACTTCACTCAGTAGATCCTCATGATGATCATGAACAGCATGAAGGTCTTGCAAATTTGATGAATTAATACCAATTTCGTTCTCAAAAGACTCGTTGGGATATCTTTTCATCCAAAGTTCTTCACACCTCATCAATGAATACTCTTCGTTCTCTTCATAAAAAATTGCTGGTTTTCCAATCAGTTTCGAGAACCTTTTCTCACAGTATTTCCTGTAACTCACCTACAGTAGGTCACCATTTTAGGAGAGATTTTGTATTTTTTTTTTCAAGCATTTTCTCAGAAACTAAACAGAAAAACTTCAAGTAAGAGAATCAAATGAAATTAAACTATCATACCGGATTCAAGGTATGACAAAACCAAACCCATTCAACATCAAGAGGAGGAAGAACCATAGGAGGTGAAGACCCCTCCATCAGATCAGAAATCAACGGCATCCAGAGCTCATCATACCTGGAAAAAAGAAAAAACTTTCAACATCCACCATCCGGTTAGATTACTGGAATAAGCTCATACAGGAATGAAGTTTGACCACCTTCTTATAGCTTCAAGAAGAGTAGCTCTCTCATGAAGCCAGGGAGACTCGCTAGCAGTTCTCAGCAACCCAAGATTTTTTCTTGCAGCTGACACAAGATCAACACTTAAACGAACTGTTTCAACCTCTGATATTTCACTGAGTGATCTCGTTGACAATACGTCTGAGCTCTCGTGACTTCCGTTTCGAGTCGCAGACATGGTTAGACTTTAGTCACAACGTTGTTGTTTTTACTAAAGGAAGCCAAAACAACAAAACATGGCGTGCCTGTTATCAATGACGGGTGGTGAGTTCATGCGTCTAATTTATAAGGAGATGCTTTTATTTTCCCGCAATTATAAGATTTATATAAAATATTCTACAGTTATAAAACTATAAAAAATTACAATATATATATATATATATTAATTAACTAACTAAATATATATATATTAATTAACTAACTAAATACTTTTAAATGTATAATTAAAATAAAATACACATCTCACCACGCCACACTGCATAACCAGCGGAGCCTAAAAAGCCATGGAATTGAAGGCAAAACAGATCCGATGGTCAAAGAGAATATTATGTTTTACAGGGGGACAAATATTTAGGGTGGGATTATGAAGCCACGTGGCAGGCAGGAACATGCTTTAGGTGGATTTGTCGGGAGATAGAAAAGCTTGGAGAATTCGATTACTTTAATGATTGCTTACACTAAGGAAATGATTAATTAAACACTTGGCTTAATCTTTTCTTTTTGGTGGCATTGCATGTGCCATGTAGAGGACAATACAAAGAGGTTAAGTGGAAATGTCAGAGGTGGGTCGGATTTATTTGTTAATTTAACACTTGGTTTGATTGAGTGTCACAATAAAATAACAATATGATTGGAGAAGAAGAGATAATGTTTATGCTAAATATATAAAATAAAATTCAATAGCATGTCCATATTCGCTTGATTGATAAGATTAAGTGGTCTCATATTCTATCTTACTAATCTCGTATTATATTGATACGATATGTTGATGTCACACTCTCAAACAAGCTATATACATACTTTCTCGACCAAGTCTCTTGAATATTGATTTTATCAGTTCAGTCCCTCATCTATTGATCTTTCCTTGATAGGATGGTTATGCTAAAATAATCTTGGGATGGTGTTAGATTGCGCACTTGCCATGAACCCTAGCTTAATTCCTCAAACCTTTTATGAAAACACCCAATTATCCTCCTCGTTCATCGCATGCAAGAATGGAAAGAAAAAAATGGATATTTTATGCCTATGCTAATTCAAGTTAGTTAGAAAAATACTAAAAATTACCCACAGATTGTTCAACACGATCTGTAACAAGGACTTTACTGAGGTATGGTGGACGGACGAGAGACCCAATTGATAAAAATCAATAGTTTCAGGACTCGGTCAAAAAACTAAGAATAATTAAGGGACTAATAGGAGATTTTCCAAAATGTTGAAGGACTCCATCAAGAAACTAGGAATACCGGCAACTTTTCCTACGAGCAAGACAAATGAGCATTGCTCTGTGTAGGATTCACCCCCGGCACAGGCCATCACCTTCCGGTGGTACTCTGTCCTGACCGCGACAAACCGATCAACACGTGGCCCAATCATATCGTATAGACTTCGGTGCTGTTTGTTTTTTCCTTCGAGATCCCCTTTAATTTTGATGTATCAATATAAAAAAAAAACATTATTTAACGTAAGAAAACACTTTAAAAAACTGCTGTCATAATTACATTCACTAATTTTATCAACAGGACATCTCACAGATGCCACTACGAGGTAGGTAAGCACTACCGACGAATGAACAGAAAACCTGGGCCATCCATGAATCAGCTCCGCCTTTCGTCCCAGCAGATGCTTCTGATTCACCGTCCGATCATGCTACGAAGCTGGCAGCACGCACCCATCACAGTTTTTTATATTAAAATCATAGAAAAGTATCAGTTTAATATGTTCAATGATCACATGATGCGTTGAAAGATTCTCAGTCATCAATGGCTGGGGCGGTCTGGTCAAGAAACTAGTAGGGATAGGTAGCTCGATGCCCTCCCATGAAGGAAGGAAGGAAGGAAGAAGACGAACTTTACAGTAGCTATAAGTTTACAGGCTTGAGGTGGAAGAGTCTCTTACTTTTATACTGTGAAAATAGGAAATGTCTTCTTGTAAATATTTTTTAAAATATAAAATCTCATTTAAAAAAAAAATCATTTTATGTTTTTGTTTTTATCCCTAAAAGCAAACAAAATTATATTTTTTTTATATCTATAATTTCTATTCTAAATCACTAATCACACTAGACAATTTGAGATCTCCAAAATTAAGTATTTTAAAACCATTGTAGAAAATTTTGAATTGCATGGGGTTTTCACTGTAGTAATACATAAATTTTTTAAAATTTAATTTCTTAAACTTTGTTTCTATTTAATTGCATTTTTTATGTCCAAATCCATGACCAATTTATCAAGAATTGATATAAAAAAAGGG
The DNA here is from genome assembly GCA_027405865.1 of Salix purpurea. Classification (NCBI taxonomy): domain Eukaryota; kingdom Viridiplantae; phylum Streptophyta; class Magnoliopsida; order Malpighiales; family Salicaceae; genus Salix; species Salix purpurea. Next base: position 22,841,710 of record CM050333.1, read on the forward strand.
GAGAAAATAGGTGGTAGATAACAAAATAGAGGAAAGAGCTCACTTTAATCTTCTTACTTTTTAAATAATAACTTCTTGGTTTCTTGATATTTTTAAAATTTAATTGCGATATAAAATTTTATTTCTTAAGTATTAGTTTCAGAAGTGAGAGTAGATGGATTCTAGCTAAAAAAATCTTAATTAAAACTTATTATGACCAATAAATATTTATTTTACTAAGTTATTCACCACTTTAAAAAAGTCAACCTAGGTTTGCGTGCATGAACTGTTTTTTCAGATTTTTTTTTTCAATTTAACTTTCAGTTATCATTAGTATTCTTATTTATGCTTATTGATATCAATAATTATTAATTAATTTAACTAAATACATGTATAAATTTCTATGTTTTAATTATTACTAATAAAACAAACACCTGAACGTCAAATAGCTAATCGCAGGTCAACATTACGATTCTTTAAGAAATGAATCCAAATATCTTCTACAAGTCCATATTAGAGTTCATATCAGTTTCCTGGATCGAATGCTTACAGAGCTAGCAATGGCACTTCTGGAAGCATATTTTTTCCTCCAACAAACCAAATAACAGTCTCGTAATTCTGATTATAAGTTGATTCAGATTTATTTAATATACCATCATCTCAATTTTTCTTTCAAAATATGTTAAACATCATGTCATAACTTAATATTTTAAAAATATATCATTCAATATGTGTTAGATTAAGGTTAAAAATAATAATTTAACTCGTAGCATATCGAACATTAAAGAGTTAGTTAGGCTCTAAACATATTCACTTTCTATCTTCATTTTTCTTTTTTAAATAAAAATAAAAAATTTTCCAAATCAAAACTTATGTCCCTAAGTTTGTTTAGCCATCAAAGAATGTTCTAGATTGAATTTGGTGTGAATTTGCAAATGTATTTAAGCCTTTTACATAATCTCTCTTCTCCATGTGTTTTTTTTTTTTTTCCTTTCAAAATAAGTCTTAATAAATAACCAATCACTGATTACTTCTTTAGCACCATTAAATTCTTCCTAGCATGATTCGGTTGAAATAATTCCTGCAAAAACTAATTCAATGTCTACACTCAGTAAAATCCTTCATTAAATGCATGAAAGCTGGACAAATATGTGAACAAATAGGAAGAACATTATTAAAAATGAGACATCATTAATCAGGAATCAGTTTTCAAGATATAAAACAGCTGCTTGGGCAGGATCATGGACGACAATCTTCGACTCAGGAATCAGTTTTCAAGAAACACCACAGTTGCCTGGGCAGCATCATAGACAGCCGTCCATTTCTGGACTCTAGCCGTAGCTGAATCGATTTGAACACGGCTGGAAGACAATGCATCTCGACAGTATTCAGCCAGATCAAGAGCGTAATGCACATCTAAGCTTGCCGTGCCACCTTCTAGCCCACTGAGATTCAAGAACTGAACTGCCTGTTTAAAACTGGATGCACATTTCTGAAGAACTGGCTTGGATGCGGGGTTTGTGTGAGCCGAGCCAGTAAAGAAATCGCTTGTATGAACCGATTCTTTTCTTGCTAGTTCCAGGGCTTTCTCTGCAATCGCCTTTCCATTCGGTGCCGAAAAAGTTTGTGGATGGGAGGGGACGTCAGAGTTTGAACGCAGGATTGATAGTGTCGGCTATATTGACAAACCTCACCCACTAATTCCGCTCCTGCCTCTGTTCGGGAAGGAAAATGCAGGAAGAGATACAAGACAGTGGCAGCGAAAACCATGATGCGATTCCTGGAACCCATTTCTGAAAATAAAAATAAAAATAATGCTCTATTTCATCTCATTGATTGGTAGTATTAATAGAAGAGAAATTGGCATAACTTAGAAAGCTGTTAAGGGCATCGGAATATAATACAGAGGACCTGTTCATGGAGTTTTTAAGTTTTTAGACCGATACGCCGACAGCATAGGAACTTGCCAATTTGAGGAAAGTGGAATCCTCTTTTAAAAAAAATCTTATATTTTATTTCCATGTTCATGTAGTGCTTCTTTTCTATTAGATTTCTTTCTTTCTTTTTTTGAGAAAAGAGATATTTTCTTGGTTAGTCCTGCATAGAATATACAGAAAAACCTCACCAATCGACCTGCTCGAGACCTCAGCTCGCCCATGTGCCTCCAGTGCGCTTATATGATTCCCTCACGGCTGCACCTTTCTCGTAGCGGTTGTGAAGATGGACTCGATCGTTTAGATACAGTGGACGGTTAACTGGAGCTATCCCAGATGATTACAAATGGATATGGTTTATAAAGCTCCTCTATAAGCAGTGGCTTTCTGAAGAGAACACCTAGCTAGCCACCTGCAAATTTTCATGGCCATATCCCTGTAGAAGATTTTAGATATGTAAAGCCAAGGTGTTTAGGGTTTGCTGTGGCACTTTTTGAAGCTATTTTCCCTCCAACAAACAAATAGGAAGCTTGGTATCTTCCATTTTATGGTAGTTTCGGTTCAGTTAAATCACTACAAAACTAGCTAGATCAACCGAATTTGGCCGAGTTCATGTTTTTTTTTGTTTAGATTGAAATCCCACTCGAGCCAGGCTCTGGTCCGTAAATTTTTCTGGGTTAATCATAGGCTTCACTGTGTTTAATATCCAAACTTGTCAAGGGAAGAGAAAAATGTCATGGAGGACAGTTTCCAGGATTATTATTTTTCCATTTTATTCTGATATGGATGCGCAGAATCGCAGAAAGCTACCTGATTTTGTGGTACGCGGAATCCTTTACAGCACAGACAGAGAGAAATCAAATCGCTCAAAAGAAGGGGAAAAAATGATATAGTAAAAGGGCATTTTGTTGGTAGACAGACAGCAAACAAAATTTAAAAGTATGATTTAGACCCGGTCTGTTGTGATTTTGCAGAATGAATGTAAGCCTTTCATTAAATATATATGATTACAATTAAGGTTTGGCCCTTGCTAGCAAGCAAACAAACGATTCTGGTGAGATAATTCCTGCAAAAATTCCTGCATGTCTGCACTAAGAAAAACCCTTCATTGCATGCATGAAAGTTGGAAAAATATGTGAAGAAATGGAAGAAGATTATTAGAAATGAGATATTATTAATCTTCGAACCAGTAATATCAGTGTTCAAGAGCTGATACAGTTGCGGCGGCGGCGTCATAGACAGTCTTCCATTTCTGGATTACAGAGGTGGCTGAATCGATAAGAACATTGCCTGAAGACAACGCATCTTGACACTGGTCAACTTCATCAAGAGCATAATGAACATCCAAGCTTGCCGTACCTCCCTGTAGCCCCTTGAGGTTCAGGAATAGAACGGCCTCTTTAAAATGTGCTGCACAATGCTCAAGTGCTGTCTTGGATGCGGGGTTTGATTGAGCCAAGCCAGCAAAGAACTCGCTTGAATCCTCGGATTCTTTTCTTGCTAGTTCCAGGGCTTTCTCTGCAATCGCCTTTTCATCTGGTGCTGCCACAATTTGCGGATAGGACGTCAGGGTTTGAACGCAGGATTCAAAGTTTTGGCTATTTTTGCAAACCTTGCTCGCTAATTCCACTCCTGCCTCGGTCTGAGAAGGAAAGTGCAGGAAGAGGTACAAGACAATGGCAGCAAAAATCACGATGCGATTCCTGGAATCCATTGTCTGAGAAACAAAAAAGGTTCTTGCGTGTAATGTTCTATGGCATCTCATTGATTGTTGGTATTAATAGATGAGAAAGTGGGCTAATCTTAGAAATTATTGCAATTTTAGCAAGTGCAGCAGAATATATAGGACAGGTCCAAGGAGTTTTTCTTTTCTGATCGGTGGTGGAATACGCTACACCATGGGAACCTGCTGGTTTTGTGGAAAGTGGAATCCTTTTTCAAAACATCTTTCTATATTTTTATTGGATTTGATCAGTAGTTTTTCTTAAGAAAAAAAGATACTGTTTATTCTTTTCTAAAAGAAGTACTTGTATGTGAAAGTACAAACACTTTTAATTATTCCTTGAATAAGTTGTTTTCTCTCTCTCTCTCTCTCTCTATATATATATATATATATAAAAGTGAAGAAATAGGAAGAACTTTATTAGAAATGAGACATATAATTAATATTGGAATCAGTTTTCAAGAGCTATAACAGCTGCTTCGGCAGCATCATAGACAGTCTTCCATTTCTGGATTCTAGCAGTAGCTGATTGAATATGAACATGGCCTGAAGACAATGCACTTTCACAGGATTCTGCATCGTCAAGAGCGTAATGCACATCTAAGCTCGCCGTGCCACCTTCTAGCCCCTTGAGGTTCAGGAACTGAACTGCCTCCTTAAACTCTGCCGCACATTTCTCAAGAACTGCCTTGGACGCAGGGTTTCTCCGGGCCAATCCGGCGAAGAAACCGCTTGTAGCGACCGATTCTTTTCTTGCTACTGCCAGGGCTCTCTCTGCAATCGCCTTTTTACCAGATGCTTTCACTAATTCCACTCCTGCCTCTGTTTGAGATGGAAAATGCAGGAAGAGATACATAAAAATGGCAGAAAAAATCACGATGCGATTCATGGAATCCATTGTCTGAAAAACAATAAAAAAAAAAAAAAAAAGCTGCTTGCGGGTAATGTTCTAATGCCTCTCGTTGATTGTTAGTATTAATAGAGCAGGCACTGGCCTTGTCGTAAACAGTGAATACACGGGACAGGTTCAAGAAATCGTTTTTTATTAAATAATAATAATATAATTACCATAATTGTAAGACTTAAATATGCACACCAAGATTTCCTGAAACCTTGTACCTTATTTGTTTTTTTTCTTTTAAAAATAGATGAATGACCGTTTTGATTTTTTTAAAAAAAATATTACGATAATATTCATTTTTTTTTTACATGTTTTAGTTGAGTAATTTTAAAATTAAATGTTTCTTTCAAAGGTATTTTAGAGAGAATAAATAATAAATATTTTCTCTGTACCTCATGTTTTGAAAATACAGAAATTCATTTTGAAATTGTCTTGAAAACAGATTTATTAATGAATATCTTGATCTTTTTAACCAAATACATTTATGTCTCATTATCTCCTTTTCTTTTTTAAGGAAAGAAAATGTTGGAGATTTTTATAGAAAAATAGCTAATTTAATTATCATTATTAGTATTATTATTATTTTCTCCTCTCTTTTTTAGGAACTTGCTGATTTTATGGGAAGTGAAATCTTCTGGAAAAAAAACTTTCTATCTAAGAATACAAACATTTTTATGAGGAATATTGATGAGATTTGTTTTTTTTTGAAAAATGGATTTTTTTTAGGAATTTCCTGATTTTATAGGGATTGGAATTATCTTGAAAATAAAATGTCTAATAAAAGTTGATACATGATTTTTTTTTTAAAAAAATAGACATTTTATTTAATTAATTAATTTTATTAAAAATATTTTAATGCATTATTATCCTTTTTATTTTTTTCTATTTGAATATAATACTTTTACTATTCAGTATTATTATTTGTTTTTTATGTATAAATAACTGTAATATATTACTTTTTTCAAGAAGGACAGTTAAATAAAATTAAGTAAACTACAAACCCAGCCCAACGTCAACAACATAAAAGCCCATAAAACTATCGTGGAAGGGCCCATAAGCCTCTTGAAGCTTGCTTCGGGCTTCGTCACCTTCCCTGCATCAATACTGTCATAGTTTTTCGGTGAGCCATTTTCGCTATTAAATTAAAGTAAATTTGACAGGAGCCATAGAAAGAACTTCCACTCCCACGTTTGAGAATTTGAAGAAGCCCGAGCTTCCTTGAACTCTAGAATTCAGAAGAAAAGGTCCAAACAGAATGAAGAACATGAACGAAAAGGTCACAAAAACATGCCCCAGAATCCTTTGGTTCTCAAAATTAGAGCGATTTCAACACCTGGTTGGGAACTCACTCTACAATTTGAGGTTATTAACTCACAATTTGGCGAAGAATTGAGCTCAAACCTGTAAGACAATGAATATTGCTGTGATTTTCAATGAATAAATTTCCCCACACGCTTTTTATTGATAAAAAATTCTGAAACATGTACAGAATAAATGAGTCTAATTTAAGAAGCATATAAATAGTAAAGCTGAAACTAAGATCTTCAAAGTTCCTCCTTTAATGGCAGAATATTGGACATGATTTTAGGCTATATGTGGTTTGAATGAGATCCTTGAACACTTCAATCTTAGTACATTCATCTTCACGTTCTTGAAGGTAATCACTTCCTTCTTCTTCATGAATTTTTCATCTGAAAGTTTTGGTGCTACTCAAGAGACAACCTCTACTGATATCTGTGATGGTCTCTCATCCATAAGCTCGCCCAGCAATTTTCAACAGTGAGATATGCCCCATAAATTGTTTTTTTTTTCTTTTTTGTTCCATGGATTTGTAGCCATCAATCCTGAAAATCTGAAAAATGAAAAAAAAAAAAAAAAAACTTGTGCAAAATTAAAATAATTGTTAGCCCAGGTAACACTCAACATGTAACATTTCTTCCATGTTGAAGCATGAGACACGAGCTATTGAATTTGCTAGAGTATCATTGTTTTCAAATAAAAAGGCTAGAGTTGAATGCGAGAAAACTGGCGATGGTCAAAGCTTTGGAATTATCAACCATCTCGATTCCAGTCAAGATCAATTGAATCGGATTGAAGTAAGCCCGCATGTGCATCCACAGGCAATGGACCAAATATGAATTCTAAAGGTTAGAATTCATATTTGCTCCACTGCCTGTGCATCCAAATTCAGGCTTGACTAGGTTGTCAATACCATTTCGTTCTGGCCGGAATATTCTGTGTCATTAAAAAAACCGAGACAAAACGGTGTTGTTTTCGTCTCGGTTTTAATTCCGGTCCGTTCCAAAAATACCGACCACATTCCGGCCGAAACGTCTCGGTACCATTCTGAATGTGCCGTTCCGGCCTTAAAATCCTTCTTATTTTGATTAACCTGTGATTGCGTTTCTAATTTTGAGATTATGTTTGTTTGAGTTTGTATTTATATTGTATAATTTAAAGTTAATTTATCTTGAATTTTAATTATGCTGATTAAATTAATATTTTATTTTATATATATATATATATGAACAGTACAACCCCGAAACGGCACGCCAAAATGCTCCAAAACCGAAACGTTCTGTACTAATAGAAAAACTGGAACGGCGACCGAAACGGTATTGACAACCTTGGGCTTGACTGCACTCTCAATTCTGGTATTTTTCTTTCTCCAAGCTAGTGACTGATCCATATATCCTGTGCATGGATCATCAAGCTTGGGAAAAACTCTCCTAAAATGTCTGGTAATATCATTAGAAATTCATAGCAAACATTTAATGATTTGGTTGGTAGAATGTAATAAAACGCAATGTGATAGAAAAATAAAAGGTAAATGTGTTTTTCTATTTTATTTTAATACATTCTACCAAACAATGGCGGTATGTATTCTGATGATGCACATTAATACTGTTAATAATTTATAATTATCCTAATCTCGCAATGTAAGCTATGACTATCAGCCACCCTGTACTGAGATTTGAGAATCTTAAAAGTATTTAATTATAACGTACGCTTTGTTTATCAACAAAGTCAACCATGTTAATATATACTTTTTTATCATCAAATATATATATAATTTATATATAAAAAAACGCTGGTCAAACTAAGCTGACCTTTATCAAGTAAACGTGTGCTACATAACCTGAATGAAGAACAGCTTCCTTTTTTGAAGAGTAATTAGGCAATGGGAACGCTAATCTGGAAATAATATCTTCATAATCAGCTGGTAGAAATTTCTGCCTCGCTGTGTCTGAGTCAGATCCTGATTAACCATCGTGGAAACAAGTGAAACACAACGAGCATCCAAGTTCATAGGGTTTTTTTTAAGAAAAAATAAAGAAAAGTCTAGATAAATGCTGGAAAATACACAGAGAGAGACAAGAAATGGGTCTTGAAGAGAATATGCTGAATATTTCTGGGTTTTATTTGATTGTTTCATCCATTGAAGAACACGGCTATGTTTATAGTAAATTGATGCCACACACAAGTCAGGTTATATCGTTATTGTGACGACATTTTTTTTATGTTTCTTCTTGTCATGACGACATGAATTGAACACATGAGGACATCTCTGAGATTTATGTGTTCATGGATTGAATTCTCTTTCTACAAGCCACGAGCCAACACGTGGGCATGTTTTTCATTTTACTACGAGGTAGAATTTGATTTTTTTTTCTCTTTTGCCTTCATAAATTATAGTTTCTATATGGATGAGATGAAAATTTTTAATGAAATGCAATATTGAAGAAGTACATTGTTATTGAATATAAACTAAAAACACATGAAATTTATGAAAATATATAAAAAAATGAAATTATAGAAGAATTTTTTTGTAATTATCCCCTTGAAAATAATTATACACAGGAATAAGATACATGATTTAAGAAAAGTTTGGTAAGAGTATTGTATTATTGTGGTTAAAAATCCCTATATTTCCTGTAGGATTCACAAAATAAATGTTCAACGGAGCTTGAACCTATTGATGAGGGGAAAAAAAACTGAGAAAAAAAAAAAATGAGAAAAATCGAGTTGAATAAAAAATAGATTAAACCAATTAGATTTTTTTAAAAAAAAAATCCGGTTTGGTTTTTTAAGTAAAAAATTGGCAAACCAAAACCAAACCGCACCGGTTTAAATAAAAAAAATATATAGGCTATATTTTTTATTCTTCGGTTCGGTTCAAATTTTTTGGTTTACTTCCATTTTGGTTAAATGGGAGAAGGAAAAACTTGATCAAAATAATAAAAAAAAATAAAAAAGAAAAAAAAAAGCCAAAAGAACCGAAACTATTTTTTAATTTTTTAGTAAAAAATCCAAATCGAACTGAAACCGATCGATTTAACCTGGCCCGATTCGATTTCCATTTTTTTTTTTTTGGTTTTTAACCATCTGATAATCCGGCCACAGCCGACTAATCCGGATTCGAGCCGGGAGAGACCCGTTAGGGCGGCTAAAGCTCTCCCACAAAGCGTCACTGCATACCCAAGGACAAGCCCAGTTTCGAACTCGTGACCTTGGTTAAGCCAGGACTGCTTCCTTGCCAATTGACCTGAACGCTCGGTGGTATTTCCATTTTTTTTTTGGCTTGGTTGTTTTTATTGATAAAAATGAACAGAACAGCACATGTTTGTTCCTACTTCCTACTTGAACCTATGTATTATAATTGGAACTCTTAATTATTTTTATTAAAAAAAACATCTAGATACACGATCATTAAGTTTCATTGTTTTACAAAACCTTTTTTTTATCTCCATCTAAAAAGTAGTTTGTCGAGGTACGTAGACCTCTATAATGATTTTAAATCAATCATCTAATATATTCTCTTTGACGATGAAAAGTTATTTAATTATACTTCAAACTTAGACGCGAATCGAGATTCGTTTTATATGAATTTTTAATTTAATTAAATAGTTTTATCATTGCCACTTGATTAAAAATTAACAATTAAACTGAAAATTTCAAATGAGGTATAGTCAATGAATTTATATTAACTCAATGATTTGTTTCAATTGAAGTAAATTATAAGTTATAAATATCACATGCTAGTTAGTAAGTGCGCGTTTGGTTTTGAAATAATGTTTGTTTGCTGTTGTGGTTTGGAAAAAATAGGTTTAAGAAAGGAATAAAGTATAGTTTTTTTTTTATAATCAAGATTTTAATAAATAATTTTCAGTACAACCTCCACAAAACTATAGTCTATATTTATTAATTAAATATTTTTAAAATACACCACACCTCATCACCAAACATAACTAAGGGGGTCAAACATAACTAAGGAGGTGTTTGATACTGCGTTTCAAAAATATTTTTGAAAAAAAAATCAAAGTTTTTATTTTTATTTTTTACTTTAAATTAAAAAAATTTAGTGTTTTTAAATCATTTTAATGTGATGATGTCAAAAATATTTAAAAAAATATAAAAAAAAATATTATTTTAATATATTTCTAAATAAAAAATACTCTAAAAAATAACATCAACTAAACTCTGAAATAAACACTTAGTTAAGTGGGATAACTTTATAAACAAAAGAGATCCAAGTGGTATTTAATTCCTTGTGATGTCAAACAAAATGACTGCATAATACTCTGAACATTGAAAGGAAAGAATCATTACAAAGTGTAGATACATCGATGGAACAAAAAGTAACAAACCTATACATGAATTATGTTTTTTTCTCCTTCTTCTCTTGGTATACAAGAAAGAAATGAAAGAATAAAATGTTGATAAAAAAGCTAGCACACGACTTTACATTTTGTTGTCTTCTTGATCTTATCTTTAACCCTTTTGACAGAAGAAAAGTCTGTAAAAAGAATTTAATGGGATAGCATCTACTAACAAAAAAATATGAATATTTTTTGTTAGTTTTTAGGCCTCACTTCAATCCCTTCAATGATAAGTCCACCTTTCAGATGATGACCTTTCACTTCCATCAAGCTCATCTTCACTTCGTCGTCGTTTCCACCATTAAAGAACTCTCCCAGCTCAAGCTCCAACCATCCATCATCTCTCTCACTCGGGACTCTTCCATCCCCTTCCGCCACCATTGATTTTAACATCTGCATGCGATTCCCATAAATCAGGCTCTCCATTTGTTGTTTCCTGGCATGTTCTTTGGCCAGACGTAAATAGGCTGTGTTTCTTGATACTCGATTATTTCCCACCTCAACTGATATCTCTGATGGCATTAAATCAAGCCCGTATGAACGATCTGTGATTTTCAGAACAAGATACGCTCCATATTTTGTGTTAGGGGTTAACATCTGAGTCCTGATCGTCCCTACAATCTCTAGCCAACTCATTGTTCTAAGCACAGCCACTTCAGAGAACCTGAAACAAGGAAGAAAGCAAACTGTAAATTTCAATGCATCCACTTGCCACTGTTTTAAGCAAGCTCTCAAGATCATAAATGGACCTGGATTCAGGTACAGAAGCCCAGTGCCAATACGGCGATTCATCGCTCCATGTAATGTGAAGATCTCTTGCAGATAGCATAAAGGATTTCTTTCCTGATGATTTCTCTAACTTGAAGCTCTGCATCGTAAAATATATGAGATTGTTAAATAATCATCTTATCTAAAAGGTAAAACTTTAGAATATAATTTATGTTAGTCTCTAATATATTTTCTTAAATAAAATCCCTTTAAGCTTGAAACTTTTACATGTTTATAAGGTTCTTATAACATATTAAGTATATTAAATAAATCATATCTTATAAAAGCTATGTTTTACCCGTTTTTACAGGACAAGGAATCCATACCTTTCTGCCACCATCTATGAGAAGAGAGTTGCAGAGAAGAAGAAAAAGCTCTTTCTTTGAAGAACACTTGCAAGGGACAGTTGACCTCGAGACCATGTCTTGATAATCTGCAGGTAAAAAACTTTCCCAGACTGCATCAGAATCTGCAGCTGCTTGAAATATAGTTGAAACCAGCGAAGACTTGCATGCATCTTGCGGAGATGTTAAGGAGAGAATTGCAGAAACGCAGCCTTCTGGCAATTTGTTAAACTCGTGATGATCCACTAAGCCCTCCATAATCTGCTAATCAAGCAAGTTCGTGAGAGTAAAGAATGGATGACAGTGACAGAAGCTCAAACTTTCGGCACCGACGACGTCCTTGTCTTAGGGCTATAATTTGTGATTGTGGTTTAGGCGTAGCTCTCCTGGAGTTTATATACGCGATTGCAAGTGGTGGGATCTTGGCTTGGTTAATAAAATAATAAAAAATAAAATTGTGGAGTTCTATTATTTTGAATTCTTCAACCCTGATTTTGAGAAACATGGGAATAAACTATTCAATGTGGAACATGAAGAGTTTTGCTAAAAAGATTAAAGTGCAGTACTTGATTGCACAAAGAGACAAGATAAGGGAGTTGCCATTAAATATTATTATTAGAAAATGAAAAAAAAAAAAAAAGTTTTGTTGTTTGTATAAAATTATATCTTTTTTGCAAAGGACAAGTATCAGGTGGATGAGTTTTTTTTTTTGGGAAAATCAAATATTTTGATTTGTTTTCTTGCTTTTCAACTGTGCTTTCTATGAAAATATAGTCATATATAAGGACCTTGAATATAAATATAAAACACTTCTCTTTTATTTTTTATTCTCGTCAATTCACGCGTTGTTTAACGAACGAGACATGATACTTCGTTCCTGGAAAAAACAATAAACGGCGCCGGTTTATGCCTGCCATTTTTTTTTATGGTTAGTTGAAGCATATTATAAATACTTGTATCGGTTAGTACCACGCTGTATTTTATATACTAGATAATTGCCCGCGCGTTGCCGCGGGTATTTTTTTTGTATATAATTTAATATAATTAAATCTACAGCGATCAATTTATATGATATAAGCAAATAAAAATTATAGATTAAAAGATAAAATGTTTAAAATTTTGAGTTGAGTTGATCACGTAAGTATAGATTACATCTTCTAAAATATAGGAATTGCGTTATAAGCGATAACAAAAGAGCGCGCACTAACATTAGAAAAAAGAACAAAATATTTGAATAAAAAAAAACACATTACTGAAATCAAAATATTTGGAAAACCCACGCGGTTTAGTATTTTGGTAATTAGTGAGCAGGTCTTTGTTTCTTGATCCATCACCATCATAATACTAGTCATAGGTTTTGCTACACGCGCGCGTTATCTAAGACGCTAAGAATACAATCATTTAGTATACGGTCAAAACTCAGAATTAAAAGGGTTTTTTAATTATCATAATTACTAAAACTCTATATTATAATTAATTTTAAAGTTCATATAATTAATTGAGGTGCCAGCAAGTTGATTCTGATATCCATATTATTAATAAATAAAAAAACCAAAAATAATAGTTCCCATGTGCTTGAAAATGGAATCATATGCCTCTTGTTTAATCATAGTACCATGTTTTATGAATCTACAACGGGGTTGACGTTGAAAAAGATGACCTGGAAAATATTCAAGTCCGGTTTTGGATAGCAGTCAGTCGCCTAAAAACCATCCAACAAACCCACTTGTAATTCATTTGATGTCACCTTTTTCTGACTGGATTCTTGCCCCCGCCAACTCCCATGATGATTTCCAGTAAATTAATTAAGATTTATCTACCTTAATCGCTTAATCTATTGCATGTTCATTTAATTTTACATCAATGTCCTTGATTTATATCTAGCCTTGGTTAGTAACGGCTCCACAAAAACGACAAGGATTATAAAACGGTGATAAGAGTAGGCTTTGGCTTGCTAATTAAGTAGTTAATCACATGATTACTAGCAGATTAAGTTTTGAAAAAGTGCTGACAGCACGTTTACCCTTTCGTGATCACACGTACCGCCGGAGGAGCTTCAGTTGGTGTTCAACAATGGCTGCTCGGTGAGTCCACTCACCAAATCTTGACACGCTGTCCATGCAGGAATAATCAACTTCATAAGAACAACCGTGTGAGCCGGAAATTAAAATATTTATTATTTTTAAAACTTTGAAAGATGCTACAAGAAACAAAAAAAAAATATCCTAGCTGCTCTACCGGGGATATGAAAAATAACTCGGTTTACATGTTATATTACCTTAGTCCTCTAAACCAAAAAAAAAAAATAATCTAAAAGGCAATCATTTTCCTTTATTTTCTTAAGAAAAAAATAAATGTTATTCCTGTTTTTCTAGTGGTTCTGGTTAATTTTTCTGCCATCCTTGCCAGAGAACGATTGAAGTTTAGGATCCCCAAAAGTTTATATATATATATATATATATATATATATATATATAATCTATTCATTAAAATTCATTCCATATATTTATTTTTATCCTCAAGAAAACTAGACTTGGGTTATCTTGACTGCTAATTAGACAAAAAAAAAAAAGAGGTTGTCTTAATAAATTAATTTGAGACAACCTTTTTTTTTTATTAGCATGGATGTTTGGGTCAATTTGTGTGTATTTCGACTAATTTCATATATTCTAAAGTTAATAATTATATAAATTTCAGGTGGTCATTATATTTTAATCTTATTTTAATCAACTTCATAAGAACCAAATGACTTGAACTTGAAATCTTATAAAGTATAAATTTTTTAATCTCAAGTTTTTATTATTAAATCATCTACTATATGGTTTAGACTACATCCTTTCTTCTTTGTGGCTAGGGTAGCTTTAACAGTGATTTCATCATTCCATTATATATATATATATAACAAGGTTCATTGTCTTTCACAATCAGATAAGCTGCCAAGGGCACTAAATTTTGAGAGCACTTTATTAAGTAGGACCGATGAGATGAGATAAGATAAATGATAAAGCTCATAAAAACGACGGTGTTTTATAAAGTTTACTTATTTAAAGCACATAGAAAAATATTATGTTTGTGGGCTGTGACGAGACCTGCCATGGATCCCCAGTTATAATAACTGTGGTAAGCCTCCACTTTAATATTCCTTCACTGTATTATAACACCATTGATTTATAAGTCTATTAAAAGTATTATAACACCATTGATTTATAATTTTTATAAAAGTAAATATTAGTTCCAAGATTTAAATAAAAAATAAGAAAAAAATATTTTTTAATGTTATTAAATCTAATCCGAATTATATATATAAAAAGTAAAAATAAATATGTTTTCAATAAATCCAGGGAAAATTTACGGGGGCAAATGCTATACATGTCATTGCAAATTGCCCACTGGAGTACATTATTGCACGTCGATGTCGAATTAGAAATATCTCGATCATATTAATTTTGCTTCGTCAGCCTGGATAATGTTCTGAGACTTTTATTTATCCCCTCAAAATTCAATTTCAAGACCGGGAATAGAAAGATAAGCTTAAATGCATTTAATATTCTCTATTTTTAATTTGATTTTCATGGCTGAAAAAACATGTACCAAAACAAGTCGTGTCGGTCGCATGGTATTGAATAACTTGTCGATCTTTTCACTTTTTGTTTCTAAGAAAATATCTACAAATCCGGGGGGCGGGATTAAAAATGAATTTTTAAGGGGACAAATTTTTTTTTATTGGATGATTTTTTATTATTATTCAATGATGACAGTCAGGATTAATGGATGTAATAAGAAAAAAATATCAATTTAGGGTTATTTTTGAATATTTTACAATGATGATGGTGAGATGATGACAATTATGATGGTAAAAGAGATGATGGTGAGATGATGACAATTATGATGGTAAAAGAGATGATGGTGAGATGATGACAATTATGATTTTACAATTATTTTTAAATATTCATTCTATATATATATATATATATATATATATATATATATATATATATATATATATATGTCACGCATATATGATTTATTACCTAGATTTATGTAAAATGTTCGATAAACATAACATGCGATTTCTTTCTTCTTTATTTTGTACGAAAAAGTTAATGCCAAGAAGACAAAAACTTGCTGCTTGGTTTTGTAATCCATGTTGTGCCTTGGAATGTGGTTTTCATAGGTTGTTCTTGATCATTCACTTAGTAATCAACAATAATATTTTTATTCGACTAATTACTATATATTTACTCTACCACTAGATAATTGGCTATTGATTGAAACATGTTAAAAAACATTCTATACTATAACGTGAGAAATTAAAAAAAAGGTATTTTAAAATATGAAACTTACCAATTATTAAAAAAAATATAAAAAATAGATTTAAAAAAAAATAAAGATACCCTTTATTGAAAATTAAAAAAATAATAAAAATAATGGTGACTTAACATATTTTTATTTTCTCTTTTATGACAAAAGAATAATTAAATGCTCCATTTCTCTTCTTTTTTTCTCCAAAGGCTTTTAAGTTTCAAATTTAAAATTTTCAATCTGATATTTTGGTTTCAGATTTACTACGAATTTTCAATACTCATATTTTCCTAGTATCCCACAATTTGTTTTTTTTTTTATTTTTTTTCAAAAGTTTACAATCTAAAATTCTATGTTCTTGACATATGTTTACATTTAATGAAAATAAATCGATAAAATAAAATAGAAGATATCAAAATTGATAAAATATATAGAGTAAAGAAAATAAATAAATAAAAAACATCAAGAAAAAATAAAGTGCAATTAATCCAATAAACCTTTTCCTTTTCTCTGTTTTTATGGATGTTGTTTTCGTACCACGTAAATAGGCCTGTGATATGGGCCAATCTATAGTCTTAAAGTAATCTCTTCAAACAAAACCCACATAAAAATTCTTCACACATTACATGGGCCCCTATCAGCCCAAACACCATAAACAAGAAAAGGCCCATGAAATACTCTAGCTTAGCTGCTCTGGATCTCTCGCCTTCCCTAGTACCTAGGGGTGAGCAAAAAAACCGACCAACCGAGAAAACCGAGAAAAAAAAAACCGAGAAAACCGAACCGAAAAAAAAAACTAATTAAACCGATTAAAAAAATTCTGAAAAATTTCCGGTTCGGTTCGGTAATCGGTTTTGTACGGACAAAACCGATTGAACCGAACCGCACTGGTTCAGTCGGTTAACAACAATAGTATAAATAGAACCTTAACAAACCCTAAAATTAAATCGTCCCCTACTCTCGCCCTCGCCTCTCGCCTCCTTCTCTGCAACTAACAAACCCTAGATCGTCCCCAGCCTCTCACCTCTCGCCTCCTTCTTGCCTCTCGCCTCCTTCTCTGCAACTAACAAACCCTAGATCGTCCCCAGCCTCTCGCCTCCCCTCCTCTGCATCTAAGCCTCTCGCTCGCCTCCTCTGAAAAAACAATCTCCTTCCCTCTCGCCTCTCGCCTCCCTCTGCAACTAAAATCTCCCTCTCGCCTCTCGCCTCTCGGTTGCAGTTTACAAAAATCTTTCTCTCGCCTCTCGGTTGCAGACTTGCAGTTTACAAAAGGTAATTAAAAATTAACCTTTGTTTTATTATTTGTTATCTCTAATAGATAATCTATGCTTCCTTTTCTAATTAAATCATATATCAAACTGGACATTGCATATCTGTTTCTGGGCACAAAGCACGGGATAATGTTGAAATTGACCATGGGTAATTCATCGTTACTTGAGCTCTGTGGAAATTTAATTGCTAATGGTTTTTAATAGTTCGTATTTGCTTCTGTTTATGATTATATGTTGATGTGTTTAAGTAGTAGTTAATTGATGTTGCTGGTATTTGAGATTGAGATTATATGTTATGTTCATATCATGCCGTTGCTAGTTGGTATGAGTTTCTGTTTCTTTTGCTATTCTTGTTTCGTTGCTGACTTGCTAGATGATTCTGGGTTCGTGTGGACTGTGGAGTCTGTGGACTTTACAGCGTTCGTCCCCACAGTTTTAAGTTGAAAACTTGTAGTTCTTACCAATCTTTAAGGTCACCACTCCTGCATATTTTTGTCATTTTCTTCTAGGGAGATCTTATGCTTGGCTAGAAAAAAATAGATCTTACCATTTCCTTTCTAGACTCCTGTATGATTAAGCTGTGGGTATGCCCTTTCCTCTGTTCATCCGTAGCTTCACAGAATATTAGCTTGCATGCTTTTTATTTACAGAATATAAATAATGAAATAGGACATAGATTCATGGTTCAAGAGGATAGAGAAGTGTAGAGTGAAAGACTGTCTTTTCTCATACACTTGTCTTTTTTATTTTATTATTTATTAATCAACTTATTTTCAATCTAACATTTTTTTTTTTTATAGAATTTGGTGGACAACTAAATCTTGCAACGGATGATAATTAGTTCAAAATCAGATGTAATTCTTGAAGTTTTTTATGTTAATGTTTCTATTTCTTTACTTTGAAGCCCTTTGAAGGCATTTCTTGTAATTTAAATTTGTTCACTTGTGTAGTTTTAATTATTTTGCTCATGCTAAATTAAACAAAACAAAATTATTAAAAAGGTTAAAAAAACTTAATAAACATTATATTAACAATTTAATACATTAATATTTTTTTAGTAGTTGCCAAAAAATTAAAAATATTTTGGGTTCATAAGAAAATCAGTTTTTAAGCCCACCAGAAAATTCATCAAAAAGCCCATCAAAAAGCCCACCAAAAGCCCATCAGATGGCCCAAACCTAAAATTCGGTTTTTAACAATTTTTCCATCATAAAAACCGAACCGAACCGAAAATGGTCGGTTTTTAAGAATTTCGGTTCGGTTTCGGTTTGAATTTTAGAAAGAAAAGAAAAATCGGTTTGGTTACTTTTTTTGATAAAAACCGAACCGAACCGAAAATGCTCACCCCTAGTAGTCCCTATCTTCCTCCCCCGTCCCTCCCTCCCTCTGATTCACCAACAAGATTTCCACTGGTAATTCTCTTTTTCTCAGCTTCCATCACTTCTCATCTTTCTATTGCAGTTGAATAAACTTGTGAGTTGCTCTCAAAATTTAATTTTTCTTAGTTTCTACACTTGTAAAGACCTCAACTTTACCAATTGAATGATCATGACAGATGGGAGAGTTGGTGGTTGATAAACATGTTAAATACATTTTATCAGTTGAAAAGGTTTGTTCCTTACTGTAAGTACTTGTCTTTTTTTATTTTTGTTGGCTGTCTGAAGTGTGTAATTAAGTTACTAAAGTCTGAATCTTTTGGTTATGTTCCATTGCGGGCGTAGAGAAAGGATAGCTTCGAATCGGTGGTGTTGGAGCATTTAAGAATGAATGGAGCGTATTGGGGATTGACCACTTTGGATCTTCTAGGAAAGCTGGGTGCTCTGGATTCAAATGAAGTTATTCAATGGATTATGAAGTGCCAACACGAGTCTGGTTTGTCAAGAACTTGACTCTGTTCGCTTTCATTAATCACCATTCTCATTTTGTTGAAAATTGTATTTCAATCACATTATCATCACTGCCTAGGACCTAGGATATATACAGCATCTATATTTCTAATTTAGGTTAGTTATTAACTACACATAAATAGCTATCAATGCTAGATCCTAAATAATAAGGAAGTATTTGACTTCCCTTTTATACATCCTACGAATCTGCCATTCAATACTTCCCCTCAAGCTGGATGGAAGAGATCTTTCATTCCAAGCTTGTCTAGTGTGTTCTTGAATGTAGGATTCTGAACTCCTTTAGTGAGTATATCTGCCAGTTGCTCTCCTGTAGGCACATAGGGAGTGCATATCAGTCCACTCTCTAGTTTTTCCTTTATGAAGTGTCTGTCAACCTCCACATGCTTGGTTCTGTCATGCTGCACTGGATTGTGTGCTATTGCCATAGCAGATTTGTTGTCACAGTGAAGCTTCATTGGTCCTTCCCACTTGATTTTTAAGTCTTCCAGAATAATTTTCATCCATAATAACTCACAAATTCCAAGTGCCATTGATCGAAATTCAGCCTCTGCACTTGATCTTTAAACAACATTCTGTTTTTTGCTTCTCCATGTCACAAGGTTCCCCCCTAGAAGTGTACAATATCCTGAGGTTGACCTTCTATCTGTCATGGCTCCTGCATAGTCTGCATCTGTGTAGCATTCCAACTCTAGCTTGCCATGTCTTTTATATAAAACCCCCTTTCCAGGAGTAGTCTTCAAATACCTGAGGAGTCTATACACTGCCTGAAGGTGTGATTCCTTTGGATTGTGCATAAACTGGCTCACTACACTGACAGCATAAGCAATGTCAGGTCTAGTGTGAGCTAAGTAGATCAGCTTACCAACTAATCTTTGGTATTGGCCTTTGTCAGTCGTGGTCCCCTCTTCATCATTGTCAAGTCTGTGCTTTAGATCAATTGGTGTCTCACATGGTCTGCATTCCACCATTCCTGTTTCTTTTAGAAGATCCAGGATGTATTTCTGCTGGGAGATAAAAATCCCCTCATCTGAATGGGCCACTTCGATACCAAGAAAGTATTTTAACCTTCCCAGTTCTTTGATGTCAAATTCTGCAGACAGTCTCTTCCTTAGCTTGTCCCTTTCCATATGATCATCTCCTGTTATGATAATGTCATCAACATAGACAATTAAAATGGTTACTTCCCCTGAATTAGAGTGTTTGATGAACAAGGTATGATCTCCTTGACTCTGCCGATATCCCATAAGTATCATGGCTCTAGTAAACCTTCCAAACCATGCTCTAGGAGACTGCTTCAAGCCATAGAGTGCCTTCTTTAACCTGCAAACTTGATTAGGCAGTAAGGAATGATTGAATCCTGGTGGTGGATCCATATACACTTCTTCTTCCAACTCTCCATGTAAGAAAGCATTCTTAACATCATATTGCTGCATACACCATCCAAGATTAGCAGATAAAGAAAACAGAATTCGTATGGTGTTCATCTTAGCAACAGGAGCAAATGTCTCCTCATAGTCTATCCCAAATGTTTGTGTAAACCCCTTAGCAACCAGCCTGGCTTTATACCTTTCTAGGTTGCCATCTGTTTTGTATTTCAAGGTGTACACCCATTTACACCCTACTGCCTTCTTTCCTTTAGGCAGTTCAACTATGTCCCATGTTTGATTCCTTTCTAGTGCATTCATCTCTTCTCTCATGGCAATTTTCCAATTCTCATTATTTAGGGCCTCATGTAAGGTTTTTGGGATAGAGATGGTGTTTATTTTTGAAAGGAATGTTTTATGTGAAGGTGAGAATTTCTGGAATGACATATAGTTAGCCATAGGGTATAAGGGTTTCTTAGTGCACTCCCTTTTTCCTTTTCTAATAGCAATTGGCTGATAGATATTTGGAGAGAGGTCATCAAGAGTAGGAGAGATTTCATTACCTTGTTCAGGTTCAGATTCTTGGGCTTGCAGAGGGGTCAATTCAGGCTGCTGTACTCTTCTTTTATACACCTGCAGTGGTTTGTTAGCAGTAGTAGTTTCTCCTTGTGGATTTGTAGTGTTTAGGGACTCACATGTTTGTGAAATTGATGTTGGAGACTCATGTGTTTGTAACATAGAAGATGATGATTGCTGTCTAGATGAAATAGGAAATGAAAACATGTCATCCATAGAAAAAACAGTAGCCTTTTCTTCTATATTTTCCTCCCCCTGAAGAGAAGAGGTGCTGAAATAAGACTGATTTTCATTGAAACTAACATCTTTTGACACAAAGAATTTTTTTGAAGAAGGATGATAACATTTGTAACCTTTTTGTGTGATAGAATATCCTATAAAAATGCATTTAAGAGCCCTAGCATCCAGTTTATCCCTTTGATGTTTGTGAATGTGGACATAGGAGACACATCCAAAGATTCTAGGAGGGAGTTTTGAATAAAACATATTTCTTGGAAAAAATTCTGACAAATACTTTAAAGGACTCTTAAAGCCAATCACTCTTGAAGGAATTCTATTTATTAAATATGTGGCTGTTAACACGGCTTCTCCCCAGTAATTCTTTGGGACTTTATGTTGAAAAAGTAAAGCCCTAGCAGTTTCAAGTAAATGCCTATTCTTTCTCTCGGCCAAACCATTCTGTTGGGGAGTGTTTACACAAGATGATTGATGGATAATTCCTTCTTTGTCAAAGTATTGTGATAGATTTTGATTAAAATAGTCTCTAGCATTATCAGTCCTAAATCCTTTAATGTCAACCCCAAACTGTTTCTTTATCATTGCTGTAAAGTTTAGCAAAATGTGGCTTACATCAGATTTCTTTTTAATTAGATAAACCCAAGTCACTCTAGTGCAATCATCAATAAATGTCACAAAACCTTTTGCTCCTGAAATATTTGGAATGTGATATGGTCCCCATATATCAGAATGGATTATGGAAAATGGAGACATGGATCTTGATTCACTTGAAGGAAAAGGCACTCTATGGTGCTTTGCAAACTCACAAATTTCACAATTAAAGTTTTGAACATCAAGATTTTCAAATATAGATGGAAACATGTTTCTACTCTTACGTGTTCTTCATGCAACTTGGAAGATAAATAAGTAAAAAGATTGGATCCTTACAGTAATATGGGTGGTGTTGCCTTTTGTTATGCAGGTGGATTTGCTGGTAATATTGGGCATGACCCCCATTTGCTGTATACCCTTAGTGCTGTACAGGTTTTGGCCCTTTTTGATAAGCTAAATGTTCTGGATGCTGATAAAGTTGCAAATTGTATCCTCATTTGCTTTTCTTTAGTGAGCTTTGAGATTATTTGTCCTTTATTTGAGATTTTGCTTGTTAGGAACCCATCACTCGTTGCAATTTAGTTCACATAAAGAGTAAGTACATTATAGAATGGCAAGTGCATCTTCTTGTTTCCATAAATAGCAGTTTAGCTCACTAAAGTGCCAATTGTGTGAAATTTAATGTTGTCCTCGCTTTTTTTTTTATTGAATGAAAATTCATTTTTGGGGTCGATGACTTATAAAATATATGAGGCTAGCAGAATTAAGATATCAAGCATACCAATTCAACTTGTCATAGGCCATCCATTTCTTGGTTTACTCAACTTCATGCCAGATATTAGTGGGCTGCAAAATGAAGACGGGTCGTTTTCTGGGGACGAGTGGGGAGAAGTAGACACCCGGTATTCTTTCTACCATTCTCTTCTATCTGAGCTAATAAGCTTCTCATGCTTTTAGAATGAATAGTTATACTTGTAAGCATTCTCTCACAGGCCAGTTGTTTTCCTCTTTTTTTCTAGGTTTTCATATCTTGCAATATGTTGTCTGTCTATTTTGCATCGTCTGGATAAAATGAATGTGGAGAAGGCAGTTAATTACATTGCAAGTTGCAAAAATGTGGATGGTGGATTTGGATGCACTCCCGGCGGAGAGTCTCATGCTGGCCAGAGTATGTTCCACATCACACTTGGAATTTTATTCTGAAACATAAGAGCAGAATTTTCACCCTTCAGTTTCATAGTCTTGGGTGACAATTAAAACTGCATCCATGATCCACCATGTGAACCTGCATCGTTTTCTTTTTGCAATATTTGCTAAAAGAAGTGCCTGTTAATCACCAACATTTTGATATTTGTACCCCATCAAATTATCTAATTTAGCAACGGAAGGTGAGGCTGTCATAAGCTTTTATTAAAATGAGGTGAGAAGTAGCAAATAGTTTATTGATTTCTCAAGTTTTGTCAAAACTCCATCTAGGTGGGAGCTAGTGGAAGAGAAAGACAGCATGAGTAATTTTAAGTGAGTGACTATGGTATTTAGAACAACTGAGTTTGTGTAGACCGCTGCATGAAACTTCATGCTAACTGCAATTAAAAAATTTCCAAATCATTTGATGAAGTTATGTTCTTGAAGACTGAAAATTGTAGCCTGGCCACCTTGAATTTTTGACGTTGCATGTCTGAATATAATTTAATTTTAAGTATGTTAAATTTTTTCTCTTCTCTGTGACTAGTTTTCTGTTGTGTGGGTGCTCTTGCTATTACGGGGTCTCTGCATCATGTTGACAAGGACCTCCTTGGTTGGTGGCTATGTGAACGCCAAGTCAAATCTGGAGGTCTAAATGGTCGCCCTGAGAAACTTCCTGATGTGGGTATTTCTTCCAAATACAAGTTTTTTTCCACCAAGATTCTTATATATTCTTCTGATTATGACTATTTAATCTCTTCAGGTTTGCTATTCATGGTGGGTTCTTTCTAGCCTGATTATGATTGACAGAGTTCATTGGATTGACAAGGACAAGCTAGTTAAGTTCATTTTAAACTGTCAGGTCAGTTTTGAACTGAATGGACAACGGTTATGATTACAGAATAATCAAGAGAACCATAAGATTTAATGTTCTAATGAAGATGACTTTTGCTACTATTTGTTCGTTGAAATTTACAGGACACAGAAAATGGAGGAATTTCAGATAGACCAGAAGATGCTGTTGATGTATTCCATACATATTTCGGAGTAGCTGGTAGTTTAATGGCTTTTTATTCCCTCCTTTTTCATTGCAAACATTTCTTAAAAGCCACCAGGGCTACTCACTCTACCTTAAATTCCTGAAGTCAGCATCATGGCCATCTCTTCTGGTTATGTATTTTGTCTTTTCTTCATCCTAGCAAGAGGATCCATGTAGCTGCCCCCAACTAGTTTTGGATTAAAGCTTCTAGTAGGACCTTTTGCAAGAGAGGTGAAAAGCTTTAGGCTGCAAATTTTATCTAGAACTTTGAGGCTGGATAATAATATAGCCTTTGAATTGCAATTAGAAACCACCTTTTTCTTTCCCTTTTAAATTAGGATAATTTAGTCTCCCACTAAACTCCTCCCTGATTGTTGATATCCAGTAAAAGAATTGGCATACTCATCCCTTGTAGAATAGCACATCGTGTATTTGGCATGGCCTAGCACAGCATAGCAAAGCAGGGTCAATTGTTTCACTTTACTTTTGTCATATCCCTGGTTTAATTTTTTATTTATGCTGCAGATTTCATGTTTTAACCTTGTCGTTTTCCTGTTTATTGTGATGCAGGGCTTTCGCTGCTTGAATATCCAGGATTGAAAGCCATAGATCCAGCTCATGCTCTACCCGTTGATGTTGTAAACAGGATTTTCTTCCAGAAATAGTTATGGCAAAACCATTCAACAAGACATGCTGATATTACTTTCACTGATCTTTTCACATCTGAAGTTCTCTTCCAGACGTGCCTCCTCTATTCCCGTGTTATTCCTAATAACTCTCGGATCTTCAATGGAACCATTTTGTCATCTTCTTACACTTCATCGCAGGGTGTTTTTCCCCTTATCTTGTATATAAACAAGGAAGCGTCACAAGTTGGTTGGAAATATGAAACTTTAAAGGTTAACATGTATGCTTCGACATTTTACTTCATTTTCTGCACCATCCAACCAATTGAATGAGCCCACTAAAACAATTTCGAGGCATGTATTTTGAACCAAGACGATAATATAAACTGGAGATCGTCATTTATTCATGGGTTTCACATTTTTTCATGTCATTCGTTGGTATATTTCTCCAAAGAAACTGATTAAAAACCAACTGTGATGAAATACTGAATTGCCATTCAAAGATTATATCTCTAAAAGTCAAGTTTAAGCCTTACGTATGGTTACCTTTTAGCTCCTTCTCTCTCTCTCTTTCTCTCTCTCTCTCAGTTCCCCACAGTTTGTCCAAAACCCAAGAAGACAGGAACCCCAGCAACCTCAACTTCAAACTGTCAAATTGGTGCACACATTTACGTTTGGTTACCTTTTGGCGCCTTATCTCTCTCTTTCTCTCAGCAACCTTCCAGTTTCCACAGTTTGTCCAAAACCCAAAAAAACAGGAACCCAAACAACCTCAACATTCACAACTTTCAACTGTCAAATTGGTGTACACATTTCAACTGTTACTTCAATGGCTTTAAACCATAACTTCAATCACATATTTCCCATATCCTCTTCATCCTCGAAACATAAGCACTCTTTAACTACTACACTCCCGTTTTCACTCAAAACTCACACCAACTCACACTTCTTCAGCACTAATATTTCTTCAAGAATTCACAACCTTCAAAACCCACTACCAACTTTCACCAGAAGACTGTTTCTCCCTTCAGTTTCTGGCATATGGGATGCCTTAACAGGAGGCAACAACAATCCCCGTGAAGCTGTTATGGCTATTAGACGTGGAATGCTACTCTTCAGACAGGTTAATTTTGAGTACTTTATCATTATGGTTTTGTTGTTCCATTCTAAAATGTTTTGACATTGTTGTTAAGGGTGATGTTTTGGGATCCTTAGTGGAGTTTGACAAGGCAATTGAGTTGGATACTCGTCAAAAAGCATGTAAGTTTCTAGGTATTTTGATTGTTTGTTTTCTGAGGGTTGAATGTTGATTTAATGCGTATAATGATGAAGTTATGTGGTGGTTGTGATTTAGATCTTTGGCAGAGGGGGCTATCACTTTACTATGTTGATAGGTACTAATTTCTTATTGATTTTTTTTCCCTTTATTTCTTGTTTGGTTGCTGAGAAAAATATGGATAGGAGAAGGAATTCTCATTTTCGACATCAATTTGGAAAATTACCTTATGGGAAGGCCCAATTCAATTAGTTGGCCTCGTAATTTTCCATTGCAATTTTTCACCAGTTTCCATGGACTCTATTGGGAGAGTGAACAGCTTCTTTCTTTGAGTATTTGAGATGAATTTGAAGGGATTGAAATGTGGTGTCCATATCAATAGGTTTGAAGAAGGGGCAGAGCAGTTCCGAACAGATGTTGCACAAAATCCAAATGACACAGAGGAGTCAATATGGTGCTTTCTCTGTGAAGCTCAATTGTATGGAGTTGATGAAGCAAGGAAGCGATTTCTTGAGGTAAATTACTCTTTGAATGTTAACTGGAGAAAATCACCAAATTATTAGGATGAGTAAGATGGTGATCAAAGCTCGCTGAAAGGAAGCTTTCTAATAAATGGAATATGCATAAAAATGGCGTTTCACTTTACCATCTTCCAGTGGAAGCTTTCTGATACATGAGAAGCAGCATGTATGCATGCTTTCTGACCAGTTGTTCTTGTAGTTGTCACAGCAATATAATTACACTATGATGCATGTATAGGTTTTGTTTTATAACCAATAGTGGACGTAATTGCACTTAGTAATTTTGTTATCTTATACCAAGGGCATCTATTCACATGCTTTCAAGTGAAGCAGTCGATGCAATTCATTCATTTGCTTACTAGCTGAATGCAGGTCGGTAGAGATCCAAGACCTGTTATGCGGGAAGCTTTAAGCATGTTTAAAGATGGTGGTGACCCAGAAAAGGTGTGGAATGTTAATCCAACTCCAATGCTTCTTTTTTGAACTATTTTTGAAGTTTGTAAGGTTGGCTATTCATCTTAATCCTTCCTCTGGGTTAATACGTTTTTGTGATACTATTTGGTGTTCTAATATCTAATTTTATTCTGTATTTATTAATGAAGCATTCATTATCTCTGTATAATGTTTAAGAATTCATATCCATTTGAATATGTTCAAGGATCTGTTCTAATAAGATATCCCAATGTTTTAGAATCTTTTTTTTTTATTTATACAACCTCAATCATTTCCTTACCATTCTGAATTGAAAGGCTTAAACAAAGCTAGTGGATTGTCAACTGAAGTTTTATGTAATGAAACAAAATCTTAAAGAACAAGGTAATGGCTGGACTTCATCGAACCACCTCCATCAAGGGTTCTTGAATGGAGTCATTTTATCTGGATCATGGGTAGCTGCTTGTTATTTTGAAGGGCTTTCGATACCACTTTATAAATTGTCTATTCAAGCTCTACAGATTACTTATGGCTGTAGTCGCTATTCCTAGAGTGATAATGCTGAAAACTCTTGATGATGAGTAATTATATTAGAGATTCCTTATTGGTTTTTATTTCCCACCAATATTCTCTATTTTTACTGCTTGTGGGCATGCTTGCATTTTGTTTGGACTATTGCATTTGACTAAAGCATTGGAATTTTGTTTGCAGTTTGCCACTGCATTTTCAAATGGACAGGAGAATGAGTATTTTTATGCATCTTTATATGCAGGTCTATATCATGAAGCTCAGGTTTGTCCTCAACATGTACAGATAGCATCCTTTTTATCTGGTTTTTGAAGCCTCCGTAAATTATTTCAGTTTTATTATGAATTGAAAACATTAGTCTGCTAGAAGGGTGCCTGTGATTCTAGAAATATAGCTGCCATATTTTCAATTACAAAAGTATAAAATGAGAACTTCCAGTGCCTGACTCATCACCATTCTATTTTTACTCAGAAACTATGAACAAACCTTGTGTTGATCTTGATTTCAAGACTGATTAGTCAAGTCTTGCATTGACAGTAACGGAGATCAAAAAACAAAGAAACTCGCATTTGACAGCAGTGGCCTCTCTCAATATGAGCTTCTGGATGTCGAAAACTGATGAGAAATCTAGCTTTTCTCATGATTTTTTGAAGCAACCCTATTTTTCCATGTCTCTTTAAAGCAGTTTAAATGGGACTTAATTCATTATTATTTTCTGTAAGATCATTGTTTTGATCCTATAAGACAGCAAGACTTAAACCATCATTATCCGATTTTCGTTTAAACTTTTTTGCATTTGGACTTTAATTGAGGCTCTTGAGATTTAATACCAAATCTTGAAACATGATATAGTGACTCATGTAATTGATGATTTTATACTATACAAGTGTGTTACTTGCTGTTGGGAGAAAGCTTCATCATTTCATTGATATTTGCAACTAATGTTCACTTTCACCTATACAGAAAGAACCAGAGGCAGCCAAAGTTCAAATAATTGCTGCATGTAGGTCTCCTTATGGACAAAGGTATGAATTCTCAATCCATCTACATTTACTAGCACCTCAAAAGTATAGCAGCTTAATTCATTTATGCATTTCTCATTCCAGGTCTGATGATTATATGGCGTCTCTTGCCAAGGTTCACTGTTTATGTCGAAACTGGAGCAGTGACTGAAAAATATTTAGTTTGATTTTGATTTGTAGCAACTGGAAGATCAATGAACACAGGATTGCACATATATTGAGACCATACATATTAGTTTCTTGTAGTATAGTTAATACTTGGAATCCTGCCAAGTTGCTGAACCCTGCAGAATTTACGATTTACATTTCCTTATATAGGACAAGTCTAGGATGCCTATGTTTTTTGCTTTGTCACCATGTCAATACCTATCAAGACCACTGGATTTGCTATTGCATTCACATCTAGTGGTTCAGATGGGTATCGGCAATGTGAAGATAGGCGTTGTAGCAACCCCCTTTTCATAATAATTCCCCATCACTAGTACTTTTAAATTGTGGAGTAGTTTCATGGTCTGAAAGAGAGGTATCACAGATTTGGAAAACTGAATGTTGGAAGTGAAAAGGCTGTAGATTTCTATTCCTGGTCTGGTTTAAATGAGTTGTTTGCAATGGATATGACTGGGTAGTGTTTGGTTATTGTTTTGAAACAAAAAAGATGAGAGACGTGGAGTCAGATGATACATATTTCTTGTCTTTTTTATTTTGAAATGACAGAAATTTACTTCAAATTATCTTGTTTTATATCTATGTTTTCATCTCTCAAACCAAGCATGTTTTTGTTAGAAATTAAATCCACTTCTTCAAATTTATAAAAAAAAAATAGGACATTTATTTCGGAATTAAAAAATTCAACAGAAAATATCTCCCCCACTATATCCTCATAATTGAAACCTGGTTGACAAGATTGGAAGCATAACCAGGTCAAATGTTAAAGCTTCAAGTTTTAGCAGGTGGAGAGTTTTGAACAAAAAAGTAACCTGTAAAACATATCATTCCTTCAAGCAATTCCATTGGACAAAATGTTAACAACCTGTTGCTTCCTGTTCTTAAGTTTCTTTATTTAGACTAAAGCATAACCTTGAGAATTATACCTTTTATCATGAACCTGCCTGAACCACAGAAAAAAAAACCAGCAGATGACCAT
Source organism: Salix purpurea (assembly GCA_027405865.1). Classification (NCBI taxonomy): domain Eukaryota; kingdom Viridiplantae; phylum Streptophyta; class Magnoliopsida; order Malpighiales; family Salicaceae; genus Salix; species Salix purpurea. Next base: position 22,871,040 of record CM050333.1, read on the forward strand.
TCTGCTCTGCTGTCTCAATCATTGCCAGATAATCTAGCCGTGCACGGAATTTTTTCCTCCTGAATTTTTTTGTAAGAGAAAGCATTTCCCTTTTTGAATGGAATAAAGAATCAAGATCCAAGTTCATGCTAGATGCTATTAATGCCATATTTAGACTTAATTTACTCCAGTCCAGGTGGGTTTTATTGAATTATAGTAAATGAACTGATGGTAGGTCCATTTTTTAGCATATTCTTTTGAGTTGTAAGCACAAAAGGTTGGATATTCCAAGCGGGATTCTGCCGTAGTATATGCCATATGCAACTTGAATGTCTTTCAACTTGTCCGGGCAGGAATCCACATGGTCTCCTTTACCAAACTACCCTCACTTCCTCACCTCATTCATGAGAAAAAAACCATAAATCATGATGAATGGGAAGGTTCAAGCTTGATAGCGCCTAAAGCATTCATGGCCAATCCAGGCATCCTCGTCCTTAATTTGGAGAAACCTAAAAATTATTGAGCCCTTAAAAACATCCCGTGACGATAGAGCTCACACGATCTCCACACAATCAACCTCTAAAACTGCCACAAACACAGAACCTTAGCAGCCTTTAATCATAGCCAACACATGGCACCATCAAACAACAAGTTTGACAAAAACTCTATGCCACAGGATTAACCAGATCACAAATTCGGTCCTGCCTTTGACTTTCCTGGTATACAGAACCTTAAAAAACAGGTACCCTTAAAAACACGTATAAAAACCAAGAAAACAGCATCTCTTCTTTAAACAATTCATGCTCTTTTACACTAACAAAAATATTGACACAAACAACAAAAACCCTTCTCTCTATATTTGTCTTTCTGTAATAATTTGAGGGTGACTGGAAAAGGAAGGAAGTGGAGGGTCTGGGGGTGAGAAGAAGAACAGGTGAGGGATGTCAACAACAACAACAGAACCACTGTTAGCAGCAGAAACTATGCATTCTGATAATGTTCATGCAAATTTGCACCCGTCTTATTCATTCAGGCAATTCCCTGAACCAGGTTGGATTTTTGATGAATTGCCAAAAGCAACCATTGTTTCTGTCTCAAGACCTGATACTGCTGGAGATTTTAGCCCCATGCTTCTGTCTTACACCATTGAATTACAATACAAACAGGTATGCAGCTCTCTCTCCTTTTCTCTCTTTTGCAAGGCAGTCTTTTGGTTTTAAAATTGTGATTGGTGAATATCTTATACATTCTATTTGGTTAAATGTCGTCGGTAATTGGAATTGGAAAGGATGAGCAGCTGTTTTTTGAGGAATATTGTCATGGACAGTTGCCACTGACATGACCATGCAATATAGAAGACAATTAAATTTCCAGAGCTGTTTTTCTTGCTAAAATAATAGTTGGTTGTGTCGAATTTAACGAGAAGGAACAAGGAGGTTGGTTTGAGTGGTGCAGGGTGCTGACAGGTCTTTTTCAATGGAAAAGGGAGGACAAATGTGGTTAAGAACAGCACTAGATTAATTTTCAATAGGTTATCCAGACCAGGACTAAGGAATTCACTAGTATTTTGTATCTCATAATCAAGGCTGAGGTTGTTCAAGGAATGATAAATTTAGTGTAGTGCCTGAATTCTCTCAAAATCAATTGAATAAATCTGCAAATAGTAATGCTAATGACAATATTTTTGTTAGCAGTTCAAGTGGCAGTTACTGAAGAAAGCATCACAAGTTCTCTACTTACATTTTGCTTTGAAGAAGCGAACACTTATCAAGGAGCTTCATGAGAAACAAGAGCAGGTTTGGTAGAAAGCAATAAGTCATTTCTTTTCCAATAGATGGCATTTCTATCACCTTTAGGCTTTTTTCTATTTTTTGCACTGTTAATTATATTGTTTAATGCATTTGATCTTTATATATTTCTTCTTTGAAAGGTTAAAGAATGGCTCCACAGTTTAGGAATAGTAGATCACGTATCAGTGGTGCAAGATGCTGACGAACCGGATGACGGTGCTGTTCCAGTTCATCATCAAGAAGAGAGTGCTAGAAACAGGTGATAACTTTGTTCAATTGGTAGGCATTACATGCAATTCCATCTAGCATACATTGTATTTGACGTGGTTTTATAATGCAGAGATGTCCCATCCATTGCTGCTTTGTCATTTCTTCGCCCGGCGCTAGGAGGGCAGCAGGGTATCTCAGACAGAGCAAAGGTGGCAATGCAGAATTATTTGAATCATTTCCTAGGAAACTTGGATATCGTAAATTCTCCGGTGGTAAGACAATTTGAATCCAGATGGTTTTTCCTTCATTGCTATGCATGAATACACTGGACTCTAATTAAGTTGGAATCGGAGAAATAATCTGCATCCCTTTGATCTTTATGTCGAGATACTTTTTCTTCCACTTGTCAATGCTTTCTTGTTTATCTATCCATGCCACCCTTTTTGACGTAGGTCTGCAAATTTTTGGAGGTCTCTAAGTTGTCCTTCTCGAGAGAATATGGTCCAAAGCTAAAAGAAGGTTACATATTGGCAAAGAATCTTTCAAAAATCTCCAAGGATGATAGTAATATAACATGTTTGCCCTGCCAATGGTTCGGTTTGTGTAACAACAATTGGCAGAAGCTGTGGGCTGTTTTGAAACCGGGGTTCTTGGCCTTTTTGAAAGATCCTTTCGACACAAAAATCATAGATATTCTTGTTTTTGATGTTTTTCCAAACTCAAATGACAAAGGAGGAAACCAAGTATATCTAGCAAGCCCGATAAAGGAACACAATCCTTTGTATCATGCATTTAAGGTAAGCAGTTTTATCTTTAAAATCAAGTCCAAGCAACTATGTGATACTAATGTGAGGTTTATGGTTTGAGCCCTTTGCTTTCATTTACTAACAAATCATGGAACATGAAAGGTTTCTGTCGGAAATCGGAGCATAAACCTGAGAAGCAAAAGTGGTAGTAAAGTTGAAGAATGGATTGCTGCAATCGAAGATGCTGGTTTAAGGCCTCGCGAGGGGTGGTGTCATTCACACCGCTATGGTTCCTATGCTCCTCCAAGGGGTTTAGCTGAAGATGGGAGTCAAGTTCAGTGGTTTGTGGATGGGCATGCAGCTTTTGAAGCAATTGCTTCTGCAATAGAGAACGCAAAATCAGAGGTTCATTTCTTTTTTTTGCATTTGACGAATTAAGTTCAACAACTGGCATGAGTTTGTTGATCAAAATTTATATGCAGATATTTATCACAGGCTGGTGGCTTTGCCCTGAGCTGTATCTAAGACGGCCTTTCCAAGATAATGCTAGCTCCCGGCTTGATTTTTTGCTAGAAGCGAAAGCTAAGGAAGGGGTTCAGGTGCATAAGAAAATAATTCCCATCAAATTATGCAGTATGCTTTGATTTTTACCTTTTACATTCTGCAATGAAACAGTGTTAGTTTTAACTTTGAATTTGAATGGCTCTGCAGATTTATATCCTTCTCTACAAGGAGGTTTCTATTGCTTTGAAAATCAATAGTATGTACAGCAAGAAAAGGCTTCTAAACATTCATGAGAATTTGAAGGTTCTGCGCCATCCTGATCATTTCTCAACCGGTGTCTACTCATGGTATGTGATTTGCTGATACTGTTCTGCATGGAATTTTATTTGTTTTGGGATTGGATTAGAGTTATCAAGAGAAAATGGAAGAATAAGAAAATCTCATGTCAATATCCATGTGAATTACATCGTTTAATTTGATTTCTTGTGTATGCTCATTGATTAATCATGTCACATGAAGGTCACACCATGAAAAACTGGTGATCATCGACTACCAGATTTGCTTCATCGGAGGATTAGATTTATGCTTTGGCCGTTATGACACTACTGAACATAGAGTTGGTGATTGTCCTCCCGACATATGGCCTGGAAAGGACTACTATAATCCAAGGTATTTTTTCTTTCTTCAGAAAATTAAACTGAAATGACAGTTATGGTTCAACTACATTTTCGGTACTATGATGTTTCTTGAATCATGCAGACTGCTATATTTTTCTATCCCATATTTGATGACCGGGGAAGAATTAGGGACAGATATGTAATAGATATGGTAGTTTGGAGGCTTGTTTATAAAATTTTGGCCTAATATTTCCAAAACATTGCTTTGCTAGAGAATCAGAACCAAATTCTTGGGAAGACGCAATGAAGGATGAACTGGACCGTAGAAAATATCCTCGAATGCCATGGCATGATGTCCAATGCTCCCTCTGGGGACCGCCTTGCCGTGACATTGCCAGGCACTTTGTTCAACGCTGGAACCATGCTAAGGTTAACTTTATGATTCCTACCTCCTGTTTCATCGCTCTACTCCGACTCTCGGAAAGCTTAGTTTCTTATATGTTTGAACTCTTCTTAGAGAAGCAAAGCACCAAATGAGCAAAAAATTCCACTACTGATGCCTCGCCACCACATGGTTCTTCCTCATTACATGGGAAGAAGTATAGATATTGAAAGTAAGAATGCAGAAGGAAACCAGAAAGACATCAGCAGAATAGATTCCTTAGCCTCGTTATCTCCAATCCGAGATATCCCTTTGCTTTTACCTCAGGAAGCTGATGCAACAGTTGATAATGGTGTTAATCACAAGTTAACTGCCAAAAACATGAATAACGATCATCTTGATCAATCAGCTTGGCACGGCGATAGTTTCTCATTCACTTTGCAGAAGTCCAAGGATGAGAATTTGGCTCAAGATACACTAGTGAAAAATCCTGTCAGTGAACATGATTTTGTGGATCTTGAAAGCATGATGCAGATGTCAGATCGATCATCAGAAACATCTGAAAAGGATGATCCTGATGTTTCTGCCAGTGAATGTGGACAAGTTGGGCCACGTGTCTTGTGTCGTTGTCAGGTTAAATTACACCCTTTGAAGTTCATCATAGTTGTTCATAACATATTACATGACCATGTTCTTTTATCAAGAAATAAATTTATTTCCTCTAAGTGTGAGCAAATATTGCATCTGCAGGTTGTCAGAAGTGTCAGTCAGTGGTCAACAGGAGCAAGTCAGCCTGAAGAAAGCATCCATAAGGCTTACTGTTCTCTCATTGAGAAAGCCGAACATTTTATCTACATAGAGGTATCTAAAGTTCAAGATTGACCATTATTTTTCCTTCTGGTCTTGTATAAATCCCTTGATACTCATTGCAGAGGCTTTATACTGCTATTTCTTCTGGTTACTTGATTTGCAGAATCAGTTTTTCATATCAGGACTTTGGGAAGATGAGATTATCCAGAATCGTGTTTTGGATTCAATATACAAACGTATTCTTCAAGCTTACAAAGAAAATAAGTGCTTTCGAGTCATCATTGTCATACCACTCTCACCAGGTTTCCAGGTATAATAACTCTTGGTGATACTTATAAATTCTAATTTTAAGCATTGAATACTTGGCCTTTATCATGAGCTGGATAATTCATTGCCAGGGGGGTGTGGATGATGGTGGTGCAGCAACTGTTAGAGCCATCATGCATTGGCAGTATCGGACCATCTCCTGGGAGAAGACTTCGATTCTGTACAATCTCAACACATTGCTTGGCCCTAAAACACAAGATTACATTTCTTTTTATGGTCTGAGGACGTATGGTAGAACTTTTGTGGGAGGTCCCTTGGTCACAAGTCAGGTATTTTTTTGCATCATTTGTCTAGTATATTCCTTTTTTTTCATCCCTCTAATAGATCATTTTGCATACAGGTTTACGTGCATAGCAAAGTTATGATAGTAGATGACAGGATTGCGTATATCGGATCATCTAACATCAATGATAGGAGTTTGCTTGGATCGAGAGACTCTGAGGTATTGCTTGCTGATAGCAGAACTTAGCAGTTTCCTAATAACATGGAAAATGTCATATTGATTCAAGTGGCTACGCTTCCTGATCAGCTGACTAAAACCATTGTTTCAGATCGGGATAGTTACTGAAGACAAGGAGTTTGTTGAATCATCAATGAACGGGGAGACTTGGAAAGCTGGAAAATTTGCTTATAGCCTGCGGCGCTCGCTGTGGTCTGAGCATCTTGGTCTTTCTTCAGGAGAGGTTAGTAACAGTAAAGGTTGATCCACATGAATAGTTTAACCATGCACGCCCTTGTGAGTACAAATCATCTCATAAAAGAGGTTCTGATAGATTTTAAATCAAATTTAACCGGCATAAAGTCCTGAACTCCTGATCATTTCATTGCAATCAATAACAGAAACTATATATTCTTGCTTGCTTCAGATTGATAAAATCAGTGATCCTGTAGCAGAGACCACATATAGAGATTTATGGTTGGAAACGGCAAAGGTGAGTGGAAATTTATGCTTTTAAGAAGTCTGCAGAAAAAGAATAACATCGTTGTCATTTACATTGTTTCTTTCATATCTTTTCTCTTCTATGCTGCTTCGGCATGTGATCGAAATGCTCTAATTTCGGACAGGAAAATTCAAGGATTTACCAGGATGTCTTTGCTTGTCTTCCTAATGATCATATCCACTCGAGGTAATAAAACATGAAACATAGCTGTCTTCCCTTCTTTGCTTAGTTCCACAAAATGTTCTTATACGATTCCATCCAATGCAGGGCTGCACTCAGACAAAGCATGAACTATTGGAGGGAAAAACTTGGTCACACAACCATTGACCTAGGAATAGCTCCTGAGAAGATAGAATGCAATGAAAATGGAGAGTCTAAGATGATGGACCCAATTGAAAGACTGAAATTAGTAAAGGGCCATGTTGTTTCCTTTCCATTGGAATTCATGTGTGAAGAAGATTTAAGACCAGTATTCAATGAGGGAGAATTTTATGCATCCCCACAAGTATTTCATTAATTATCAAGTAGGAAAGTAGAAGACGAGGTTAGGATTAACAGCTAAGGCATTAACAGAAAAACTGATCAAACTAACAAGATGTAAAGATTAAACATTTGTTGTGAGGGATTTGTCTGATAAGCATATTGGCTTTGATTTATATGATTTTCCATATTATTACATAACAGCAATAATATGAACAGGAACACAGACAAAATATATGGAGTCCAGTGGTGTTAACTGTTAACTGCTAAGTATGATTCATTCGCAAAGGTATTATCCAACCGTGTTTTTATCAGCCTTGGACTGTTCAAAGGATTAGCTCTCTCGATCTAGTTTGAAAGCTGAAAATATTTTAGAAATTATGACGCCATGGAATCAATTGTTCTTATTTAGAGTAAGTCACTAATTTTAGAATTCTAACCAAGTATGAAGCAAGAGATAATTGAAAATTATATCAACAAAGTGAAAAATATATATATCCAAATAATAAAATAAAATTTCTCTTAGTTCATATTATATAATTGACTTGCGCTCGTTGCAGGTCAGGTAAATTTTTTTTAACTTAAAAATAATAGTTTGGTATTGCTAATATTTAAGATGAAATTTAAAAAGAAAAATTGAGATGGTAACGTATTGGATTAATTCAAGTTAACTTGTCAATCCACATGTCAAGTCATGAAATCGATATCATGATAACCCTGTAAACAAATTACAAGCCTTAATTTTTATTAAATTAAATGTTGAATGATAAAATTGGAGAAAAAATTCATAACTCGAGTCAACCTACAGAACTCATGACATTACTCATGAGATTAGGATAATCCAATAAAAATATCAAAGCAAATAATAAAATATAATTCTAAATCAATATATTGTTGAAAAAAAAAACTCAAATCAACCAAAATTAACCTTTTAAACATATGATCCAAGTCATAAAACTGAGATAACCTCTTAGAAAGTAAACCGGAATAAATTATAAAATTTAATTTTCTATTAATCCAATAATAAAGGATGGAATTAAAAAAAAAGTTAATTAAAAAAATATAAAAAAAAAAAACTTGAATCAACTGAATCAACTAGTAAGCCTGTGATTTGGATTATAAATATGGAATACTATTCTTAAAAATAAAATTATGAAACATAATTCCCTGTGAACATAATATAAAAATAAATCAAGTGAATAGTGTTATCGAGGAGTTAAACCGTCTTCTCCTCTAGGTTTGTTTTCTTTTTTACGAGATCCACCCTTCTCGTGTCTACTGTACTGAATTAAATTCTTAATCCCAAAACAAGAAATTTTATATTTCTCAAAATAATAATTATTTTATTTAACAAGAATAAAAATGGAAACAAAAAGAAATTTATAATCATAAAAATTATTCCATTAATATTAAATGTTATTAAACATGGCTCGTTCTGTGTTAGGGAGATTGATAGAGTGAATTTAAAAAAAAACTTTGCTCAGTTTTTTTTTTATATATATAACACGGTCATGATAAATTTATAAAGCACCATCTTCCTGCAAAGGCCTGTTTAAAGAAATTCACTGATCTGTTAACAGCACAGACCCACTAAGGTGTTTCGGAGCTATTATAAAAACATTTTTGAAAAAATTAAAAAAAAAAATTATTTTTATTTTTAAGTTTAAATTAACAAAATTTAATATTTTTATATTATTTTAATTTGATTATATAAAATATAATTTTTTAAAAATAAAAAAATATAATTTTTTAAAAATAAAAAAATATAATTTTAATATATTTTCAAACCAAAAAAACATTTTCAAAAACGTTTTGTCGTTTCCGATTTGCGTCCTTTGAAGATAGTCTTGACCGCGGTTTACACGTCCTTTGAAGATAGTCTTGACCGCCGTTTACAAGCTGAGACAGTTTACTTTTAGGCTTATTTGGAAGAGTTATTACGGTAGTTTTTCAAAGTATTTTTCGTGCTAAAATACATCAAAATAATATTTTTTTTATTTTTTAAAAATCATTTTTAACACCAGCACATCAAAATGATCTAAAAACACCAAAACATATTCATTTAAAATAAAAAAATAATAATTTTTTTGAAAACAACGTTTGAAACACCGTCTCAAACTGGCACTTAGTTATATCAGTGCTATGAACGGCTGTTGTAGCATCAAATTGTATCTTTTACTACATTCTTCATGTCTCCAAGTAGCTAAAGAAGTCGAGGAGTTGTAGTTCAGCTGACATTCAAAACGTTTCGATTTCGAGTGTCATCACTTCAAGAAAAAAACTTAAGGGATGATACTGGCATGGCATGAACACCTTTTTTCTAATCAACTAGATTGAAATATTCAGGTAAAATGAACAGCGAGTAGCAGCTACAGCAACCTTGCTCGTTTACATTTTATGATCCCTATTTTGGTGTGCTGACAGCATGGACTTGTTGAGATTGAGGGGAGGAGTGGAAGAAGAGGCAAATGGCTGATATATCATCCATGGCAATCCCTTTCCTGATGCGTTTCCAGGCCTGGACAGCAGACTGGACTAGACGCTTAGCTGCCTTTGCCCTATTTGGTGTCGAGGACACAATCTGTACTGCTGCTTGATTGGAGATTACATCCCATACCTACAGAATGACAGCAGGAATAGCAATCTTGTTATGGTTCTTTATAGATTTTGATTACGATTTTGGACGTTAGATATTGAAAACTAATTCTACTTAGCAGGCTACTTGTGCATACCCCATCAGTAGCCAGGATAACAAACTGATCTTTGCTAGTTAGATGTCTTTGTAACACCTCAGGCACGGAAATAAGCCCGAAATCCTTTACGCAGTAATCGCCGAAGGCTCTGGACATTGCCAGTCCAGGTGATTCTGCATCTGGCTGCCAAACTCTGTGCACACCTGGCTCATCATCTAGACAGAATACACGTCCCCCGCACTGAAGTATCCGTTCAGTCTCCTCTGCAGTCAAGAAGAACATTGCTGTAAGAATGGCTTGTTTAGATTGCCTTGCTGAACAGAATGAAAAAGAGGAACTTACGGGGTAAATTAGGCTTGAAATCTACAGTAAGCTGAACGGGTACCAAGCTTCCATCATCATCTGATGTGGTAGCCAATACAGCGCGAGAGTCGCCAACATTTGATACAAAAATGTGTTCACCCTGGAAAAAAAAAACATGATCCGACACCTTATAATCCTAGCATAATCTTGAGCTACAAGGAGATCTTTTCCTGTTAGCTTCTCCCCGTTATTATTTGTTCAATATAAAGGCAAGCTAAAATGAGAGTACAGAATTTATAAGCATTGCATAAAAACGATTCTAAAGGAATTATGAACTTGAATTACCTGTCTAACAATTGTTAGGGCAGTTGTTCCACTATAGAATGAGTCTATTTTCCGATGCTGTTCTAGCTCCTTATCAACAACAGCGCAAGTTTTTAGGTAGGATTGTTTCCACATATTGAATCTTTGTTGCTTTTTATCCAATTCCAAATCAATATCCGGATCAACTGAACATTGAGCAAGAGTCTCCTGCCAATTACACAGAAGAGATGTAGCCATCGATTCTCGGACTTTCTTCGCTACAAAATGGCCCCATTGACCATGGCCATCAAATATCCCACAAAATGTCATGTCTGCTTGACACCCAAACTCCTACCATACAACCAGAGACGACATTATAACACACTTGAATCACATTTAAAGAATACATAATAATCAATGTTCAATGCTTACCTGCCATACAATGCAGCAATCTTGATTCACTCCTTTCTCGCCTCTCCTTGAGAAAACTGAGGCAAAGTTTTTCAAACCATCAACATTTATACAGCCAGATGATCTTAAAATCATTTCATTCTTCTTTGCATCTTTCGCCATTGCCTCTGCGGCTTCTCTTCCATCACCATTTCCATTTCCATTACTCTTCACTTTTCGTATTGCAAATGACTTCGCCAATCCATTGAACATTGACGAAAAGTGTCCCATTGCCGATGTTTCGACTCCAATGGCAACCACAGACCACAATATGGTACGGTTCTCTAGCTTTTTGTAGACTCGAAACTCTGAACATTCAAACAAAAAAAAATATAAATATATTTAACACATAGAGCCATGTATGATGATCACGAGAAAGAAGGGAAATTATAAAGAATTCATCAGAAAGCAAAGCTGTGTTACAGTATTCTTGACTCAAAATTCTTCGCTAAGAATCAAAAGAGTGGTTATATACTTGAATGACATTGAATTAGTAGAGTCAGTGATGCGAAAGAGGACATTATCTGACTCGGAAAGCTAAAGAATCTTACAATTTAATACTGTAAAAACAAATAAAAATACTTGAACCTGAAGCGCATCAGTACATCACATAGAATACTCAATCTGACATGGAATTCCAACATAGCTATTTGCATCTAGAGTTTGGTAGAAAAGCCAAGAATAACAGAACAATAAACAAGGTATAAAGAAGCCTAACTAATAAGCAACTTGTCATTTAACATTCCAGGTTAATCCATTAATGTTTATGTTTTCTTGAGAAGAAAATTTAACCAGAAGGGTAAATTTTGAATTTTATCTTGTCTAATATTTTTTATCATCAGCAAAATCCCAAGATAATACTTAACAAGGATCAATTTGCACTCACATGAACCTAGCAACTTAATGTCCATAGCTATATATTTGGCATTTGCAGGAATCAGAGAAAACAAAAGGAAAAAGGCTTCACACTTTTTCTCTTTTTATTCTTCAGCAACAAATATAAAGAATGAACCTTTGGCTAGTTTTCCAAGGAAATGAGGAAAAAGGAAAGCATGAACTCGTCATTAATTTATCTTCTTAAATCTGAAGAGAGAAAAAGGCTAACATGAAAGAATGACCCTTTTTGCTTAATTTTGACTTGAAATATTAATGATAAATTCTCATTTTTACAGCTTATGTCAAATTTTAGGTATATAGTTAATTAGCAGCACAAAACAAAGCATGAACCTTAAGATTCAAAATCTTAAAAAAAAATAAAAAAATCTACCACTTTCTCAGAAACCAAACAAAACCCATGTGAAAGTTTCATAAAAAAGAGAACAGAAGAAGAAGAAGAAGAAGTTCATTCAAGCTTCTTAAGTCATCCCCTTAAGCTTTTTATCCATGAAAAAACAAAGCAATGAAAACACAGAAAACACCAAATGATGAAGGCTATCGAGCCCTTCTTCAAAACCAAACAAAACCCTTTAAACCGTAACTAAAGAACGAACAAAAACAGTACAGGACCTTGAAGCTAAAGAAGAGCAGAGAATAACTTAGAGAAGAGGGAACTACTGATGATGATCTACATGTCGGAAAGATGACATCATCAGGCGGTAGTTGATGCAAGAAATGAGACAGAATGAGCTGAGAATCCGTGAGAGAAAATATAGAGATAAATCACAGTCCATAATCCCCTTCTCTCTTTTTATCTTTGGAGAAGATAACACAGACAGACACAGAGAAAGAAAGAATCCTTTTGTTGTACGTACAATCACAGAAACAAAACACTGTTTCTGCTTTTGGAGGAAGCCCTTTTTTTTTCCTTGTAAAAGACTTTGATTTCTTTTTCTGTTTATAGAATTTCTGTAAAGTAATAGTTTTCATGCATTCCTTTTATAGTGTATTTTGTATTTGAAAAAAATTAAAGAATAATATAAATAATATAAATAATATTTTGGTATTTTATTTATCAGCCAAAGTAGTTTTTTAACATGATATCAGAGTTTTATTGACTCAGCGATCACGAGTTCGAATTTTATTGCTTTTATTCTATTTAATAAAAAATCAAGCATAAGATTAAAAAAAATTTATTTGAAGAGAAATGTTAGAAAATAATATTAATAATCTGGGCTGGAGGGTTGAGTGATGGAGATAGGGTAGTTAGCCGGGAGCACATGAATTTTTTGGTAATAATTTAGCTGGATTTTTTAATTAAATTATTTTATAGGATTAGCTAAGGTATGAATTATTGAAAAGATTTTAAAGAGATGATGAATTCTGACTTTTTTTATTTTATTTTATTTTTTAAAACATTTTAATCTATGATTCTGATTATGACATAAAAGAAATTTTGGGTTTGCAATATTAAATTGAGGCGAAGATATTCCGTGTTTTACTTGATGATTGAACTTTTGAGTTTATTAGTTAGGTTATGTTCGTGGAATATGTTGAATACTTCATTATTATTAAAATATTATGGAGTTGAGTGTTTGAAACTTATATACAATTCATATTTGTTATACCCTTAATATAAAGATTCAAGATATTTCAAGAAATTCCAATTCATTTTAAAAAAAAAATACTTTAAAATTATATTTGGTTTGCGTCTCATGATAAAGATAGATAGATATAGAAAATATATAAACTCGTTTAGTTAATATAAAAATAATTTTTTATTTGTGATAGTCTTGAAATGAATTTATTTTTAAAAATTAAAATATATATCTCAATTGCTGTATCTTTTTTGCTCAAAAACAGTAACGAAATATTGTTTTAAAGTCGATTATTTTGAACATCGTATGAGATAAAAGAAGAAATTACTTGTATTTTATATATAATAGTAAGATTGTGGAGGGTCTAGCTTATTAAATTTGAGAGAGTGTGTGTGTATTTCTTGAAGTGGCTCATCTATTAAAGTGATTGCTCGGTAATTTAGTTGAGATTGTTTTTCAAAATATTTTTTTATTTATAAATACATAAAATAATATTTTTTTTATTTTTTATAAATTATTTTTTATATCGAATGATCTAAAAATATAAAAAAATAATTTAAAATTAAAAAAAAATCAAAAATACTTTTAAAATACCGTAACAAATAGTAATTAATTTGCCCGTGATGGCTCGATGCCCTTCTTTAACAATTATTTGACAATTTGGATACATTTCGGATAATGGCGTGTCTTTGTCGCACTAAAGAACCAGTATAATTATATATCTTTGAGCCTGCATGCACCGTCCTCCACCCATATTATAAAAATAAATAAATAAAAAAACTTAATTAATTAACCACACAATAATTATATTTTTTATTTCCATGCTGATCCCGATGCCATCTGAGGCATTATTTCGATTTTCTGATATTAAAAATAATAGAAAAATATCAAATTTTATTAATTTAAAATAAAATTAAAAAAAAAATCAAAAATAATTTTAAAACACAGTAATAATTCATGTAATAGATAAGCATGTAGTGGGCCTAACATTGAGGGAGACACCCTTCTTTATACATAGAAATTAATCATGATTATTAATATTATTTGACTTGAATGAAATCAAGGTTTGTCTACCATCCAAACTATATTTTTATATTCTAATCGAAGAGGAGACTATAATTTCTTAAGAGATAAATCAATATAGTTTGATTAATCACTGTATCTTAACATAAATAATATCTATCTATCTATATATATATATAGACATCAATTATTAAAACTTTTTTTAAAAAAAAATCTAATCAAACTATTGCAAAATAAAATATGAGTGACGTTCGTGATTCTTCTGCCAGCAGAAACATTATTTTTTTATATATATAAAAAAAAAAAATCAAGGCTGCTAGGATATTGAGATAATTTGGCTTATTAATACAAATCTTTGTGCAGACACAATAAATAATACAGCTCCTTGTATTTCTAACCGCACACGTGGCTAATTATAAACCAGCTGCTTCCATGCTGGACCAGACATCTACTTTGAAATAATTAAACTAACCATCCTTATTTATTTAAGCTACTGTTGACGACAAATTGAATGTTATTAAAAAATTCAGCTGCTGATGACAGATAAATTGTCTTTGACGAGGTCCCGGTGATTTGCCATCTAGGACAAGCCAACCATGTCAGGCCACCTATGCATGGAAAATAGAATAAAGGAATAAAAAATTAAAATGAAGATGAAAGGGATATGTATTGAGTTTATCAAACGATTGCTTCGTTGTATTTATTTATTTATATACTCCAAAAGGTTCCGCGACAAGGTTGGTGTACGTGATATTTTCCTTTTCTTTTTCAGACGATCATAATTATTAAATTTAATCCGTTGGAAGATCTATCTAGATATAACCAAATAAACACGAAAATCATTCTATAATTAATCTTATTTAATTAAATCAACTCATAATATAATCAACTCTATCAAAAAATTTAACTATATTTGGAGTGTTTTATTTGTGAAATGCGGTTGGATATGTCCCAAGAGGCGTGACGTAATGACAAAGAGCTTAAGATCTGTACAACAGATTTCGAGTTCGAGTCAGGACACGCGTCTCTTGTAAGAACCTAGGATAATTAAAATTTTACTCGCTCATCTAGACTCACAAAATATATTTTTCGGGAAGTAGGGTTTCCTCTAATCTAAAAAAAATGGTTGGCTATTCTCAAAGGAAATGAAAATGAAATATCATAATGTTCTAGCATTAAAAAACGAAATATAATTAAAGATAAAGAAAACACGTCTTATTATCCTTTTGAAGAGTTTATTTTTACCTTGCACTCTTTATTTTTGAAATAAACATATCTTTTTTCTTTTTTATATAACTCTATTATATTCTAAGATTATAATCAATAGCAACCTGAAATTTCGTGGACAGCGTTCGGGGGCATTAGGATAGAGTTACCACCCAGTAAAAGACGTTGGATAAACCGCGAAAAAAAGGCCAGACAGCAAAGAAAAGTCTCTGAAACTCCTTGTCGTGTATGGGAATTTGTTTGGAATAAATATATCATTTTAATATATATATATATATATATATATATATATATATATATAAAAAAAAAAACAAGTCTCGTAATTATAAAGCGGCTTCAAAAAGATTGGGAGCCATCCCTATATACCTGTGTGCGTGGATCTCATTGATTGAGTGGTAAGAGGTCGTGAGATGACCTAACCCCGCACCAACCTAGAATACTATCATGGTGTCTTTGACTGTGCACTCCTTTTCCTTTCACCTGCAGATTTGAAGACTTCCGTGATCCGGTGGGGCCGTGGAGGAGGATTCCGGCTGGTCGGCACACGTTTTGATTCAACGGTGGCAGTTTAAGCCACTAAACCCTCCGGCTGCTTGTTTATAGGACCGACATATAAATTGTCCTAGGATCAAATTAATATCTTGAAAGGTAAATTAATACAACTCCATGTATCGTTCCCGGAAGAGGTTTTCTCACAATGACAAACCACTAATTAACCAAGAGTATTCTTTTTTTTTAAAAAAAATATTATTTTTAATATTAATATTAAAATAATTCAGAAACATAATTTATTGAAACAAATTTACAAGTCTGTAGTTGGACCGTAGAGTAAAACACCCTCTAGTCAAATATATAGATCATAGTTAAAATTTTGAGAAGGTGAAATATTTTGGTAAAAGTCATCTTCACCTTAGGATGGACAACACGTGTCCAGCTGCCAAGGTTTGGTTCAGCTGTCATTCGCAACTCACTGTCACTCTTGCTTTTGATAATCACTTGTGAATTATCCGTATTGCTGCCCCCCTGCCCTGCTGCATCATCACATGATAGCCTGCTCTCTCTTTCTTTTCTTTTCTTTTTTTTTTAAATAATTATTTATGATTTTTAAATCGTTATGGTATTTTACTTTTAAGAATAAATTAAAAAAATAATGATATATTTTTAAATAAAAAGTATTGTTAAAAACAATAGCCAAGTCGGTGGACAAAAGGAGTGATTGCATGGTGAGAGATAGTGATCAGGTAGGGACCAATGATTCACAACTAAGAATTTGCCACGTAGCATTAATAATCACATGTGAGGCTGTCCACTGGATGTAGACATGCAAGTTTCCGGTGAACGCGTCAATGGAGGGCTCTCTTTTTCTTATTGGTAGGTGAGGATTGAGGACTAAAGTCCATGTAGTCTTTGTAATACCCCGTTTGTCACTGCGGCTAAACCACTATTTTGGTGAAATTTAAAAAAAAATTATTTTAAATAAATATATTTTGTTGTTTTTAGATTATTTTGATGTGCTGATATCAAAAATGATTTTTAAAAAAAAAATATATATATATTATTTTGATGTATTTCGACACAAAAAAGTAGTTTAAAAAACTACCGCAACCGCTCCCCAAACAGGCCCTAAGTTTCTCAAACCATTGCCGTTAAAAACAGCCTAACCTAGCCCGTTCATTACTGTTTTTTAAATAATATATTTTTTTATTTTTTGTTTAAATATTTTTTTTATTTTTTAAAATTATTTTGATGTACTGATACCATAAATATTTTTTAAAAAATATATATCATTTTAAGTTATTTTGAAAAATAACTTTAACTATATTTTCAAACAGATCCTTGATATCAATCAAAATAAAATAAAAAGTGATATGTTTAGCTGACGACTATATCAACATGTTTAAAATATGATTTAATCTATTTTTAAAAAATATTTCATAAGAGTTTTTACATAATCTATGAATGTTTTGATGACAAATCTAGAGATAATTGTTTTTAAAATGAGTGGGAATCCGGGGTTTAGCTTTTTATTTCTTTTTAATTAATCAATGCTTGATGGGTCATTGTTGGTGTCAAGATCCACTGATGAAGACAATTGTCCAATAGAATTTGAAGATATTGGTTTTGGTAAAACGGGAAGCTTTCCATGGATCTACAACAAAGTAACATGCGAAGCATTTCTTGATTAAAAAAATAAAAAATTAAATCAGCATGTAAAGATTTTGCATGTCATTTAGAGTGAGGGTCACTCTCATAGGATTTCACGAATCATTAATACGTTGGTTTATATGTTTGTGAAATACTTTATTTAAAAGGGTATTAGCAAAAAGTGTTTGAATTTCCTTTTTCACAGACCAATTAAAATTTGCCCCACCTTGTGTGCTTACTTTGCCTAGGCAACACGGATTTCTCACAAGAAGTTTGAATCTTCAACGACATACCATGATACAATCTTATTCTATTTTCATGATGAAAACTACTATTGATAATCAAGATTGGATAATTTTAAAAACACACTCTTCAAACAAATTCTCTTAAATATTGGTCAACGAAGAGATATATTATAAGGTGTAAACCGTCCTAAGCAAACAAAGAATTCTTTTATTATGTGAGGTAACTATATTATTTCGAAAGCATATTTTACAGGCTCAAATGAATGAGTAAAATCCTGATCGTTGTAGGCTTTGACAATAGGCGTACATCATAACTTGAACACTTGAACATGAGATCTACTATACAAATCGCAAGATTTTTGTCATCATATCACGCATATTGGGAACACAGACAAAGAACCCCTTTAATTGAAATCAATCGAAAGATCATAGCATCATATAAGTCGGTAAATAAATACCGCAAAGATCATCGGAAGATGGAGAAAGCAAGACATTATTATTACGTCTAAGGAGGATGGGTGCATGTACAGGCACGTGTGAAGATGGAAGAAGCTTTATTTATTTGAAGGTAAAGGAGTTGGGCTTATAGTCTTGGGCTCGTGTTGATACGACATTGGCTGGATCTAGCGTCCCTATGATTTTGGATTGACAACATATTAAATTAATAATTTTCTATTATTATTTTTAAATGATTTCGATACGCTAATCCTCGATAACATTGATTCCGTTTTTTTTTAAATCACTTACCAAACAAAAAATATTAAAAATTCAAATAAAAATGTATAGAATTCTTACCCGTTTCAATATAAAACTCAACCCAGATTAAATCTCGAGTTAATAGATAATTAAATTCAAATGCTGAATAAGATTAATAACACCACTACTCAAGCGAGTTAGTAGATAATGTTTTTTTTTTATATATATAAATAAAACTGATAACATTGTTAATTTATCGCGTGGGCATGTTATTGTCTAGTGAGTTGGTCCGAGTCCAGAGTTTGTGAGCAAAATCTAGTCCAATGGCCTTAATCCAGCATGAACTAGGCCCATTTGCTCGATTTGAGTGTCGGAAGAGGCAACTATTTATGCCTTTTTATGTGTTTTTATTTTATTTTATGTTTTAAAATTATTTTTATGGGTTGACATAAAAAATAATTTTTAATAAATAAATAAAATATTATTTTTAAATATTTTAAAAAACAACTTTATTGCCTGTTGAAGAGGCAACTAGTCTTAATCAAAAACATGATTGGAGGGATAATTGAAAAAATCGTGACATGACAACGTGTGTGGAGCAGGGACGATTGAAGACAGCTTCGAAGACAAGGTTGTTTTGATTGATAATAAAAATGATTGAAAATAATTTATAGTCTTCTTCTAGCGATAGAGACATTTAAATAATGTTTTGTTTGCTTGCAACACGAAAATAAAAATTGAGGCAATCTTTATGGGTGCTATCCCAAAAGAGAGGGGACAATTCTCACTTCTACTTTATCGTAATCTTTTCAAAAATAAATTTTATTTTATTTTAAATTAATTATTTTTAATGTTTATAAATCATTTTCATATGTTGATATTAAAAATAATTTTTTTTAAAAAAATATTATTCTGTGTATTTCTAAATAAAAATTATTTTAAAAAACAACTTCAACCACACTTTTAAACAGACACTATACATGGAAATAATATGTGTTTCTTTTCTTCTCTTTATTTTAATATCTCATGTATTTTTTTAAAATAGTTTCTTTAGAAATAAGGTTTAAAATAATGCTAAAAGGTTATATATATATATATATATAATATTCTAATCTCGCAAACCTTTCTTCAGAGATACATTTACACTTATTTTAAATGTAGTGGGTATTTGAGTTTGTGGTAATTTATGTTTTTATTACAAAAACACCACATTAATATTTATAGTGTTTTCAATCATTTTAATGCATTGACAAGAATGATAATAATAACATTTTTAAATTAAAAAAAAAAAACACTTCACGTCACAATATTAAATACTCACAAATTAGCAATATAATTAGGCCGGCATCGTCAAGCGAGGATGAAGTGAGAAATTTAAAAAATAAAAGAAGATCATTCTTGTTGCAAACTATACACTTCAGGACCATGGGTTATCTCATTCAACTAAACAGCCCGGCAGCTTGTTTTGACATCTTCCATTATTATTATTATTATCCTTCGAGATTAATATATTGCAAGGGGTGTGATGACAGAGACTTGCTATCTGCATAACAGATCTCAAATTCGAGTCAAAACATGTATGCATCTCATGTGATGATAGAGACTTGCGATCTGCACAATAAATTTCAAGTTCGAATCAAATCATGTGTGCATTCCTTGTAAAAATTAAAATAATTAAGATTTCACTCGTTTATTTAAATTCATAAAATACATTATCCAAGAGATTAAATTTACTCGTTTAGATGCAACGAAAATTTAGGGCCTGTTTGGGAGGGCGGTTACGGTTGCTTTTGAAAGTGCTTTTCATTTAGAAATACATCAAAATGATATTTTTTTATTTTTAAAAAAATATTTTTAACATCAGCACATCAAAATAATTAAAAAAACTAAAAAAAATTATTTAAAATAAAAAAGAAAAAAAAAGAGAAAACGACGTTTATACCGCGCTCCCAAACAGGCTGTTAGTGTCAAAATTCAACGTCTTCTTCCACTTTCTCACCTGGGAGGGACTCTTCGTGACATTACTTGTCTCATGGGTTTCTTATTCGTCGACATCCTGCCTGGGCAGATTAACTCACGAGCCACCTGAGATTTCTTCAAACTACCATTTGACTTGGATATCCAAGTGGTTTGCTCTCTCTATTGTTAATTTTTTTATTTTGACTTGTTGATAAATTATATCTTCTAAATAGTTTGCCTGTAAATTAAAATTATTTTACCCTCTATACTATTTTAAAAATATTTTTTTCATATCAATTTAGTATATTCAAGGAGATTTAAATGATTACTTTGGATATTAGTACTAATGACTTCCCAAGCTTGATGGGGATACTACAGGGATAAAGATTTTGAGCTTAAGAGATATATATTTTTTAAATTCTTAGTTTGAATCTCTTAATTAATATTAAAAAAAATATTTTTAATTTTTAATTTAAATTAAAAAAATATTTTTAAATATTTTGAGGTGTTGATATAAAAAATAATTTTTAAATTTAAAATATAATTCTGATATATTTTTTAAATGAAAAACATTTTTCAAGAAAACGGAAAGCCAATCTTATAAAAAACACTAATTCTGGCCACATTGGGTCCATCATCTTAATTATTTTAACTTTAACTAGTTGTCATCAATTGTTAAAAGCCAACACGCATACATCGAGCTAGCTTTAACAATCTGTAACGGTTGATTTCCATCGTCGATTGAGGTAAATTATTCATTAAGAAACAAAATCTTAGATTAGTAGGTGGTTTGTTATTCTGTTTTTTTTTTTAAATATGTTTGATATAAAAAAAGATTTAAAATATATTTTTTAATAATCTTGACAAGATGATAGTAAAAAAAAAAGTTTATAAAATATTTAAAAAATATTATATTAAATATAGATAGAAAGTTTATTCTATCTATATTATTTAATTAAATTTATACAAAAAATAAAATATAAGTTCGATAAAATAAATCATCATCAATGGTCAATTATAAAATGAAAACCTACGTGTAATATTAAAAAATAAAATTATAAATCCAAAAACAATTAAAATAAGGTTTCACTCAATCAAGCTACATAAAAATATAATAAAATGGGATCAACGACCGATGAAATTGTCGTCTCTCGCGAAATCACATCGAAACATAAAACAATATTAAAGTTCGAAAGAATGCCGTTGAAATCAAGCAAAGCCAGAGCGTGAAACGCACTCTCGGTCACTGAGCATGGGACAAACCACATTGTTTGTGACCGAAACATTGAACTTTGGAACCTATCTTTCACTAGCATTTATGACGCACCACACGCAACTTTCACGCCGAGCCAAAATCACCGACGCTCCATACGAAGCGCGTAAGCTCGTGAAACTCAGAGACACAAAGTACTTGACACGTGGCATCTTGAACTAGCGGCTACATGCTGAAGTGAGCACCTACATGACAAGACACTTCTCCATTCAGAGTTTGCTTCCTTGTTCCCCTGATAGCTTTTTTTAGAGGTCTTTGTCTTTTTGTATGGTCCCTGAGTTTTAAATTTACTCGAATCGATCCTTAAAGAACACTTATTTTTAGTCAATTTGAACGTTTTTGGCTCGCGAGATTTACAAGTCAAACCCATTAAAATACTATGTGATTTGATAAGTTCCATGAATATAGTAATAACTTTGTTATTTCACATAACAAAATAATTTAATTGGTTGTTTTAAAATACTTATTTTTAATCGCTTGAAATGATGTATTGAATAAAATCAAATTTATAGCATCATGTAATTTATAATAATAATAAAAAATATCCATTCTACTTTTATACCAACATGTCCCTGGATGTTTTTTAGGGTTTATATCTGTCTTTTTAAGAAGATTACAATAGCTATTTTATTTTAATAGATCAAATGCTTTGTGATTTAAAATTAATTAAATAGTTTTATTTGATTTTATATTGAAATGTTGTGAAAAAATAACTTGAATACTTGAATAGTCTAGACACCAACTTGAAAATAACTAATGTTAAAGTTAAGCTTAACAAGCATGCTGGTGTTCTAAACTGAAAGGGCTCGATTATATCTGTAGATATCATTTTGCTAAACTAAATTAAAGGACCCAATTGAGTAACAATAAAGTATAAACATTGACATGACTGAATTTGAAACCTTTAAGGACCTGCAAAGATTTAAATCCGCCTTTGAAAAGCCTGACCAGATAAGTTAAAGCTGGATTTAACAAATAAGATTTCGCGATATGAGGAGATTTTGATGAATCTTATCGTGCGACAACGTTTATAAGGCGAAAGAGACGTAGCGGTACTGACAAGATGCTCGTAATGGTGAGACATTTTTCTGGTGGACCCGGGAGTAGAGTGGGGGTAGGAGGGTTACAAATAAAGAGCTAGAGGTCTTGCTTTGTGGGGGCAAAGCTGGGAATGAAAAAGATAGTTTAGGGATTTTGTGAACGCGGGAGAGATCTGGAATGGTCCTTGGTCCTGTGACGTGTTGCAATAAAGCATGAGTAAATTGCAATCTGGCAATCTTGATAATTGTTGGGATAAATCTGCCACTTATTTAATATAAATACTTTCTTGTTCATGACCCGTGTATTATTGATTCCACGATAATTTGAAAGAGTTGTTTTTAACTTCATGGATTCATTAGAGCTACCATTAGCTTTGATTATGTTGTTTTCTCGTGGACTAAATTATTGTTTTATATAAAAAAAATATTTTAAAAGGAAAGAAAATATGTGATTTTCGTCATTAATCTAATTGGAACGAACAAGTTGATTTAATTTTAATTTATCATACAGTGTTTGTAATACCGCATCATGCTAACGATATTTAAACCTTTTATTCTTATAAATATAATTTACAGTATGAATAATTATATACTTCTTTATTTTACTTTCGGAATTTGATTTGAACATATAATCAAGATTTACAACGATGATAATACAAAAAATAGATTAAAATTGTAAAAAAAGAAGAAGAAGATGTACATTAAAAAAATACCATGGAAGTTTTTTTCTATGAAACCAGGAAAAAATAAAAGAAAAATCAATTAATTTATAAGTTTTAACAATAAGAAGAGAGTGATATAATACTTTTTAATAATATAAAAGTAAATTAGTTGGTTGTGATATTATTTTATATTAATAATATAAAAGTAAATTAGTTGTTTTATTTGTTATTTTTGTTTAAAATTCGTGCTATATAAAAACAAGAATATAGCAATAATTTAATTTTTTTAGGTTTGACAAAATGCTAAATTCAAATGATATGATAATCTAAAATTTAATTTTTAGCGCAGTTACACACCGAGTCTAGAAATTTACATGGATCTAGCAAGTTATGAGATCTATCACCCTCGAGTTTGAGTTCATTTCATGTTTGATTGCACGTGTAATTAACAATCATTATAGGCTCTATATTAAGTTACTATATTTTATTTGTAGGACTCTTAACATAAAATATTAAAAAGATGAACAATTATCTTTTTATATTTTCATCGATATTAAAATTATGTAAAACATATCTATTTATCATTTATAAATAAAAAACAATATATACTTTTTAAATAAAATTAACATAAACATGTGATCACCTATTATCCAAACACTTAAACAAATTTGAAGTATATTAAATTCTAAAACATTGTATTTATAATAAAAGAAACTCTTATTTTCTTACGAGGGGCGCCACCAGCATTTAGCCACTAGTCCATTGGGTTTATAATAAAAATAATATCTGGGCTGCATTTGTTTACGAGATGCGTGTAGCACCTCCTAAACAAACGTACCCTGGGAATTATATATGTTACTTGCCTTGATTATGAGGGACAGATAATTTAAAAATATTAATTTAAAAAACTAAAACAATATATACTTTTAAAAAAGCAAAAGCAAAAGCAAAATCTAATTCTCTTTTCCTTCACCACGTAGTTTTGCCACTAATTATCCCCCACTGCATGGAGCACATATCGCACCATTCATTTATAAAAAGTCAGCCACTTCACACCCATGCGGTGGCTGACTTTTTGGATACTTTCAGAGAAATTAATTACATGGACGTAGGAGTAATTACGTAGGAGTCCCTATTCGCGCTCATGTAACCCAGCTCGCATGTCATTGATGATCCTCACACTCCGGCTCTTGATGTAGAATTGATTTCAAATTAATTTAGTGATGGTTTCGTGTTGTGTTTTTTTAAAAAAAAATATTTTTTTTTTGGTATTTTTAAATTATTTCAATGTATTTTGAATGAAAAACATTTTAAAAATCAGTTTCAATCACATTTTCAAACAAAACTCTTATTTGATAACCGATAAAAATGTTATACGGTCGATCTGGTTAAGTGTTGGTATGCTGTTACTGCATTTGCAAAGTTCTTTTTTTTTTGTAATTTTTTTTATATTTTTATTGGTAATTTTGTTCAAACATATTGAATAAATATATTTATATCAATTTAAAATTTATATGTTTTATTGAAAACTCGTGCTGAGCAGAATTTTTGCACAAATTTTTATCTAGCTCAAATTTACCGTTTAATAAAAAAAACTTGCACTTTTAATATTTTTTTGTATTAAAAAAATATGATTATAATCGACAAAACAAGGATAAATAACTAGTTTTTTTATAAACCACGAATCAATACATCTTTTAAAATCACAACAATAAAAACTACACCAAACACACAACCTAAAAAACAATGCATATAAACAGATCGCGATATATTGCAGGAATAGATAGAATCGCGATAAATTGAAATGAAAAGCGAAAGCGACAGTATCATCGAATGAGGGACCGACTGGACGTGTGGAACGAATATTCACTAGATTTGAATTTCTGGTTTCGAATCCGGCTCGCCACTTAATTTACTTATCAAGAGACGTAGATACGCACACATATAACCACAATAGCCGATCAGATAATCTATTGAGCTTATCACTGATAGGTCAGTAGAAAAAGAAAGATAGACCCCTGTACAAACGCATCGAAGATAGCGAGACCAATTCTCTTTTTATCTCCCCTCTCTCTCCCCCTCACCCTGTCTCTCTCTCCCTGCAGCCTTGAAACCCTAGAAGTTGTCTCGATTTCCGAGCTTTAGAGCCTTAATTGAGCTCTGAAGTCACTAAATTTAGCTCAATTAAGCCTAGATTTGGTGGTAATTATCGTGTTTGAAGAACTGATTTGATTGATTGATCGAAAGAAAATGTCGTCTTTGAGTAGAGAATTGGTGTTTCTCATACTTCAGTTTCTTGAAGAAGAGAAATTTAAAGAGTCTGTCCATAAGTAAGCCTCTGTCTCTTCCTGTATGAATCTTTGTACGTATTTTTTTTTGTATGTATTTGTATTTGTCTGAAAGTAGTGGATTTTGAAGCGTTATCGGTATGAAGTCTCGTTCTCTGTATCTTTCTGTATGTATTTGGTACGTATTTGTATATATTTATTTGGTGCTGTTTTTGTGTGTTATGTGTGCTATTTGTGGATTTTGAACTTTTGTTATGTGGGATGGATTTAAGGCTGTTGAGCTATGGGTAAAATGCTAAGCAGTTTTTGTTAAGCTTATTTAAGTGGTTGGTGGTGGTGCTGGCTGTTTGTGGAAGTTGAAAATTTAAAAGTTGTGAAAAATATTCTTCTTCTTCTTCTTCTTGTTTTTTTTTAAAGAAGCTTTTATGGCGTGGAGGAAATCAGGGAAAAGAAAATTTTTGAGTGATTTAAATCTTTAGTTTCTGATAATTGTTGAATTATAAGTTCAAAATTTTGAGCGGGGAAGAAAAGTTTTTGAAGATTGTCCTCGTTTTTTGAAAGAAGAAAGATTTTGAGTTAATTTTTTTAGTAGCTTGAATTTTAGCTTAATGGAAAGAGAAATGTTCAAAGATTTGTTTTTGATTATCGAGAAAAGAAGGAAAGATCTCAAGTCTTACTTCTTTGCAATTGTTGAATTTTATCTTAGAAAACTTGAACGAGGCAGTTGAATTAGATGTAGTTGAGTGGTTTAAAGGTTTTAATTTATTGAACTTCGAGTGATGAAAGAGTTGGAGTTTTGCTGGCCTGAGAGTCGATTTTTTCTTTGTTAGGGTTGGGGTTATTCAAAGTGTATAAGCTGAAATATCTGCGTTTTGGATAGTCTGTTGGTTTTTAATCTGTTTCTTAATTGATGGAGAAATTTTGATTGAATGCAAATGTTGTGTTTTAGGCTTGAGAAGGAATCTGGGTTTTATTTCAACATGAAGTTCTTTGAGGAGAAAGTGCTGGCTGGAGAATGGGATGAAGTTGAAAAGTACTTAGCGGGGTTTACCAAAGTCGATGATAACAGATACTCAATGAAGATATTCTTTGAAATCAGGAAGCAGAAGTATCTAGAAGCACTTGATCGGTAAATTGCACATAGATTTATTGTGGAAACTTTCCGACTCTAATTTGGAAGAACTCTATTCATTTTATTTTTTGTATTTGATTCCTACTCACAGGCAAGACAAGGCGAAGGGAGTTGAAATTTTAGTGGGTGATTTAAAGGTGTTTTCGACATTTAATGAGGAACTGTACAAAGAAATCACTCAGCTTTTAACTCTTACCAATTTCAGGTACTTCTCTCTCTCATTAAGCTATATGGGTTATGTAGCAAGGTTTGATGTCATTACCCACTTCCCTTCTTGATCAGTTTGGTTACTGAGTGTTGGGAAAATATTGAAACTCATCATTTGGTTGACAAAATGGTTTTGTTAGATGGGCTTAATTCCTGCTCATTTTCAACTATTATTCATTTCTTCCCTGCATTTTTTTGTGAAACCAGTGAAAATATGTGGTACTAGGTGGAGGGGTTACATTCATGGAGTTTCTTTCTTATATGAATCACGGAAACACAGAGGACTCTAATTTGTTTAAATGACCATCCTTTCTCTTCGTTATTGATGCAGGGATAATGAGCAGCTGTCCAAGTATGGTGACACTAAAACAGCTCGTACCATCATGTTGGTAGAGCTAAAAAAGCTAATTGAAGCAAATCCTCTCTTTCGCGATAAGCTTGCATTTCCTACCTTGAAGTCATCTCGATTGAGGACTCTAATTAATCAAAGGTAAAGTTAATATAGCATTGGTTGATTAATGAACATTTACTTTTTGTTATAAGGGCATTTGGTTTATCATGAGGGCTGATTTATGCTGTACTTGATTTATTATGTTTGGCTAGTTCTGCATTTTTCACATTCTAATGTGTTGAAGATGGCTTTTATTTATCAGATAACATAATTTATTAAATTAGCATGGCTCGAGTCCCCATTTTACTAATATTATCAACTCAGGAGATTACTTGAAATTATTTTGTTTTTCTGAAGCTTTCAGCTGAAATAGTTAATATTTTGACCATGTGCATGCAGTGATGTATGATTTTCTTTGAACAAAAGGAAATCTTCAATTTTCTGTGCTCTTTCCATGCTGCTATGATTTCCATGATATTTGCCATATCAATGTTTGCCATTGCATGTGACTATTTGGTCATTGCAGTTTGAACTGGCAGCACCAATTATGCAAGAATCCAAGGCCAAACCCAGACATTAAGACTTTGTTCATAGACCACACATGCTCGCCTACAAATGGTCCTCTTGCTCCTGCACCTGTCAATCTTCCAGTTGCTGCTGTTGCAAAGCCTGCTCCTTATACATCTCTTGGGGCTCATGGTGTATGATATCTTAAATTGTCCATTTTTTACTAACCCAGAACAGGCTTTTGATCGTGAGGTGTTGATCACTGAAAAATTCATTTCATTTTTTTGGTGTATAGCCCTTTCCAGCCACTGGTGCAGCAGCTAATGCTGGTGCTTTAGCTGGTTGGATGGCAAATGCTTCTGCTCCTTCATCTGTTCAAGCGGCTGTTGTTACTGCATCATCAATTCCTATTCCTCAAAATCAAGGTTAGCAATTTGATTGAGTTTTACCTCACTCTATAGCAAATTCATGTCACTTTTAAAAAGTAGTGATGACTGATAAGCTGAGGAACTAAACACACACACACACACAGATAGAGAGAGATAAGCTGAAACAACATCAATCTTATTTCTGACTGCATCAATGACACAAGTTTACTTGGTACACAGATCCAAAATGGTCACATTTATTCCTTCTGATTCCTATGTGTTCTTATGTTTTGCGGGAGAAGGAAGGATGTGTTGGGGATGGGGTCCATGAATTCCTATAATTTTCTATCTATTTCCAATCTCTGTTTGATTCCACCTCATTTTAGTTAACCAGATAGTGTAATATGGGTATATGGTTACACGGGAGTTGGGAAATGATGATTAAGAGGTTGACTCATGGTTAACATACTCGTTTGTCTCCCAGTTTCAGTCTTGAAACGTCAAAGAACACCACCAACTGCCTCGGGTATCGTTGATTATCAGAATCCTGATATTGAACTAATGAAACGTCTACGGCCTGCCCAATCTGTTCAAGAGGTATTTTGTGCTAATTTTGCTCCATGCATGCAACTTGAGGATAATTCACCATGTTTTTTGTCATTATGTTTACTGTTCTTAAAATTTAGGTTTCATTGCTTCATTGCTAATTCTAGACAAGCTCACCTTTTCAGGCTACATATTCAGCATCTAGACAGCAGGGATCTTGGTCTCTGGAAGACCTGCCAAGGACAGTAGCTTTTTCCCTGCATCAAGGGTCAACTGTCATGAGCATGGATTTTCATCCTTCTCACCACACATTGCTTCTTGGTATATATATATCGATAATACATGTCAATGATCATATTGGAATACATTCCTGCATTCCTGCCCCTCTAACTTAGTGTCATGTGAGCAGTTGGTTCTGTTAATGGTGAAATTACACTCTGGGAACTAATCTCACAGGAGAGATTGTTTTCGAAGCCCTTCAAGATTTGGGACTTGCAAGCTTGTTCATTACAATTTCAGGTCCTCTCTGATATCCTTTTGTACTACACTTGTATTGATATATTTTCTTCACATCATTGCTTTATTTGCTTTGATTGTAAATGAAAACCAAGACCTTTGTTGTGCCATCAATGTGGTGGCATTTTTGGGTTTCACTGGACATCTTTGTTGTAACTTGTGACATATGGGACTTTGAAGCAACTATTTTGTGGCCCTTATATGTAGTTTCTTGCAGGATGCTGGTTTCAAAGATGCATCAATTTCTGTCACCCGTGTTGCATGGAGTCCTGATGGGAATTTTGTGGGTATGTGACAGAAGTTAGATAAAGCATTTAAGGTGTTTTACTGGTATCTTAATGTTATTATTGATACAGGGGCTGCATTTAATAGACACTTGATTCACTTGTATGCATATAATGGACCAAATGATCTTCGCCAACATTTAGAGGTGATTCAATCTCTTGTTGCTTGGCTATTGAACCAAAATCTGTAACTATAGCATTGACTTGCCTTTGTCACCGCAGATTGATGCTCATGTTGGTGGTGTTAATGATTTGGCTTTTGCTCATCCAAACAAACAACTATGTGTGGTCACCTGTGGAGATGACAAGCTAATAAAGGTAAGTGAGATAATTTGTCATTAGACTTTTTTAATATTAAATTAGGGTTCCAATGTTCTCTAATGGAAGAAGTGAAACAGGTGTGGGATTTGAAAGGGCAGAAGCTGTTTAATTTTGAAGGTCACGAAGCACCAGTTTATAATATCTGTCCACACCACAAAGAGAACATTCAGGTATCTCAAATGGAAGAAAAGGGCTCAACTGTTTTTCCTTTTGATTTCTCTGTTATTGCTGCCTGGGAAGCTGAAGACAGAGTACCCTCTGGAAATCAGTTTATTGACTTGATTCAAAATAGTCTCTACAGCTTTACGATTGAAAGGAAAATGAAATTAGGAACCAAATCAGATCATATATTGCGAGTGACCCCTAATTTATAGGAGTTGATTAATACCAAATGTATTTTCTAATTTATAGACAGCCTAATATAGAATCTTCTATTTTACAACAGACGCAAATTGCTAACTGAAAGCTATCTATTTTCTTGTAATTGATGACTTCCCTAGAATGGTGGTTGTGCTATCAGTATGCACATTCAAAATATTTTTGTACTATGTTGATGCCAGTCTATCAAGCATTCAGCTCTGCCGATTGTTAAACCGGTTTCTATTGTTTGGAATGTGATTCAAGTGCTGTGGTGACAGTCATATCACATCTACAAAATTAATAGTGTAGCATTGTTTATCTGGCACTGACTGTTGTGATTGCATGCTTGCAGTTCATATTCTCAACTTCTATTGATGGGAAAATAAAAGCCTGGCTATATGACAATATAGGATCTAGAGTTGATTATGAAGCTCCTGGCCGCTGGTGTACTACAATGCTTTACAGTGCTGATGGTAGTAGGTAAGTTAACCTTACTGTACATTTGATCTGTTATTTTTCTGCCACTTCATTTTCTACAGTTTTATGAGGTCTGATGAAATCCACTCTGAGCATTGTTCTTGTTTGATCTTTCTTCTTTCAACAATTGTTCATCATTTCTTTTCCTTTTTCCAGGCTGTTCTCGTGTGGAACAAGTAAAGATGGGGACTCCTATCTAGTTGAATGGAATGAAAGTGAAGGATCGATAAAGAGGAATTTTCTTGGGTTCAGAAAGAAATCAGCTGGTGTTGTGCAGTTTGACACTACCCAAAACCACTTTTTGGCTGCAGGTGATGATGGTCAGATAAAGTTTTGGGATATGGAGAACATCAATTTCCTCACAACCACGGATGCAGATGGGGGACTACAGGTTATTTTTGTCAATGGTTTTTATCTTTTATGGAACACCTCTACTTTTAACTGTTGCTTAATCATATTAATTGCAACAGACTCTTCCTCGCCTGAGATTCAACAAGGAAGGAAATCTTCTTGCTGTTACCACTGCAGACAATGGATTCAAGATACTTGCAAACACTGCTGGTCTCAGATCATTGAGAGCAGTTGAGACTCATTCTTTTGAAGCATTGAGACCACCTATGGAACCTGCTGCAATCAAGGTTACGTTGAATACTTTTAGCAAACTTTTTTTTTTAAACCATTAATGTTCTAAGATCTGTTGGGACTTTTTCTTGGTCATCGGTCAGGTTTCTGGCACTTCTAGTACTGTAAATGCCAGTCCAGTGAACCTTAAAGTGGAAAGGAGCTCTCCTGTCAGGCCTTCTCCGATTCTTGTATGTCAACTACATGATTTAAATTCCAGTTTTGATTTATCTATGTTTTCTTCAAAATTTGCCTTTCTACTTTCAGGGCTTGCAGAAGTAATCGAGTTTATTGTTTGCCTGGCCTAAGTTTAACATGTTACACAGAGGCAGTGTTAGCTGTGGTTTTAGTTAATTAGCAATTACATGGTAGAGAAGATGGAGTCATCTATTTCCTTCATTTTACAATGTTCTCCCTTTCAAGTCACCACGTACCCTGCATTCTTGAACAGGATGTTTGCTTAATTCTTTTTGCTTAGTGAATAAAGTCATCTGTTAAAGGCTGTCCTGTTTATGATCTTTTTTCTTCCATGGATATTATGTCTTCTTAATTTTTAACATAATTGCCCATTAACAAATGATTGAGACTAACATTTTTTTTTTGAATTTCCTGTTTAAGAATGGAGTTGATCCAATGAATAGAAGCATGGAAAAGCCAAGAACTGTGGATGATGTGATTGATAAAACAAAGCCCTGGCAATTGGCTGAAATTGTAGATCCTGGCGAGTGTCGATTAGTTACCTTGCCTAATAGCACAGATACCTCAAGCAAGGTGTTTTAAGTTTCTTCTAATATTTGTGTTTTATTACCTGATTTTCTACTGTAATAATGTGGCAACTGTTCCATCTTTCTATCCAGGTTGTTCGTCTTCTGTATACAAATTCTGGTGTTGGCATGTTAGCACTAGGAGCAAATGGTATTCAGAAGCTTTGGAAGTGGCCACGCAATGAACAAAATCCAAGCGGAAAGGTAATATCTGGTTATAAATGAGTTTATTTATTTCTTCTCTTTTCTTTCTCTAGATTTGTTTATTTTTTACCTTTTCTGTCATTGAATGGATTTCTGAAGCTGGTTGGTGTTTATAAAGGCCACTGCCAATGTTGTTCCACAGCATTGGCAACCAAACAGTGGTCTTCTTATGACCAATGATGTCTCAGGTGTCAACCTTGAAGAAGCAGTCCCATGCATAGCTCTCTCAAAGAATGACTCATATGTAATGTCAGCCACTGGTGGGAAGGTTTCACTATTCAACATGATGACATTTAAGGTTTGTCTGCACATGCATGACTTGCATATATAGTTACCTTTATAATTTTTAGTATTTCAATAAATTGGTTGGTCTGCAGGTGATGACAACATTCATGTCCCCTCCCCCTGCTTCAACCTTCCTAGCATTCCATCCCCAGGATAACAATATCATAGCCATTGGAATGGAGGATTCGACTATTCACATATACAATGTCAGAGTGGATGAGGTGATTACTTTCTAAAAATCTACCTGTCGATTTTTGTTCTTGCATTATGATTCCTCTCTCTTAGCTGGATCTAATGCCTCTGCTTTGTTTTTCCAGGTAAAATCAAAATTAAAGGGTCATCAGAAGCGAGTAACTGGTTTAGCCTTTTCCACCAATCTTAACATCTTGGTTTCATCAGGTGCTGATGCTCAGGTAAATGAGAGAAACGCTGCTTGCTTTTATTCAACCAGCTTTTGATTGAATCTAGTCTAGTGAAACACTTGGTTATTTGGTGGTCTCCCAACTATTTGAGATCAAGTGTTTATCTTGGCGGATAAATTTCTTTGCATGTCCTATCTGTACTTGCAAAAATGTCACGCCATTGAAACTTTTATACCAGTTGACCATGCAATCATTCATGTGTAAAATAGCTTCTGTATTCGTGGCGCCAGTCAACTTAATAAATACTTTCTGCAGCTGTGCATCTGGAGCATTGATACATGGGAGAAAAGAAAATCAGTTGCAATTCAAATTCCAACAGGAAAGTCACCTACAGGTGACACCCGTGTTCAGTTCCACTCCAATCAGACTCGTTTGCTTGTGGTTCATGAGACCCAGTTAGCAATATACGATGCTGCCAAGATGGAGCGTATCCATCAGGTACGGGGTTTGACGTAATTTTTTTTTTTTTGAATGGGTAATCCAGACCCACTGGGGCCTGACTAATCCCATGGCCCAACTGTACCGCGGCAAGCTAGAGGAACCATTTAATTCATGGGCTTCGCCCAAGTCCGCTGGCCCAAAGGAGTTGTTTGCACCTGGTGGGATTCGAACCTGAGACGTGGAAGGAGCACACTCCCCTATCCCAGGCCTCCTACCGCCAGGCCAACCCCCTTGCGTTGTAAATATTTATTTTTGTTCACTGTAAGAGATTCATTCAGTGACAGCATCAACATTCTTTCGATTTTCCTTTGCAGTGGGTACCACAAGATGCCATTTCTGCACCCATATCTTATGCAGCCTACTCTTGCAACAGCCAGTTAATTTATGCTACATTTAGTGACGGTAACATCGGAGTGTTCGACGCCGATAACCTGAGGCTGAGATGCCGAATCGCACCCTCAGCATATAACGGGTATGTGCTGTTTAGGGTGCCTCGTCCTTGAGCTTCCATTGCCACCTGCTATTTCTCTCGCAACTAGTCGTGCCATCTTGATCTTTACACTAACCCCTGGGTGTATTATTTTGCAGGAGCCAAACTGCTCACCCACTAGTTGTTGCCACCCATCCACTCGATCCCAACCAGTTAGCCGTTGGGTTGACGGACGGGTCTGTTAAAGTTATAGAACCTGCAGAATCAGAAAAGAAGTGGGGAACGAGTCCGCCTGTAGATAACGGGGTGATCAATGGTCGGACAACATCATCGTCTACTACAAGCAACCACACACCAGATCAACTGCAAAGATGAGTGCCCTTGTATTTGCTTAGGTGGCATCTGTAATTCATCAACATAGAATTTAGGTTCTTAGTCCCTCATATGTCCCTTATCAAAGGTAAGATCGGACATTGATGATGCGATACACATTCTTGTATACTTGTCCAGTCAGCTGTAGTTATTTGATTTTTCTTCCCTTTTACTTTCACCTCCTGGTTTGCACTTTTGAACAGTTCCTGTATCTATTTTTTTCTCTTAATAAACTCGATTGTGATTGTGATCATGGTTGATGTGCATTGTCATGGAGGGGAGGGAGAAGAAATTCTTGAGGAGAAGTTTAAATCATGGTACGTATGGATGATTTAAAAAAAAAATTATGGTGCTTAAAAAATAAATACAAGCAATTACTTTTTATAGATTCATTTTTTTTAGAGATTAAATTTCAGCAATGGCAGAGTCCTCCCTGTTTCTATATATCTCTTTAAGAATAAATACAAGTAATTTATGGTGTTTGATGTTGTGTTTCAAAAGTTTATTTTTTTAAAAAAAATGATGTTTTTATATGATTTTCATGTGTTTATGTTAAAAATAATTTTTAAAAAATAAAAAGAATATTATTTTGATGTGTTTCTAAATGAAAAATATTTTCAAAAATAATCTTAATCACATTCTCAAACAAGCAGTGATTTTAATATTATAAAATTTCATGTTAATTCCAAAATTTTATTAACTCGAAATTTTAAGCATTAAGAATCTTTTCCTATTTTAACAAAAATATTTCTCATAATTTCTTAAAAATCGTTTTATTAAAATCTAAAGGTATCATATTATTCACTTAACAAGAAAAAACCTAGATAGTGAAAAAAAAAGAAAAAATAACTTAACGTATGATGGTTGGTCACATTCAATGTAAACTTGGCCCATGAGACAATTTCTCAAACTTTTGTTTTGCTTGGAGTACTTGGAAAAAGTTTGGTTCGGTTTTCGTGGTATTTTTTTCCTACTTTTACATTACAATGTATATATAATTATATTTTAAATTTTAGTTCAGTAGAAATTAAAATAATATATTTTTCATAATAAAAACCTGTTATTTATTTATTTATTATTTATATAAAAAAATTCATTCCAGAGTAATACATGTATTCATTCTAAACTGTAATTAAAATATCTTTTTAAAATCGCAACTCAAAAGCTACATCATAAACAAGTATTCTCAAGTGGGCCTACAGTTGATGGGCCCTAACCTCTTAGGGCTCTAATCTCACGGCCCTTTTATGAAAACGCACCGTCTCTCCTCCTCCTTAACATAATACTCTCCCCTTCCTCTATAATCCTCACCTCCTTCTAGTAGGGTCTCTGTTTACATTTCTGAAAAATCTCCACGAAAATTCATCAAAAAATCCAATGGCGAATCGGACAGATCCAACAGCGAAGAACATAAGAGGGACCAACCCGCAAAACCTGGTAGAGAAAATCCTGCGGTCCAAAATCTATCAACACACGTACTGGAAAGAACAATGTTTTGGGTTAACTGCAGAGACTTTGGTCGATAAAGCGATGGAACTCGATCACTTAGGTGGTACATACGGTGGCAATCGTAAACCGACGCCGTTCATGTGTTTGGTCATGAAGATGTTGCAGATTCAACCTGAGAAAGATATTGTTGTTGAATTCATAAAAAACGAAGATTACAAGTTAAATTAATCTTCTCTCAATTTAACTGTTAATTACCATTTGGGTTTTGTTCTAAATTGATTGAAAATGCGATTATCAGTCTCTATTTAGTGTTAGTTACCTTTTTGCTTGTAATTTAAGTGTGGTTATCGGTGTATTTAAGCGTTATTTACCATTTCCCTTTGATAATAACTCATTTTGGGAAAGTTTAAAGCAAAAGTAACCTGGGTCTAATAAATTTTGGTGTGGGGTGGTTTTGTTTTTGTGGGGTTGAGCTAACTGCTCTCTCTATTTGTGTAGATATTCGAATTCGAAAGCAAGATGAAATTTTGGGTTAATTTATGCAAGAAAATGAAATGGAGCCTTGGAACTTTTGGAATTGAAAAAAAGAAGAAAGAAGATTTAAATTGAATGTATGTTTCTTTATCTTCTATGGTTTTTGTTTTGTTTTCTAGTAAAAAGGAATGGAATTAAATGAACGGAGATAAGGTAACAGAGGAAAAGATTTAATATCTGTTTGTTTGTTGAGATACTGGTGATGAGAGGAGAGATTATAAACTTTTTGTTCTTAGTGTTTGTCTTAGTTTGTGTACTCTTTAGGTTTTCTTACAGTTATCAGATTTTCTACCTGATTCTAACTGGATGTTTCCTTGCCTTGGTGTAGATATGTGCGTGTGCTTGGTGCTTTTTATCTGAGACTTACTGGGACTGATATTGATGTGTATCGTTACCTAGAGCCTTTATATAATGACTATCGAAAGTTGAGGCAAAAACTAACTGATGGAAGTAAGTTCTTTATACCCTTTGCTTTAAATTCGTTCTTGATGCAACTTTTCAAAGTATTTTGTGTGTTGCTGCTGCTGTTTAGATGAATTTACTGACTTGTTTGTTGAATTCTGTGTAACAGAATTCGCATTGACACACATGGATGAAGTTATAGATGAGCTTTTGACAAAAGATTATTCTTGTGACATTGCTATGCCACGTATTAAGAAAAGGTAAATTTTCTAAAACTCACTCAAAGGATTTTTTATTATCTGGTAATTCTACAGGGCAGACAAAATTTGAGACTGCTCATGTTTTATTGCCTTATCTTTAACTCTTGAACTGATAAGTGAGCTTTTGTTTGTGTAATTTTAGTCACAATTTCATTGAAATCCATATTTTTGCTACGGAGATGTGTGGCTGACCCTTTCTATGATCATCAGATGGACTCTTGAGACACTTGCTGCACTTGAACCTAGAAAGAGTGTGTTGGAAGATGATTTTGAAGAAGAGGAAGAGCGAGAAGAGAATGAGCAACTTGATGGATTAGACAATGGTGCTGATGAACGGGTATCCTTCCTTCCCAATTTGGGCTATATCTCAACTTTGCTTTCTTTAATTTCTTTCTTCTAGATCACATTGCATACTGGTCTTATTTGTCAATTTATGAATTACTTACAGGACCACTACCATGAGAGAAGCCCTGCAAGGGAAAGGGATCGGGATCGGGATCGAGATCGGGATAGGGATCGGGATAGAAGACGTGATAGTCACAGACATAGGTAAGTGGCTTGCTCATTCTGGCTCTTTAATTCTTCTCTTAAGAGTGTCACATTTTTTCTCCCTAGTAACTTGGTCATTTATTATTCTTTATCATGGAATTTTTTTATGTAACTTATTTGGTTTCCTTGTGAATCGCAAAGATGTTACGAGAAAAGGGCATATACATGTAATGAAACATTGATATAGGACTAAAGATGGTGGTAGCAATGAAGATCTGGTGGCATGTAATAGGAACTACGTTGTTTATTTGTTTCTTGGTAGAACTCCATAGAGCCTTGGAACTTTAATATTGAGACTCTTTTTTACATGCTTGGTTTCTCCTTACTAAAATGCTGTGATTTTATATCAGTATCAGTATATCATGGCTGAAAACTTTTGGAGTTTCATAGCTTTCTTAGCACATCAATGGATATGAGGCAGAATTAGGAGTTTTCCTCTTTGTGAATCAACTAGAGAACCATTATGGAAGCTGTTGTCTAATAAGTAAACCAATACATTCACATGTAAAATAAAATTTAGCTCCATTTTTTCGCCATGGCATTTAAAGCCATTGCTGGTTTAAAACAGCTTCCAACAGTAAAATCAAATGATCCTGCCAGGTTTCTCTGCACTGACAGTGTGCAGCGAGAAGTATGATGGATCAGACAATCTTATTGTAATTGCAATTTCATTGTCGTTGGTGTTCATTTTCATTTGCTGCTCAGCTGGTTTTCTGCTGTAAATTAAACGTTCTGTTTTGTTTTATATGCCAGCATATTGACACTTTTAAACCACTCAGTATGAGAATAGATTAGAGTTTTTCTGCTTCCAGTTATAAAATTGGTTGCCTTTATAGTTAGCTGGTTTTGCTTATTAAAAATGTCATGTGACTGCTTGCATCTTCACGAGCACTTTTGAATTTCAATAACCATTACAGCTATTGGAGCATTAGTGACTTTGTATTTCCCCGTTTCTAATTGAGTGTGCTACCACAATTTCATTTTTTTTATCCTGGCTGTTAAGAATTACATTTCAGATTCAACTTTGATGCCCCATCCATAGTTTACTGGAAAAAAAGGGTAAGCTTATGCCATTTTTATTAACTGTTTATGCAGGGATCGTGACTATGATAGAGATTATGACAAAGACTATGATAGGGAGCGTGGGCGCGGAAGAGAGAGAGACAGGGATAGAGACAGGGATCGCTATCGTTTGAGAGATGAAAGAGATTATGGTCATGACCGGGAGCGAGAAAGAGAAAGGGAAGGCAGGGAGCGTGAAAGGCGAGATAGGGACCGTGGCAGGCGGAGGAGTCATTCAAGGAGCCGAAGTAGGAGTCGGGATCGTAAAAGACATGCCCACAGCAGTAGTCCTAAAAGGCGTGGAGATGGAGCAGAAGAGCCAAAGAAGAAGAAGAAGAAGGAAAAGAAGGAAAGAAAAGATGATGGTACAGACCACCCTGATCCAGAGATTGCTGAAGCTAATAAGCTCCGAGCATCCCTTGGGTTGAAACCACTTAAGTGATCCATGCTCTTTAGTGGCTGGTGCAGTTACTAGCATATGTAAACTCTGGTAACTGTAGGTTCAGATTTGCTCCCTTATATTTGCTTGTGTCGTCTTATTAATGACGCGTACTCCATTGTGTAATGTGCATATTTTAAAGGGGATGGTATGGCATCCAATTTGATTGTTAATTCAGACTTTCTTAGGGCAAGACAGTTTTTTGTTGTTCCTTGGCCATTGAAGTCCACTTTCTGATGTTAGTGCGTGCTGCATTATACCAGTTTTGAAAAGGATATAAACATGAGAAGAAAGTAAATCAGCTGATCCTGTGGCACAAAACAAAGTTCTGTTTTGGAGTGCGTAATAACATGCAACTAATTTGGTAAACACGATCACAGAACATGTGAGTTTTGAAACCCATTAAATGAATCGAACCCTAATGAAAGAACAGATTGCTTTCCTAATCCTTACCGCAGAAGCACCTCCGGCAACAAAATGCCGTCTTCATCATAATGAAGGGAGCCAGATAAATTGAGGGGCTTGCACTTCTCCCCCATCAAAATCCTCTTTTTGCACAGCTCGTCACCACTTTCTTCTCTGCTTTCCTCCCCGGCTTGTCCTGGTTTTCCTCCGATTTTGCCTCTCGTACGGGGTACCCTTGATGGATTCCTAAGCAAGTTACCGCTGCTTTCCTGTCTGCCAGCTGGAGTCTCCGACATGGGAGCACCACTAGCCAGGTTATGGCTAGTTCCCTGTCTTCTAAGGACAGTATGATCAGTGATGGTTTTACCTCTGAAGAAGTTCAGACCGGTATACTTTGTGAAAAAACTCAAAAAAGGAAATGACACTTTTAGATACATATCCGCTGCTCTGCTTGGTTTGTTCTCTCTCCTATCTATCGCTGGCTTCCCATTCTCTCCCTCCTCCTCCTCTTCAATCTCCAGAAGATGTAATGGAGACTTTGGTGCAACCTCAAGAGGCTGATCTCCGTCATGCAAACCACCACCCACCACCGCCACGTCACTTTTATAACCGTCTCCATTTTTGTGGACCTTAGAGGAAGCCTTGGGTGATTTCTTCTTGCCAAATACACTAGAGAAGAAAAGGCCAAGCTTCTGTGGAAGAAGGCTTTTAGGCTGAACAACCCTTTCCTTCTTGGCCCTGGTGTGATCATCAAGGTGATCAGTAATGCAATCATCGCTTCTTCTCTGCATTGTCTTGGCCAGCAACTTAGGTATTCTGATTCTGATCTTTGGTTCAGGTGGGGTGATGCTAGAGACATTACATCGTTGGGAGTGTGGCGAGTCATTGCTAGCAATGATATCTCTGCAAGTGTTAGGGTTTTCCTCTTTCTTTTTGCCTTTTTGAAAGGCATTACCTGCCATTGTTGCTGGCTTTCCGAACAAATGAAATGGAACTCAAATATGGTTTTAAAAAGTGGGTACTGGAAAGAGGGAAACGTGGCTTGAGAAGCTCCTCCTTTCATGGGATTTCCTGTTTTCCATTTTCCATCTCAAAAAATGACCTGATTAGTCAGTGAGTTAGAGGATCAAGCTGGTGAAAACTCATTGCCACTAGCCCACTACTCCTAGTGCACATCACTATGGCAAGGCACATAAATCTTTTAGGTCCAAAAGGTTAATCCCTGCATATAATTCAAGTGTTGAAGTTGAATCAATGAATCACTACTCTATTTTGGGATAAGTGGAAAATAACTCCCCATGATAGACAAGTTTTCTTGCTTTTAGAAGACGATAATAGAAAATATGCTCTTATATTTTTAGTAAAAACAAATTATTTTGTTAGTGGTTTTTAGGAGTTTTTTGAATTAAGGGTTGAAGTTAGAGGGATGACATCATAGAAAAGGAGAAAAATAGAGGGTGAAAATGATATGCAACTAACCATATCTATCTATAATTGTTTTATAAGGAAAAACAAACTTGATAATTTTTTTTTTTTTTTTGCTATTTTTACCGATTTTCTTCTCTTTAGCAACTCAATTTTGAATGTAACATTAAAATTTGGCTTAACCTTGTATGTTAACTCGATGAATCCGCTATATAAAACTTGAATTGAATAATATTTAAATTTGAATTAGTTTTAATATTGACTCAATTAAATATACAAGACTTAACATGTTAATCAAGTCAAAAATGAGATTTTTTTAAAAGAACAAAAATGTTATTATAGATTTTGAGCTATAAGACTATAATAATCTTATAGGAAATAAATTAAAATAAATTATGAAGCTTAATTCACTATCAAACCAATGTTGAAGTGTGGTAATAAAATGCCAACTTAAAAAAACAAAAAAACTCGAGTGAATTGAATTAAACTGTCAAATCTTTGACCCAAATCATGATACTAAAATAACCTCATAGAAAAAAAAGAAACAAAAGAAGAAGTATAATTCCCAATCAATTTAATTTGTACAGCTGACTTAGTGGGCCGACTATAAATTTGGACAGTTGACTTAATGGGCCAACTATAAAACAAGCCCGTTGCTTGTAATTTCGCACACTAAAACCCTTTGCATCATCTGCTACCTGGAAAACGCTATTGGAGGAGAAAGACAAAAGCGGCCAGGTATTCTTCCCTTCGCTTATCATCTCTTCACTCTTCATCAATTTCTACACTGATTTCTCTGTACGTTTTGCCTACGTTAATTGAGTTATTTTTTTTTCTCTGGATTGTTTGGTTTTCTCTTTAAGAGATCCTCTTTTTTCTTGGGTTTGTTTGCTTAAAGTTTCGATCTTTTGATTGAATTTGACGCATTAGGTTGTTTAGAGGTTGGTTTATGTGTTATTGGAAGTGGGCTCTTTCGGTTTTGG
Organism: Salix purpurea; assembly: GCA_027405865.1. Classification (NCBI taxonomy): domain Eukaryota; kingdom Viridiplantae; phylum Streptophyta; class Magnoliopsida; order Malpighiales; family Salicaceae; genus Salix; species Salix purpurea. The sequence continues at coordinate 22,912,763 of CM050333.1, forward strand.
TTTATAATGAGATGATTGTGCGGATCTTTGATATATCATAGTGGGCTTAGTGATTTTTTACATCATGTGTTTTTTTTTGGTATTTTTTGTTGAAGATGTCGGTCGTTTTTATGTTGATTGAAGTGTAAGAGTTTTTGATGTCTCATACGTAAATTTTGTTTTTTGCTTTTGGTTTATGATTTTTTTTTCTCTGGTTTCTTACCTTTTTTATTTGGTCATTAAAAGTTTGATACTTTATGTTGAATTGAACAGGTTGAAATATTTTGATTGCATCATGTCGACTTTTGCCAAACCGGAGAATGCATTGAAGCGTGCTGAAGGTGAGTGATGCGTTGTTAACTGTCGATGCCCTTTCTAGTGCATAGCTTTAATTTGCTTGGATTGTTGTTTAAACCTGAGAATTTAATGTATATCATGTTTTAAGCTCCAAAACTTATGATCATATCAAATTAGTTTGATGCTTACATGCTTCTCATTATTGGCAATCTCTCAATCAGTTTTTGTTTTTTTTAACAAAAACTCTTAGCTGTTTGTGATTTATATTTGGCCTCAATGGTGAAGTGAACAACAAATGTAGTTGTAGAAGAGACACTTTGTTTTCCCAAAGAGGCATCACTGGACTTAGCTCCAGATGTAGCTTTAGTATAGTTATTTTGGAATTAGGGAAATAGTCACATGCCTTTTAGTTCCCACTTTGTAGTTGCATGTTTGTATATGAGATTTTCACATATATGTGATACTAGCAGCCTAATTTCCATGGTATAGTTTTATTGAATTTTCATGGTGTATGGCTGCAGAGCTGATAAATGTTGGGCAGAAGCAAGATGCATTGCAAGCTCTTCATGATCTGATCACCTCAAAGAGATACCGAGCTTGGCAAAAGCCACTGGAAAGGATTATGTTTAAGTATGTAGAGCTTTGTGTTGACTTGCGGAGGGGCAGGTTTGCCAAGGATGGTCTGATTCAGTACCGTATTGTTTGTCAACAAGTGAATGTCACTTCATTGGAGGAGGTGATCAAGCATTTCATGCATCTGTCCACTGAGAAAGCTGAAGAAGCTCGTAGTCACTCACAAGCACTCGAAGAAGCTCTTGATGTGGATGATCTGGAAGCAGATAAAAGGCCGGAAGATCTGATGCTTAGTTATGTCAGTGGTGAGAAGGGAAAGGAGAGGTCTGATCGTGAACTTGTTACTCCTTGGTTCAAGTTTTTGTGGGAGACATATAGAACAGTACTTGAAATATTACGGAACAACTCGAAGCTGGAGGCGCTATATGCGGTAATTCCTGCTTTCAACATTAAATGTTTTGGTGCAATACATGGTCCTATTGTATTGTCAGCATCCATCTCTTTAAATTTGTGATATGATGCACATATAGAACATAAGCAGACACATGAAGCTTTTTATGGAAAGAACATCTCTAAAATCGTAATTTTTTTATGATCAGTGTGCATCTAATATTTGACCATCAAGATACTTGTAATTCACATGCGGGTTATGGAAGAGGGCCAGCGTGTAAGGTTTTTTTAACCTCTGTTAGCTGGATGGACCAAAAATTATAAATGGTTTATAATGTTTTCCCTTTCTTTAACTATTCTATTTTGAGTTTCAATTTCTTCATAGTTAATCAGCATGCAATCAGATGATGAGAACCTGAATATTGATGCTGGCCAACCTCTTTTCATTGTACTTTTGAGTTTTTCATCCTGTCCTATTGGCAATCAAAAGCATTTGGACTTTTGATGATTGGGATTTCTCCTCCCTTTAAGTCCTCTTCTCATATTTTGTTGACCATAGGTTGGCCATCAATACCATGTGCGCATACTTCTACTATCATTCACCATTACATGGTGCATGACTTTTTTTTTTTTTGGATGACGGGGGAACCACATGACCCGGAAAGCGCACTTTGTGGGCCCAGGGCATGCGTAAACCCCCGGCTGTCCCAGGCTCTTACAGGTTTGGGATAGGGAAGCCGGGACAGGCCTCGAACCCAGCTCTCGAAGATGAGAGCTAGGCATGCTGCCGCCAAGCCGCCCCCCTGGGGACATGGTGCATGACTTGGTTGGAGGGTTGTGTCTATTCTGATAACCATTAGTATGAAAGTCCCAAAGATTATTATATGGCAAAGCAGAAACTACATCTTACTGAATTCAAGCTGTTATGTGTAGATGACAGCCCACCGTGCCTTCCAATTCTGTAAGCAATACAAACGAACAACAGAATTTAGGCGATTGTGTGAGATCATCAGGAATCATCTAGCGAACCTCAACAAATATAGAGACCAAAGGGACCGACCTGATATTTCAGCTCCAGAGAGCTTGCAGTTGTATCTTGATACACGATTTGAGCAACTAAAAGTAGCTACGGAACTTGAACTGTGGCAGGTATGCATATTGCTTTATATATTATGCATAAATGTTAGTTTTGTACCTGTGATGTCTCTTTTAGGATGCATTATTAAATTCTATTTCACTCCATTGGACCTGACTTTTATGAGCAGGAAGCTTTTCGGTCCATTGAAGATATTCATGGATTAATGTTCATGGTCAAAAAAACTCCCAAGGCATCCTTGATGGTGGTTTATTATGCGAAGCTAACAGAAATTTTCTGGATTTCTTCAAGTTATCTTTACCATGCTTATGCATGGTTAAAGCTTTTCACACTTCAGAAAAGCTTCAATAAAAACCTAAGCCAGAAAGATTTGCAGATGATAGCATCATCTGTTGTCTTGGCTGCTTTAGCAGTGACCCCTTATGATCATACATATGGCGCATCTCATTCGGAGCTTGAAAATGAGAAAGAGCGGAATTTGCGGATGGCTAATCTTATAGGTTTCAATCTAGACCTGAAACCTGAGAGCAGAGAAGTGGTAATGCAATTCTTTCTCTTGCATTTACTTTCGTAGTCTATCATTTATTAGTTTATCAAATGGCTAACATTCTCATAATGTTTTTTCTGTAGCTTTCAAGACCATCCCTTCTTTCGGAACTGGTAAGTTTGAAGTCATGGTTTCTTGTTATTCATATATGTTGTTTGTGCTCATTGGAAAATGACTTCTTGATAAATAATTCCTTATTTTATTGATAAAAAAGATAGAGATAGGAGTGCTTCTTTTCAAGAGTGGTTTTCTATTGTTGAAGGTTGCAAATATAATAATGCTAATTTTCCCTTATATCCATGAGTAATCCAACTCAAATTCATGTGCCACAACTCTGCTTTACAGAAAATTGTTATACCCTGGGTTTTGAAAAAGCATCTGTTATATGCCTTGTTTCCTGTGAAAACATTTGAAATGTCTGATTTCAACGTCATTTTCAGGTATCCAAAGGTGTAATGAGCTGTGTAACTCAGGAAGTAAAAGATCTTTACCATCTCTTGGAACACGAGTTTCTACCTTTAGATCTCGCGGCAAAGGTTCAGCCTTTGTTATCCAAAATTTCCAAACTTGGGGGCAAACTTGGCTCAGCTTCTTCTTTGCCCGAAGTGCATCTCTCCCAATATGTTCCTGCCCTTGAGAAGCTTGCTACCCTTAGGTTGCTACAACAGGTAGACAATTTTTTCTGCTTTACCTTTTCTTTTGGAGTTTATTTCAATATTATTTATTTATTTATTCTCTGTTGTCACATGTGCTCATACATGCCTTTTTTTCAGGTGTCTCGGGTGTATCAGACAATGAAAATTGAGAGCTTGTCTCAGATGATCCCTTTTTTTGATTTCTCTGCTGTGGAGAAGATTTCGGTCGATGCTGTGAAACGTAATTTCATAGCTATGAAGGTTGACCACATGAAGCTTGTTGTATTGTTTAGCACTCCGGTATGCTTCATTCTCTATGCATTATTTCTATTGATGCATCATTTACTCTTTCTCTCCCACCCTGATTCTCCCATCTGCATGCCCTTTGCAGTATTCCACTTCTGAACTGTTGACACCATTTCCTAACTCGAGTCCCTCTGTATCACTTCTAAGTTTCTGTCTTGCTTTTTACACTTGGTTCTTGTCGTGCTGGCGAGAACACCATAGCAGAGTTTGACTGCATTCATTTGACTCTTTCAGGGTCTTGAATCTGATGATCTGCGAGATCACTTGACTGTTTTTGCTGAATCCTTAAATAAAGCAAGGGCTATGATTTATCCTCCAACAAAGAAATCATCAAAGCTGGGTGAGATTTTACCCGGACTAGGGGAGATTGTTGATAAGGAACACAAGATACTTCTCGCTCGGAAATCCATTATTGAAAAGAGAAAGGAAGAACAAGAACGTCAACTTCTGGAAATGGTAGTGACATCTGAACTGTTGCCTCAGTACAGCTTACAGATTGATTGTTTATTATTGTCCTCATTCTTCTTATATCAATTATTGTCTTCTAGGAACGAGAGGAGGAGTCAAGGAGGCTGAAGCAGCTGAAGATTACAGAAGAGGCTGAGCATAAGAGGCTTGCAGCTGAGTATGAGCAAAGGAACAGACAAAGGATCCTCCGGGAAATTGAGGAGCGTGAGCTTGAAGAAGCACAAGCTTTGCTTGAGGAACAGGAGAAACGCAGTAAAAGGAAAGGAGGAAAGAAGCCCATCTTAGAGGGAGTGAGTTTAGATCTTGTCTCATTTACTTTCATTAAATAGGGAGCTGTGCCTGATATGACAATTTTATCTCTACATAGGAGAAAGTGACAAAGCAAATTTTAATGGAAAGGGCTTTGAGTGAGCAACTCAGAGAGAGGCAGGAAATGGAGAAGAAATTTCAGAAATTGGCTAAAACAATGGATTATTTAGAAAGGGCGAAAAGAGAGGAGGCGGCCCCATTGATTGAAGCTGCTTTTCAACAACGCTTGGTGGAAGAGAAAGCACTTCATGAACATGAACAGCAGGTATTCATTTAAGTTTTTTTCATAAGTCCTTGAAAAGTCTTTTTCCTTCCATATCATTCCATATAAATGTTTAATTCTCTGCCCTTGTCCTTCACATATTAAATTGCAGCATGCCTAAAAAAGAATGTTTCCACGTAGTATATTTGTCTGCTTTAGTTCACTGTGGCTGCTGTTTAAGTCAATGCTAATCAGTGTCTGCATTGCAGCTAGAAACTGAATTGAGCAGACAACGCCATGATGGAGACCTCAAGGAGAAGTATAGGCTGTCTCGGATGTTGGAGAACAAGGTCAGTGTCCAATATCTCTGTGATTCCATGTGTCATTTGGCGAGCCACTTCATCTGAGGAAATAATATAAGGATAAATTCTCCAGGCCTGGATATTCTGTGGGGCTATGTTTTGGCAGCTTGCTTTCAACATTTAAACATATTTGATTTTTGTTCTCTTGCAGATCATATTTGAGGAAAGAGTGAAGAGCCGTCGAGAGGCAGAATTCAACCAAAGGAAAGCCGAGAGGGAAGAAAGGATCAACCAGATTATTCAAGCTCGGAAACAAGAGAGAGAAGCTTTGAGGAAGAAAATATTCTTTGTTAGGTCTGAAGAGGAGAGACTGAGCAAGCTGCGTGAAGAGGAAGAAGCTCGCAAACTTGAAGGTTTGATACCCACTACATTGAATGGACAACTTTTTTCCTCTCAATACATGATCCATATTTTATGTTCAATGGGTTTCCATTTCTCCATTTCTGAAGTTTCTCTACTTTTTATTCCCCAAAGTTGTTGCTTGCCCTGCCCCATTCAACTATGTATTCACACACCGTCTCCTCTCTAAGCATATATAAGTTTGTGATTGACCAACCCGTGTTCTATGTATTGGTGTTTTCAAACACAGAGGCTGAGAGACGCAGGAAAGAAGAAGCTGAACGCAAGGCGAAGTTGGATGAGATAGCAGAGAAGCAGAGACAAAGAGAACGTGAATTAGAAGAAAAGGAACGGGTAAGGAGGGAAGCTCTCTTGGGAAGAACAACTGATGGACCTCTTAGGCCTTCTGAGCTTCCTGCTGGTCCAGATCCTGGGACTGCTGCTCCAGCTGCTGCTGCACCAGCCCCTGCAAAGTATGTGCCCAGGTTCCGGCGAGGTGGAACTGAAGGCTCAGCGCCGGCTCCTCCAGAAACCGATAAGTGGGGTGGTGGAAGCAGTAGGCCAGCCCCTCCTCCAGATTCTGACAAGTGGAGCAGTGGTGCCAGGCAGGCCACTGCAGATGCAGACCGGTGGGGTGGTGGTGGTCGCTGGGGCAGTGGTGATAGCAGGCCTGATGATCGGAATCCACCTGGTGATAGGTGGGGTGGAGGTTCAAAGTCCACTTGGTCATCATCTAGGCCTCGTGGTCGCTGATAATCCCAGAGTCTACATGAACATTTTAAGGTGACCATTTTTGTCTTGGTTATATTTGTTGAATGAAGGGCAAATGCATCTGGGAAAACCTTGAGGAATAATTATTAGTTAATTATAGTTTCAAATTTTGTAGACCTGCAAAAATTTAAAGTGACATCTTTGACTTTCCTTTTTCTTTTCTTGTATGGTATTATTGGGAAATGTTTATTGTAATTTGGATCTGTCACTTTCGAAGAGTTGTTTATTCTCTCACTTCCGAGTACGTGTAACTTCTTTTCTCAGTTGAGATTTTCAGTTATTCCCCTTGCCTGTTGCACTGTACATTTTACTTCAGTTTCAAGCAAATCATCAAGCCCAAGATTCGTCATCCATTCTAACCATGTCAGGAAATCAGCAGAAGATACTCAGATTGAAACAGGAGATACTCAGATTAAAATATCAAGTTTAATTGCATGTAAATAATTCAGCACTAGACAATTAGATATGGTTAACTGAATAACTTGTCCTTCATGAATGTTGGACAATATGAATACTGAAATTTACAGCTATACAGTCTATACTGCTTCTCCATCAAACTAATCATCCAACTTAAACAGGGATTAAAGCCTTGCTGTCCATTCACATCAAATCTTCTGATCCATTCATTTCAACCGTCGGATCAGAAGATTTGACTACACAAAAAGGGCATTAGAAATAGACAAGATGGAACTGGGAAGGAGTCGTGACATATACAGGCCACCCAGAGAGATGCACTATCTCAATTGGAAATGACAGGATCCACTGTCCATTCACAATTCAATCATCTCCTTGTTTTCTAGATGCCTGCAAAAATTACTGATCGACAAAAACGTTGTAAACCATCCACCGATCCAGCAAAATCTTCATTCTAACCCTGGGCGAGTTGTGGATTCCAGGCAAAATACTCGACTCCTGGCTTCAGTGCTTTGAGAGTTTGCGTTAATCCTCGGCCCTTCATCAATGTAAAGACAACAAGTCTCCTCTGTGGAAGTCATACAGGACTATGGTGCCTGCCTGCATGCAAGAAAGAAGGGCAACAAAATATTGAAGAAGCTGATAACGTGAAATACATTTGTGAAGTTTCCTTTGATAAGGGCAACACCAAGGGTTGCATCCGAAAAATACACTTTGTGAAAGCGAGTAAAATTTTGGTTGTTCTAAACTCTTACAAGAAATGCATGTTCTGACTCTAACTCAAGACTTGTTATGCAGATCTCAAATCCTTTGCTATCACGACACGACTCTTAATAACATAAATTGGTTGCATGAATGATAACAAGAAAACAGAATATCCACATTCACAATCACAATAAATTATTTCTTAATGCTACTTGACAATTGCAGAAAAAAAAAAGAATTTTTTTTTATTAAAATAATTTTTTTTAGTATTTTTAGATTATTTTCATATATTAATATTAATTTTTTAATAAAAAAAGATATTATTTTAATACATTTTAAAATAAAAATCACTCAAACTGCTTATTAGAAAGATTATTCATCTATTCCTCTAAACTCCAAACAATGAAAAAAAGAGTAAAAAGTGTTACGACCATAATAGTTGGGTAGAAACGGCATTTCACATGCTCTTGGGGACCACCTAGTCCATTAAAGAAAACGGGTTAACCCGGAATTGAGTCTCTTCTCTCTAAGCTAAAACCCTTCTTCTCCCCTTCTAAAGCCTCTGTTTTCATTTTCAAAGTTTCCATTTTTATTCAGTCGAAAACTTCTCACTGATTCCTTTCGCTGAAATCAATGGGTTCACTCGTTCTCAGGCTTGCCAAGCTCTTAAAAGTCAGTTCTCCTGTTACCATGGCCATCTCTTCTCAAGGTCTCTCACTCTCTTTTAATGTATAAGTTCGTCTCTGAGTGTGTATATGCGCGTGCTATGTATTATACTTGCAAAGGTGCAGTATTTTCTGTTTATCATGCGATTGGCATTTTGGGTTTTGTGCAAAACCCACTTCAAAGAACTTTATGTGGTTGAATGTGGAGCTTTTGAGATTTTTGTTCTTAGAGGAGTTTTATCAAGTAGTTAAGGGGAATTATTGAGAGTGTTTGTAAAGTGCATATTTATGGAAATATTGAAGGGTATGTGTGTGGATGGATTGTTTGATGTGATTTTATGTGTGATTGTAGGGGTAGGTTTGCAAAGAAGCTTGACGTCTTGTTACTCAACTGCGTCATTTAACAGTGACAATGAAGAGGGGAAGAATGATAAAGTGGAAGAGGAGTTTGATGATTTGCTTGGCGATAAGCGCGAGTCACGGTTCCAAGGTGTGGATCCTAGAAAAGGATGGGAATTTCGCGGTGTGCACAGGGTACTTTTTTTATATAAAAAAGTGTTCAATGAGTGACTGTGAATGCTGTTGTGGTTTGGTTGGATGTTTCTTGTAAATGGAATGATTTTCTGTGTTTTTAAGTAGAATTGGAAAAGTAGAATTGATGTGCTGTCCCTGTAAACTGGACCCGTGATTACTACTCATTGCATCAAATGACAACGTCGCAACTTTGTTCGATGATGTCCGTGTTTCATATTGTAAATGCTCGTTTGTGTGGTTGGAATTCTGTGAAGTCTTGCATATGAAACATAAGGAGCATTTCAGCTTGCTTTGATGGTTTTAATGTCATCTCATCTTTTCGTTCTTTTTACTTGGATAAAAGAATTGTAAGAGAAGAAATCATAATGATGCTGAATCTTGAGATTTGCAGCTTTTCCACTTGGATTGATTTACTTCGAGGTGTTTTGATCTAAATATTAAATTATAAAGAATATCTTAAATTTCAATGCGGTTAATCTTCTACAGTGTTCATTTTTCTTATTTCTTTTCAGTTTAGGAAAAGTATAATTAACTCATAGTATCGTTTTTACAGGCAATTATTTGTGGAAAAGTGGGACAAGCCCCTGTGCAGAAGATCTTGCGAAATGGGAGGACTGTAACCATCTTTACTGTTGGAACAGGGGGCATGTTTGACCAAAGAATTATAGGATCAAAAGACTTGCCAAAACCTGCTCAGTGGCATCGAATTGCTGTGCATAATGATTCACTTGGGGCATATGCTGTTCAACAACTTGCCAAAAGGTATATAGTTAATCTTTATAGAGCTCCCTTCCAATTGGATAGAGAAAAAAAGATAAATTTCCTCTATTTTTTCTCTCTCTCACAAATGGATCTTTGGTTCAGTTCTTCAGTTTATGTTGAGGGAGACATTGAAATTAGAGTTTACAATGACAGCATCAGTGGCGAAGTTAAAAACATTCCTGAGATATGTGTTCGTCGTGATGGTATGTCTACTTCTAATACCCCCACCCCCCGCCCCTTCCATTATCTCATCCAAGGTTGTTAAAATTGTGATTTTGACACGACATGAAATTTGTTTTTAAACTTGGATCGTAAAATCGCAGCTAAAATCGTGTAGGTAGAAAAATCGTAAGTAAAATATTTACGAATACAATACACCACAATTATGGCTATAAAACTTCATTAGTTAAGGTTTATACATGATTTAAATTAACTAAAAATACATTACAAAACAATTATGTCCATAGAATTTCAGTAGGTAAAAACTAACAAATTTAAAACAAATATTCAATTGACGTGCAATGTAAACTAAAATCAGCCTCATTTTAATCTTTCTCGCTATTTCTAAGACTTGCATCATTAGCATCACTATCGAAAGGATTATTAGTACTACCATTGGTACCAACACCGTTATTGCTAGTACTAGATCCAATAATATTTAACTTCAAACTTCTTGAATTATCTGGATTGACATCATTATGAGTTTCAAAATCAGCTTCCATACCATGAATACCCATTTCAACATCATTAAAAGTTTCTTCATTATTTTCGTCTTCTTTTCCATTTTTTCTTCGTGTTGCACTATCAATAGCATGAAGTATAATGTTTGATGAACCACCATGTTTTTCTCTTTTAGTGATCCACTCATCATTAGATGGGAGATCATTTAAACCTTAATCAAAATCAATAGCTTGCCTTAGTTATCATTCATTTTTAAATTACACATCACAAAAACCATGTCATTCATTTTTTTCTGTTGCAGACAATTTCTTCGTTTCGTATGAACCTATGAAAAAAAATTCAAATTGATAATATATAAGATTCTTCAAATATGAAAATAATAATTCTTTTTTTAAAAAAAACTTACCATCTCAAATGCACTCCAATTACGCTTACATCCAGATGAACTACAAGTCAAGCTTAGAACTCGAATTGACATTTATCCCAATAAAAAGCCCACCATTTAACTAGAGTTTTTTTATTCCTCGCTATCATGACAATCTCAATACCAAATAACCCTTTTGCATCCGTAAATATATCAAGTTGTAAATCAATTTTAGTCCTCTCATCTTTATCAGGCACCATCCGATGTAAGCAGTCATATACTTCATATTTAATGTCGGGATGCAGTTTACAATCAGAATTATAATGATAATGAGGCTTAAAAAATAAGCAATTGCATGAAAAGGTCTATGAAGTTGAAGTTACCATCTTGCATCAATAATATCCCATATAGGTATATAATTACAAAACAAAATAAAAAATAAGAATATTAACATCAATATTAAATATCATAAGATAAAAAAAGATAGCTATATTAAATAGCATAATATACATTTTTTTTGCATAGAACCAAAATTCACTTGTATCTTCTCTTTTGCTTAAACCATTGTTTCATATATAAAACCCATGGCCAATGTCTCATCTGAATCAACTAATCAAATAACTTTAATAAGAGGATATGCTGCCTTAATACAATAAGAGATATCATGCCAAAACTTGTTGTCCAAAACATAATTTTTAATCCGCCGCTCTTCAATTCTTGAAAATCTACATGATCTCCATCGGGCGGAAGTAAACATTGTCATCAATTAAATCTTACAATCATTCAAACATCCAAGAGTCAAGTATGCTGTTACAAATCGAGTGGCAGCAGGCCTGATCAAATCTTTTCCTTTTGTGAAGTGTCTTAGCATGGAAATAAGAAGAGTTTTTGAATATATGTACGTGGTGATTCTGCTCCCTTTAGCAATAGTTACATGATGCACCTCTAGTTTCTTCTCAAAATATTCTAATATCAAATCAATACAATAAGCACCGCATGATGTGCAATACAAGTACTTTCTTTTTTCCATCAATAAATGCTCTGCTGCCTTATAATTTGCAATATTATCAGTAATTACCTGCATCACATTTTCCTCTCCAATCCTATTGACGATAGCAATTCCGTGTCGTGTCAAAATCGCAATTTTGACTACCTTGATTATTACTACAGAGTTCAAAGAGGTCTTGGTTTATTCCTTTTGGTATCATCCTGCCTCTTCCTGTAATAATATATGGCAGTGTTGCTTAAGTTTCAATGCTGCTTGGAGATTAGTAGACCTTTCAGCTTGAGAATGAAAATAAATGACTTCTGTTGATTGTATGAAGTTTACTCATGACCCAAAAACATTAGACAGAAATCCTTGTATGATAATAGTGACAAACTCAAATGATATGCTATTAAAAAGTATGTGGCCCCATTGAGCATCATGGGGTTACTGCTCTATTGTCTTGTCTGATCATCATGTTACATTTTTTTTATTCCAGGACAGCGTGTTGCTAATTTGTTATGTTATCAAGATGAGATGGGAGGATAGAGAGATTGTTTGGTTACTGCAACTGTGGGCTTTCTGAACAAGTGGTGTCCTTTTCTTTTACAAACAACTTATAAAATTGATTGCATGAGGGCGTGGAGATGAGTGTAAATGTCTATCAAAATCATAGCATCTGATGAAGTTTTGTGAATGGCCTTGAACTCAACCTGGTGTTGAAGTTTTGGGTTGGGGGGAGATATAGATAATATAATCATTATATTTGACTAGTACTTTTGCTTTTGGTGTATAAGTGCAAGTCAGTACACTGAAAAGTCCTCATTTTCACCTTGCAATTTAACCTATGCAGGAAGGATTCGCCTTATAAGGAGTGGAGAAAATATCAGTAATATTTCCTTTGAGGATCTGAGTATGTTCTCCTCTCCCTGCCACTTTCTAATGATGACATGGTCCATGATTTTGTATTAAGTGATTTGTTTTTGACTGTTGACTGGGATATGATATTTTCATCATGGAGATGCAATTAGTTTTTACTTTGTTGAGGAGATGCCATTAACACTTGCATCCTTATTTGCAGGAGAGGGATTGTTTAGCTGAAATTCACTCGATACTGTGTTAGTCTTCCTTAAAAAGCAAGAGTAGCTTTGTTCCCCTAACTTTTGTAAGAAATATGGTTCCAGCTAGGCTGAATGTGACAGGCCTAGACAAATAGCCTTTGTTTCGTATTGCTATCCTTGACTTGTTTTGTGTACCCATTCTTTTTTCCTAAACTCTGGGTGGATGAGGGTGGGCAGGCGGTGGTGGTGAATACAATTTTTAATATTTATTGTAGAGGTTATTTGCTTGATGGATTTTTTTATATGAGAATCATGGGTATCAATGAGATTAATATTCTGAATTTTACCATTCTTTAACCTTATTAATTTTGTCATTTGATTGTGAATAACTCTGCTTTTTGTACTGTACATTTGTGGTGTCTTGGTACGTGTAACAGCTTGTTGAGCCTATGCACTGTCAAAGGTTGCTTGATATTAGAATTGTTGGGATGAAGTGTTAGAGACCTTGTAAAATTGAAAGAAAGACAATTGGCCATCCTGAAATCACCAGCTCAAGTCCCAGATTGATTTATCTTTGAAATATCACGTACGAACTTCCCTTAAAAAGAAGAGGAGGAAATATCATCTATGCTACAAGCAAATTTATATAGTCACCCTAATTTAGGAACTTATGGAACAGTCTTATTCTTAAACTGTTTTGTTGAGCTTCTTAAATTTGTGTATGCGTCTGTTGACATGCAATTGCCGGGGGAATAGATTTATTTTTTAGTTTTTCAGTGATCTTTATTGTTACACCCATATTTTCAGTCTTTTAGATACAGAAAGAAGGATTTCTCAAAATCATTCAGGTTGCATCAAGGTCATAAAAGCACAACTGGTGCACTCTGACCTTTGACCAGGCAAACCAGCTGTTAAGATCAAGAACAGATTTGAAGATACTGCAAGGACAATATGTTTTTCTTGGTAGGTCAATATGCATCATGGATTGGCATTACATACAATGCAATGTAGTTTGTATGCATGAAAACTTATTGGCAATGAAATCTCTGTTGCAATTGAGCACTGCCTAAAACATATTGAAGTTTTATTAAAATCTATTTTTGACTGCGAAGTGTGTTTTGCCAATCAAATATCTGGCATTTCAGAGAAATAGCTAAAGACTCTTCCTCCGCAACTCAAAACTTGATCTTGCCTGTTTGTTGTCAGTTCCCCTTTTTTTCTTTCTTTCTTTCTTTCTTTCTTTCTTTCTTTTCTGAGTCATTTGTACTAACCACTTTCACTGGCTAATGGTGCTGTCTGAGCATAGTATTTTTTATTGCATTCTAGCTATATTTTTATTTTTCTTTAGCTTTAAATAAATTTTTTTGTTTGCTTTAAATATTTAAAATATAAAATTTAATGTCTAATTTGTGTAGTGCTGAATTATTTACATGCAATTGAACTTGATATTTTCCTTTCCAATCTGAACTGGTCTATCGAGAATCTTCTGCTTCTTTCTCGACATGGCTAGAATGGATGATGACCACAGAACAATGATTTAAGTACAATATTTGACAACTGAGGGGTCTCAGTTGGGTTCAGCTTGCCCCCAGTTGCTTCACAAAATACTTTTTATTATCTGATAGAATTAATGTTATATCTATCCCTTTAACTACATTTGTTTAAAGCTACTTGCTCATCAGGAGTTTTTTATGGTACCAGGTAATCATAGATCGACAGCTGTCCTCTTTGTTATGTTAGATTACTTGGTGCCGTACTAACAGTGTCAGTTTGTCCTTACCTCTTTTGATTCAACCCAGAGAAATTTTATAATTTAATATAATCCTCCACTCGAGGAAATGGGATCCCCTCAAAGGGAAAATGACATCTGATAATTCCATAGAATTCATTTGATAATCATCACAAGGTGGGATTACGGGAGGCAAGACCAGCTTGCTGTATAACTTAGCGTGCACCCTTTTACACTGTTTTAATTTTATAATATAACACATGTTTATACTCTGCTGTGAGGCCTTAGCATTTCTCTCCAGGTGAACACATGTCCTTATAGACTATAGTCATTAATTACTGCTGTGTCATCGAATCATGCTGGATCTCTTTTTTCCAAATTCTTTGATAGAAACTGCGAGCCACATGTTGATTAATCCTCAGTTTTCTGGCCAGTTAGGCTAGTCCTTGAATGCATTTTAAATATCATCAGCAATACTCTGTAGTGAAGTTCTAGCATTTCTTGACATGTGTACACATCTCCTTATAGACATTCATTATTGTTGTTGTCATCGAATCATATTTGCTCTTTCTGCCGAACTTCCCATTTATCGAAACTGCGAGTCACAACATGGTATGGACATTGTAACTTCAGCTAATCAGTTTCAAAGTTCATGGAGGTCATAAGAACTTGATGACTATTTAAAATCATTTATTTGGCAAGGTGGCAGAGAATATGACATGTGTGCAGGCCCCAGATTGCATGATGCTGCACTACGGGAAACCGCACTTCTATTAACTACTCCTTGGGATTCATGGCTCACCAAGGAGTAGTTAATTAGATTCCAGGAGCCTAGAAAATATTTTATTTAGCAGTAGTTGATTAGATTCATGGCTCACCAGGGAGTAATTACCTTGGGGTGAATTTTGTATCTTTAAGACATCTACCTGTCAGGCTCCATGCTTCACTTGGTCTTTTCTCTTCTCTCCTGTCTCTGAACTCGAGAGTGAAGAAGACGATGTTTCTGCAGGTAGTTGTTTTGCTCACTTTACTATCTCATATGCCAGCCCTTGATGCTTGCCCTAAATGTGGCAACATGGTAGTCCCTTACCCACTTAGCACGAGTGATGACTGTGGAAACCCTAGGTACAGAATCTATTGCAACAATGGTGCTCTAGAGTTCTTGTCAGCTCCAGGAATTTACTACAGGATTCTCAGTATCAATCCTGGTGCTTATAAACTTGTCATACGCCCTCCCCTGATAGGAAAAAACACATGTTTTTCCTCTGATCTTGCCGTAGGAGGATTAAAACTTGACGAGAACTTGCCATTCAACATATCAGTTCGCAACACTGTTATGTTATTCAACTGTTCTGATAACATTCTTCTGTCACCGTTGAACTGTTCATCGACCAGCTATTGTCGGCAGTACGAGGAGATAGAAGAGGGGAGTGGATGCAAAGGAACTCTTTGCTGCCACTTCTTGAAAGATTCATCGATGACTTCGCATAGGATTAGAGTTAGGGTTGGAGGATGCACAGCTTATACTTCTGTTGTGGACGTCCAACCTAAGGATCCCGCTGATGCATGGAACTATGGAATCGAGCTGCAATGGACGTCTCCGCACTAGGAGAGGCAGCATGTGATTACTTGCGGTGCAAGCTTCTAAACTGTATGCTATATATAGTCTATATTGTTCCTTGTTATTACATCCTACGTCCTTGTTCATCTGCTGCTCCTTGTGTTAATTACTCGTACGTTTGTGCTTTTTCCATCTATATTTTTCTACTTCAGAACTAATTAGTCTAAGCTCCTTTTCCTGTTTTTATTACTTACAACTTCGTTTAATTCTATTTTTCTTTTAAATAAATAATGAAAATCATTTCAAAAATTGCTCCACCGACTTGTAATCTAATATTCCATGGAAATATCCATCATAAATAAGAACTAATTAATAGACTGATTATATATATATATATATATATATGTTGAAATGAAAATAAATATATTAAATTTTCTTTTTACTAAAACAACTAGAAATTCTAATCAATAAAAAACCATAATAAGCCAAAAAAAATACCCGGCTTAAGTTTTCTTTTTATCCTTTTGATATTATATATATTATTTTCTTAAAGACAAATGATATTTAAAAAAAAAAAAATTACTCTCATATACTGTAATTCTTTTGAAAAATATTGATTTTTTCATGAAAAATGTACCAATATCTATGCTCATTTTATATTTAGAAAACAATTTGTCTTTCATAAATTATAGAATTTAGCAAGTCTTGGATAGTTGCAAGGCTTTAACCTTTGGCTTTCCAAAATTTGTGTAAAAAAAATTAATATAAAACTAATATCTTTTTATAATATTTCGATAACAAAGGATAAGTACCCTAGCCATCCTTGGTAGGCATGTCCCTAACCTTTAAACTTAAGGTCCATCACCCTTTACACAAGCGAGTATTAGAAGGGAAGAGTCCTAGACTTCATGAATATAGAATTTGAAAATATTTTATAGATAATCTAATTTTACCATCCAATGCAATATTAATGAACATTTTAAATTAACAACTTCACTATTCTATTTTTTATTTCCAATTATGATTCATGGAAACAAATTTGTTCAATGCCTGTTCTGGAACCACACAACAGACTGAAAATTAATTGCCTAAGGCTCTACAGATGCAATTACAGACCTGGAAAGATTGGCATTGGCTATTGCACCTGTGTCTGGTAAGTTTTGCAGTTACAAATTGAAAAGAAAAGAAAAAACATTTATAAAAAGCTATAAATTTTAGAGATTTGCTAAACATGATCTCAGTTCCATGAGAAACTGGGTGTGTGATTAAGCAAACTCTTTCAAAATTACGGTCAGAACAGAACAGAACACAAACCACGCCACACCATGCTACAAAAACAAATGAGAGCCTTCATTTCCGGTTATTTTTATCTTTTTTTCAAAGGAAACAGAAGTGACAACCATATAGCCATATCAGTGGAAGCTGCTCCCAGTAGAAAATAGCAAAAATTGCTTATCGTCCCGTAAAACCAAACAAAAAAACAGACAATTTGATGAACATTGAAACTCGTACATAGAAACGTTCTTGCATATAGTTTGTTGTCCTGTTACGTTGTAATGCATGAGGGAGTAAATTTCGAAGTGGATGCAAAGAAGTTGCCGCAACAGGGCATTTAACTATGTGAACTTCATTTTTACTTACAAATTCAAACTGTTAGCAATCAAGCTATCGCAAACATATCTATTAGACATCATTTCTGTCTTCTGTCAGTCAGTACAAAAGATGAGCACAAACCAGAAATCAATACAAGCAATTGAAAGACAAAAACACCTATTCCCTGTATTTCTACCTCATTTCTTACACATCTATTCCAATCAGTACTGGAAAATAAAACCAAGCATGCTCACGCCAGCAAAAATATATGTCAAATATTTACTCTGTTACCAGATAAATTGCTATGCTGTCACTGTGGGTCTGCTCGGCCTTTTGCCTTCCATGGCATCTTTCTTTTTACAACAGTTACTGCAGAGGAAGGGGCCTTCCCGTGGCTTTGATCCAGGTGAGAAGAAAGCGCCCGAGTCTACTGATAAACTGTCTCCTGGGGTTTGATCCACTTGGCAAACAGCACATCTGCATAACCTAGAGTTTACGTTCGCAGGGAAATACTTACCTAGTCTGCATTTTCATTGAAACAAAGACAAATTAAAACCACATTTCAAGAGGCAGAGCTTCTCAACTCTCTATTCCCTCTTTCACTTGTTAGTTCATTGTATAAGCAAAAAAAATCAGTTATCATGATCACTGAATAAGAAGATAGGTAAGCAAAGACCATTATGAGAAGAGTTTGCCTCTGACCTCACACTCAAAGGTTTTGCATAAACTATTTGTGAAAAATAATATAAATTAATTTTACAATCAGCATACCGTTCTGCAAGAATAGCAGAACCCTCTTCAAACAGTTCCTCCACCATACCAACAGCAGAAAGCTTTTTTGTTGATTTGCTCACAGAACTCAGTGCTTTATTTCCAAAAAGCAAACTAAACATATTATGCTTCTTCCTCGGTATTGGAGGCAAGACAGGAATGTCGGATGGGATGATATCAACAACAAGGCATGTGGTATCATCCTTCAGTCCCCTTGATCTCAACGCCTCCTAAAGAGCAAAAACAAACAAGTATTAGCAAAAAGCAACAGAAGCACTGTTGCATTCATCCAAGAAGCAAGATTATGCTAGATGCACCTTAACAACCAGCTTTGCAGCAATCTCTGCAGGCAAGCCCCTACATGACTTGGCAGCCATATCAGAAGATAAAGCATCCCAAATACCATCAGATGCGATAACAAGTCTTCCGCCGGCATTTGAAAGCTAAATAACCAGATAAGAGGTGTCTTAGCTTCAATTTTTTTTTAAGAAAAAGTAGAAAACAAATCAAAATTAGAAAATAAACTCACTTTCACTTGCTTGACATGAGGTATTGGAACGATGAACTCTCCAACATCCGTGTCACCTATTGATCTAGAAAGACATAATCCACCAGGCCAACAACGCAAGGGACCAACCTACAAGCCATTGAGAGATTGGATGAATACAATAAAAAAAAAACAAGAGGGAAGGAGAGGAGCATAAAATACATATCTGAACATGTCCTAGGTGACATAAAACCATTGAGAGATCAGATGAATACGATAAAAAACAAGAGGGAAGGAGAGGAGTGTAAAATGCATATCTGAACATGTCCTAGGTGGCATAAAAAGAGCGCCATACCTCATTGCCTCCAAAAACATTTAGCCTCCCTACTTCACCCCCACTTGCAGTTACTCGCTCTCTCTCTGCAACATTTTCTTCCAGCCTGTGATCAACTGTCAAAATAGAAACCATACCCCCCTGGCTGTCCAATATGCACCGTGAATCCCCCACAGAAGCAACAGTCACAGTCCACTCATCAATTACAACAAATGTCACAGTTGTCCCAGAAGTTTCCCCTGTCATTTGTATCAAACCAAAAGATTAGTCCGTGCCCACAGACACGCACACAAAGAAAATAAATACAAGATGCAACAAAGAAAAATAAAACTACAGCAGAAGGGATACAGATCCAAACCTTTCTGCTGGAATTCTATGTCAGTTTTCACAAAACCAGCAACTAGTGCTTGGGGAAGCGCTAGAAGCCACTCTTCTCTACTGATATCTTGAGGAATTGCACTCAAGACATTATCCAATAGCTTCTCTTTCACAAAGATGGCAGCTGATACCCCATTATGCCCGTCAAAGATCTGCTAGTAAAATGGAAGATAAGAATTCCTATGGATCATTAACAAAATCAAATTTAAGAATTTATGAGGGTTATAAAGTTGCTCCTACTTTACATAGGGTCCACTATATCATGGAGTAAGGTTGGAAAACAAAATGGAAATAAATTAAAGATTCAAATCAATAGCCTCCTACTATCTGGGACAGAAGGAGAAATGAGGGTGATTCCTTTCTCTTCTGCTTGAAACTCTCAGACCATGCAGAATCATCTCTTGAATGAGGAAGTAAATAACATGTATAAGAAAAAAAGAGTACCGCGAACACAGAGAATGATGTCGACAAATCCCCAGGAACCCTCTGACAGTCAGGTTTTATGAGAAAGTAATCCTCTCCTTTCTTTGCTAAAGCAGCTTGTCCATACTTCACAAAAGGTTTCTCAATCTTCTCATTCCTAAGCTCACGCCCAATCAGTGTCGCAAGTGGAACAAGAGGAGGTCTCATCCTCAATATTTCGTCCTGGCTCATGGCAGTTTATGTGTCAAGACTTTCCATAACCCCAGTGCCAAAACCCTATTCAATCTTCATAAAGAAAATTAAAGATGCACATGTGACTGAATCATTAAACCCCTACATAACATTATAGTTCAATAAACACTAAAATCAGCTATAAAGGACCAGTTTTTCCAGGATCTTTGCACCATGAAAAGAAAAACCAAGACTTTTGAGCAAAATGCCATTTAGTTCACACTATCACACAAGTATCTGAGCTAAATTCTCTAAATCACTTCAGACAAAATGATGCACCTACAAGAGAACTAAAATAGCTAATGCAAGCCTCAGTCTTTATTTTACCAAAAAAAAAAAACAAGAAAAGAAACTCATGACAGAACCTCATTTCCATAACTCCAATCAAGCAAGACTAGAGTTCACAATTCATCAACCACCTCAATTTTCCGCTATATTATCTTTTTTCCCCCTCAAAAAACCAATTATGAAAAAATCAAACAACTAAACCCAAAATGTGCAAATTTCGAAAAACGGGTCTTCATTATTTTCCATCAAAACAAGCCCACTAAACTTCAACAAAATATCACCAAACTATTCAGTATTACTCAAATCTCAGGAAATGGGTCTTCCTTATTTTCCATCGAGAACCAAACTTGAGTACCAAAAAACAAAAGGAACTGTAAAGGGTCCCCCACTTTAGCTATGAAACGCGACTTTAATAACACAAACACAAAATGTACATAAAAAAGTGAAACACAAGAACATTACAAAAAAAAAACAGAAGAGAAAGAACACTCACAGTTGAAACATGAAGAGGTCTCAACAGATCCAGCATTGACAAGATTTGATCTATTAATTACCTCTACATTTCTGAAACAAAAACACAAGGCTTTTCGTTAAAAACTATGACAAAGATTCAATTTTTATTCTTGAAAATACCAAGAAGAAATAGAGAGTACTTTAGAGAGAGAAACAGAAGAAGAAGAAAAACTTACGAGTTCGTGTGATTTGATTGGAAGAGAAATCTAGAGAGATAGAGAATATGAAGAGAGATGCTAGAGACAGAGACGCGCGGTTTGTGTGTTGGCTAGTGAGTGTTAAAGAGGTGATTTTTTATTTATTTAAGCGGTTTGTTTTTAGAAATATTTTTGAAAAAAATTAAATTTGATTTTTTAAATTAAATTTATTTTATTGTTGTTTTTATATTATTTGATGTGCTACTTTAAAAATAATTTTTAAAAAACAAAAAAATATTATTTTAATATATTTTTAAATAAAAAATAATTTTAAAAATAATTTCAGTCTCATTATTCAAATTGTAAATTTCTTGTTCGGTTTATAGGAAACTCTAGTTCAGTGATGTTTTTATGTATAAATAATAATTTTTTTTAAGCCTCCCTTTTTTTTTTTATAAAGAAGCTTTATTATTATTATTATTATTATTATTATTATTATTATTATTATTATTATTATTATTGTGAGAATCTTGCTTGTTGAATTTAAAAGAAAGGTTAAGAGTTTTTGCAGATGGAGAAATTAGATTTCCTTTTCACTTTGAAGGCATGGACAAAATGTAATTTAATTTAATTTAATTTTTTAGAGTTGGTAAAATAAATGTATATTCAAATTCCAAACATCCTTCTCATTTAAAAAAAAAAATCCATAATAAATTTAATTAGAAACAACATTAAGTGATGTTCATGATAAGTTTTGCCTGCCAAGTGCTGAAGTAATCAAATAGGTTTCCCTTTTGTAAATTCTTTCTAATCATTTCTATCAATGGTCTCAAGTTCTTAGGACTTTGATTCTTTTTTTTTTCTATGTCCCTTAAAAGTAGATCATTTCTAATAAAATTTACAACACTCACGCTCTAAATACTAAATACTTATAAGAGAGGTGGGGGAAATAAATTTTATTTTTTAATAAAGAGGATAATTTTTATTTTTTTTGCGGAATGGTTTTTTTTTTCTTTTGATTTTGTATAATATAAGTATAATCATGTTTAAAACTATGAATAACCATAAAAAAGAAAACTTTTTTAATTTCTTTACAAGATCAACCACAATTTAAAATATAACTATTTACATATACAAGCAAATGAAACTCTAAATATTCATTGATTACATTTTAAACATCATAAAACTTCTCATCATTTCCCATTAATTTTTATTCTAAATTTTGTCTCCTTATTAAACTAGTGGAAAAGATGTCTTGATTATATATATATATATATATATATATATATATATATATATATATATATATATATATATATATATATATATATATATATGGCACATGATAGAGATACAATCCCACTAAATTAGCAGATGATGAGGGGCTAAATTGATGGGTTTTTTTAGTGGGTTTTGACTTGAGTTTTTTTCTCATTGAAGGTTTCTTTGCCCCTCTAAGATTAAAAAGAAAAAGAAAAGAAAAGAAAAGGTCGTTGCTAGGGGTTTGACTTTGAGAAACTGAAAGAGATACATTGAGAACAGTGCTGTATGTTGGCTGGCAATAATTAGGTGGAACAAGAGAAAAAGCAGCTATATTTGATTAGTTTAATTTAATTATGGATTATGAATTATGAATTATGAATTATGAATTATGAGGGGCAATTTCATCATCAAGATAGACCATGGCATGCAAAGCCATCTTTATTTGAGGGGCAGAGAAGAGAGTGCGAGCAGTTGACATATGGAACCAATGAACTCTTCTTCTTCTTCTTCTCGCTCTGCTTCTTTTTTATTCTGGACTTTCTTTATCAGAATCCCATCTACTTTAGGTCTTTTTGGACCAAGATTTTCCAGGTAGCTGGACTCCATTGCTGGAATGATTTTTCACTGTGTAAATCCATTTCCATTAAATAATCTCTTGAAAACCATTGCCTACATTGGGTGTAGATTATAGCTAAAACGACTTGGATCTTGTGATGAAAGAGACATGCTTTGCCCACCAAAAGCAACAAAGAAAAAGATGGAGTATGAAACAAGTGTTAGGGCAGAGTTGCCATTAGAGGAGAATAAAGGCGAAATGGATAATTCAATTAATTAATTAAGTTTTTAAATGATATATCAAATAGAATAAAAATTGTAAAATTCAAACACATGATTGCTGGGTCAAGAAGACTCTAATATCTTATTATAGAACATATCATCTAAAAACTTAAAATTTTAAATAAAAATTAAAAATATAATTTATATTATTTTTTAACATGAATTCTCGAATCCCGGCCTAGAATCCGAGGGGGCAGAAAATTATAATGGGGGACAAATCCATAGGGGCAACATCGGTGGGGATGCTGTGGGATTTTTCTGGATACATGTATCTTTCTCACGCTCATAAAAAAATGGCATCCAAGCCATTTGATGACGTGGCCATGTGTTATTGGGTCCCGCTTAGGGCTTACCCACTCATCCCGATAGGGTCCCGGCCCCCAGCTGGAAAGGTTGACATGCATCCACCAGCAAGTGGATGTTTGCTGGCCGGGGAGAAGCTACGATGCGCAGTAAGTGTGTGGAAAAGCATGCGCTCTCTTTCTGCTGTGGACACGTGGGCTCCTTTCAGGAGCACGAGTTACACGTGTCCAACATGTCTAAACCCTGGGGGACAAGGAACGGAATGATAGAGTTCAGATACAGAAAGATTGCAGCCCAGATGAAGTGCAGCTGATCAAGTCGGCAGTGTTGTATAGTTCCAATCCAATTCATCGCTCCCACAGCGCAACCGGCCGGTTAAAGAAGAAGGAATGGCCTCCTAATCAAAGCTAGCTACTAATTCATGTCAAAGAATCGGCCATGAGAAATGAAAATCAGATTATCGAGGTGCATCTAATGTTCTAAATATATTCTTCTCCGAGCTGGGTGGGAGAGAAAGGGCGTCCTTCAATTACTTGTGAGTAGCCCTTTTTCATGGTTGTTTTCTGTCTTCAGCAAGTTAACAAGTCATGATCCTTTCCTAAACAATCAGTGTTTACTCGTTAATCGTTATAAATAGATGAGGGTTTAGTTTGTTACAGACAAATTGGAGACTTCGATTTGTCTTTTGTTTATGATCCAAAAAGGATACCATTTAATAGCAGAGGATGCCAAAGAATTCACAAGATGAACACTCGTATAAACCAATTTAAATTGAGATGACGGGACAGCGTAAATCTCACGATCATCACCACAGAAACGCAGGCAACTGAAATCATTGCCATTCAACTCTTTTCTCTTCACTCTATCTCCCTTTCTTTACAACTATATGATAATTACACAAAAATTGGGAAGAAAAAAAAAAGGAAAAGAAAAATCACCAAGCCACTTCCTTCTATATCACTTAGCCTGTCCAGTTTTCCTCTTTCCATCGACAGAAACTAGCTGCCTTCCGGCTTTGTTTAGGCCTGGGCTCACCCCATGTGGTAGTTTCCTTGACGGTGAAGGAATTAGTGATGGGATTAAACTCCTGGTAAAAACACCAGAAAAAATGTAGTAAATATTCTGTTGAAACAAATTCAAAGTGGGAATCCTGAGAGTGAGTTCTAGTCTGGCAAAAAAATAAATGGCGGTGGTATCTCTAGTTCTAGAGGTTTTACATGCTGTAAGTAATGCGTGCATCGATTAATTTCACTTGACCAGAATTGCTGCTCTAAGAAAAGTGATCAGAAATCAGTATTCAGACAGCTTATTACCTTGTTTCTGTGCTCTTGAACCCCCTAGGATAAGGAGTCTTCTTTGTTTTAGATCCCAAGACATTGGGGTTGGGAAGGCTGCTCATTCTAGGGATATTAGATTGCCATAGCAAGTCTGGCTCTGAAGAATCACTTGTTGCAGCCTCGAGTTCATCAGACTCATCGGTGGATGCTATTTCAAACCTACCCCTCTGAGCATCATACTCCTGGCTGTCCCTTGTGTTTGGTGGAGATTTGTAGGGTTGTTCTGGGTAAATCTTTGAAGGGTCTCTGGCATAACTCTGATAAGACATCTCAGGCGACTGTGTGCTGTCTACTTCCCATTGTCCTGCAGGATTTTCATCTCTATTTGCACTGTCAAGCCTGTTCATCATGACCTTGTCAACCCAGTCACTAGACACTGATTCTCTGTCCTCCTCCTTTGCACTCATCGAATGACTGGAAGCAATCGGCCATGGAGGTGAATACATTATCAAATCTTGGGGATCCAAGCTTCTTCGCCTTGTTGGAACAGACAAATAGTTGTTCCTAACCTACAGATCATTAAATCAGTACGTAAATTATGTCTATGAATATCAAATTCATTCTTTGATGGACAGCCACATTGGGCAAACATGTGCATATTACAAACACACAGTACAATCATCTTAACATGATGTTTGAGATGACTGTCCCATGATAAAATGACATGTCTTAGTGTAAGCAGTAAAATAATCACTATCCAAATTATTGGATGGGAATTTCAACATTAATAGATGCATAACCTTGGTAATTAAACATAAATCAGGAGCACAACCTCAATGCTCAGGCAATATTACTCAATAAACAAACGTATTTATAACCAAAAGCAGTGTTCATATAATCAATTTCAGTCACTGCTTATGTTAACTCTTACCTCTGAATTGCCATCCTCTATCTTCCTATGACTGCTTGTTATGCTACCTGCACTATACCAGCTGTGAGAAGGAGAAGGCAAACCAGACTTCATTTTAAGTCTTTCTGGGGTGCTGGATCGAGAATGATGTGAGTGCTCTGACTCTCCTTCCTTCGATGCTAAGGCTGCTTTGAGATTAGCAATCTGGAACCAGACGATGTAAAAGTAACTCGAGGTATTTCTTGTGGAAAGTAAATGAGAGATAATATGGAAGTCAATAATAACAGAAATAGCAACCTGCTCTTTCAGCTCCTTTGCCTCTGAACTATCTTTATTAACTCGAGCAGCACCGAGCTCAACAGTGGCAACCCTTTCAGCAAATTTAAGTGTACTGATAGTTTCTCCAAGAGCATCAGTCTCAGGACTCATGTGGACAAACATGAGCGTCTTAGCCTGCCCACCTGGTGATCATGGAGAACATAAAAATAGTTGGAGATGGATTAGATTATAGAAATAAGGGAAATAGAATGTCTTTGGTTAATCTTACCAAGTGAATCTTGTAGTAGTTGCGTGAGCTTGCTGTTCCGGTAGGGAACGTGTGAATTTTTCTGAGCAAGAGAGGCAATCACATCTCCTAATGCAGAAAGAGATTTATTGATATGCTGTGCTTCCTTTAATCGATCTCCCGTCACTTCGGATTTGTCTACCCGTTCACTTCCTGCCAGGTCAACCAGATGCATCGAACCACGGATAACTGTTCCGGATGTCAACTCTCTCCCTTGAACATGAACTGTCAGGCAGCTGCAGAAATGGACCAGTAGTTATGAGCTTCGTTTAGTTAAGCACAATTATTGAAACATGGAACACTGATTCCTAAGCACACCTATGGGATCGACTGCTCCGATCATTCATTGCCGTAGCGCTAACTGCACGATTCCTAAGCCCAATGTTCATCAAATTTAAGACATCAGACGGTGATGATACAGTTACAAGACTTGCTTCCGGTACGTTAATTCCATTCTGAGAGCTGTTTCTAATTTCTAATGTATACAGGAGTTAAGAATCCAAGCAGAAAGGTAAGCTGGATTGAAGAGAAAAAGACACTGTTTTAATGAAAGAAAACAGTGTCATGAAGGATATCTTCTGTTAACTCCATCAGTTGCAAGGAGATCCCTCACTTGCTCATTATAAATCTCAAGCATTTGGACAGAGATATCATAGTGAATAACTTCCTTTCTTTGATCTGAAAGGAGAAATAGATCGCTCAAAGCCCTGTAGTTTACTCCTAGACTTTCCTCTGTGAGCTCACTGGGACCGGTCTGAAAAATGTATGAAACGAATGAAGTTCAATGAGTAACCAAAGGGGTAACCAAAATCTATGTTTTAGTAATGGTAAGTGAATCCTCTCACCATAGTATATGTCTTTCCGGATCCAGTTTGACCATATGCAAATATACATACGTTGTACCCATCAAGAACAGAACGAATCAGAGGCTGGGTGTCTGCAAATACCTCCTCTGCAGGAAAGCCAGGAGTTGAAAATTTTAGGAAAACTGATAGATAGGAATGAAAAAGAATCCGAATGAGGCCTCACTAACCTTGAGTTGCCAGAGGACCAAAAACTTTGTTGAAGCTGAATGATTTGCGTCCCTCTTTGCCATATTTTGAAGGGGTGATGATTGTAATACTCCCTTCATCTATGTGATCCACCGTGCTGAAACGACTTGCTTGCCCAGTCAAAAAGGGTCTCACTCGGCAATATACTCTAATATTTCCTAATGAAATATATTCATCACCATTAAATTTAGCGAAGAAACTTAGTGTATGAGTGCAATAAAGCCATGGAATCAGAATCTAAATAACCGATGATACCTTTCAGGTCCTGCACTTGATTGTATAGCTTGCGATTCTCCTCGAGGACTCTCTGGTAGCCTGAGGCTGCATGAGCTAGACCATGCAAGTGCTTGCCTGTTTCAAGAAACTAGTGGTGATGTAGATTACTCTCTTCTAATAACCTGGAATGAGTGCACAGAATCTTAATCTTACCTAAATTGTTGAACTCCTCCATATGTTTCATTTGCAAAAGGAGCATTCCTTCTTTCGTAGAACAAAGAGCAAGTTTCAATTCCTGCAGGTACCATCATTTATTACTGATTAACATCCTGTGGAGAGGTGAAAAAGACTTCAACCCTGTGTAATACTGAGACATTACCTTAATGTCTTGTTCTTGTCGTTCAACCAACGCTTGCTGTTTCAAAAGCTGGTCTTCTGATTCCTCGTGAGGAGTGCCCTTTTGATGGCAGCGTTCCTCTGTATTGATTTGTGTGGAAGTTTCTTCTTCCATCTTGACCATATCATTATCAAAAGAAAATGTCACCCAATTGGTTCCAAAAATTCAGAGCCTTAATAAATGTAAACATTCATAGTGCATACCCTTGTATCACTTGAAGTTCTTGAAAGAGGCACGTCAGGGCTAGCTACTACTTCCATATCTTTTGCTGTTATTTTCATCTGTCAGATTCGCACAAATGATGAGCCACTTAGATTTCTTTGCAATAATATGAAATGGGGAGAGGGGGTAATATCATTTTAACAGCACACCTGCTCATTCTGGCTCACCAACCGACGCTCAAACTCTTCCATGACTTTGTTTAGCATAGACTCTACTATCTGTTTCCAATCAAAGTGTTATGATTCTCTGACAAGTTTCTTTTGCGTCTACTTTAAAGGGTTTTCTCATTCGGATGAGGATAGTTCATCTAAAAAACTTAAGATGTCAAGCATCATAACACTTACATTAGGTATTTCTTCTTGCTTCTTGTTTGAAAGAGCTGCACGGACAAGCACATTCAAGGAACGAGAGGCACCCTGCACAAGCAAATGGACTTATAGTTGCAACTTGCCTTTCTAAAATCGTAAAAAAAATTGTTTATTCTTTTGAAAAGTCCACCTACAGCTTCACCGAGGTCACTGAATTGTTCATCAAATGAAGATGGATCACCACTGCATGCCCGAGAAAAGGAATTCATGAAAGGCTCGGAATTTTTTCGCATGAAGGGTTTCCCACCCCCACTGGTTGAGAGTTTCAAATTTCCTCCATATTTCCATGTCCCAATCCCACCACTTTGTTTCCAATCACTATATGATTTAAGTGCTAAAATACAGTTCACAACCCTTGCAGATTTTCCTCCCTGAAAGTTAACGATGTAAAAGAATATCACTGCGGGAAGACAACTCTTACAATGCAGTAGAAGATCAGCATGTCATTTTCTAGATTTTGTATTCTGTCTCTACCTAAACTTATACTCTCACCTGTTCCAAATCAGAGGCTTCAAAGGTTGGAATTCCCATTTCCTCGATGGATACCAAGAAGTTTCTAACATTTTCGAAGTACTGAAATGCCGATAAAGCTGCTCCATCAGGAACTTCTGCAGAATCACCAGGACCTTCCACTACCTATGGAAAATACACATCACCAAAACCAACTGGTAAGTGTAATTATCCTCGAAACATAATGAGATAGAAACCAGGTTGGATGATACCTTTGGAACTGCTCCAGGTTGAACCTTGTTAAGGACATTACACAGGATTATCCCACTTCGCAATCCAAGCCTGAATTCCTCTTCAGAGGGCTCAGCTGGCAAATCTTTACCCCCGACAACTCCCACTGTTTTTCGAAGCCACCCAGCTGCTTCATACCTTCTCAAGGCTGCAAACCAATTCAAAAATGTAAAATCACCAAACTTTTCTCTTTTTTCCTTTTGAAGTCTTACAGGAAAATATGCATCGATCCAAAGTTGGATATTTAAAGGCCTCCTATTCTGATTCCAATTTCGCTACTACAATTCCATCTAACCACACATAACGGGAAGTCCTCAATGAATAAAAATACAAGGAACAAGCACCATAAAAGAAGTAATTACAAGAAATCTCTAACTTGAAAAAAGTTTCATCTGCATACTGCTTCCATGACCATCAATATAAGATGAAACACATTAGCTCAAATTATCAAGTTCAAAGGAAGAGCTTTCTCAATATTACCACAAACATTTCTCAGGCAACCGAAATTTACGAATCTAGCCAGGAAACACTATCAATATCAATATATATATGATCACATAATTCATGACAGCTCCTTAAATTCTACAAATTCCAATTCTATGATGTGCATTGATCCAACTTCTACGAATCAACCACCTAATCTATAAAATTCAACAGCCTGAACATAAACTCCTCATAGATCATCAAGATTCCACAAAAATGAATTCAAAACACAGACCATAAGTTGCTCAAGCATCCAATCATCAAAGAACAAAAACAAAAAGGCTTGATCAGATTCAATCAAAATGTTCAGCAAAGGAATAAATGACCAAGGAAAAGATTGAGATATATATATGTATCATACAAGTCTCTTCAGCTTTTCTTGAAGCCACCAAATCAACACCTCTCGGTCGAGTTCCAATATTTTCTTGAAGCATATCCTCTACAACAGAAGCAACAGAGAAAGGCCAAACTTGCTGTTGCTGCTCTGTTGACATTCTTTTCTTTAAAAATACCACCACCCCACAACAAAAATAATCCAATCTTTCCAATTCTAAAGATTTTACGTCAAAAAACACAGTTCAATTTTTTCCCATTTAACCTCAAACAATACCAATGAAAGAAAAAAGTTTGTATATTTCTATGTATACAATGCAACGTGGAAGTATATATGGCTGCTGTTCTTGCTGTATTATTAGAGATAAGACGAGATGTGGTGTTTCTCTGGATCTATAAAGAAGGTTCTCTTGAATTACTAAGAGGGGAAAGAGAGGGAGGGAACGAGAGAGTTTTCCTGGGGGAAAAATTCTCTCTTTAACTTTCTATGTGGTGTTGGATCCTTCTCTTTCTCTTTCATTTTCTGTTTGTGTTGTTGCTGAGTCTAATATTGAAGAGAAAAGGCCTGCCCGAACCTGGTTCCGAGCCTCCCGGTTTGGGCTGGTTTATAATTTGTGTGGGGGCGTAGAGAAAGTGAAGGGCTAATTTTTACCTTTATATATTTTTCAGAATACTATTTATTATTGCTCTCTTTTTTGTATTTCTTAGAAAAAATAAAAAAAAAAAACATTTGCCAATTCAAAATATAACATTTTTTTTTTTGCTTTGGTGTACTTGAGAGAAATCATAGAATTTTTTACTTTTCCATGCCTATAGTTTTATATATATTAAATGATATTATTTAAAAAAAAAATCAAGATTTTAATGGATCATGAGTTGATTCACTGAGTTCGATATAAAAAAGCTTGCATTAATGGAGTTACCAAATTAGGATGCCAACTGCTATTGCTCTATTTTCTTGGACAATTATGAATGTCAGCACTGGTGCTGCTATGGTATTTATAAAATGTCAGTCATGCATGGCCCTTGATTTATTTGGACAATAAAAAAAAAGTTCTGATAGTTTTAAAAATTGGACAAGATGAGAAATTGGAAGCCATTGCTTCAAGTAATTAATACCTAGCCCACTTCATTCACAATTTGTTTGTAATTTTCTATAATTTTATCACTATTTGGAAAATGTTAAACGTGATCACGATGTTTCAAAAGAATTAATACTCTGTTTCGGCAGACCCAGGTTCAAGGCTGGGAAACAACCTCCCATCGTAAGAGCCTGGGACAGCCAGGGGGTTTACACGTGCCCTGGGCCCACAAAGTGCGCTTTCCGGGTCACGTGGTTCCTCCTGTCTCCAAAAAAAAAAAGAATTAATACAAATTATATATATATGATTTTGATTTTTACAGCCTATGAATAAAAAGCAGATCAAAGGAATCAATCAATTGGCGATGTAAAGCAAAGAAAGTATAATCTAAACCTCTTCAATTTGATGGAAAAACATAAAATGTTGCTTTCACTTCTCACCTTACATAATTAATGACATGAACTTCATTAGCCTTGCCGAGAGCCAAGACCGGAAGCTCTATCCCTTTTGTTTTTTATTAATAAATGTTTCAAAATAATATATATTTTTTTATTTTTAAAAACTTAATTTTGATATTAAAATAATATAAATACATAAAAAAATAACTCAAATCATAATTAAAAAATAGATTCAATCAATGGACCGTTAATATTTCTTTATATTTGCATTGAAAATGCCACACAAAAAATTACAGAATAACAACTCTTCAATGATTAGTGGGTGTTTAGCTTTGCGGTAGTTTCTGCAGTTGAGGCTCACCGTAAAACCAAACTGTCTTGCAACTTTTAGATCCCATCTAAAATTGAGGATGAACCGCAGTTTAGTGATATAAAAGCTAGAATGACATGTGATCACCTATGATTAGAGAGCTTAATCATATTATTAAAACAACATTAAACAAAAGTTATAAGGACATGATCATACAATTAAACAACATGCCGACATTGTACTTGTCAACACATGAAACTTCATCCGTAGAGAATGTTACTTGAAAATGTTGTTGCTTTGCTTATTCTTCGAGCCTTACCCTATTTAGCAACACAATATTAGCAGACATTAAATTACTCTTTTAAGTTTAATTACCATTGTTTTTGAAAATGGTTTTGCCCGATGGATTAACCTAGTGACTCACCAGCCCGGAACCTAGTTCAAGTCGGGTTCAAAATAAACCGGGTGGAAAATAACTCGGCCAAACTCTAAAAATGATTGTGTTTTGGTCTGTTTCGGTTCAATGGATTATATTTTGAGCTTGTCATTTACTAATTTGCCAATCATGATATCGTTGGTTTATGCAAGTACAGTTGTAAATAGTCAAACATAACAAGAACTTTAATGTCATTTCAAGCCCCTGGTTCCCTCTAATATTTAAAAAGTATTCAAACACATGGTTCCGACCCAAACCTCAAAGGTTCGGATGATTAATTTTCACAGATGCGTAATCAAGGACCATTAAAATAATAGCGGGCCCTAAAGCGTGGTCCAAGCAAGGGCCCAGTAAACCATGCCAGCATGCACTAGTTTACGCCATACGGATACCGGCCCAACCTCAACCCTTGATATAAGTGGGCTCCATTGGCCCGGTAAAAGACCTGCCTAAAACATATCTTATTCTTATTAAATAAAATTTAATAAAAAGCTCACATGAACTCTTCTTTTCTCTTTTGTAAATAGTAAGAATTTGTGGGTATTTAAATAAAATAAAGAGGGAATTTTTAACATGAATGAATCTAAATAGGGATGAACCAGCCTCCGCGGAGACCGCTAGGGATGAGGAACTTGCTTGTCTCCGCGTAGAATGTCATTATCAATATCTCAAGATCATTACATTCATTGATTGCTCTAAAATTTTAACATAATATATATAAACATATCAAGAGACTCTTCGTAAAATTTCATCTTAATCTAACGGTCGGATTAAGAGATATGATTGATATTGTAAAATTATTCGTTATTTTAAAATAAAATACTGTTTGGTCGAAACGGAACTAGCGGAACAAAAGCGGTATGTTTCGGCCAGTATTTGACCTAAAAATCCGAGACAAGCCAGAATTTAAACAAAGATAAAAACAACACAATTTTTTTTTTACTGGGACGAAATATTTTTCCGTTTCAACTGAAACAAAACAAAATTGACAACTAGACTCATGGAGCTGGGGGCAGCAATCATGCGAGAATAGAAAGAAAGCAGTGTTCAAACATAGAGTAAAAAATAACCAGAAGAAAGGAGAGCAAAATGAAAGGTCTATCCAGGCAAATTTATGAAACATGGAGCTATTAGAGGAAGGAAGTGCAGGCTCTCCACTAAGTTCTGTGATGATAAAACAAAAACAAAAACCAAACCCTATACCACATATGCAAGAGATTAGAGATGCCAAGAATTTTTCAGATGAAAAGGCTCATCATGCTCTATAAAATCTCTGAAATTACACCTTATAGAACCACTGTGCTACGTTTCTTACATATATTTCACTGTCAATTAAAGCAGAAAGCTAATTTTAAACTTTCTAAAATCCAGGTAGAACTCTTAAGACAACATTTATTAGACAATTCATTTTCGGTGTAGTGTTTTATTTGGAAATCGATCGCCCCGTGAATCATATTTCAAATTCAATAACATGCAAATACATAAAATGGGCCAATTAATTAGTTCTCAAAGCCAGACAAGGTACAGACATTTATATACCAGCACAAGGCATACTTACAGGTGAGGTTCGAGGACAAAAACTAGACATTCAAAGACCATCAATGATCATGACTACCGGAGTTTAGCTAGTTTTGGTCTCATAATATGTAATAAAGTTGCCCTAAACGTCCCAGAAATGAAAATTAATTATATATACATCTTTTGCTTTCTATTAAGAAAAGATTAGAGAGTAAAGATTTAGTATTTGAAAGCTTATTGAAATCATATGTCCCACTAATCACTTTAAACATGCGCCAAAAATCAGTAAGGGGGGGGCTCAAATAGATTAAGGATCATATGCTTCTTCTCTGAGTTTTTTAATGCAGAACCTGGCTCTATATAATACTTGAATGGAAGAGATTCAAGGCTTTATTTTGAAGTTGATGTGTGGTTAGTTAATGATTCAGACCTTGACATGAAAAGGGGGGGCTGCTTATTGCAGCAAGTAGTGGCTTGCTGGTTGCTGTCAAGGCCAAACGAGGCCAGTTTAATATCAAATTAGAAACAAAAGTTCCATCTTTTGACTTTTTTTGTGCAATCAGCTTCTTTTTAGGGCTTCATAAAACCAATAAACATGAGCACATGAGCCTAGAGTTTAGGGTTCAGTAGGCGAAGAAAATAAGTCAATGAAACGGGTCCAATCTGCACCTTTTTTGAGTTCTTGGGGTCCTGTTTTTCAAACCCAGTTGGAAAGACATGTCGGTCGAGAGAGAGATGCAACTCATTCCCGAGAAATCACGACAGCATATATATATATGTATGTATGTATGTATGTATGTATGTATGTATGTATGTATGTATGTATGTATGTATGTATGTATGTATGTATGTATGTATGTATGTATGTATGTATGTATATCATTCCAATTCTTTTTAGCTATCTTGCACTGTAGGACCAGTTTATGTATGGTGAGGGATTAAAGCCTTGCAAAGAAGCTAATGGTTTCTGGACCCTTGCCGCTTTTGAAACAAAAGTTGGCATTAACTTAAACAATCCTCAAATTTCATGACAATCTTGTCTGCTCGGTCCAACATTCTTTTAAGATATTTCTCCAAAACCCTATCTGCATAAAGAACAGATAAAGGAAAAAGAAGAATAAGAAGAGGTAACATGAACAAGGCAGTGTAAGAGGGCATTGTTTGTAGGAATCTTTGTTCAAAATCATGATGTTCAGCCACACATTCTTAACTTTCTGCTTGCAATCTCCATGAACCACCCTTCTTTTCAATGGAGCCCCGTGTTTTCATGTGATCACTCCATGAATCCCCCAAGCACTTCACGATACAGATTGTTTAACTCCTAAAATTAATCCCTAAATCTTTTTCAATTAGACAGGAATGATGATAAATTACCCAAGTTTTATAGGAAATGTGACAAATAGCGTCGAAGAATCATTTCATCTAAAAACTTAAGCTATTAAATGAAGCTCCAGAATATAATTTATATGATTCTCTAAAACACCCCTTCAAGTGAAAAGACTCTTGAGCTTAGAACTTGCACACATGTTCATATTAATTTGTGCTTGATTTTTATCAAATAGAATTGCGCTGAACTTAACGATACCAATAAAACATTGAAGATAGAGAGTTCTAGTAAAGCTTTAGCCTGATGAATGACTGGTCAAATCATTATGTCCATCCCTTTTATTCACACACTGAATCTGGTGTTAACAATGGAGAAAGAAAAAAGAGAAGATAACTATATAATGTTTTTCTTTTGGGAAGCAAAGGCTCTATTATATTATAAGAAGCGATAAACATTATCATTATTATAATCAAGAATGGTCTCCCCTTTTCTGGGTAAGATGTGGTCGTGATGAAGATACCTTTGAGAGACTACGCATATGGTTGTCATCAACACTCCAAGTCATTGAGTTGGACAGCTCAACTCTCCTGCACTGTTCTTAATTACATGGAGGAAAAAAAAATAAAAAATAAAAAGCCACTCCCGCCTAAAGATGTCCATGCACGCTAATTTTGGTGGTATGATTGCAATTTTCATTGGATTTTTTTGTAATTATTTTGACGAATAAAGTGGGAAATTGTTGTTGTCATTACATCATTTTCATTTTCATCAGGCATGGTCCCTCTCACTCTCTCAAAAAGACCACTGCAAGGGTCGCAAAGTACAAGTCAAGGAAGTTTCCATGATTCCTTTCAAAGTAAATTTACGAGGGGTGTGATTAAAATTGTGTTTATTTTAATTAACAGTAGCTTTGAGATTATTTAGTTCATTCATATTATATGGTTTCATTAAAAACTCTCTCTTACAACCTTAATTATGAAAAAAAAAATAGAATTTATAACAATTGTTTTTTTTTTAAATACCTTTTCAAACCTAACCACAAACACTACCTACTGAAAATAAACAATGGGGTGTGCAGCAATCCATGTTATTGAGTCATGTTCATGGTGATCGACAATATTAACAGATTTAGAGTATGCTTGTTTTTGTGTTTTCAAATTATTATTTTTTTAAAAAAATATATATATATATTATTTTGATGTGTTAAGATCAAAAATAAATTTTAAAAAATTAAATTAAATATATTTTTTTAAAAAACTGCTACATAAATATCAAATGGGCTTGAAGAATTACTGATCTTATTTCATGTTCTCGCTTGTTGCCTGTCGGCCAGCCATGGAGTTTGTAAAATCTAGACTGGGCCACAGACTATATTAACAAGTCCACAATTAGGCTCATCTTAAACAAAAGCCCAAAGCCCAAATCATTAGCGAGCCCAAAATCTCAATTTCGAAGCAAAACTCATGTAAGCATGAGCCGCTATAAATTGTTCTTGCCGATGCTGTAATTTGTTCCTTATATCAATTGGAATTTCCTCTTTTACCCTCATTAGAAAGAAGGTGCTGGTAATTTCACCATGGTGCGGCGGCTGCTTAGACGACGACCATGACCGATATTTTCTTCTAGACTCGAGTCACTACGGATTGTACTGCAATAAAAATATGCAAATGTTTTTTTTATGCGTGTATCGCAATACTAAATATAATATAAATAATAAATTTATTTTAAAAAATAAAATTAATTTTGATCCATCAATAAAAACTCCTTATATATATTATTTTTTAAAAATAATAATAATAATTATTATTCTTTAAATACCATAAAATTTGTAGGATAAATTAACTTCTCATGGAGCACGGGCAACATGCAAACCGCACCCCCTTATCCAGCTTCCAAAACAGCTGCCAGTCCAATCCACGTGTGGTGCAGATACATCCACCGTTTCATTCGATTAAAATAAACCTAAAGTTATCCTATCCGTACACGTGTCTTTCATCTCGTCATCGATCAAATACCATGTGTGTCTATGATGCTCAGTATTGACGGTGCGGATCTCTTCAAGACCGTGTCCCGCCAACCTCAGCTGTCATTTCTTTCTGGTCAACTTTGTGGCTTTATTGTTGAATTGACAAAAGTGAAGGGTGATCAGGTAATTCCATGATGTCCAAATTCGAACGAAAAGTCAAACGAAAGTCTTTGTTTGAGAGAATCCCATGTGCTTCTCTTGTTTTTGAAAGATATTTTTTTATCATGGGTTTTTCTATGAAGTGTACCGTGCTAATATTAGCGGGAAATCATTTCCAAAAATAAAATCAGCTGTGAAATAAATAATTTAAATATTTTTTTCTTAACATTATTCTTTTTGAAATTAACGTTTAAATGAGTTTTTTTTTTCATTTTTTTATAAAGGCTTCAAATTTAATGAAAACATGTTAAGAAAATAAATGCAAATGGCATGGTTAAATATTTATCCTAACTATTGGGCTCAATCAACTCGATCTCAAAATCTTTGAATTCCCTTAAATTCTAGCTGGGTGCTGGGCTTTAAAAAACATGGAGGTGACTGGAAGGCGAACAGATGAGATGAGGTGAGGTTATTTATTTAAAAATATATTAAAAATGATAAGTAGCATATGAAAATGATCTAAAAACATTAAAAAAAATAATTTAAAATATAAAATAAATTTTATTGATTGTTTTTCAAAAACGCCTTGAAACGCAACGTTAAACATGAAACGATATTTCATTAACAAGAAAGTGTGGTTGGAGTTGTTTTTAAAAATGTTTTTCATTCAGAAATGCATCAAAATGATTTATTTTTTTTAAATTATTTTAATATCAGGATATAAAAATAATATAAAAACACCCAAAAAATAGCCACAAGCGTTGGTATGGGGGTGGAAGACAAGGACTGGCTAGTAGAAAATAAAGCATATCTCCACTCCTAGATTCTCAGAGTCATCACTTTTGGTTTGTTCATGATTAAAGATGGAACCAGGGCATGGTTTGAAATAAAATAAGATCCTTTTGAAAATTCAGTGTGAGTTTGTGACTGTTTGGTGATCGCAGTTTTTTAAAAAAACAATTCAATAAATATATTAAAATGATATATTTTTATTTTTAAAATTTATTTTTAATATCAACATTTAAATCAATTTTAAAAAATTCAAGAAAAAATGATAAAAAAAACATACTGAAACTCCTTGTCAAACACTTTTTTTCGACTTTGTGATAGCTTTTGCCACTATAATCTTGTTTAGAAAAAAAATAAAAAAGCTGAATTCCAAGTTTTAATCATAATTTTATTTTATTTTTAAAAAAAATATTTGAAAAAAAATAAATTGATATTTTTCAAGTATTTTTTTATAATTTTAATGTGTTGATTTATTTATAAAACTTTCGGTCTACATTTCCTTTTTTATTATTATTATTTTATAGGTTAAATTTTCGAAACTAATTTCCAAAAAAACTTATTAAATTTATATAAATGCACAGGGATAGTATTGAAGATTTGTTTTTAAGATTTCTAAAAATAAAATATTTTTTGTTGACACATAAATTAGTTTGAGGATACTTTAAGGTTTGTATATTCAAAAAAACAAATACAATTGAAATGTGATTTATGTAATATGGAATTGCACCATAAGATTATATAATTATAAAATGGTGTTTTTCTTGTAAGCAATTTTCATGAAAGGTCCTCAAGGAATGCAATGTAATGGTAAATAATTTATGATCTACGCAGTAAATTTCGAGTTTGACTCAGAACGTCTACTCTTTATAAGACCTTGGAAGAGTCGGGATTTTACTGGTTTCCCTGAACCTATAAAATACACTTTTTGGAGGATGAGATTTCATCACATCCAAAAAAACAGTTTTCATGAAAGATCAAGTATAAAATCATGATTTTTATATTCAAATAATTATTTTTTTGAAAAATATATCTTCATCCATAATAACAATAAAAATGATATTAACATTATAAATATAATTTGATAAAAAAACCAATATTCTTCCTGTAACTCTCGGTTAATTCATGCATGTTTCTTTTAAAATAAAAAGTATAATTACAAAGTGAAGAGAAAACCAGTTTTCGACAGCCTTCTTATGCATCATACATTCATCAAAAATATACAGTTGCCGAATAAAAAACATTTTTTAAAAAATAATTAATACATTTCAACCTTAATATTTATTAAATTATTTAAAAGCCTATTATCACATACACGCGAGGCACATCATATATATTTTTGGTGATTAATTAAGAGGCAAATCATTCCGGTATGAGCACATTTCATGTTTTAATTCCAGAATCACCAGCCTTGTACTGAAGCAAATCAATCTAATCAAGACAAAAGGTAAAAATCTGGATATTCTCATCATAAAATAAAATAAAATAAAACCTGCCCTTTTTTCACAGAATACGTTTCCATTATCATCTTGATCTAACACAAAATAAAGGTACGCCAAAAAGTCTCCCTTTTTTTTATTTTATAGTAAAAGTTATTTTAAAATCAATCATATATTAAACACGATCAAAACTTATTACTAATTAATTCTATAAAAATATCATAATATATATTTTTTTGACACAATCACATCAAAATAATTTTAAGACATTAATTTTTTAATTTAGAATAAAATATTTTTCTTTTCAAAAATATTTTTGAAAAAAAAAATATTTTTTGAAACACAGTGTCAAACATGGTTTAAAACTTGAATTATACCAGTTATTAAAACATCAAATTTAACGATTATTATACAAGTCCAACTAAAACTAAAACTAAATAAATAAATTCATCAAAAAAAATTGAGAATTTTGTTTCATGGGATTTTTTTTATATAGAAGGTGCTTTTAAGATTTAAATATATAATTTATTCTGGAACTATTACCTTGTATATATAAATTTAGACCAATCAGTACGAGATTAGTTTAGACCAATCACTGTATTGTTCACCTTGTCTTAACATAATCAATCAACTTAATAAGTCCAATGACAACATGAAACAATCCATAAAAAAATGTTGTTAATGCATTTTTTTAATATTTTTTAGAATTATAAAATTAAAATAAAATGCAGATTTGAATGATATTTTTTTAAAAAATATTGATACATGACATATTAAATTATATGTATTTTTGGATACTTATAAGTAATATATTGAATGATCTAGATTATTTTGTTAAATATGTGACTCAAGTCATTGTAATGACTCTATAAAAACAAATTAAAATGAGTTATAAAACTTAATTTTTAATTAATTTAATATTGATTAATGTAATTAAAAAATATGATAAAATAAAAAGCACATGTAAAATATAATTTTCAAAACAAAAAAAAACTACTCAATTTGAGAGTATAACTACAATTATTTAGCAGTATTTTAGAGTTTTGTAATTCGATTCAAAAAATAAATAAACAAAAAAGTAAGTTTTACACGATTTTTTTCATGTAAAGTCAACAATTGCAGTCTCTTAAGGAAATCCAATCAATCATGTCGTAAGAGCAATTATGGAAAATAAAAAAAAATAGAAACTATTGCCATAAACGTTAACTTTCACAATATCCAGTAGTAATTAATTCATCTATCAAAGTAAATTAAATTTATATAAAAAAAACTAAAAAAGAAAGGGAAATTAAAACACACACTCTCTCTCTTCCATGTATACGAACAAAAACGACATTATAACACCAAGCAAAACGCAACAGCCGAGCTGGTAATAAAATGGTAGTTTATTATAATTTCCACGAATGACAACATTTCTCTCCTCCGTGCCATCTTCTTCCCTCTCTTTCTCAGGTACCAAACAACCCTCTCTCTCTCTCTCTCTCTCTCTCTTTATGCATATACGTTATTTTTCTTATATTAGAGGAAAAATCTTTGCTGTAAATTAAAAGCTGTATTTGATTTAAAGTCTCTTTCTTTTGTGGTTTTAGTAATAAATTTTAGTTTTAGTTTTAGTTTTAATTTTAATTTCAATTTCAATTATTAACTTGCTCTTATGGGTTCTTTTCAGGGGGGAATTTAATTTATTTATTAGCTCTTAAAAGGGTAGCTAAAGTTTTTTTCTTTTCTTTTTTCTTTTGGTGGGATTTGGTGCTTTTTTGGGTTGGTTTTAAGGCGTATATGAAAGGAATAGTTTTGGAATCTGATCTGTTATTTTTGTTTATTTTTCGTGCTTTGTGTTAATGCAGATCGGTTATGAGAATGATTGGTAATTAATGAAGTCTCCTGGCAGGATTTGCATTAATCTTGTTAGCCCATTTGAACCAGGAGATAAGCTAGAAAGAAAGAGAAAATCCTAATTCAAGAATCTTGGGATTTATTTTGA
The DNA here is from genome assembly GCA_027405865.1 of Salix purpurea. Classification (NCBI taxonomy): domain Eukaryota; kingdom Viridiplantae; phylum Streptophyta; class Magnoliopsida; order Malpighiales; family Salicaceae; genus Salix; species Salix purpurea. Next base: position 22,954,025 of record CM050333.1, read on the forward strand.
TATAATTTGATTTGATGTGTAGATGTGTGGATTAAAAGTGTATTTCTTGGATGAGCGGTTGAAACTCGTGGTTTAATATTTGTGGTTTTTGGTGTTTCTGTGGGTTGTGCAAAGACAGATGGGAAGGGGAGAGCAAATCAATTATAAGAGGAGTCTCAATAAAAGGGCTAGGGATAAAGATAAGGGTTCTGATGATTCCGATGAGGATTATGTGGTTGAGAATGAGGAGAATGTATCAGATGATGATTCGGAGGATTGTCAAGTTTCTTTAGATGGGTATCCATCAGAGGAGAGTTTTGATGGTTTTGCTGAGGAAGAGGAGGAGGGAGAAGGGGAGGAGGAGGAGGAGGAGGAGGAGGAGTTTAGGAAGCCTGTTAGATCAAAGAAGAGGATTTCTTCAGGGAAGGGGAAAATTGAGGGTAAAGCTTCTCGGAAGAGAAAAAGGGCATTTCATGATGACGACGACGACGACGACGACGAATATGTTAATGATGACGGGGATGAAGAAGATGAAGAATTCACACCAGATGAAGAAGATGATGATTGTTTGGATGAGGATGATGAATTGACAGTGGAAAGTAAGAACAGAAATGTGAAAGTGGTCAAGAGGAGAGTGCCAAAAAGGGGTTCTGGAAGAGTTACGAAGAGGAGAAATTCTAGGGTTAGGAAGAAGCCTTTGGAAAAGAAGGGGAGAAATAAACGTAGGTTGAAAAAGAAAGAGAGGTGTGAACATGAAGATGAAGATGAAGATGATGGTGAGTTTTTAGCTGATAGCCCAGTTAGAAGAGAAAAGAGCAAGAAAAGTTCAGGTGTGAGAAAGAGGAAATTTTTTGTAAATTCAGACTCAGATCTTGTGTCTAACGGATCATCTGATGATGAATATACCGTTTCCGGGGAAGAGAGAGAGCAAGTGAGGGAAGCCAGTCAGTTATATGGAAAACTGAAGACTAGTTTGAGAAGTTCAGTTTGGAAGAAAACTCAGGAAAATGGGGATTTATGCCAGCAGACAAAACCAGTAGGAAGAAAAGGTAAGGAGAAGGTAAAGGAAGTAAAATCAGAGTTAGGAAAGCAGGTATGTGGAATTTGTCTTTCTGAAGAGGACAAAAGAAGATTGAGGGGAACACTGGACTGTTGCAGTCACTATTTCTGTTTCACTTGCATTATGGAGTGGTCCAAAGTAGAATCTCGTTGCCCTTTGTGCAAGCAAAGATTTAGTACAATAGCTAAAAGTGGAAGATCAGCAATGGGGGTCGATCTGAGAAATATGGTGATAGAAGTCCCCAAGCGTGATCAGGTATGTCTTCCATGCTAGTGCTCTGTGCCTATCACTTGCTTTGTTCTTTTATTTTTTCTTATTTCGTGTTCGGATTGGGTTATTTTTTCATATAGGTTTATCAGCCAACTGAGGAAGAAATCAGGAGCTACATTGACCCATATGAGAATGTGATTTGTAAAGAGTGCCATGAAGGCGGGGATGATGGCCTCATGCTACTATGTGATCTCTGTGACTCATCTGCTCATACCTACTGTGTCGGTTTGGGGTGGCAAGTACCTGAAGGCAATTGGTACTGTGATGATTGTAGGCATGTTGCTCTTGGATCAACAAGCTCCCAAGCTCAAGATCCTTTGCATGATCAATGGAATTCAAGCAACAACATATTTAACAGACCACCGCCCGTTTTGAATTTAGAAGGAGGTTTAGATCCCAATCTAGAGTCTTCACCTCGTTTAACCATCCCACAAGTATTTGGGAATCTATCGTCTCCCAGATTTCTGGCTGGAGATAGTCATGTAGCTTCACCAGTGTCTGTAGCAGGGGCATCTACTGTCTCTGGGAGACGTCATCTACACCGTCATATACGGATTCTCCTTTCGAATAGAAATCCATCAGCAAATATGAATCCTGTGTCTAATAGAATTGATGCCATCTCAGCTGCCAGCTTGCGTAGTGATTTTTTAAACTCACAAATTGATCCAGTTAGGGAAACAGCTCTTCAAAATCCAAGGACACAAGAAACTGGGACATCAGAACAGACACCCAAAGAGGAGAGCCTGCAGGCGAATGATCATCCCTCTTCTTCTTTTCAAAACAGGGATTCTTTTTATCAGACACCAAATCAATTGAGAAGGCAAACAGTTCAGGATTCAACTATTACAACTGCTGACAGACCTGCGAATTTGACATTATGGCCTGAACTCATGGGGATCAACTCAATACCTGGTTTTGAACAACCCCATCAGTTCAGAAGCCGATCAAGCACTGAGCCTGATGGTAATTTGTCCTCATATCAAGTGAGAGAACAAAGCCAATTCTATGACGTGAAGGAACAATTGCAATCACTGGTCAAAAACCATTTGGGAAGCTTGTCACGAGATATTGAATTAGGTATGTGAAGCTCTCCCTTTTTTGTGGTCACCCAAGTACTTATTCAGCACTTCTGTTGTTGAGGCCCCCGGGAGACAGGAAGTTGATGGAGAAACAAGCTTCCTCTTCTGGGATGTTAAAATCCCTGTGATGAAATCAGGGCTTTCCAATATTCGTCAAATGCTTAAGAACTCTTAGATTTCTTATTTGTTGGTTGGATGCATGACAATTATGTTGAATTAATCGTTTTTTAACCATGCAATGGAAATGCTTAAAAATGGCTTATTTCGACAAATGCAGACCATGATACTCTCAAGGATATAGCAAGGAGCTCTACACACACCATATTAGCTGCTTGCGGGCTAGAGCATAAGAGGAGTGAGGTTCATACAGTACCCTTACCATCAACTTGTACACATACTGATAGAGTGGTCGCCGGGCAGACAAGTGTGATGAGAGGCTGTTGCTCGTCTTGTTTTGATTCTTTTGTGAGGGATGTCGTGAAGACGATCATGGACACAAGACCGCGACAGTGGTTGACTTTAGGTCTTTAGGGTTTACTGCAGGGAGAAGCTATTTATACTCCCCTTTTTTTTGTTAGAGTTGGACAAACATTTATGGTTAACTTGTTCATAAACATAAATGACTTGACATTGAGCACACAAAAGCTCCATTCTTATTTGATCATGATACTCATTGTTTAGGCTGACTAAACCATACTGCTGTAGTCTGTTTTCAAATCCTATTTTCTTTCCAAGCTATTGGTTTATTTTGGTGCCTCCTTCCTATCTGCTCATTATAACATTCATCAAAGCCAAGTGGATGCCATGACAGGTACTTAACTATTTCTAAGAATAATGCGAAAATTATTAAGGCCTGTAAATTACCATTTAAAAAAGTTGGATATAGAAAAATATGTATCAGGGTGGATAGAAATATTCTATCTTCGAAAAGAATTGATTGAATGAAAAGATATTTGTCCGAAAGGTTGCTCAATGCCCAGAAGGTTTGGGAGTGTTTTTGTTTGTGTAATTATATTAAAAATAAATTTTAAAAAATAAAAAAATATTAAAATACATTTCCAAATAAAAAATACTTTATACTGATATCCTGAACATGCTCTTTTGTCTTAATCTCTCTCTGCTTTTCCACATCCCACTACAACTCCAAATGACTGTCATAGAATCCTCAAGCAGCTGCATCAACACAAGCACACAACCGCTTTAGCCAGGCTCTTGAAGGTATTTCTCTCTCGTATCTATTATTTATTGGCTCTTCAAGATTCATTTTTTGGGAGTTATCATTGAAAAGAGGTTTGGCCATGCAGCGGGAGTCATGGTGGTTCAGCTGGACTTAATAGCTAAAGTCCATGGCTTACAAGCAGCAGATAAATAAAGTCTTCCTGATCATGGGAGAGCAACCTTTGTGGTACTCTTTGAAACTGGTATGTGGAGAATAAACATCTGGAGAAGGCAGAGGCCAAGATGCAGATAATGAAGGAACTGGGCCTAACACAACCATTGTTTTGGTAGAGATTCTGATGTAGGAGATGGAAGACAAGGGTATTTGGTGCAACAAATACTCGTTCAAGATCCTATTAAAAGCTTAAGCAGTTTCTTCTAATATTGAGAGAATAGAGAAAGTTCTGATGAATATGGAAAGAGAGTCTGATCAACTGGGAAGTTTACCTTACCGTGGCAAAGGTCTCTTGAAAGCCGACTTCACTGAAAAAGCTTTAGCTGTATTGAAGCACTCATAACAATCATCAAGAGTAATGAGAGACGATATGCTAATGAGAATCTTCTCTCTTTGTATGCTAATGTTGGTAACAAGTATGAACTACATCTTTTTTTTGGCGTTTCTTTAAGAATTCTGCAGTTTTCTATAATTCAGGCTGTCTACATATTATAAGCTCATTGATGAAATCGGATGGCTTAGATGGCGCTGAGGAGGAGTGGTTATCATTGAAGACATTGTTTGACATTCAACTTCCAAATGCAATGTTCACTTGTTATTCCCAAAAAATGCCTGAGAGAAAAGGCCGAGGCATTTGTGAAAAAGATTGTAGAGAGTGGGAGCTTGGTGCATACTCATTCGATCGTTTAGCAACCAAACAGAGTGTCGGTGGTCCGATGGTGAAGCCGAATACTTTATCAAATCTTTATGTCCCATCTGTGGCCTAAATTCATGCTCTTAATTTTTTCTTTCTACCCTCAGTGTTAAAAGACGGGCATGTCAGAATGAAAGTGAGATGACAGTGGAGGTAAATCTGCTCCTTCATAGTTCATACAGGCTAGTCATGATCTGGAATTGGTTGAGCTCCAAAACTTGTTTTCAACAATTGGTCAACCTGTAGCGCCTAGAAGAATTTAGTTGGTGCAGTTAGGTGTACTTGTAGGAGATAACTAAGGTCTTGAAGTTTCTTGCGCAGAAGACAGTATCAGTTATTTTCACATATTCACAATTTGGGGTATTGCTGTATCCCTTGACCCAACTGCCTGACATGTGCTGGTCTGATAGCCAAATTTGACTCTTCTTGTTGTTTCTATGATACTTGAGCTTCAGGTCAACTTCTTCAGCAGAAAACAAGCAACCCAACGGATTTAACTTGATAATGGAACACAAAATCTGTTATAACTAGTGTGTGTTTCTTTACGGACACACCTCATAAACAAACGAATTGTAAAATGTCTTTGAGAGCATGGTTTTCTTTGAGAGACTAGTTTGCTGATCAGCTCACAATGGAACCAGCCCCACCAATCCACAACACATTGCTAACCAGCTTAACAATGTGGCCATCAAAACAAAGATTGCCAGCAAACACCCCCACAGTCTGCAGCAGGTGGTTGGGGTAAATATGTTTCGTGCAAAATAATTTCTTGCAGCTAACTAGGCTGACAGGAGATGCCTTCAATGAGCAGATACGTGTTTTATTCATCAAGATATTTTGTAATTTCAAATAACTAACAAGAAAGTAACATAGAGATGCATTAGCAAAGGATTAGGAAGTATTTTTTTTTCTCCTTTTCATTTAATCATGACCTGAAAGTAAAAGTCTGTCCAACAACTAACGTTCACAGGCAACATAACTTACACTCATTCCTACATTTTATTTAACACTCCGAGTTTAATACATTCCCATCTTCACTGCAAACAAACCAAGATTGCAAGGCACTTAGCTGGAAATATGGCATTCGATACTGTAGCAGCCAGCATGACCCCACTTCTATAAAATATCATCAAGAATTGTAGACAGCAATAGCCCTTGTACAAACTCACTCCTTTTGGCCTTCTCTTCCTTATCCTTAATTGACATTGGAGGTGACTTCCTATTTCTGCGAACAAAAACAAAAATATAGCACCTGAATGAGGATAGCCAAATGATTTTGCATACATGTATGAGGGACTATATTTCAACAACTGCAGCCAGGGATGGATTCCAGTTTGAGTTTAGGGAAGGGATTATAGACTTAGAGTAACCTTGTTATTATGCAAGCACTGACTTCAATTACAAGCAGGACCACATGATTAGTAGCATGATCCCCAAAAGTCAAGATTCAGGTACTCAGGAAAAACAAATCAATAAATGAAACTATAACGAAGAGTGAAACTGTAACAAAGAGTGAAATCAAACAATAGAGCAGCATCCTCCCACGGTACTCATGGCCACCTAGAGCTCTAATGATCAACTTAGAGCTTTGGAAAAAATGGCTAATTAATTTATGGTTTCTCAAGTTCTTTATAGTTTCACTCTGTATACTGAAACACTTTTGGTAACTATTGGTAAATATGTAGAAATAACAGAATTGGATAGGTAAAACTGCAGTTCTTGATACATAAATCAATGGTAACTCCATAAAGCATCCAAACCACATACCCCTTCCCTTTGATCCTATCTTTTCTGAAAAAATCATTTAAACATCAAGGTGGTTGACCAAAATGATTGTGATACAAACTTTAATGTGCTCTATTTCAGCAAATGACCAAAAAACATACTTTATCATGCAACAAATATAACAGTTAATTTAGTGAGGAAAAAAAAGAGAAGAAAATCTGCAACTTTTTAGCATGGGTGACAGCAAAGAATTAACATGTGTGTGGTGCACAGCTCATTGTGTTTGGGCTAGTTGAAAGCAGGACAACCCTAGTATGAGAAACTTCTAAGATTCTAATCTTTAAAGTCAACAGCATGGTCAGGTGTTTGTTACATTTCTAGTCCACACAGAATCATGTAGCAAAATATATGCACTCCACATTAATTTTATTATCAACTAGTTCGAAGTCTGCAAATTGAATATGAAAAATATGCTACCATAAGAAGTCCAAAGGTCAATATATATTCAAAGGTAAGTGCATCTAAGATCAATTCCCTTTCAACAATATTAGCAAATCATGAAAGGACATAATTTCTCTGCGACAGTGTACTGCAGATGAAAGCGATTAGGATATACATTTACAGCGCATACAAAGAATCTACTACATGAGTTAAGTAGGACAAAACAGAGAGAGACAGACTAGAAGAGCAGAATAACATACCGTTCTGAAACATTCCCATCAGCACTTTTCTTGGTCGAATTTGTTTCAGACAAAAAGGAGGGCTGGGAACTCGGGAAATCATCAACCATGGGTAAAATGAATGAAGATAATAATGGATCAGGTGCTGAATTGGATGAGGAAACTACACAGGACGAACCACCAAGAAGGGATTGTAGATTTCCTTCTCTCAGCTCTTTCCTCAACAAAGAAAGGGTTGAATGAGGTCCACCTCTTCGTGATTTCCTCTTGCGCTGCATGTAATTACTTGTCAAGGAACTCAGCACAAAGGCAAGATCATGCACAAGATTTTTGATACTGAAGCTCAAGTCAACAGCAATGAAAAATTAAGTCTAGCTATAGACCAAAAGCATAAGAAAGTAATCTAAGCATTCCCATAATAAAAGCAAACAAGGAGTTGAAATTGGTTTTGCAAGCAAACGATCACATGATCACCCAAGGAAAACAAATCATTAGAGTTAGTAATAACTCAATAGAAAAGGATATCTTGAATATATTTCCATGTTGTAGGGTTATATGTGCAACCATGTCAACACCCACCCTCATTGCACAAACTGGGCACACCTGTAAATAAACAGCATATATTGTGAGCAAATTTAACCTTCAATAAGATCTCAACATTGAGCCCCTAACAGATAATCTTGATTTTAAAAAGTAGACGCTTAATATGATAGTGAATGACCTCTTATGTTTTATAAATCACGGCCAGTGTAGTAACCTAATTACTATTTTACAGTATTGTACACCACATCATGGGCAGGGGAATCATAATCATACAAAACAATTGGCTTTGTGGGTAATAACCCCCATTCCTCTCATCAATAGTAAAGCTCACTGGGATGGATGAATTCGTAAGTTACTAAGGTCAAGTTTTATCTAATCATTGTCATCAATGTCTATGCCCATCAAGGGATTAGCATTACTGAATAGCACATAAAGATAATACTTCCTCACAAAAATCACATTGAAGAACTCCATGCATCAGTAACTCTGAAGGAGGAAGATTTATTATTGAGCTTGACAAGAACATATAATTGATGCCAATTCAACTCTACAAAAGCTTAAAATTCTTACCGGCAAAATAAATGAAATTTTGAACTCTATGAACATATGCAATTCAGCAAAATATATAAAGAAAGATTGTTCATACCCCATTCTTTGATTCAACAGGATGCTCATCATCAATGTGACAACACAACCCAACAATATCAAAATATTGAGGACAGAATGGGCATGGAAACTCCTCCCTTATATCATCATCTCCATCAATTTCTTCAAACCCCATTAACATATCTGCATTTGCAAAACATTATAACAATTATTTGAAGTTTAAGAGAAAATTTCCTTTGTTTATTACATTCAGAAACACTTAGCCTCTATTTGATAATAGTCAAATTCAACTCAATCTGTTAAGATTCATGATTCTCAAGCAGTCACCACTGATATCAGTTTAGAGGGGCAATTCCCTTATCAACTCCCAGCCAAAATAAATAATTACCTACTCAATAAACAAACACAAGATTTTCACAGAGAAACATTTTTTTTCTTTTTCTTTATCAAAAAGAAGGAACCTTGAGTTTCAACTTTCAAGTAACAGCCATGTCAAGCTCAGTGAAGTAATCTGTAGTTTCCTTTCAGGGGTTATAACAAAGCCATAATGAAAAACCTTAACACCCCAAAACCCAGATTTCTCATATTTCCCATCAAACAACCTAAACAAAACACTCTTCTTCAATAACGAAAAAAAAGTTGGATTCCAAAACCGTCTAGTTTCATTCATATTTACCAAACAGCTTAAAAACCCAAACTTTAAACACTAACACTTTAAATGACCATAACATTTCATTTTCCAATCATTTCTCAAAAACCAAACCAGCCAATATAAACAAGCAAAAGACAAAGAACCGACTTCGGGGTTTGGTGTAACCAAGCTCAATATACTTAAAAACCCAAACTTTAAACACCTACACTTTAAATTCCCATGATTTATCAATATCCTAATCATTTCTTAGCTACCAAAAAAACCAATAAACAGGCAAAAGACAAAGAAATGACAGCTGGGATTGATAAAACTAAGCTCAATTTGCTTAAAAACCCAAAATTTATAACTTTTAAACAATTAAACTCCCATAATACTTATCTTTTCCATTCATTTTCTAAGCAACCAAACAAACCTCATACATGACAAGAAATGATAATTTCAAAAAACCAAAAATCCTGACCAGATCGTGATTGAAGAGCTGATTGGTATCTCTTAGAAGCTGAAGAAAGGCGAGCACTCCATGAATCAGCATCCATAGCTCCTCCTTTAAAATTTAGTTTTCTTTAAGACTCCAAAATTCTCAACCGATCCTCACTTGTTGAAAAATAAAAAAAAAGTGGGTTTCCTAATCGAATTTTGAGGCTTTGATCTTGAATTTACACAAGTGAATACCCTTGAAATTAGGGGTTGAATCAGAGGAAATGATGATACTTGATAAGGTGGGTGTTTTTATTTGTTTTTTTCTATAAAAGGAGTGAGAGATAACACAAGGAGCTGTGTTTTGTTCGTCGAAAAAAAGGGAGTCTTGTGTTTGTTGCGCTGTAGTTTTATAGTATATTTTATTTATTTTATTTTTGATATTTTTTATTAATTGTTTTGCTGTTAAGTTTGAAAAAAAAAATAAACAATCAATTTTTGGAAATAAAAATAAAAGAGTGCTACGGTTGTTAATTTCTAAATTTAATTTTTAATTTCTAAAAAACTTGTATTGTACAAAATAATCTTTTTTAGCTATTAATTTTCTAAATCTATCAGATTTTATATAAAAAGACTAAAAAACTAGTTTATTGTGATGAAAAAAATATTAAAAAAAACGAGGTTAATAGGATGATGAGGTCAAATTTTAAAAAATATGGATTAAGAGTTAATTTTATAATATAGTCAATCAATTAAAACCCAACTATTAACTTTTTTTATATTAAATCTCTATATTTTTTTTATCAGAGATTATGATTAAGTTTCAAAACTATAAAATTTCGTTTGTTTATGTGTTTTAAGATTTTTTTATATTTTTTATATTTAATTTATTTTAAAGTATTTATATTAAAAATATAAAAAATATTTTAATATATTTCTAAATAAAAATATGCTTAACAAAAAAGAAATGCTAGAACAATTATTCAATGAACCCCACTTAACAGTTACGTAAACTAAAAAGCAAATAAAAAAAGTAATCCCTCTACTTCATTTTTTTTATTGATTAACCCCAACACCTCCACTGTGTCCCAAAACATTTCCAATTTCTCCGGCCACGTGACCTCCCGCCATCTTCTCCGATCTCGGCACGTGACCTCTACAGCACCTCCAGATCCATAAATTATCGATTCCTGGGAGAAAGAGAGTGGCCCTTTTTTATTATTTTTTTGCTGATTTTGTTATGGCAACGAGGAATCGGACGTTGATATTTAGGAAGTACAGAGATGCATTGAAGAGCGTCAGGGTTCCGACGAGCTCATCTCCGTCAACGAGCTCTGTCAGAGGAGGAGGTGGTGGTGGTCCGGTGATCGAATTGGCCAGCACTTCGCTTCTCAATCCTAATCGGAAATATGCTCCTCTCAGTACTGAAGATCCCGGTAATTCAAGGTAAATATTCACAATCGTATGCGTATACATATACGAACAAATCTTTGCTTGGTGCTTTTGTTGTTAATTAGTCTTTTAGTTTGATTGATTTTGCAATGTGATATGTAGAATTGAGTGTGTTAGCTAAAATGGGATACGAAATAAGAGGTTTTTGCAGTGTGATTTTGTCGAGATGTTTAGTGTGTTTTATTGTTAATTTGAATGTCGAAAATGTGTGGCAGATAGATAATTGTTGATGAGTTTTTTAGTTTTGAAGTGAATGTTAGTGGATAGGTATGGAGGTAATGTGGAATATAGCTGCATTGCAGGAAAGTTTCGAAGAGGTTATCTTTGGCTGTATGTGTTTTTGGGAATTTTGATCTGTTGGTAGCTGTTGGTGAAGCATGATTATCTTCTTGTTAGATTGAAATGGGTGTTGAAAATGTTTGTTGATGATGGGAGAATCGGATATTTTCTCTAAATAGTAGTGCAAGAGCATGGTAGAGGTCGAGTCAAGCTGGGTCATATGGATTTGGGATCTTTTATTGCCTGCAATTCTCAAATATCGGATTGGTTTCTGTAGGTATTTTTAGTCAAAGGCTTTTATGGAATTGCTTGTGAGGAGTGAAATGGTTGTGTTGGAAGGTGGTGTGAAGATTGGGGATGGTTCTACTTTAAGCTAAACGATGTTTGAAAGCAGTTTTGATAGATGCGAGTATTAACTTAAATTACTCTCTAGGTATTTCTTCTGCATTTTAAACACTGATTGTTTTTTACTGTTGCTTCCTAATGGTTGAGCATTTGCTGTAAAATTTAATGTTATCCTGGAAGGAACGTTAAGGTTGTTGTCTTGATGCAGTAAAGGAGCACTTACAGTAGGTTTACCTCCAGCTTGGGTGGATGTATCTGAAGAAATAGCAGCAAATGTGCAACGTTCACGCACAAAAATGGTTGAGTTAGCAAAGGCTCATGCCAAAGCTTTGATGCCTTCATTTGGTGATGGTAAAGAAGATCAACTGACAATTGAGGGTCTAACCCAAGAGATAACTGGTCTTTTAAGGAAATCAGAGAAGCAACTAAAAAGACTTGCTACAGCTGGGCCTTCTGAGGATTCAAATGTTAGAAAAAATGTGCAGGTAAGCCTTTATTTTCTTGCAAGAACCAGCTACACACATGAAGTTGTTGCTGATTTATTTCCACTTGCATATGATTTTTTGGTGGATAATACGGCCTAAGCCCAACAAAAAGCAAATTTTAAATTACAGTTATGGGGCTCGCAGCCCCAATAATGTCCTGATAATCTAAAGGAGAAATTCTAACTGATTAAATGGCTCATAGGCCTCTGATGTTTCTCTGATAATTAGAATATCTTCCTGTGAGTTCTTCTGGACCATGCACCTATAACTGTTGGGTGAAACGATTGCTCTCTCCAATTAGTGGCTTGGTGATTCTATTGTTTTGCTCTATGGAATTTTATATGCAGTTAAACATACTTGAGAACTAATGCATTCCTTACATGGTGAATTGTGCTTATGCTGGCATATTTTTATTTGCAGCGTTCCCTTGCCACTGACCTTCAGAACCTTTCAATGGAACTTCGCAAGAAACAGTCGACATATTTGAAGCGCCTCAGGCAACAAAAAGAGGTCTGGGAAGGATTGCTTTTCCTATTAAATTACTGAATAAGTAAGGAATATATTGACATTTTCTTATAATCATTCTGTTTTGGCTTCTTTTGATATGCAGGGTCAGGACGGGGATGATTTAGAAATGAACCTAAATGGTGCAAGATCTATAATAGATGATGACAATTTGGACGACATGGTATGCTTGTCTTACCCTTCTCCACCTTAGGTTTATTGTTAGATATGATGTGTCATGAAATTGTTTGGTAATGCATAGCAAGTTGATAGACAAAACTTGAGAAAGAGGTTTTGTGAGATCTACGTAGCTCACCACCAATCTGATTGGTGGTTCAGGGTCAAAGCCTGCTTGGAATGGCCTATACCGATATCAATCAGGGATGGTTTTTATCTTTCCTTTTGGATTTGGGGTCCCTCCCTTCCAGTTACAAATATGTGATATTTGGGTGTACAAAAATTCAAAAGATTATGAGAGAGTTTGTGCTTTGTATTTACTTATATAATGTATAGTAAATCTCTTCTTTTTCTTCACCTGTGAACGTAAGCTTAGGTTGAACCACATCTTCTGTTTTCTTCATTCTTTTTGTTTGTTTTGTGCCCTGAAGCTATGGTCTAAATTCTCTTTCCATCATTGTATCTATCAGTCATGTCCAGAAACATTATCTAAATAGTTTTGCAAGTTAAATCCTGTTTTTTAGTCAAGATTCTTGCACTGTTTCTTCACTTTTGTTTAGTACTGAGAATATTATATATCAATGATATGTTAGGTATTTAATGAGCATCAGATGGCCAAGCTGAAAAAGAGTGAGGCAGTCACTGTAGAAAGGGAACAAGAGATCCAACAGGCAAGTGATTGCTCTTAGCCTTTGTTTTTTAATCAACAGAAATTTAGTGGTCTCCTTTATTTGTTAAGACTCTTTATGTTTCCTATTGATCTCTGTAGGTAGTTGAATCGGTAAATGAGCTTGCTCAGATTATGAAGGACTTGTCAGTACTTGTAATAGACCAGGTTAGGAGTTGATCGGCTTCTTTTTTAAATCTGTGAAGTTCTTGTTCATAACTCTGATCACTAACTGTTTATTGCCCTCCAAACAGGGCACGATTGTTGATAGAATAGACTACAACATTCAGAATGTAGCAACTACAGTTGAGGAGGGGCTTAAACAACTGCAGAAGGTTCCCTTCTTACCCTCAGCAATCATTTCGTTCTACTTTCAAAAGCCTCTCTCTTTCTCTCTCATTTTGCATGGCATTGTTTATATTGAATGGATTTGGCACCGCAGGCTGACAGAACGCAGAAACGAGGGGGAATGGTGATGTGCGCCACCGTGCTTGTTATAATGTGCGCTGTCATGCTGGTCCTTCTTATCCTCAAGACGATTCTCTTTTGATTGTGAGCATAGATATTCCTGAAGATTTTCTTTTTATTTGCGAGCACAAGTATTCCTGAAGTTCACTCGTTCATAATGCCGCGCCGCTCCGCGCCAAATGTTACACTCTTGTAGATGGCTATAACTTTGCCCCATTAAAGAATGCAAACGCTTTGAATTCCTCGAATACACATACCATATTAATCGATTACCTTCTTATATTGCTGTTTTTTTTTCTTCAAAATTTTGTGGGGAAAGAGGGAGAGATAAATGTCCTCAAAGATGTATAGAACTGGCACTGAACTTTGTTCCTTTGTCACGGATCTGCTAGGTTGATTCTTTTGATTTTTTGGGAGGTTGGAGCATGGTGCTTTCAAAATCCAAGGCTCCCTGTTTGTATCCATTTTTGCTCGTGTAATTTCAAAAAAATAGCAATCCGTCTCTCTCGTTTACTTCATGTTATCCCAGTTTTAACTACCTGGTAGATAAATGATAATTCTACCATGCATGGATGAAACTTCATAGCGATGAGTTTTGTGTTTCACCATGCCCGCAAAACCATGCTTGTTTCATAATCTGATCAGACTTGATCATCTGAGCTATTACGTTTTTTTGTGACTGGAAAACGAGCTAAATGCATTTATTTGGTTCGTGGCTCCAATATAAGATATGCCTTGTAATAGACAGGACAATTTTTTGAAGCAGTAGTATTTGCTTGTAGAATAGTTTTTTATAATGTATTGCCAACAAGTAAACAACAAGCTCTCGTAGCTCAGTTGGTTAGAGCACCCGTTTAGTAAGCGGGAGGTCTTGAGTTCGACTCTCAACGAGAGCAATCCGGATTTTGACTTTTTCGTTTGTTTCCAAGAGATGTAAAATCTAAGCTGGACCCATTTATTTTCACGGTATTTTAAAATATTTTATTAATAGGTTAATGTAAAAAATAAATCTATATATATTATTTTGATGTGCTTACAAGATAAGAGATATTATTTAAAAAAAATTAGGAATCATGTGTAGATCAAGATATATAATCCTGCAAAACAAAACAAAACAAATAATCGGTAGTGTTTGCTAATTTTATTTATTAAAATAGTTTATTATTCAATCAAACAATAATAAAAATATATAAGCATATTAAATTAATTGAATAAATAAATAAAATATTATGTAAATATACACATTAAAATATCATCTGAGAATAAATATTTTTATATTGTTAAAAATAAATTTTATTTATACAAAAAAAATATATAGATGAAACAAAAGCTCTCTCTCCAGCACTGGATTTCATCTGGGTTGTAAACAATTCACTGGAAAATAAAATACCCTCTTCTTCTTTTTCTACTGCAATGCAAATAAAAACAAATCTACATTTATTCTATTATGGCAATTTGACTTTTCTACATAGCTTTCCTATCACCACTGAAAAGTAAAATCTAGGGCAAGATCTGGTCCCGACAAGAATCTGTAGT
Source organism: Salix purpurea (assembly GCA_027405865.1). NCBI lineage: Eukaryota > Viridiplantae > Streptophyta > Magnoliopsida > Malpighiales > Salicaceae > Salix > Salix purpurea. Next base: position 22,969,036 of record CM050333.1, read on the forward strand.
AGTCAGCTTGCCATCACGCTCGATACACCATGGGAAATACTGAGGACAAAGAGAAGCTCAAACTCGTAGCTCTGCTTTACTTGTAATTACAAACAAAACGAGGATCATGTTTTTAGAGTTTTGAAAGAAATTCTTCAATGCGTGAATGAAATTCAAATACCCCCTGGCACAAAACTTAATGAAAATCCAGACCTTCAATTAAATCCTAAGATATAGCTTGTGTAGCATAACAAAATTATAATATTTGAGATAGAATGAGTGATCTGAAAGGCTACAGAAAATCTCATACCTACTTCGTCAATACTCAACACATATTGCAAAAGTTATAATTGTGATGTAAAAACATTGTCCAAAATCGGTGTACTACTAAACAAAAACAGTAAACATAACTAAGCCAGAATTATTTGAAAAATCATTAAATTCAGGCAGCAGCTTGGGATGCTGCAAGCCTTTTTTTAGCCTCCTCGATGATAGACAACTTAATACCCTTGCCCTTGGGAAGAGAAATCCATGGCTTGGTGCCCTTACCAATGGTAAATACATTGCCCAAGCGAGTGGCAAATTCATGGCCAGTGGCATCTTGAACATGGATTGTCTCGAAAGTTCCCTTGTGCTTCTCCCTGTTCTTGATTACTCCAACTCGGCCTCTGTTTCTTCCCCCAGTGACCATGACAACATTTCCCACATCAAACTTGATGAAATCTACTATTTTGTTGCTCTCTAAATCCAGCTTAATGGTGTCATTGGCCTTAATGAGGGGATCTGGGTAGCGGATGGTGCGGCCATCATAAGTGTTCAGGTAAGGGATTCCTTTCTGTCCAAACTGAATAGACCGAACTTTGCAAAGCTTAAACTGCAAAGCATTAAGAAAACAAATCGAGTCAATAACCGGTGGTTCCACTCTAAGATATGAACTTGAAAAAAATACAATTCACTGATCTATAAAATTGGAGCAAAATAAAAAAACAAAAATATCACAAATCATAACGACCCTAAGATATGAACTTCCAAAAATTGAATTCATTGATCGAACTAATTAGTGCATGATCCAAAAAACAAAAATATCACAAATCAAAACCACAACATAGTAAAAAATATAGCAAACCTTGGCCTCGTCATCTCTGAGGGAGTGGAGCCTGAAGCGGCCTTTGGTGTCATAGAGGAGACGAAAGCTCTCATTTGTCTTTGGGATTGACACGACATCTGTAGCAGAGAGCAAACCAAAGTGAGAAACCCAAATGAAGAATAGAATATGTGTGTCGAGGGGGGGATGAAAAGGAAATGATCATATAAGTGGAAGGGGGAGAAACTCTAATGGTTTATTGCACATAATAACCACTTCCAATCTAGCATGACAGAAAGCTGGCAGACAAAAGCTCCTATAACCTTCCACACAGTGATCACTTAAAATAAACATTAACTTCTGGTAGATACGAGCACTTATAACCTCTCGCACATGATCAGTTTCCAACATCTATTTTGCTGAATTGCATCCATCAATTTCTTAATCAAATCATGGCCACCAAGAGATGTGAAAAACAAGATAATTGCAAGTTCATCCATTACTTTCAGCTAGAGGTAAAATGATAAAAACTTCTCCTTACCCATCTAGATTCGATCCCGAGGCATTGAGAAACTACAAAATCCTACACCTATCTAGAATATCCACATAAGAGAAAAAATCATCATAAAGACAGAATTGCACATACCCATGAAACCAGACGGGTAAGTTTTATCTGTCCTGACCTTGCCATCAACAAGGACATGTCTCTGCATCAAAATAGCAATCACTTCACGACCTGTGAGAGCATACTTCAGCCTGTTACGCAGAATAAGAATCAGAGGCAAGCATTCCCTAGACTTGTGGGGTCCAGATGATGGCTTGGGTGCCTACAAAACACACAATAAAACATTTCAGACTCAAAATAGAAACACCAGGCTCCAAGAAACCACAAGGAATTAATTGATATTGCAGCAAAGGGGGTAAGAGATTGTTAACATACAAATGCACCACCAAGTTTGTCAAGCATCCAATGTTTAGGGGCATTAAGCCTCTTCAAATGCTTCTTCAATCCTCTAGCCTGTAACGCAACATAAAGCAGAGAGAACAATTAAACCAGAGCAAGAAAAAATCATCTCGATGACATTTCTAAATCATACCAGGTAAAAACACAACCAGAAACACGAAAGGAAAACGAATCAACAAAAGGCGTCAAGGCGTGACAAGAAATAACGTAATCCCATGTTTTCTTTTAAGAAAACAACTACCCAACCACTAGTAAGCATCACTGAGACAAGCTGAAAGCCAGTGAGCTACCGAATCCTAAAAGAACACCAAAATGATCATAGCTCAAGAACATAAACAAGAGATAAAATATAAGCTAACCATTTTGGAAACGAAGAGGTCAAGAGTAAAGTAACTCTGCGGAGCTGCGCCTCTCTTGTGTCTCCTCCCTTGTTGCGGTTTCTAAAGCCTTGACAGGGAGGGAGATATCCAAAGCTATATATCACGGATGTTATTATTGGAACCCTAATTTAGCCGGGTCTGGGTCAATCTATTGGGCCAACAAAATTAAGGAATTTTGTTTGGGCCCAATTATCTGTTCATTTAGTCATGTTTATAATTTATTTTTATTTTTTGAACACACATATAAGATATCCTCTACTTGGATTCAAAAGTATTTTAAAAATAAATAAATAAATATATATATATATATATATATATAAAAATAAATAAATAAATATATATATATATATATATATATATATATTATATTTTTGATTTTAATGTGCTGTGTAAAAAGTAATTTTTATAAATAAAAAGTAATTTCAATGCACTTCCGAGCAAATCCTTAAAAGAAGCTATTAGAGGTTCGACCAGCCTAAGATACAGTTATAGGTGAATTTAAGTTATAATTATTTAAAAAACCAATCTAAATCATATTATAAATTAATATATCATCAGATTAACAGTTAAATCAGGCCATGTTTTACTATCTTTATTCGGCTGCCTGAGATTAAATATTTTTCTTTACAGCTTTAATAACAATAATAATAATAATAGCCTTGGAGATAAAGGCAGGCCCATAACTATTTTAATTAATAATAGCCTCTCGAGATCATCTTCTTAGCCGAAAAGACACCTACTTCACCATTAAGAACACTTTTTGGTGCGTTGTTAGAAGCAAAAGATCCCTCATTTTGATGGGTTTGGGGTTAAAGTTCTGACATTATTGTTTGGGTTTGAGAAATTAGAAGAGGAAAGTGCAATGGGGTTCGGATTTTTACAAGATATCTTTCTACCTCAACTTGTTTTTATCACATAAATTATTCATGAAAAATAACCTTTTATTATGATTTATTTCGAGTCCTCGTCGTGGTGCATGCATTTTGATCTGAAAATGTTTGATCAATCAGCACACACGACAATTTTACTTGATTTAAAGAAAGAAAAAACTATAATTTATAGCTTTTTAGCAAAGCGGCGAGCACAATCTATATTAAGTGGGCTTCCAAACCATCATCCACACGTACTATACGCAAGAAGGTGGACGGTGAAATCATAAAAATAAATGAATATTAATAGCAATTCAACTTTTCCCTTCGATATAAGAGTTTGAAATAAAAAGGCAGTACATTGTATAATGTATATATACTAGAACACGGCTAGGAGACTCATTTATAGAAAAATAAAATCATTGCAACCGACTCATACAATGTAAAGGAAACATCATCCCAATATTCCTTGAAACTACCACCTTGGCAATATAAAGATTTTGTGAGTGCCAAAATCAACACTATGAAAAGGGAAGCAGAGATGCTACCATGACGACTAGGAAATTAGAAATACTTTAAAATAAAAAAAATAAAAAAAAGACCACGTGTCCGTTTTATAAGACCCCAGTTTCCTGGGATAACTACTCCCTTTAAAATGAACTCAGGTTTCCCAAAATATTCTAGACATGGAAACCCGAGTTCAATCATGCCACCAATCACGTTCATTTCGCTTTCCGCAACGTAATACACTGGCCATAGTAAAACGGAAGCCAGTCCAACACCCTACCCAGCCACAACCGAAACCAGAGATAGACCATACCTGACACCAATACACCTGACCTGAGCCCGAGGACCATCTCACCACAATCCTTGAGGACGTTGATGGAGCCTGCAGCTAAAACTCCTGCAATCAATAATACATCACTGAGTGCTGGAAAAATAGTTTTCAGTTTTCGGGACTATGGGTAGCCTGGGATTACCAGAATTTGAACCATCACACAATTAATACATACCTTTAGCTGAAGTTGAATCCGCCAGAGGGAACGGCAGGAGCATCACCCCCGAATTGGAAACCGGATTGGGAAGCATCTCCCGGTGGCATTGTCTCATCCTCCTCTTCCAGCCAATATGTCTCAAGAATCTTCACTGCCTTCTCATAAATCTCAGTGTTGTCATGCGACTGTAGATTCTCAATTTTCTCCAATCCATCAGCATCATCGATCATCTGAGCATAGAGATTTACACCTCCAGTTTCGCTCACATTCTTGTCAGCTTCTCCTACCTTTAAGATGTTTTCAAGGCCTTCTAAACAGACTGTTACAATCCTTGGATCTGGGCAGATGAGAAGGTCACACAAGGGCTTGATACAGCCCTGGCTGACAAGGTACCTGTAAACCACGTGTATACTCATATGAGCAGGCTGATTGACTCACTCTTCGACTTGAAAAACATATTTTCCAGACTTGTAAGATTACTGCTTCTTACTTGATTTGTTCATGGGCACCACCAGATGTAGCATTTGAAATTGCCCATGCTGCCTCTTTCTTGATGTCAAACTCAGCATTTTGAAGTAGATGAACAAGTGGACCAACAAGATTAGCTTCAACTACAGCCTGCAAAATTTCACAAATAAGTAAAACGAAAATCAATACATCGTTCAGACTAAATATCTGCAATTTAATAAATAAAAGCAACTGGCAAGTATATCTGAGTTACCTGGATCTGCTCCTTGTTACCAGCAGTTATATTAGAAATGGTCCAACAAGCTTCCTTCTTAATACTCTTTTTATAATTGTTGGCCAACAAGTTCAAAAGGCAAGGCAGTGCTTGATGATTGATGATACACTACATGGTAGCAGAACACGTCAACATGTGAGATAAACAAATCTCTTTCAACAATGAAAGTGTCCACGTGTGCATCCATATGATTTGCCCAATAACAGAAATGATCAAAAAGCATTTTTTATTCATAACCATGAAATAAAAAGACAAACTCCTGATGCCTTCTCTGGCAGCTATACTATGCAAATAAACATAGGCCCTATTTCCAGGTCATGAATGCCCTTGTTAGCCTTCTCCTGAAAATGCCTGTTGGTATCTGTTCCTATTCCCTTTGATATATTGCAAGCCTACTGATGTACAATTTCTGTACAAGGTACTTTGAACTCAAAACCCCTCCCTATTATTTAGATTAGTGATGCTGATGTATAGCCAACATGGGTAACCCAATATAAAAAATCAAACAGCCTTTTGTCCAACAATTCGAAATTATTTAGAAAATGTAACTGCATTGATTACAGTGAATACAAAAAATAGTTAATAATTCACAGTAAGGTAGAAAGTAAAGTTGTTTAAGCAGTTGCTAAAAGTAGAGGGCCACTTGGTCTCAGCTACTGATTCATTATAGCCTGAGGTTCCACTTCCATCCAATACAAGGATGAAGTGGACTAAATGCTACACCTATTATACTGAACACTTACTATCCCTGTATGGGATATCATCAAGGTGCCATCAGGAATGCTAAAAAGGAGACAATATCTCCAACAAAAGAATTTTCTAGGACTGTGGGATAACAAAATAGTGTAGCTTTTTTTGCAAACAAGAGAAACATATCGCTATCTGCGATAAATACCTGTGTCTGCATATCATCCCCAGTGACGATATTTCCCACAGTGCGAAGAGCAGGAATCAGAACTGAAGGAGATGGATGCCTGAAACATGCTACAAAAGTTCAAGATTTGGGTGGGAGCGTAACATACAAAATAGAAAGTACAAGTCCCAAAATCTAATACTCACAGCAGAAGCTCAACTAGCCGTGGACACACTCCTGCTTCGATAACAGCTTGAATTTTGTCATTTGTACCATCAGATAGATATGAGAGTGCCCAGCATGCATCAGTTAAGACTTCTTCATCGTCAGAATGGATAAGGCGAGCAAGAGCTGGAAGTGCAGGCTTAACCTGTTAAATGAGATTGCAACAAAAAGTCACGACCTATATGGCCTAAGAACCAGCACATAGAATTTTACAAAAAACAAAGATTCAAGTCAGCAATGGTCCCTGAAACCCCTCTATACTATATATACAAAAAGTTTAAATGGCATGACCATTATCAAGTGAAAACAAATAAGTGAAAAGCATTGATCTTTTCACATTCAGTCAAAACACAAATAAAAATGATTTAATAAATAACCAAACCTGATCAAAACGAGGTTGTGGCTTGCCTCGACAAAAGTTTGAGAGTGTCCATGTAGCATTTCTGAGCATAGAAAGTTTGGCATTCTCATTTAATTGTGCCAGTAAAGGAAGCAAAGCTCCATGGCCAAGGACAAGATCACGGCATCTTGGAGAATCTCCAGCAACATTTCCCAATGCCCAAACAGCCTGCACATTCAAACATACAAGGAGTTTAGTCACAATTATCTAGCAGGATAGCTACTGGCAGCAACCAATTAATAAAAAACAAATCATTCACAATGAACAAAACATTCAGACCTAACCCGAGCCTAAAAATATAACAAGCAGAAGAAAATTAAACTCATTAACACTGGTCATGACCGATTTTCATACCTGCTCACGAACATCATCACTTGGAGAAGCTAGAAGTTGTACAAATATAGGAACAGCCCCATGATCAATCACCACCTTGGTGTTCTCAGATGTTCCAGAAGCAATGTTTGTGAGGGCCCAAGCTGCTTCAAACTAAAGTAATTTTCACCTGATTAAATTCTCCAGCATGTACAGCCAAAAAAAAACAAAACAAATAATCTACAGCAACTACAATACCTGTAATTGTGGGAAGTCTTCCCTCATAAGAAACTGAACAAATCGAGGAACAACACCCGCTTGTATAACTTCCTCAATAGGAGGGCTGCGCTCTGGCAACAGAAATTGACAAAAGAGACATTTTATACAAATATCATTACTGCTATTGTAAGGACATCCCAAGAAGCAGTTTCTCACCAATTGAAAGTAATTTCCTGAACTGAGTGGTTGCCTCCAATTGCAGATTACCATCTTCGGTCCAAACACCCGCAACCATTGATGGCAGATGTTCCAACTGCTGTCAAACAATTCCAACATCGAGAATAAATAAAAACTCAAACATTTTTTAATATCACCAAAAGTAAATCAAACAAGCATCCAAATTCCACCTAAATAACAGGTACCCACCATCTAAACCTCCAAAATGCTAATGATCTAACACCCCTGGAAATAGCCAAACTACAAGAATACAAATTATGACATGCATTCAATCAAGCAATCACGATCCAATATCCAACAGTTTGATCAATTCCAACAAGAGATCCTGGCACAGTGACACCCGATACAAATGTGATAGGAGTGGTGGCACTCTACACGATTGAGACAGATATTCCTAATGCATAGCTCAACCTAGCAAGAAGACCTTAAAGCGAAACCAATAAAAGCACCATAACCCTTAAATGAATAAGACATGATCATCTCAATGAATACACCCATTTCCGATAAAAATATCCTCAAAGCTCCAAACCAACTAGAACCTAAATCCATTAAACCTAAATCTTACTAAGCCCACAATGCTAACACATTATAACGCTCGAAAACAATCAAACCAGCAATCACACTACTATTATTAACCAATTTCACTCAACCTTAATCATCTCAGGAGCAGCAGATCATTAAATTTAACCACAAAGCCACCATCCAAATTCAATAAAAACCCTACTTTCAACTGCAACCCTACACACACAAACGCTCAAAACAAATTACAATCAAAACTACTCGAAAATGAAGACGAAAATCCTCAAAATTACGAAACCAACCTTCTTCTCAGCAGCAGAAGAGTTAAGAGTAGCAGGCATGGCTTGCGCCTGAATTCCTTCACGTCTCTTCTTTTGAAGACTCTCTTCTCTCCGATTCTTACGGATCTCCACCATGTTATCCTCCCTCCTCCGCCTTCCCTCATCCGCATCCACCGCCACCTTGTACCTGTTCCGGCGGACCTCAGTCCTTGCACTCGGCCTCAACGACATCGTTTCGGATTAAAGGATTAACAAATCAGATGACTACCTTGGATAAGCGACTTGGTTGAAGGATTAAGCAATTAATCAGCAAACTAATTGAGGATTTTGTTTGATTTTTTGAAAGTTGAGGGGAGAGAGGGGGACGTGGTGGAGAGGTCTGCATTATATATGTAGGGTTTGGTAAGAAAATGGATTTGTGTCGTTATTTTATTACGAGATGTGCCATTGATCGGGTTAATTTGAATTTTGAAAAGGAAGAGAACAGGTGAGCTTTTAGAGGAGGTGGTAGGGCCTGCCTGAAGGAGGTGGTAGGGCCTGCCTGAAGGAGGTGCTGGTCCTGCATTTCCAACTGGTCGAACGACACCGTTTATTCAGCATGCTTTGTTTGTAAGATTTTTGTTAACTCGCAAGAGGAAAATTGCAGAGGAATTCTGTGAGGGATAAAGGCCTCCTATTTAGACTTTCAAGAAACCGTGTCATCTCAGATAGCTTAGTGAAATTTATTTTTTTTATTTAAATTAAACATATATTAACTCAATAAATATAATTAATACAGTCAAGATTGTTTTTATATGTATTGTATTTTGTTATTTTAATATTGAATTAATAAAATTATAATTGATAAAATCTGAATAATTGAAATGGAAAGTGATTTGTATATTTTTTTAATCGCAGATAATGTAGGTAAATTTTTTTTTATGAGTTGTATTTTTCCCCAGTAATATTAGATCCGACACATTATAAATAAAAATATTTTAATTTTTTTTTCAGAAATAAACTTATATTTTTTGCGTGCTATAATTAGTTATTTCAATGTTTAATTACTAAAATTGCAATAGATAAAATATGTTAGGAATGAGTTTTTTGTGTGGTATAATTAGTATGCTTGCCCGCGCATCGCGCTAGGGTTTTTTCTATGTAGAAAACTAATTGATTTTTTACATGCTGTAATTATTTGTTTAAATATGTAATCAGTAACATTATAATAGATAAAATATGTAACAACTAATTTTTTCCCCGCCTAGAAGGAATAGTGTAATCGAAATGGAAAGTGGTTCGTATATTTTTTAATTAGAGATAACTTAGATAAATTTGTAAAAAAAAAAAAGTAGTTGTCTTTTTTCCCCAGTAATATTAGATTTGACACATTATAAATAAAAAAAATTGTAATTTTTTTAAGAAATAAACTTATTTTTTTGTGTCCTATAATGACTTATTTGTCGTCTAAAAGGAACAGTGTAATCGAAACGGGAAGTGGTTCGCATATTTTTTTAAGTGTAGATAATCTAGGTAAATTTTACAAAAAAAAAAAAATTGAGTTGATAATGTAGGTTAATTTGTCTACCTTTTGTCTTTTAAAGTTGTATTTTTCCTCAGTAATATTAGAGTTGAAATATTAAAAATGAAAATATTGGGGAAAAAATTTAAAGAAATAAACTTAAACAAAAGAGTATAAAATTTAAATTCAAAGACAATAATTTTTTTATAAGATTTATTAATCATATTATTATATTAAATGTATTTAAGCATATTGATATTAAATTTTTTTTAAAAAAAATCTTAGGTTATTTTCTCTCTCTCTCTATATATATATATATATATATATATATATATTTACGCAATAATATTTCATAAATATCAAAACATATAATTAGTCTCACATACTTTAATTCGTTGAATATATATATATACACACACACATATAATTAACTTGACATATTCTCAATAACATCTTTAATTTAAAGGACAAAATTGAAGTAAATTCAAACATTGGAATTAAATAATTTAACACAAAACCGGAAATTAAAAGATTCGAGACCAAAATGAATCTGAAATTCCTAATTAACTTGCATGGAAGGATAAAATTGAAAGAAATCAAACTTTGATACCGAAAATATTAAGAATTTATAATAAATTTGCATGGAAGGATGAAATTGAAGTCAATGAAAACTTTGATACCAAAAATATTAAGGATTCCAACCCAATTTGTAAAATTAAAAGACTAGGGACCTAATTGAAACTACAATATATAATCAATTTAAATTGAAGGATGAAATTGAAACAAATCAAAACCTATATAATAGCAATAAGGGTCGGAAAAACAAATTACAAAGAGCAGGGACCGAAATGAAATTCGTCAAAAAACAGCTGCGCTGACGTCAGCCTGCACAGGAGGAGAGAGAAATGGGGGTGCAATTTCAAACGACCATTGATACGCCTACGGACACTGTATAGGAACACGCGCCGCACCATGTGGAAGAGAACAGACCTGAAAATCATTCTAAACGCGCAGTTGAGTGTTTTTGGACGCTGGAGTAAGCCGTACGCGTCGTCCGAAAGATGCATGGTCACGGAAATGGACGGCACGTACGGAGACGCGCCAACAGTACCGCGCCGATAAAATTTAAATATAGGGGCTATTTACCGTACTGCCCCTCACTGCAACGCCTGTTTTTTAATCCTTTTTCGAGGGACAAAATGGTTATTGCACTGTGCAAATAATTATAAAAAAATAAAAAAAGGCCGGCCGAACCGGACCGAAAATGGTCAATTACCGCGGAGCCCTTGAAATCGATGGCGTTTTTTGTCTTTTTCGATGGGTGTTTTCGTTAATACACTGTTTAGAAAGTGAAAAAAAAGGTGAAGGTGAACCCGCGAAGCACTAAGCGAAATTGCCAATGAACAATGACTATGAGTGTGTGTGCACAGTGAATGAACAGTAAAAACCGTTCTATTTTAGTGTTTTTGTTGATATAAATATAAACAACTCCCTAAAAAAAATAAAGAAATAAAAACTATGATTCTGATTTGATTTAATTTATTGATCATGGAAGTGTGTTCGATAATTAGAGTTTAAATTTTTGTCGTTTTTTTTTTGGCTGATCAAGTTTCCCAAGTGTGAAATATATTAAAAAAGTAATAATCATGAAAGCATGTTTTATATTAAAATAAAGGAAACTTAATGTAAATATATTGTTGTGATTGATTGGTTTGACTTGTGTACGATGATTTCACTTCCATCAAATAATTTAATATTTCCCTGTTCTAACTAGTTATTATAATTATTAAACCCAATTTAAGTACCGGACAGGTACATGCATAGCTAGGGGTTATTGAGTTTAGGTGATCATATTAATAATTTTAATGAAATAAAATAATATTATTTTAAAAATACATTTAAAAGATTAATAAGTTTTTAATTGATTTAATTTTATGAGAGAGCCATTCAACTGGATGAACTACATAGGCTGGCCAAGTTAAACGAGAGCTTATTTGAGTTTGGGTGAGTTATTGTTTTTTTTTTTTTTAAATTATTTAAAAAATATTAAAATAATATAATATTTTATTTTTTAAATTTATTTTCAATACAAAAATACTAAAAATTAGAGGTGATCATTTTCGATTTAGTTCAGTTTTTCTCTATAGTAACAATCAAACCAAAAAATAAAATTAAAAAAAATAAACCAGACCCGAATTAAACCGACCACTTTCAATTCGGTTTCTTACTAAAAAGCCAAAAAATAGTTTTGATTCTTTTAGGTATTTTTTTTACTTTAACTAAGTTTTTACTTCTTCCATTTCACCAAAATAGAATCTATTTACCATGATTCTCCATGAACGACCGACACCAAGATAAGACCATGCAATGATCGCAGCAGAACTCAGCACTTTCAAATTTTCAATAATGCCCTCTACCCTTTCAGTGTAGCAGATCTAGAGTGAGTTTTATCCTCGGGCATATTTATTTATTTATTTATTTCTTAAAAAATAGATAGCCCGCCTGACCTATATCCAATGCATATTTGAGATGATCGGAGAACTGGTTGGTACTGGAAAAAATTAATCAAAAAAAGAATTCTTTGGATTGCAATCATGCACAGATGGAAAATTCGATAATTATATAAGAAATTAGCAGATGCACCAATCATTTGAATAGCAACTGGCCAGGTAGAACTACACACAGCCCGAATCACTAATGCATGCTAATTGTCTAATATAATGTTTTCAAAACTATATAGTATACGAGGTATGCATAACAGATGTCAATTTTGTTCTCCCATGTTTGCCAAAGACAAATGTTACCAAGCCTTCCATGACAAGAACAAACTAAATTGTTACCTAAACTGATCCCCCCATAAACACCCAATTTCCACCATAATTCATGCACTTGGTTGGATGATCCACTATAATACATGCATCAACAGCGAGAGCTGCCGCGCTTCGCCGCGTTACCTTTCGATGCATTGACGCGTGCCCTCTTCGTACTCGTCTGATCATCGTTGAGGTCAAAGCCCGCGCCATTTCCACCGACCATTTCCACAAACATCTTCTGCAGATCTTCAAAACTATCTCCCTGGAATATTCAACACACCGTTTGGAGGCCAAATTTACCATTTTAATCTTTTCAAAAGGCTTAAATGAACTCATGATGGTCACACAAAAAGGGGTAACAGGGGAAAGTGAAGAAGTGGGAGATCAATTTCATACCTCATCTTTCACATTGTTCATCATAGAGATCATCTCTTGCATAAAATCACAAAATTCCTGTTTTCAAAGAATTTACAGATTTAAGACATGGGCAATCTACTGAGAGAGAACAAACTAAAAAGACAGAAGAGACATCAACAATCGGTACTGTACGATACTGCAGCATCTCATTGGTGCATGTAATATATGCATTGTTGAGCACATCAGAATCGGACCGACCCAGAAAGAAAGCCTGGATCACTGGATTATAGAATTAACTCATGGATCACGAGATCAATCCAAAAGTTTCCAAAATCATCATTCCAAGCCAAGCAAATCATGTTTCTCTATGTGTTATGTTCAACGTTACACTTTTTCATTCCAAATACAGTTTCGAGCGCAGTTTTCAGTTTTGTTTTGGCCGAAATGTTTCGTACCAGTTAAAAAAATGAGATAAAACGACGTTGTTTTTTCCTCGGTTTAAATTTTGGTCTGTTTCGGGTTTTTCGGTCAAATACCGGCCGAAACGTGCGGGTATTACTTCGTCTGTGCCATTTCAGCTAGAAAAAAATCATCTCCGGCGGCCTCATCTCCCGCCTGGACAAATTGTGAGTCACTGATGTGACCTGACTTTCTTGCTTTTTTCCATCTAATCTACCAACATCAAAAGTGATTTTTTTTATTATTAAACTCTTTAAATAATATTTTATTTTATATATAAATATATTATTGTTTATGAGATATATTGAAAATGCGAGAATAAAAATCAAAACAATAAAAATTAAAAAATATATATTATAAAAAATAAAATTATTGCATCAACTTTGATTTTATTAAAAAAATTATTTTTTTTAAATTTTTCATATATATAAGTAATTAATTATATAAGACCAGTATAACCACGAAACGGTGCGCCAAAACACTACAAAATCAAAACATTTTGTTCCAATTGAAAAAACAAAATACCAACCAAAATAAAAATACCAACTTTGATTGAAAACATGCTAGCAACGGTAATAATTTTAACATGATTGGTTGACTAAAAAGAGCTTTGGATACTGTTTTTGAAATGGAGAACGTGTCATTCACATGTCATTTATTAGAAGGATGAACATATATATACTAAGGTAAGTTGTCAGTTTTGCTTTGATTGGTGTTTTGTTTTTTCAATTGGAACAAAATATTTTGATTTTAGAACTTATTGACACATTATTTTAAGGTTATACTGTTTATATATCATTAATTAATCAATTATATGAAAAAAGTTAAAAAGCAAAAAAAAAATATATATATATATATATAATTTTTATTTTTTATAAAATCAAAGTTGATGCAATAATTTTTTTTTATATAATATATAGTTTTTTTAATTTTTATTGTTTTGATTTTGGTTCTCGCTTTTTCAATGTCTCATAAACAATATATATATATATATATATATATATATATAATCAAGTATTATTTAAAGAGTAATAAAAAAAACAATTTTAATGCTACTAGATTAGATGAAAAAAACAAGAACATCAGGTCATATCAGTGACTCATAATTTGTCCAAACAGGAGATGAGGTATCAGGAATGATTTTTTTTTCTAAGATCAAAACACAGCCAAGTAATACCGGCACGTTTCGGCCGATATTTAATCAAAAAATCCAAAACAGACCGAAATTTAAATCGAGATAAAATTATTTTTTTTAATTAATATAAAACATTTTAGCTGTTTCCGCCGGAATATAAGTGACAACCATGTTTGCAATAGAAAAAAAAAAAACTTTGGCAAGAATCCTATTTTACCAATTTACCACAAAAAAAATATGTTTTCGAAACCTCAATCACACCACATAAAAGTAAAGTGAATATGCCAAGTCAATCATTAACCACCACACCAACGAGCACCAAAACCTAAAAACGACACCATTTTGTTCCGGCTGGCAAGAACTAAAACAAAATAGAAAACAAAGAGATAATTTTGAATGTACCTCGTCTTCTTCCTCCAGAGGATCGTAAAGCCCAGCATCATACATTGACCTCTTAAATTGATCAGATAAAACTGCGAAAACCCATTGAACATAGTTACATTCCGTTCAAAAACACAGCCTTAACACCAGATTACCACCATTAGAACCGCAACTCTCACCAGAATAAGCCTCTTGAACTTGCTGGAACCTCCGTTTGGCTTCTCCAGCGACCCCATGAATTTGTTTTTGAGCCCATTTATCAGGATGCCATTTCTGAAAAAAATTGAAGAAAAAGTTACAAACTTTAGATAAATCAGTAAGGAGTCAAAACGTGGTGGGCTGTTTTTTAAATTCCGAATTTACCATGGCAAGTTTCCTGTAAGCAGAACGGATATCAGAGAAGGAGGCATCCCTACGAATACCAAGAATCGTGTAGTAGCAAGATCCGCCTTTGGATCCTCCTTCTCTATCCATATCTTTTTACTACAGTTTAATTTACACAGAACAACAAGCCTAAAAACTCACAGTCGTCAAAAAATGGGCATAGCAGAGAAACAAGAAAGCACAGGATCAAGAACCCAGGCCCGACAAAGGGACAGCTCTGCTGATTCTGTTCTTGTCTTTAAGGATTTGAGGAGAGCTGAAGCTATGAAGGGATGTTTGTCTGTGGAGAGAAAATATCTTTCAGAAAAAGGGAGGGAGGAAAGTTCGAGAGATCTGACAGTTTTTGTGTCTCAGTTAAACTGCTGAAGGTTGAATTTCATTTCAGTCCCTTTACTTGTCTAATTGTAAAACCCGTCCCTACTCTTCATGTTGGGAGTCACCTTGTTCTTTGGCCGATGTTAAATCCCCCCTTAAAAAGTCAATACACTTGAAACATAACGATACAATGAGTATTTCGTTTAATGGTTAAAGGACTGTTTGGAAACACGAGCGTGACCATGATGTGGTGAACTTAATGGTAGGATTTTCCGCCATCTTTCATAGCAGATTAAAAAATAACCAAACAGTGATTGAAATAGGGCGGATAAAGGATGGGATGAGGATAGAAAAGGAGTAAAAGGACCTAATTATACAGAATATAAAATAAGAGGACAAAATGGTGCCACTAAACCTTTAAGGTTACGGGATGCTAGATATTTTCATGCAATTTTGTGATTTTGACATTTGAGCTTAGAATAATTACGGGACTTGCCATTTCAAATTGGCGTTCTTTTGACACGTTTCGCGCTATTTGTTTTTTTTTTTTTTTTTATCGCGGCGCGTTGCGTGTCGAAAAGATTCCAGCTCTATTCTTGAAAGGCTGAATATTTTCTTTTTCTTTCTTGCTTTTTTTTAAGCTTTAATTATTTAATAGATTAAAATTTAAACATTTATATTGATTCATCAAATTATATGTATATTTATATATGTATTATATTAATATTATCGCATTGTTTATATGGTATAGATTTTTATATTTCAGGTTATATTTATTATTTAAAAGAAACTTATTTATTTAGAGAGGTTTCAATCATGGATTTAAATGAAATTATCATCTCTAATTTTTAAATAAAAGTTTATTAGTTTAAATAAAAACGTAAGTGTATATTATAAAAATTTAACAAAGAAATATAATAATTTTTTTATATTCTCATATCTTCATTATTATTTTAAATTTGGTTTTTATTGCAGCGAAATTTAGGATAAATTCGCATATATATATATATATATATATATTACATTATATTTTGAAAATTGTGTACAGTAGAGAAAAGGGGGGCAAGATTATGAAAAAAATCATCCTATCGTCTCTCTCTCCCTCTCCTGACTTATTTTTGGATGCACTGAAAAAATGTGTCGGTGATTAATTTACCTGTAAGAAAATATTGTCGGTCAATTTTCATGTTTGTCTGATTAATTTGACTAAACATAAAGGAAAACATGAATAAGCATCGATGATTTAAAAGAGGCCACTTGGAAAATTTGAATTTATTATGTATTCCTGCGTTGCTGTTAAATTCAGGTAAAATTTAGTTTTTTTATTGTTTTATTTTTTATTAAAAAGTCTTTGAAATATTTTTTTATTTTAAATTAAAATGAGTTAATTCATGATATTAATAATAATAATAATAATAATTATTATTATTATTCACCGTTTAAATTGAAAGAGATTGTATTAGCATGAATTTTTTTAATGTTAATGTGATGATTTAGAAAATAATTTTTTTTTAAAGAAATAATTAATGGTTTACTGGAAAAATATAAGTCTTAATTGAGTAGGACTAGTGTATTTATAAAGGGATGGATGACATGTATCCCAGTCAGATAATAATCCAACTCTAAATATAGAATTAGGCGCTTTTCGAACTTGATTACTATCTACAAGAAGGATTAGTCACTAATCATCAAGTTGATCAAATATCACAATCAATCAATTGTCCTCAAGCTAAATAATTACTAAAATGACAAGACATGATTTGTTTTTCTCCATGTTTTTCTAACAACTTGATGATGACGATGATAGCAAATGGTCGTGCTTAATTATGTTTTTTTTTTTTTTTTTATGTATATTTTATGAGAAAATATCTTTTGTTTTTTTTTTTCTAAAAAAATCAGCTTTTCATTGCGGTCTTTTCTTATCTATTTTTATTTTTATCAAGAATTAAAACTTAATCTTGTGAAATTAGATAAAAAAAAATGATTACATTCATAAAAAAAAAAAAAGCATAATAAACTCTACGATAACATTTGACAATTATATTATTATATGGAGAGAAGAAAAAACATTGGAGATAGGAAAAACATGGACCCTTGTATACTCAATGATTTTAAAAAATTCATTTAAAAATTATTGTGGAAACAAATTTATTAATTTATTAAAATTTTCATCTCTCCAAAGATAGAAAATCGTTCAAAAATGACCATGGAAACGAATTCAATACAAACTTAATTAAATTTCTTTTTTATCTTCTTCTCTCAGCTTGGAACTGAAACATAGAAATTCTAAGTTTAAACTCTCTATATCATCCACAAAACGGGATCGGCTCAAAAAAAAGAAGAAAAAAAGTAGAGTAGATAACACCCAATTTTGAGAAAAGAGATTCACAGTATTTGATCATTCTGAACATTCTGTACAAGAACCCATTTGTGGTAAATGTTACAGGAAGGTGAAGAAATGACGAGGAATCATGATGAGCTGACAAGAACTAAACTAAGTAGCTAACACACAGAAGGCCATTTGTAAACTTTTTTACAACAAGGGCAGCAACTTGGAAGCTATCGCGCTAAGCTAGCAGGGTGAAGGGGCGAGGACCTTTGGCTGCATTTGTTACAGTAAAGGAAGGAAAATGAAATCTAATCGACCCATTTACATGCATCTAGGAGAAGCTTATCTCCTGAATTTTGAGAAGTTTACCACAAGCCTGGTAGGTTTTACATACAGAGGCCTTGTGACATTCTTCTAGCTGCGAGATCTCGCATGAACGACCCCATTTTGAGGGCGGCGCGGAGCTTGCACCACCGCGCTCTTGGTGGTCGGATATGGGATATGCGCACACCGAAACTTGGATAAGAAGAGAAAAAGGCTGGATCCCCTTCATCACCTGCGGAGAAGATGAAGGCACTGCCCGTTCCCCATGCTGAATTACCAGGAGACCAGGTTGGTGCTTGGACATCAGGAATGTCCTCGCGGCTTAACTGCTCCCCTGTCGCAACTGGCCAGCTTTTTGGTGACCAGCTGTTTTCCTCGGTGCAGGGAAGGGGGAGAAAATCTGTAAATTTGAAGCTGTTCCGAAACATTTGATGGAATGCTTCTTGATGGCTAGTCTGAGTTCCAGAAACTTCCAACGGACTGCTACTTTCTGTGTCGTATCCATAAGAAGTTGAACTGGATGAATTATTGAAATCCATTTGCATTTCTGGTTGATCTGCACAAACCATCTCAGAAAAATGAGAATCATGAACTAAGAAATACTAATCACAGAGAGTTTTGGCGATTGCAAGCTCATATACCTTGGCGTGTGAATGGGAATTCAAGTTTCTGCAGGGGTGGATTTGGACCATTGAGTGGCTCGGTCGGCAGGGTTGTCAAGGACCTTAAGGGGCCAAAAATATTGCTAGAATCAACCTGGATGAAGCTGTTCAGATTCTTATAAGCTTGCCACCTAACGTTTTCAACCAAGGCCTGCCAGATTGAACAGATAAGATGGTCAATCACATCGGAAATATCTGTGCTGAATTGATGATCATAAAAAAAATCTGAAGAATAATCTACTGAGTCAATAGAAACTAAAGCTGTGTCTAAATTGAAGGATTGCGATGAACTCCATGATCTTATGCATCGCTTACTTTTTTAGCAGGGGAGAGACTATGCAGAGCCTCGTAGTTTTGGCCATCAAACATAGCTCCTACAACTTTGTAGACGGAATCGAAGAGCAGACCAATGCTTTGTCCAGCATCGAAGTAACTATAGAACCTGCTACCATCTAGAACACAGGTGTTGGCATGCTCTATAATTGTATCCCATATCTTGTTCGAGATGCCACATCCAAGAACCTGCAGAGGGTAGATTCATTAAGTCGGTACTCCTGAAACTGGGAATAACCTGATAAAAGAGAGAAGGACATGGAACAGATGGAGATTCTCTTACAGTGCGCAGCGTCGTTGGATCAACCATATACAGTTGCAAAAAGTCCTGCACAGACTTAACCCCGTACGACGCCAGCCGCTTATGGAAAGCACCGTCTTTTGCGATCCTCTCCAACCGCCAGATTTCATCACCCAGGTGTGGAGGGTGATGTTTCTTATACACTGAATAATAAAAAAACTAACTGTCAGTCTTATTGATTTACTATAGATTTCGCTACGAACAGACAATATGTAGAGCTGAAGTTGAGTTTCGAACTTACGCTCTCCGCGGTGATCCTTAACCACAAAAGCCTCGCTTCGTCCTTCCCTGATCCTCGTTTCATCAGAGACCTTTTGCACAGGCCTAGCACCCAGCCTGAACTTTCTACTTCTCTGCCAACTGCTATTATCAGTGAAAACTATATCACCTAGTTGGCCAACACCATCTCGTAATGTAATAGTGAGCTCTCCTGTCACCAATGGCCTTCGACCTTCTCTTTCACGAATCACGTTGGCTGCAAACTCACCCCCACTCCAATCTTCTTCATCATCAAAACCAAAATCAGCATCGAGGGGAACTATCTCGATTTTCAGGGAAGCTAGAGGACCGGATGAGACAACGGCCCTCGTATTAGCATCCATCAACACAACTCTGACAGGGTTGCCATACTCGGCTTCTATCCTGCCACCGGTGAAGATGGTGGAGGGCAGTTTGTTGACAAAGTGCAACTTTAGGCCTCCAGATGTCCTGTTCTGATTAAATGAGGGCCTGCAAGATCAAAGTGAGCAGAAAATGAATTTTCTCTGATTGGAACCAAGAGGGTACCAAAGCTTATACAAATAATGAATAGGTTTTGCAGGATCAAGACAAGCTGGATTAGAGCTAGAGAGGTAGAAACGTAACAACATGGTAAAGAAACTCATCCAGTCACGAAAGTTGTTCAATTCGATCATGCTTGATTTGATCTCTAACTCAAATTCTTACAGAACCAGAACCCTTATTAACAGAATTGTCAAAGATAACAAGCAACGGAGGCAAGAATTTACCTTGAGGATGATTGAAAAACTCTTAGAACAGTCCTTTCCACCTCATCCCGGACCTAAACAAGCAAGAAGCAGAGCAAAATTTTAAACTCTGCCAAGCAATCAGTGCCTCTCAATATTTAGAATTCGAGCTATTTCAAAAAGATAAAAGGCGGCCATAATCAAAAGGCAGGCAAATCCTTAGTACGAAATCACATGTACTACTCATGGAAACCAAAATAACCAACAAACACACAAGAAGTAAAAACATCTCAAAGTAGCAGAGCCTGTTGCAAACCCTAATTACAGATTGAACTTGAAAATTGTCAAGCTGCTGTTCTAAACTATCACAGGTTGCCATTTGGACACCAAACTAAACTGAAATGGATCCGTTTGGCAAAGAAGAATACAGTTAAAAATGGAAAAAAAATAACTAGTAAATAAAAATGAGAAATCCTACCACAGCTCGAAGTAATGGTTCCATTCTAGACACAAAATCATTCACAGAAAGCCTTCCCATCACATCTCTAACAGCGCTGCAAGAAAAAACCACCAAACCAAATTTAATTAAAACCTGTAAGACTACCAGCTAAAAACACCTAGAAATTTACCAAAAAGAAATCAACCCACTTCCTAAATCTCTTTGATTCCTGTGCTGCCGGACCTCCCATCCCAAACCCATCTTCCCCGTCATCAAACTTTAAAGCCCTCTTTAGCACCATCACTGCAATACTTTCTAAACACCACCAGCAACAAGAAGGCCCTTTTCAAGAAATGTACGAGAAGCACTTGAAACTAAAGATTATGGTAGGTAGAGAGAAAGCAACCACTTGAACTACATTGGTATAAATAGGGAGTTGGATGGACTTAAACCTAGTGGTCTGGTTTCTTTAATCACCTAGGAGAAGCTACATAGGAACTTACATCCGAAACTAGGAAAAAAAACATGATGTGATGATGATGTACAGAGGACACGCTAAAACTCAAAAGTCAAGGATCAGCTTTTAACAAGTTCAAGTGTTCAACACAAAACAACAAGATCTGATTTTGGCCACTCCAGCGTATCAGAACAGACTCGGAGTCATGGGAGTTATCATCTATCAACTGAAGTATACATGAATAAAAAAAGACCAAGAACTTGGGCGCGAAGAATACCTCCCTTTAGATACTACCAATCGTCCGTTGATATTTTATGCCACTTAACGAACGAACGTTACGAACCGCGTGGACGTTGATTGAATAGTAGATTTGTATCATCATGTGCCCACAATAAAACATAATCATTAAAAATAGTAAAAGAACGTGATTATGATG
This sequence comes from Salix purpurea, assembly GCA_027405865.1. Taxonomy (NCBI): domain Eukaryota; kingdom Viridiplantae; phylum Streptophyta; class Magnoliopsida; order Malpighiales; family Salicaceae; genus Salix; species Salix purpurea. The sequence goes on from CM050333.1 coordinate 22,990,686, forward strand.
TGTGTGTTTTAGCTATCCTCTCGAGTATGCTTGTGTGTGTCTCTCTTTTTTTTAAAATATTTATTCTATTTTTTCCATGCATTTTTATAGCTTGTTGGGTACAGTGGCTACAGCAGTTTTTTTTATATATAAAAGATATTGATAAATTTTAAAAAATAAAAAACATCATTTTCATACTATTTTAAAAAGTTTCTTTTATATAACAACGAGCCTTTTTATTTTGATTTGATTTAGTTCAATTCAATTTTTAAAATTGAATCCAGTATTCACATAAAAAAATCCCAATTGAATTATCCAGATAATTAAAATAACCAGTTGTTTCCGTTTATTTCAGGTTGGGTTTTTTTCCATGTATTTGGACGAACGGTTAACTTCCCGTCGTTTTTACATATATTCCGGTGATTTTGCCGGCCCCCTGCAGTTGGTTATTTCACAAAACTACTCGTGCTGGTCCTTGATTGATTTAGAAATATTTCAATTCAGTCCCTTTATATTGTTTAATAAATTCTTATTATTGTATTTGGAAATGTATAATTAAAAGTAGGAAAACACGGTGGGTCGCTGACGTTGACATAGAAGGTTGCTGGAAGTTGCAGACAAGATTTCTGAGTTACGCGTTCTGTATCTGCAAAGGGATCGTCTTGAAAGAGACGACGACGCATTGCAAAGACACAAACAGCAAAAGGAATAAAGAATTTGTCAACTTTGAATTAAAATCTAAATTTTTATTGAATTGGTCTGAAAGAATTTGAATCTTGAATTCAATTCAGTTTGTACATCTACCTGCATCATGACTAGTTCTTCTGTTTTATTTTATATTCATTACCATTTCTTTTTCCACTTATATCCCTCTCCTTTTCTTTTAAAAATCATAGTTGTCGATTATAAATTATAACTTGGAAAGGGGTTCGGGTCATTCATCATTAAATTAAACTAAATATATTATTTTGATCTAAAATAATATTATTTAAAAAAAATAGTTTTGACTTAATTGTGAATTTGCTGAATCAATTTCCTAGACGGGGTTAAATTATTAAATATGTTAAAAAAAAAGGAAATTACCGGGATTTGTCTTTTTCCTTCCATCATTTCTAAAATAAATCAAGAGATATTTTGACATTGGTTTGTAAGTTATTTTTTAAATAATATAAATCAAGTGATCTTATATTATTTTCATGTGCTGCTATCATTATTTTGATATATTTATAAACGAAAAACACTTAAAAAAAACAATTTTTATTTAAAAGATTGTATGCAAATCTTTGTTTAATCAGATTCACTCTTTTCTTATGACTTCTTTCTCCAATGTATAAAAACAACTTTAAACACCACCACTCCCATTACACTTTCTCTTCCTATCTTTAATGGCAAGCTTAACAACTTGTGCTCTCCCAATGATTTTTTTTTTTTTTAGAAATCAACCTTGTCTCAATAAGAGCTAAGATTGTCAATGTTATGATCGGAGAAAATTACTAAAAGTAAATTTATGAAAAATCAATATCATAAAATTCAAACAAAAAATTTAATAAATAGTCAATAAAAAATAAATCAAATCAAATCAAGACTTGCATAATCCTGATCAAGAATTTGTAATTCCTAATTCAGTCAAACCACAAAAAAAACTCTATATATTCTCTCTCTCTCCGTGCACCTGAATTCTGAAATCAAATTGAAAATCATTAAAGCATAACAAAGATTCAATTTGAAACTCTAATTTGAAAAAAATAAAAAATCACCTTTGATTTTTATGGACTTTCTCAGCAGATCAAAATTAAAATAAATATTTTATCTTTGTTTTATTTTTTTCATCTTACTACTATTTAATAATCCTGTTATTTCCCGTGATGATTAACCAGTGGCAGGTGATTGTTTCAGTTAATTCGATAGCTAACAGACCTAGCAAATCACCATCGATGATCAAGAAAAGAAGAGATTATAAGCAAGGATGCTGGCCCATTCAATTCAATACTGTTCTACGTATCTCAACGTCAGGTGTTCTTATCATCACCATGAATCTCATACAAATCATAGGGTTTACCTCTTAATTTTCCACGATTTTCACGCGTGTTCACCTCACCTTCATATGGGTTCCCTCCAATGATCCAATGACACACAAAATAAGATTGGGACCTTGAAATGTTGATGGGAAGATACTCGTTGATTCCTTTCATCCTCGTGTGTTTCAGCTACGGTGGCCGCCACACATAGGGTTAGTACTCCATCCATCGTCATGGTTGATCGGTCAAGTCAACTGGCCGGAGATGGAGCAACAAAGTTTCTGTGCAATTTCCGGCTGTTCTAGCTTTCAAATCATTGTATTTTCTTGGAAAATCCCGGCATCTGGGAAAATTCCTGGAGCTTGCTTTTCTCTTGGTATACTGTTCTTTCCTTTAATTAATTACAGGAACAGGAAAAAAAAATGGTTAATCCATAAGCAACTTGTCATTTTCCGAGGGATGGATCATTTCTAAGCATGAAGCCCATGAAGATGGGGGTGGCGGTGGCAGCTACCACTTGACTGAATGTCGTGTTTTAAAAATATTTTTGAATTTTTTTATTTTATTTTAAATTATTTTTTTTAAATAAATTATTTTAATGTGTTTATGTCAAAAATAATTTTTTTAAAAAAATATTTTAATATTTTTTTGAATAAAAGACAACTTTAACCACACTTCTAAACTGTCATTAAAGCCATTGATTTGCTTAGGATTGAAATCTCATCATTTTTAATATCAGAATTGAGTTTCAAATAAAATCTAATATCTAAAAATAATATAAAAATTAGAAGCCAACCTTTTCATATATTACTTATGCCAAAAGTTTTTTTTTGTTTGTTTGTTTTAAATGAAATATCAATGTACTCGTTTTTTAAAGATACTTGAAGGTGATAAAAGTAATATAAAAAACAAAAAGAGTTGAATTTTATTTATTTGAAATATATAGATTGAATTTATTTATCAACTGAATATAATTTTTTTTTTCTAACAGTGACATGCTGAATGACGTGTAGTGCAGACATGCTGCCATGCAGGCTGAAAAGGGTGGGATTGGATGTCGTTAAAAAACTTGTACACATCAAAGAAAGAAGGTGGGTGGGATCATTTAGTGCTCATGCAATATATAAAGTTTTAATGAATTGGTTTAATAAGAAGAAATTAAAATATGTTGGGATATCACTTTTTATTGTTTAGCATCAAATATGAGACAAAAACAAGTATTTTAGTTAAAATATTTATTTTTTTGTAAGTATTTTTGTATCCTATATCATAAAAACTAAAATACGAAGAACAATGATGGTTATAATTGTTTGTTTATTTTTTATTTTTCAAGGAATTTTGGTTTACATTTCTTGAATTAAACCAATTAATCAGTGTATTTTCACATTACTGAAGTGGTGGGTTTTAATTTTTGTAGACAAAAAACACTCGATTCATAGGATATACACAATTAACTGGCACATCCATAATTAACTTTGTCGAGCAAAATCCCGGGAACACATAAAGGAGTTTAAGTGAGACACGTGTAAACTAACTCCGATATCCTAATTACAAAAACAAAAAAAAATAAAACTTTGTCAAACAAATTTTTATCGCAGCTGAAATTCCAACAAATTAATTAACCATAAGTTGATTAATAATTTTTATTTCTATTTTTTAAAAGACACAATCACATGCAATTCTCTTGATTAGTTTAATTTTGACAAATAGATTCGTGACGTGTCAACAACACCCAATAATATGGTGAAGTGTCAAACATATGAATCTGCCTGAGATGCAAAACACTTGCTTGAATCCAAATCTTTCTGAATCACACATGCCACTTTCAAGCTGTAAGATTGGAGCGACTTGTAGTCCAGAGAGAAATGATTGAATTAGAAAAGAAAAAAAAATAATCTTTCTAAGTGTAACCCAATCCCAATGCATTCTCACCTAAACCTAAAAAATAATTTTCAAGTTGTCACAAAAATTATTATTTTTCTGTCTGTACTAGATTGCTTGTCTTTGAATTTGAATTGCTTGTCTTTGAAGTTTGAACATGCTTCGCTTCAGAGAATTGTTAATCTTTGATGGAAGTGAAAAACTAATTAAAAAATACCACCAACTTTGGAAAAATAAAAAACAAAATCCAATTGGCTGGTTCAATTATTTATGATAATAAATAAATATTGATCAGTCATGATTTCACAGGAGAGGAGACTTGTCAATTCTTGCAGTCCTGGTGTTCTTTAGCTATTCTTTATTTATATTTATTTATTCTAGACAATTATATTTTTTTTAAAATATTTTTTATCACCTCAGAATTAAAACGGTGTCTCATCGTCTACAAAACTTCCTTATTTACCCAAAATCTCAGTGTTTCTCACTTTCTGCTAGTGTCACCATTTTTTTCATTGACTTTTTAAGCCTTTACACATCTGGTTCTCTTAGTTTTGTTCGAAAAGAAACCTCCTTTAGGCAAAGTTGAGAGCTTTGAGTTTGAAAAATGTGGGTTTTTTGGATAATGAGTTGACTAGTGAGCTTATCTGGAAATGGTTCAACGGTTGTCACTTTTGAAGAAAACTCATTTGACTTAAGTTATTTTTTATGCTTTCATTGTGTTTTCTGGTTCTAAAACAAATGGGATTTGGATTGTTTTGTTTTTATGGGAGTAGAGGCTGGAACTTTGACTCTTGGAGGATGTCAGGTGAGATTTTAATTCATGCGACTCATGTTTGTTTCCTTCTGTTTTCTTTGGTTGATTGAATATTATTCATTCCAGTGAAGGTTATTTGGCTCTGCAATGCTTGTGATTTTGGCAATGTTGGTCATTTAAAGAAAGAATGATTTGATTTACCTGGCAGTTAGTGTAATTGTTTCTGGGCTCTCTGTCTATTTATGTGTAGATAGTAGATACCTAGCATATTTAGATTTTTGCTTCCTGAGTGAGCAATATAGCTAATGTTAGGCGCGCTTGTGATTTAAAGGTCCAATTTTTAAATTAGCTAGTTGTGTTTCAGTTCATCGTTGGAGGTTCTGCACTTTTAAAATTGGAACTTCATGGCATTCTATTTTCGCTGATGGATTCTGTTTGATTATTTTGTAAAATGCCATGGTAAATTTTGTTTTTTGATGAGAGAAATTTGCTTATTTGAGTTTTTCTCATGGTTAAGAAAGAAAGTCATAGAATTATTCTGATTTGGTTTTTCCGGGTGGTATTTATTGCTGAAACTGTATCAATTATGATTTGTAGATAATATAATGGAGGTTGAGAGTAAACGTACAAAATGAGGCTTTTTCCACTTGTTTGAATGGAATGGGAAGTCTCGCAAGAAGTTGTTCGTGAATAATCCTGAATTTCCTGGTACAGTTGTTTTGTGGTAGATTATATTTCTGTATATGTTAATTTCTGATTGTCTGATACATTATCCTGTTTTTAACCTGATTAACGCCTGTCTGCATTGTGATTGTAGAAGGATTAAAGCAAGGAAAAGAAAATGCTGAGAAAATGGCAAAGCCGCAGCTTCATATGGTGAGCACTCATCTATCTTCTGTTGTAAATTTCTTTTCCATTACCTTCAGTTATGAAATCTTAAACATGATTAAATGGTCTGTTTCTGCTGTACATCCAGACAGAGCTGGATGATAGAAGAGCAAACTTGAGAAACAGAGGAAGTAGTGACTTTAGCTGTTCTTCTTCAGTGGCTAGTGATGAAGGATGTGGAACAAGGGCCCCTGGGGCAGTTGCTAGACTTATGGGTCTGGATTCTTTGCCTATATCAAATGTTGTCGAACCCTCTTTTACCCTAGGTTTTGACTCACACTCTCTTAGGGCATTTCCATATGATAGGAGCACCCCTAATTTATGGAGTGAATATAACCCTATGGACTACCGCAACACTCCAAATAAGCAAGAAAAGTATGCTTGGAATTCCGTGGAATCAAGACTGCATAAGGTGGAAAACCGGTCAATTGCGAGGTTCCAAACTGAAGGGTTGCCTCCAAAACTGGCTAAATCAAGTCCAGTAACTCATCATAAGTTGTTGTCTCCAATTAAGAATCCTGGATTCACTCCAACAAAGAATGTGGCTTACATAATGGAGGCAGCTGCAAAGATAATTGAGGCAAGTCCTAAGGCAAGTAGCACTGGTAAAATCCCATCAATAGGTACTTCTTCAGTTCCCTTGAGAATTCAGGATTTGAAACAGAAAATGGAAGCTGCACGTTTAACATCCAGGCCCCAAAGATCAAGTGAGCCCTCTGTTGCCAAGAATTCAAAGGAACAACAAAGTGACAAGAGACGTAGTGGATCAGAAGGCCTGCCATCAGCGAAGGCTTCTACGGGTTCAGAAAAAGGCACTCCTGACAGTTTGAGGAATAAAGGAAAGTCTGTTCCAATTGCAGCACAAGCAAAGTCCAATGCTCGAAGAAGAGACCGGTCAACATCGAGAAGTAAGAGCATTGTGAAGCAGAAGGAACAAAATGAGGTCAAAGCAAACCAGTTGCTTAAGAACCAGCATTGTTCACAAAACGCTATACAGAAGAGAACCTTTGAAAGCAGGACCAATAATGTACTTCAGCAAAATAACCTCAAGCAAAATTTTGTACCTAATAAAGGTAGTTCAACTTTGAAGAATTCAGTTTCTAACCAGCAAGGTAGTAAAACACAATCCACAAGTGGTTCTGTTGGACAGTGTAGGACTGTAAATAAGATTGTTGTAAAGCCTGAAATCATGCCCAGAAAGATCAGCTCGGTCATGATGGATTCTGAAAAGGAGAAAAAAAAGAATATATCTCGGAAGAAACAGTCTGTAAGTGGTGATCTTCAAATTGACAGAAGTGTTTCTCCTAATGTATCATTCAATAAGGATGGAAAGTCTACAAAAAGTAATGTTGTAAATGAGAGGAACATGAATATGGCTATGGATAACAGGAAAAATGGCATGGATGTTGTTTCATTCACGTTCTCATCTCCCATAAAGAGAGCCACGCCTAGTTCTCAGTCATCTGGACAAATGTCAGATAAACACAATAACTCTGCTATTGATTCGTTTGGTAGTAATGATCATCCCTCCTTCAGAAGTTCAACATCTTATTTCCCTGGGCTGAATGTAATGGGAGGTGATGTTTCGGGTGTTTTTTTGGAGCAAAAGCTGCGAGAAATAACAAATAAAGTAGAGTCTACCTATTGTAATGTGATCAGAGAGGAGACTTCTGCTACTTCTTCACCCAGTTTAGAAAACTCATTGTCAACTCCCAATGTGGCAAGCTCCTCCTCTGCAAGACTAGACAAGAAGCTTCAAATTGTTCATGATAAAGACAGGCCAGACAGCCTTGGTTACTTTGATTGTATTTTGGTGGAAAAATCACAGCTTGCAATGAATCAAAAGTGGCAGGTCAGTTTTATTTTCACAATCCGCAGGTGCATCCTTCTGTTTTTATATTCCTGATATACATTATCCTTTTTTCTCTTAAAATTTTAATATGGTTGTGTGACAACAACAATAATAATAAATAATTCTCCTTGGCATGCAGTTTCAAGACAAGCTTTTCTAGGGACAACTAATATTTCCATTCACCGAAAAGATTTGGAAGTTTATTGTTCTGTCATTTGATGGGTTTTTTTAGGTGCCTTTGTATGTGACCTATTTGGTTGGCAATAGGTTGAATTTATTCCATGCCTCTATTGTATTGTACATGTACATCATTATAGATATAGTAGATAAAGCAGGAAGAATTCGCTTATTTGTCAAGTTTAATGATGTTTAGAAAACCATCAACCTTAATTGAAATGGGTGCTTGCTCCTCCTAGTTTTGCTGCAAACTTGGTGTATTCTTTGGCATTATGCATAAATTGTTAGTGTTTATGAGCTGTGTAGAATTGCTTTGGAAGCTGTCCCCTATTCTGATTTTCATTTTTGCAATTGCTAAAGAGTCTTGGTTTTGTTTGTAATTGTCTGGTGCAGATGCAAGTCCTTATAATTTGTTTTAGCTGTAGAACTTGGAGCTTGTGTGCAAGTTATTGCCAAACAACTTTTTTCTAACTTCCCAATCTTGACACACTCCTTAACTAATGGGTATGCCTACAGACAGAATTCTCTAATATGTTCTAAAAAGCCAAGCAGATAGTAACATGATTGGAAGTTCTGACAATAAATAATTCAATTCACTTTTCTCATCTTTAGAAATGAATATAAGTTGACATCTTATTTGGCACACTAACGATCTCACTTGGACAAACTTTTCAGCAATCAGAAAAGATGGAAGAGCAAAGCAGCAGCAGCAATTACAGTGAAACTGGAAAAGAACTTGAGTGTCAACTTACTAGCCCAGTTTCAATTCTCGAACCTTATTTAGCAGGTGGAAGTTGCTCATATCTCAATGGTAAAGTTGTACACTGTTGTCCCTGACTTTCTCCCATTATTTTTCACATTGGGTTTGGGACTGTGTGCACCATATAAGATCTTTGTAACTCGATGTGGGATGTATAACACGAGCTTTATAGAACCGTTTTTTTTGCTCCAAATACCTTTCTAGATTGGTTACGATCCTTTCTCTTTTTTCAGATAAAATTACGTGTTTTAATGAAAATAATGACATTGTTTTTATTTGATTGTGTAAGTGAATCCCTGGACTTTAAATGCAGACAAACTTTTTCAGGGAGATGTAAAGCATGGGCTAAATTGTCGACATTGTTTCAAAGGAAGGGGTGGTTGGCAGAGGAACTGTACAAGGAAATTTTGGGTTGGCAAAGCAAGGGTGACTTGATGGTGGATGAACTTGTAGACCAGGACATGAGCACTTCATATGGGAAATGGCTGGACTTCAGCATAGAAGCATTTGAAGATGGTGTAGATATTGAATATGGGATTCTAACGTCTTTGGTTAACGAATTGGTTTCTGATTTATTACCCATGTGAAGCCCTTTAAGAAGGCTTTTATCTCATTTAACTGCCACTGTATTTAAGACAACCTGCTGGCTTTGCATTCCCTTCCCTTGATTTTGTTAGAGGAAAGAAGAATATGATCACTACTCACATCTCCATATTCTTTCCACCTGTAAGAACCACCATTCCTCCAACTACACTTTTCCCTTCCAATGATTTTAGTTCCCTCCAGAGTGTCCCCTGTCAAGAATTAACCACAGATATAACAATGTAACTTCTAGAACTTTGTCCAACTATTGGACAGTAGGGGTAAGCTTCTGCTCTTTAATGTGGTAGTGTTTTTTTGTGGTGCCACAATGCACCACCATTTTGATGTCTGCTGTAGTTTGATGAATTACATTAATGATGATTAATGGTTGATACCAGGAGCTTCTTCCATCTATTTTCCCCGACATTCTTTCTATCATAAGGGTTTTATTTCAAAATTCCCAGCCCCGTCTCCATGGTCTTCTACCTCTGCTGCTGCTTAATGAAATTGTCTTTTGAGCTTCCTCTCACTGTGGCTTGATGAAATTGTCTCTTGGGGCACTCCATCATCACCTTAATCCAAACTGAAACTTTGTTGTGATTCACCCGGGTTGATCGAAACATCACATCAATCATTTCCCAATTTGATAATGTAGCTTGGATTGCTCATTTGTTATAAGTAGTGATTTTTCTTGTGCAGATTGAGAGGCCCCAGTTGCTCACAGCCCATGTACATGAAGATGGAGAAAATACCAATATCCCATCACCACGATTATAAATCCCTGAATATATCGGCTGGCCAAAATCCCTATCCATCCAGGGCCAATCCCTGAACAGAGGGGAGAGAGAGAGAGAGAGAGAGAGAGAGAGAGAGAGAGAGAGAGATTACTGGCACTATCAATAGACCGTATATAGACTTCCTAGGCATTAATCACTGAGCCGTTGAAAAGACGAGAGGAATGGAAGATTAGGTTTGAGAAAGAATCCAATAACTCAATGGAAGGTTGACTATGGAAGAAGGTAGGGGAGGGGTAGCTCATTTATTCCCGATGCCTCCAGGCTAATGACCTACTGCCACCATAGGCTTCCCGTTTTATAAAAAACATGGCGTCCAGGGTTTTTCACATGGCAACCACCACCCTCATGGATCTTAGATCTTCCAGGCCAAGATTTAATGGTTGACGTACTTTTGTACTTCTACCATGTATTGTACAGTGTTTAACACGGTGATGCTACTCTATCTTGTCTCCTTCATTTTATTTGTCTAAATTCAAGTTCACGGAACATTTTCATTTTATATATATATACACACACACACAGTCATGGTCAAAGTAAGCTGATAAAAGAAAAATATCTATGGTGTTGGACTTCACCTTCAACTTTTTCGGGTCAGGTTTCTATAAGTTTGGAATTGTATTTTAAAAGTATTTTTAAAAAAAATTGAGATTTTTATTTTATTTTTTTTAAATTAAATATTTTTAGTGTTATTAGATCGTTTTCATATGCCGATATCAAAAATATTTTCTTAAAAAATAAAAAAATATATTATTTTAATATATTTTTAATAAAAAACAATTTGAAAAACAATATTAACTGCACTCTTAAACGTTCACTTGATATCGAACTATGTTAGAAATTGATATGGTCAACTTATATATCAATTTAAAATCACCTTGAAATTCCCGTTCGAAAAAAAAAATAATATTGTTTTCGATTGACCTATCTAGTCTATGATCCAGGTTCTAAATATGATAATAAACTAGTCTGGAATTTAAGATATGATTAAAAGTTATTTTTTTTTAATTGTATGATTATATATACGTAGATTTACAATTAATTAAATGATTATATCTTAAACAAGTGAGCTTTTTCTTACCTTAAGATATGTAATGGCCATGTGCGAGGGCAGTATGGAACCAGGAAGTTCTTGTTCTTTGGAAAAAGTCAAGGAATCTACTCCACTTGGCTTTAGGCACATGTCAAGCATGGATTGGGTGAAGCCTTTTTATTATTGTGTTCTCAAGGACACCGGGATTCTTCTCTTGCACAGAGCAACTACTGAAAAGAGGCACTGTATTCTGCAACGTGTCCACAGATTAGCATGTTACCTTTATTCTGATCAACGAATTGTTTAAAACAGGATTAGATAATGATTAGTAATTAACTACCACTGAGTTTATAAACACTGAACCCTGCCCCCGTTTTCGCTGCCCGAGACTCAGACGATACTTTGGATTTTGCTGTTAGTAGTAATGCTGTAGAGATTAGTGTTGTTGTTTTTTTAAAAAATATATATATATTTTTTTTATTTTTTTTGAATTATAATGTGAAACAGACACTTGTTGTTCTTCTGTATTGTGTTTTAAAAATATTTAAAAATAATTGATTTTTATATATATTTCAGATAATTTTAATGTATTGATATCAATAATTATTTAAAAAATAATAATAAAATAATATTTTAATATACCTATTAGCATGCATAGGTGACTTGTATATATGTATTTTTTTATAAAAAAAAAATAAAAAAAATATCGTATGGCGAAGCAGGGTTACATAAATAAGTATTTTTGTCAAATTCATCTTGCATTTAAGATAGGAATTTGCATCTTAAATCAATTTTTTGAAGTCATGGCAATTTAATAAATGATTTGTACCATTAATTATACAAAGCTAGATTGTCAACCGTCCACCCATCTATCAGAAGCTGCAAGTCCCAGACAAGTACCACCGCACGTTCTGAGATCAGCAGCTCCCCGTCACTGCATGAATCCCGAGGAAATCACACGGCTGAGGCTCGATGATGGACCCTTTTGATGCGAATGAATGAGTGTGTGCGGTAATATTACACACACTGCCATGAAGAATGGAGCAGAAACATGTCACGTGCGATAGGCCTCCATGGGAAGAAAAGGTGTTTATTACAAACATGATTTTTTAATTTAAAATGAAAATAAAAATTTAAAAAAAAAAACATTTTTGAGGCGGGGGGTAAATTACAACAAGACCACCGCGCAAATGGCCATGGCGGCAGCTCGAACGTGGCGCCCTGTAAGTTTTTTTTTTTGTTGTTGTTGTCCATGTTCACTTTCCCACCTCGATCCCTGCTCGTCCCCTTTTTTTATTTTTTAATGTTTGTAATGCCATATTCTGCTGCTGGTTTCCTCTTTTCATCACCTTAATTTAATGTTTTTCAACAACTTAATGCCCTCCGCCGAATGGTTATAAATTATCATTAATTGCTCGTACAAATAATGGATTAAAAACTCCATGGCAGAAGTATAGTTGGGGAGATTATTGCATTTGGACTTGGACATCGTGTCTATCATAGTATCATGTACAGCTCAATGTTATTTCTTTTATTATTATTATTATTATTATTAATCTGTATGTTTCGTTTGGTTTAAATTTTAAAATCAACTCTACTAATTTTATGAGTTTTGAAATAAATAAATATTTAATATTTTAATTATTATTATATTAACAATTATAAGATTTGAACCTAAAATTACAGTTCTAAGCTCTAAGTTCTTGCTTTTTATAAACTCGTAAAATCTTAGGCTGCATATTTTGATTATAAATCATAAATATTTCATAAATAATTTAATCATTTTTCAATACATTATTCAAGAAGTAGGTTTATGTTTTACTCACTTTGAATTGAATATCTGTTTTCAAAGTTTTATTTTAAATTCTAATTGTTTCTTTTTTTCTTAGGAGATGTTTATTTAGAGGGTGGTCGAGAGTATGATAACAATTACTTTTTAAAATGTATTTTGCTTGAAAATATATCAAAATATTATTATTATTATTATAATTATTTTTGACATTAACATATCAAGATCATCTAGAAAATACTTAAAAATTCTAAAACAATAAAAACAAACAAATACTTAATTAACAAAAACAATCCTTGAGATATTTTGAGAATACTAAGACCAGTACACTAGCGATCAAAATTAACCGAATCCCAAAACATCTAAATCAATGTATTATTATAAAATTTGATTGATAAACTGTCTATTTAAGAGTGTAATTGATGTTACTTTTGAAAATATTTTTCGTTCATAAATGCATTAACATAATATTTTTTTATTCTAATTTTTTTTTGACATTAACATATTAAAATAATCTACAAACACACAAAAAAAATTAATTTCTTAAAAAAAATTAAATGTGTTCAAAAGTGCTTTTGAAATCATTAATATATCATAATGATTAAAAAATATATAAGAAAAAATTTAAAATAGAAAAAATAAATTTATGAAATTTCAGTTTCACCGCCTCTTCAATTGTATTGCATTCATTGATTGTGCAAAATAGAAAATCAATTATTTTTTTAAGTGAAAAAACATTTTTTAATAGTCTTATGATTAAACAATTAAGCAATTTTTCTTAATAGTTGTATTAGTTATTTAAAATTGTCTAATTACCGTAACTTAATTGTTATTAATTAAGGACAGTGAAAAAGATAATGGCAAAAGATGTTATAACTTGTCTTCTTCAAGGGCGATCTAAGAAACCCAAAAAAATCTCAAAATCTTATTAACTCAAAACACACAACACGAACACATCACAATTCCATCACTTCTCTCTGCACCTCTTTCTCCCAGACAGCGAAGAGAAAATGAAGCTGCAAGAAGCAAACGGTAGCAATAAAAATGGCCAAACCTCAACACCTGACCCGAAAACAGACCTTGAGAACCCTCATAATGGCAAAGCTTTGGAATCCCATGAATCCCAATACTTCACCGAAGATTTTGACAGTACCTGTTCTACACCCTATGTCAGTGCACCTTCTAGTCCGGGTCGACCAGGATCCGGACCAGTTAACGGGGGGTTCTTTTATAGCTGTCCAGCAAGTCCAATGCATTTTGCAATAACATCATCAGCTGCAGAAAGGAGATCCTTTGCTTCTTCGCCGGATAAGAGTGTGCCTATTGGTTACGAGTTCGAGTTCTCTGCAAAATTTGGGTCGACTGGGTCGGGTCAAACCGGATCCATGAGCTCAGCTGATGAGCTTTTCTTGAATGGTCAGATCCGACCCATGAAGTTATCGTCTCATTTGGAGAGGCCCCAGGTGTTGTCTCCGTTGCTGGATCTTGACAACGAAGAAGAGGACGGGGATAGTGGTAATGATGATGAGTTCATGAATGGTTCAAGAAAGGGCAGTGATAATGGCGAAAGTATGCCAAGAGGGAGAGATCTGAGGTTGAAGAACAAATCTTTACGTAGAAGAACAAGATCCATGTCACCATTAAGAAGCACTTCTTTTGAAGATTACGATGAAGAAAACAAGAACGTAACTGAGGGGTCTAGTACTTCTTTGGAAGTTAATGATGAAAGCCTTAAACTCGACGAGGCAACAACTAGTGGCGGTGCAAACACTCCCTCAGTCTCTGCTTCATCTTCAAGGTCATCATCGGCTGGAAGGAACTCAAAAAGATGGGTTTTTTTGAAAGATTTTCTTTACAGAAGCAAAAGTGAAGGGAGGAGTAATAACAAGTTCTGGTCCAACATCTCCTTTTCACCAGCCAAGGAGAAGAGCAAGCAACTAAGTGGTGGTGTTCAACTTGGTGTGTCGAAAGAGAAGTCTAGCGGCGGCGGCAACAATAATGGGACTGTTCCTGGCGGCGAGAGTCAGAAAGTGAAGGGAAATAGCGGGCAAGGCTCTTCTTCTTCTTCTTCAGGGAAGAAGCCAGTGAATGGTGTGGGCAAGAGGAGAGTACCAGTATCACCACATGAGTTACATTACAAGGCAAGTAGAGCACAAGCTGAAGAGATGAGAAAGAGGACATTCCTGCCTTACAGACAAGGTTTATTCGGGTGTTTAGGTTTTAGTTCAAAGGGATATGGAGCTATGAATGGGATTACTAGAGCTCTGAATCCAGTTTCATCCAGGTAATTGAGTATAATCGACTAAAGGTGTTAAAGAAGTTGTATAGAGATTTTACGATTAGTTTTTTTAACCTACCTTTTCCCTGTCTAAATCTTGTAATTCTTGCTCTTTCCATGTATTTGTTAATAGATATTCTCCTCTTTTAGTTCGAAAGAGAAGAAGTATGTCCCTGATCTATGTACCTTCTCTCGTAGGGCTGTGTTAAGCCCTGAGAAAGATCAATATTATATTATTCTTCTGATGGAAGGAAGCGCTTTCTTTAGTAAATAACTCGCACCGCCCTCCAATTTGGTGGAGATATGATCATTTCTAGGTGTATAATCAACAAGGGAATCACAGTGAAACAGTGGATTAATTGGATTATCGAATCAATAATATGATACACACGTGGCTCTAGGTAGTGGAGGCCCAGGATCATCTCCAGGGGCACGATGATGCCTCCAAGAAATGACCCACGATTAGAAAGGGGTTTCCATGTTATTTTGTCTGCATCTTGCTTGCCCCATCCTGAAGTTCATACCCACCAATGATAATTTGCACGAGAACAGTGCTGAGATGCGGGGAAGAAAGGTGAAGTGACCCTCTTGTTTCTCTCTTTCTCTCCTCGTCTTAGCTTGCCGAACAAACGTTGTGAAGTTTGGGGCCATTAAGAATCTGTTGTCGATTCATTATCTTCAAATTGTTTTGCCATAATCAATTTGCACCACTAGATTAGCTAGATCTAGATTGAGTTTGCTATGGGGGCCTTTGTTATGTTGATCATCTGGGGCGTGTCTCGTCGATGTTGACATAAAGAAGATTATGAGACAGTGAGTGATATGAAGGAGTTGCAGACAATGAAACAGGCTTGATATGATATGGTTGAGCAAATTTTGCACTTCCTTTTGGATTCTTCTATCTGGGCCTTTCATTTTATCATCATGTTTCATTTAACCAAGGATAAAAGATTAAAAAAACACCCACAAAATGAGTTGATGATGTCCTTTGTGGACACCCTTACTTGAGTACTTGTAAAGAACATGACATCACAACCAAAGTTACAACTGTTTTTTTTTTTTTTTTTTATTACAGATTTCCGGATTAACTTATGCACATTATAATTAATTTCTGTATTTATTAAATATCTTACAAGTTTAGTGGAGAGATAATATACAAGGTGAATGTAAAAAAATAAAATAAAATTGAACTCGAGTACAAAAGAAAGGAAGAAATCTTTTTCCCCATGACCTCATGTACAACAACTTTTCATGATTAGGGTGTTTGTGAATCGATTCAAAAGAATTTTTTTAATTTTTTTTTTTAATTTCAAATGAGTAGTTTTGTAGTGTTTTGAAATTTGAAGTTGTAATATTAAAAATATTTTTTAAAAAATAAAAAAATATTATTTTAATATATTTTAAAGTAAAAATGATAATGTTTTATTCTCTCTTTTTAACGATGCAATACTTATCAAGGTGCTAAATATATCTGAAAGGAGGCAGCCAATAAATAACAGTTATTACAGAAATGCGGTACCAGGTGCATCAAATTGGGACAATTTTAATTTTTAGCCTGAGAAAAAATAGTAGCAAAATCACATCATGGCCCCGCACCTCCATTATTGTTCATGGTCTCAGATCCAGATTTCCCTGTTATCGTAAGAATCACCATGATACAGGGTGATGGGTCGGACCTGAAAAGTCTCTTCGAAGTTCTACACACTGTTCAGTCACTGTCTGCCTCGACCTGCAACTGTCTCTCTGTTCCCCTTGCTCGAAGGAAAAGAAGGAAATTCCCTTGTCAAACATATCTACCATCAAAGAAAGCTTGCCCCTTTCTTTTATTTTTTATCTGGGTTTGAAATGACATGATAGAAAATATATAGTTTTTTGCTTCCATCAACTTGCATGAACCCAG
The DNA here is from genome assembly GCA_027405865.1 of Salix purpurea. Lineage (NCBI taxonomy): Eukaryota > Viridiplantae > Streptophyta > Magnoliopsida > Malpighiales > Salicaceae > Salix > Salix purpurea. Next base: position 23,007,371 of record CM050333.1, read on the forward strand.
GACAAGACTGGTAGCAGTTTGGCGACTGGAAGAGGTTTTTAACGAGGTTTTTAAGCTTCTACTTTCGGAGAAACCTAGTTTATTGGAAAGAAAATTCAGTTTCCTGTCAAACAAACAGGTGCGATCACAGGCTGTGGTCCTGGTAGAAGCTCTGGATGCAATGGCGAGAGCACCCATTTGTCTGTTCCTGAATTTTTTTCAAGGGAAGAAAATTGAGTGGGGGTCCAATGGCTCGTAAAGTTTTCTGATTGGCATGTGAGTTTTTCAGAGAATCCCTTTTACCTCGCTGCAATATATTTCTGATGCGGATAGGAATTCTTACTTACTGCCATGAGAATCTTCTCTAGTAAACCAGTTGCCAAGCCCGATGCGACTGCTGCTTGATCCAGTTCTGCTCGAGAATAATGGAATGGAGGGGAGTCTGTCGGCCATTCCTGCAACAAGACCCGGTTCAAAAACAGACCTTTTCACTGTGACCCGACCGACCCGACCAAACTGTAGATCGACCCGACCAAACTGTAGTAGTGTAAGAATCCCAGTATCACACAAGCAAGTACTAGCAAATTTGGGTGATTGAAATGACTTGAAACCTTGAAAATTAGATTATAATTTCTTAAAATGACTCTTCCATTTTTATAAGTATTTAAGTATTATTCGGACACCACCCTTTTCTTCAAGGAAATTGAAATCTATGCTCAAATCTTATATATACATATAGAAGCCATTAAAGCATAATGAGATTCTTTTATCTTGTATTTTTTTTATATATATTTAATCTAATTCCACTTCTAATCTAACCTGCCCTAGATTTGGATAGTGGGTTTAAAATATTACATTTAATAATCAAGGTGCCATTAGAACATTAATTTATATAGGAGAAATCTAGATTAAGCTCCTAGACTTAATTTTATATGTAGATTAGGTGTATTACTAATGTTTCAATCATATCCTTGATAATCTTAATTAACACGACAACTTATTGGTCATACATGATGATGAAGCAGGTCTCACTCAATTTATAGAAAATTTATTAGTTTTTAATAGTTAGGGACCATATTGGAGCTTTTCGAGAATTGTAAGGACTAAAATAGAAAATAAAATCAGGGGTGTTGCGAGAATCGAACTCGCGACCTCTCGCACCCGAAGCGAGAATCATACCACTAGACCAAACACCCTCTTTGTTTAGGTGTTCGTAATTACGTTATATAATATAATAATATTATGTCTCTTCATCTTCAAAATTTAGAGCTCGGAATAAAAAACATCAGGTTTAGGGTTTATATTACGCCCTTTTTTCAAATATCTTTAATCCAAATCAACCCCTCTCTCTCCCTTCTCAATTTGAAGCTCAAATTTTTTATTTGTTGTTCAATGGAAAATAACAATGTAAGTCAAATCACTAATTAATTTCTCAAATTCCTTAAATATATTTATTTTTATTCATTTTTTCTGCTAAATAAACAGGCTGGTGGTGGTGTTGATAATACTTTCAGAAGAAAATTCGATCCAGAAGAGTACTTAGAACGCGCTCGTGAGCGTGAAAAACAGGTCTTTTTTTTTTGTTTCTTATCAAAATCTCCATTATTTTTTTTAAGTCAGTTCTTTTAGTTTGATTGTGATAAATTTTGTTGTATTTTTTTTTCTTTTTTTAGGACGCCGAGGGTCGTGGGAAATCTAAATGTAAATGAACGAACTAAAGCTTCCTATTTGGTTATGTTTGATTGATGTTTTTTTTTTGTGTGTGTGTTTTTAGATGATGAGTTGCTGTTACTGTTGTTGTTGTATGCAGCGAAAGGGCCACCGGTGCAAAGGAAGCCCTTGAAGCATAGGGACTATGAAGTTGATCTCGACTCTCGGTTGGGGAAAACTCAGGTTTAGAGGCTTGTTTTAACTTTAATACTGGCTTTTGTTGTTGAACTAACCTTTTATTTGCCCGAATCAATACAATATAGTTTCTGGTCAAGTGGGTGTCTTTTGATTTCTTGCAAATTGTGCTTGTATGTGCTAAGGTAATAATGTTAGGTTTTGAGATGGTGATAGCTCTGATGAAATGTATTTAGGTATTCAAAACGATCGTTAGGAGCTTGAAAGTTGAGAACAAGCTGTTGTTTTAGATTGGATTTGTGAGGAGCTAAACAATGTTGTGATTCTTGTTGGAGGTGCTATTATTGTGGCTGACTCCAATTGTAAAGCCAGTAAATGAAGGGGAGGTGAACCAAAGTATGGTTTGCAAGAATGACTGAATTTTGACTTTCTAGGTCGAAGGCTATATCTGTAGGGAGATACTGGAAAGCTATGGTCACTTGTTTTACCTCCTAGTTTGCTTCAAATCACTATATAGGAGATTGTGTAAATAGATGTCAGGACTCTGGATTATTTAAGTTTTTCTTCTTTTAATGAATGGGAAAGGTGTTTTCAATTGTATTTCTGTTATTCTATTTGGGTTGGTTTCATGGATTAAGGGTATGCTAAGATTCTTCCAAAACATAGTTAGCATGGAGTATAATGGAATTTGAATCTTTGCTACTTTACTCTTGTCTGTTTGTTAATTCATATTTATTCTCTTTTTTTCCCTTTCTCAGGTTGTTACACCAATTGCACCTCTTAGCCAGCAGGTATCATTCCTACTGTTCCTAAATTTTCCTTCTCATTGCTTGGTTAGGTGGTTCTTAAATATTTTGTCTGTGTTTTCTGAGAGTAGTGTGCCTGGTCTTCTCTGAAGTTATTTTCTGGAATGATATTCCTCCCAATTTTGTTTCCCTTTTATTTTATTCTGGGAAATAATGCTCTTCCTTCATCTAGAATTCATTTTTCTTTCTTTAATTAAAGCAAAAAAGTAAATAGAGTGGTTATTTACGAATACAAGCAGAAAGGAAAGCTATTCATATCTTGATCCAAGAACTGAAAATGGGAGGGGAAAAAAAGCACAAGCAGTGCAGATCAGTGGTTTTGTATGATTTGATATTTTCTTAAGTTATTCCCTTATTTCCATTGATGGCTGGAGTATGGGCTCCTGTGAGATCAAAACTAAGTTGGCAACACTCTCATCTCACTTCTTCCTCTTTAGAACAGATATAGTACAGTCAAGAGTCTCAACTCAGCTAACTATTGGTTTCTAGAGTTGTTCGTTTAGATGCCAAGAATCTTGTTATGGACTGTTTGGCTAGTTAGTAGTCTTCTGATCAGTGATTTATGTAGCTAAACACTGGCTACTGTTAAGGCTGATCTTCACATCTGCCATCAGTCACGTCACTTTCAATACATACAGAGGAAATGTTATGGTTATTGTATTTAACATTTTTATTTAACCCTCTCTTATTCCCATTTTTGCAGGCTGGATACTACTGTTCAGTTTGTGAGTGTGTGGTAAAGGATTCTGCAAACTACTTGGATCACATTAATGGAAAGAAACGTATGTGATTATCCAGACCTCTTTTCATATCGAGTTTATTATATGTGTTTGGATTTCCCATCCCTCTAATGCCTCTGCAATTTCTTTTCCCTTTAGACCAAAGAGCCTTGGGCATGTCTATGCGGGTGGAGCGTGCATCTCTTCAACAGGTACTGACAAGCGTTTTGCAAAAAAGCCTTTCTTTACTAATGGGGATTTAAATTAACCAAATGAATTGCTACAAAGCTGTGATACGTTCTTATTGATTCAGATTTCTTTAGCATTGGGTACAGGTCAGAAGGATGAACAACAATACATTGAATGAAAATAGAGAACCATAAACTACCTAAAGAAACCAGGGGAAAGTACCGGGAGTCTTAAAGAGATTAAAATAACAGATATGAATGATCGAAAAAAGTAAAAAATAAAGTGAAGGTGGCGAATTTTATTTGGAATTATTAAAGAAAAACTGTTGTTCAAAAAAGAAAAGAAAAGAAACAGCTGTTTGTGTGAGTGTAGGCAAAATGGGAACATAAATGTATCGTAGTGGGAAAATAAAATCCCTGCCCCTTGGAGCTTTGTAAGATGAAATTTATATGGATTGATTGTATCTAAGCTAAGGTTTTTGTATTATCACAGCAATCAATGGATTGATTATCCAGTGTGGAATGGTATGTGATAAGTTCTATACCTTTTCTTCAAAATTTGTAGGTCCAAGAGCGATTTGAAAAGCTCAAGAAACGGAGAGAACCTGGAAGCTTCACAGAGCAAGGTAAGACTTTAAAACTAGATAGGAGAAATGCAATATCAGTGTGGAGGTTTTTTGATGCACCATGTTATTTCATGGATAGTATCAAATTTAGTGAGCTCCTCTATCCTTTTCCTCAGATCTTGATGAACGGATCTTAAAACAGCAAGAAGAAGAAGAGGAACGCAAGCGTCAACGCCGAGAAAGAAAGAAAGAGAAAAAGGTAAGTATCACTAGAATTTTGTTATAAGAATATATCTGAGGCCATAAAACACGTGCCTAAAGGTATATATGATCTTTTGGCTTTCCGTTTTCAATTTTGGCTTTCCGTTTTCAATTTTTTCTCACCTTCTCGTTTCCTGTAAATATTACACTATACCATGTTTACCATATACTTTCGTTGATGGTTAAATGCTGAGCCATTTCTGGGCACAGAAAGAGAAGGCAGCAGAGGAGGAAGAACCTGATATCGATCCCGATATTGCAGCTATGATGGGGTTTGGCGGTTTCGGTTCGTCAAAAAAATAATCATAATGTCTGTCCATACTTCTCTACTGGGAATTAACTTCGCCATGATGTAACATCAGGAACCTTCTTCATATGACAATTCTGAGTTTTGCCGTGTAACATTTTGTAGTTTCCCTCTCTCAGACTGCTGTCTTTGATGCTCCTCCTAGCAATCAAGTTTGTCCGAGGAAAAACACCCACTCATCTGCTTGACATGTACTATAGATTCAACGGTTACACTACATTTTCATTTTTGTCATCTGCCCTATTTTCCGTGACACTTAACTCGAATTTCTCATCTTTATGTTAATTTCTCCTATTGAGTAAATATTGGTAGTCATAAGCTGAGCTTTCTCGAGTTGCACTCATGACTAGACTCAACACTTCAATCTTTTTAGGAATGTTCCTTCGATGAAAGATTAAATGAGCATGAAAATTGGTGGGGTTCTGAATCAAAATTAAATAAGAAAAAACAAAAATATGGTGGTTGGGTACTGTTGAGCCGCATTGTTTACACAGTATAAAATATCGTGTGGGTAGTATATTTTAATAATTTAATTTAATCCTCAAGGTTTTATTTTTGATGATTTAATCATAATTAAATGTTAATTGATTTGGATTTCTTGATAAAATATAATTTAATCAATTATATGCGAATAATTCACTCTTTGTGGCTGTATAGGTTCGAGATGATCTCCTTGAATGCTCTCGTCTTTTCACCTTCGAGTGACACTGTTGACAACATTATTGACTTCTTCATTAAGATAAAAATGAGAAAAAAAAAGCATTTTTTTTTTTTATATTTTTTGGAGTATTTTTAATTTCTTAAAATTTGTTTTCAAGATTTTAGCTAACCATACTAGAACTTTATCACCAGTTCTTCTCCAACGATTCTTTATATTCTTTTTTTAAAAACTATTTTCTTAATTTTAAAGACATTCAAGGAAGGTTTTTGAAAATTAATTTTTATAATTCATCTTCATTTTCCTCACCTCTTAACAAACTCCACCTTAAAAAAACCCTTTAAATTTCTGACGAAGAATGGGGAAGGAAAGAACGAGCAGAACGTGGAGGGAGATTGAGCGCAACATACTACGCCTTCTCCATGAGTCAACTCAACTGAGTCGGAGATCTCCTTGCTTAGTGCTAGCCTTACTCATGGTGACGTAGAGCTTACACATCTTGGAGTGAGATTAAAAGCTTAATTGATCTTGAACCATGGAGTTCGGTCAAATCTAACAGGCATTTATATATAATGAACCTTTCTCTCTGTTCTTATTATCAATGAAGACTTTTTCAGTAATCTTATTCATTATGGAACATACTCCATTCTATCTAACCCTGAATTACTCGTATCGTCCCAATGCTGGTTTTAAAATTCTAACAGGGTTTTCAATCTTGAAAAAAACAGCAGGCTTTTCTTCAGCCTCCACAATGACTGCAGGAACAGCAGAGCTCGGCTCGTTCTGATCTTCTGAAGTTCCAGCATTCGAATTCTCGGCCATGGCTTCCTTCTTTGCGGTAGGCATCGGCTCCTCCTTTGGGGTGCCACTCTCAGGCCTTGCATTGCTCCTTCCTGGACAGCCGCTGCTCTTCTTCTCCATCTCCATCTTTGCTGCTTAAATTTTGCCGAGCTTCTAAACAAAGATGATATGAAAAATCGTCCAGCATGAGCGAAAACTATATATAGAGCCCTGTGCCCCTATGTGGGACCTCTTGTTTTTCTTCATTTAAATCAAGCGTGCCCTCTCGTTTTACTTTTACCTTGAGATGCATGAATGTATTCAAAACCCATCAGTCATCAAAGTTATTGCAGCAAACGTTTCAACTTTCCTAGGTCATGAATTAAATGATGTTTTTCACGTCACTTCACTCTTTGTAGTATCTCACTTTATTGGAGTTTTCCCTTTAAATAACATCTAGTTGTGTTATATATATATATATATAACATAAAAAATAGAGAAGAAGAAAAAAAAACAATAAATCAAAACTTCAATATACTAAAATTGACCAAAACAAGAACATCCAAACCCTATTTCCCTCTTTATTGACTCCAACTCAAGCATCCCTTGTTTAACTACCACTCCCAACTTCGGCCTTCACAATCTCCTCCTCTTTCTTGGCACTAGAAGCATCATTCTCCTCAGTCTTCACCTCCTCAGGAGCAACGGCAGGAGTCGCATCCTCTTCCAACGCTGTTTCAGGCTGAGCAGTTACTTCCTCCTTCTCCTCGGTCTTCACCTCCTCAGGATCAACAGCAGGAGTTGCCTCCTCTTCCACCGCTGTTCCAGGCTGAGCAGCTACTTCCTCCTTCTCCTTTGGCACCTCCACACTGCTGCAAGCACAGGTTCCCTGGCAATTCATCTTCAACTTTGTTCGCTCAATTAACCTTTTGCTTGCAATATCAAAAAGAACGGCTGCTTTGCTGGTGATGAAGAGGTGAACGAAATGTTGAGCAGTTTATAGTCTGCTCACGAGTGTAACGTATTCGGCACTAAAATGGTTTCAGTTTCTTGCTAAACAAGGACCTGTTGAGCCTTTTCTTGCTAAACAAGGACCTGTTGAGCCTTTTCTTGCTAAACAAGGACCTGTTGAGCCTTTTCTTGCTAGAAAACAAGAATGTTAATGATAATCGAGGCTAGCTGTTACAAAGTGATTAAGAATAAAAACGTTTCAAAATTTCCAGTTACTCATTTGTTTGATCATCTCCACTAATGCTGTTTGAACTTAACTCCATTTTCATGGCAGCCTTTGATTTGCTTTGACTGGATATTTTTGTTTTATATTTACAAGCTGTGGAATATTTGCAGTATTGCTTGAGATCAACACAATCTCTCCGGTAGCTAAAAATATTCATCTCACTTTCTCCACAGAGGTGAAATCTAGACATGAAGGCAACATACTTGCATAAAATGAAAGTACATATTCTACAAAACATAGATTCCTCCCGCTTAATAAATCTGCGTAAGAAAAAACTGGGGGCAAAATGGAGATGCGGGGTATCGATCCCCGTACCTCTCGCATGCTAAGCGAGCGCTCTACCATCTGAGCTACATCCCCTTTGATTAGATTTCATGGTGTTACTCAATATGAATTATTAAGGTACCTCTGTTAACCAAGTCACAAATTCTGTATTTTAGCCTGGATAGAGTCGGGTTTTTTTAATCTTTTATCAAAGTGTATTTTTATTTGTAATATTTAAATTAAATGGGCTTAATAAATACAATTAAAGTATTTCTATCATCGTGTTTTAAAAGTATTTTTGAAAAAAAATATTTTATTTTTATTTTTATATCAAATTAAATAATGGTGATTTTAGATTATTTTTAAGTATTGATGTAAAATATATGTATTTCCCTCTTAATAAATACAATTAAAATAATGAACCGAACCAGCATCACATAACCCCTATTATCTAGCATCGTTTATATATATATATTAACATCAATACTTAAAAATGATCAAAAAACCATCATTTTTTAATTTAATATAAAAATTAAAAAAAAAAAATTCAACACAATGATAAAAATACTTTCTTTACTTTCTATCATTTTAGCTTTCATTTTTATAGTTGCCGTTAGAAGCACATCGAACAGATTCTGAGTGGTACTTGTGAAGATTCGAGGTACAAACAGATTGCTTTTGAGGTTAATGGAAATGTTCTTCAAATGCTTGATCCATGAAAGGAACCAACCATCTTAGCAAAACAATACACCTGGAGAATCATATGCCCTTCCACAGGATATGGTTAGATTTCGCTACAGCTACAGGATAAACACTTTAATGGCGAGCCGTCGTCTCCCCTCTAACGTGAATCAACAGCGTATACAGATCGCAGCAATCAAGCACTTCAAAAACTTTCTTGTCCCATTGAATTGCTGGGAGACAATGGACGTGCCATGTAAGAACAACCCCAAGAGAAGTAATCGGGCAGGCAGCAGAGAACGAGAAGTACAAAAATCATCAATCACTTCTAGTTTTTTTCATTATGCACATGAGGTAGAATGTATGCCATTTTACGGGAAAAGAGGGCCAAACAGCGTGAAAATACCTTAAAACTTGATTATACAACGAGGATGTCCATTCGATACAGCATGAAACATCATTAAGAACTAGACTGATCTTCATTCCCTGTAGATTACTACTTGATATACTGTGAAAGCCACCTGAAACCCTCTCCATAGCCCATTTTCCGGACAATGCTGCACATGAACACCTCGAGGGGGCGGACATTTGAGTCTACCAAGTTCACCTTACCCTTGCCGGTGGTGAAGTTGGTAAGACCGAGGTGGTAACGCAACTCATCTTCTGAGGCAGCATATGGGATATCGATCTTGTTGCCCAAAACAAGAAAAGGGACATTGGCTAATGCTTCATCAGAGAGGAGAGCATCCAGTTCTTTCTTGGACTCCGCAAATCTCTCTTTGTCATGAGCATCTACCAGGTAAACAACAGCATCCACCTTCACATACAAAGAACTTTATGTCAAAACTCGGCAGTACAGCACAGAAAGAACAAACAAAACCTGACGAGAACATTCCAACATGGACATCGATTCATCATGTTACAAAAACCATAAAACTTAGAGATCATGAGAAAACAAATAAAGTGAGGCAAACAGGAATCCCGTGAGAACACTGTAATCACCCACATGATGCTTCAATAAAGGTTGCCAGTACGCCATTTTACCACCATAGTTACTCATACGCATTCAATTGCAAAAGTGTAGGACACCAAATTAACACTCGGGCATTCTATGTCTCAGAGTAGAAAATCAGAATGCAGTTCATCCCTATTAGAAGTCAACATAAGCTTGCAAAAATTAATGCAAAAGGGGAAAAAAGGGCACATGCATGGTGAAGTACTAGTGAAACACTTGCGCAGACTAAAAATTGCCATCGGCAAACTCCCATTTGAATTTTCACCTCCCATGAATCAAATAATCACTAAACAAACATTTTGTGGGATTATGAAGACATGAGCTTATCAAATATGAATATTTTTCAACATGGGGCAGTTAACATGTTCAATCTAAGTGTTGATGCAAAAGTAACTTTGGCTTACTTAACATGTTCACTCGTTAGCAACTGAATGTGTAAAGGACCACAAATTAAAACTACTGCATCCTATATTTCAAAATTGAGAAACATAATGCAGTTCATCTCTATTAGCAGCCAACATATATAAATAAAATTTGGCCCAAAAGGAGGGTGGGGTGATACATGCATGGTCAGTACTAGTTAAGCACCTTGCAAGGACCCAAAAGTGCTATCAGCAAACTCCCATTAATCAGATAATCACAAGATTAACATTATCTGGGATTATGAAGGCCAGAAAATCTCCCTTGTTAATATTATCAAGCAGCTTTACTTAATTTTTCAGACAGCTTCCCAAGATTCCTAAACCATTTCACAAAAAAAGTTCATGCCTTAACATCACCAAAAGTGGATACAGCTATCAACTTTCTAAATCTCTACACTCCACTAAATAGCAAATATCATTTACAAGTATTGAATTATGACTTCAACCGCAATGAAGTTTACCTGTTCCACGCATTGCAAAAAAACAAAACAATATACAAGTTTGGGAGGGAGCAGATAAACAACCTTGGCATAGTAATCTTTCCAAACTCGACGGGCAATCTGATGGCCACCCAAATCAAAAGCCTTGAACTTGATTTTGCCTATACTCAATTCCTCTGATGTTGGATACTGTGTTGGCTGATGTTGCACCAATCTCTGCAATCACACACACAAACAATAACAAAAGCCATTACAAAATAATTCATTTCTTCAAATTCTCACTTATAGAATCAAAACTTTTACACTTTAAACAAAACGCATTTGGTTTCCCATCTCTAGTGGCCTGAAGTGCACTCCAACCCAAAAAAGAAATTAAATATAAATTCTATAATCACACGTTAGCTGTTAAATTATTTTTTCAAGTTGAAGAAACTTAAGTAAATAAACATTAACTATAAATAACGATTGATCAACAGCTACGATTTGCTTTTGAGAAAGATCTAATGGCAGACATTAAAGAATAAAGGGTTAAACTTCAGGCCTTAACTTTTCATTCAAAGACAAAATTTAACAAAAAAACCCAATTCGTATTTAACTTCTTAGCAACCAAAAACTTCACAAAAGTAATAAATTTACAATCCTTTTCAATTTATCAGCAATATCTCAGCAACAAAAAAAAAAAAAAAAACATAACAAAAAACAAGCCAGTAATTCAATTAAAATAAAACAAAAGTCCCTTTTTTTTTGCTAATCGCAACAAAACCCAGTTGATATTTCAACTCTAATTAACCAAAACTTTTACAAAATATAATTAAGTTTCAATCTTTATTCGATTTTCCTAAACTTTCTAAGAACCAAACAAAACCCAGGAAAGAAAATCATAAACAAAGTCAATAAATAATTCAACTAAAAAAATGTACCTCATCTTTTAACATGTGAAGCAGGGTGGTTTTGCCAGCATTATCAAGGCCTAAAAACAAGATCTTAGCTTCTTTTTGCCATAAACCAAGTGATGCTAGCACCCCATAAAACCAATCAAGCAAAAACATTTTTTCAATATAAAATTTTTAACTTCAATCAATCAGGATTCTGTTGATTTTTTTCAAAACAAAAAGCTAGAGTCGAAGTCTAGAGGGAGAGAAAGGAGAGAGATTGATTCCAGTTTTGAGAGATATAGAGATTGTATTTTATTTTATGTGACTGTGTGTGTGAGGTGGCAGTACTTTATTGGTGAGGTTGCTGTTGGATGGTCGGGTTACCAAGTTAGATTGTTTAGACCAGTGAAAAGTGAGGATTGTGCTTGGTGAGATCTGACCGTTTATTAAGGGATAGACGGTTGTGATTGATTATTGTGTGGGTTTTCTTTTCCGGGCGGGCAAGCCATGTCTGTGGTGGCCCTGGTGGGAGATGGCAAAAACGGTGAGGTCCGTGTGGCTTTGGAATGTGTGACACGTGGAGCAAGAAACTTGAGTCCATAGGCCAAGACAAGATGCTTCAATATGCTTGTAGACTTGAAAGTAGTTATTGATCCCGTCCCGGGTACCGTCCCGGATTTGTGTTTGGAACGGAACGTCCCGGTTTCGGTATCGTTCCGGGTACCGTTCCGGTTTTGTACTGTTCATTTTTATTTAATTATATATATGAAAAAAATAAAATATTAATTTAACAAGTATAATTTAAATTCAAGATAAATAAACTTTAAATTATACAATACAAACACAAAATCAAACAAACATAATCTCAAAATTAGAAACATCTCTAAAATTTCAACAATAAAATTATTTTTTTTAAAATAAAAAATAAAAAATGAATTTAACTATAATTAAAAGATCCAGAATATTTGAAATTTAAGCTACTTATTGTATGTTTTTCAAGTAATTCTATGTTTTTTTATGGTTGTTGTATTTGAATTTGAATTTTGAAATTAATTAATGTTACTTATTGTTTTTAATGTTAGAAAAACTTAAAAAAACAAAATAAACACATTAAGAAATAATCAATAAGTTCAAACATAATTAATTAAAATACATTCCATTACAAATAATTCAATCAAATTAATTACAAATTAATACCCCTATTTTTTATGTTAATAATTAATTATTATATAATAATTAATAATTAATAATTATAATAATTAATAATTATTATTATATAATAATTAGTATAAAAATATAAAACCCTACCCATCCTTTCTTCTTCTCTAGCCGCCCCATCCTTTCTTCTTCTTCTCCTTCTCTTAATGACCCCGTTCATTATGCTATCAAGATCACCGACACCTCCTCCTCCTCCTCCTGCTGGAAGTGACCTCAGAGAGCTGATGTATCTCGTGTAGCTCTTCATTGCACTCTTTTGTGACAGTTCAGCTGCAGCTGTAGTTAGAGATACAGGGTCCGATCCCGAATCCAGTAAGAAGTTATAGAAATCCTGAAAACATTGCCACAAAAATTTACAATTCAAATTCAAGATTGACTGTTTGCTGAGCTCTCGCAGAAGAAATGAAAAATTAAGAAGAATACCACAGAATTGCTGTTAGCACTGATCACTTCCTCAAGCACAGACCAAGAATCTGTTGCGTCAGCATACTGACCTTCGCTGATTTGCCGGCTGATCTTCTCGGCCAGGCTGTGTTGTGAGGTAAGAGATGACGGTGGATAGGACGAGCTTCGGCTTCTGCGTCCACCATTTCTAGCCGATAAAAACAACGACGTCGTTTTGATCCGTACCGGAACGGAACGCCCGGTACGGAACCGGGGCGTTCCGGCCGGAATTCGGCCGGAAAATCCGGATCTGGCCGGGATTTTGACCGGGACAAAAACGTCGCCGTTTTGTCCCGGATTTTGCATTGGGACGGGGCATTCCGGCCGTAACGGGGCGGGATCAATAACTTTGAAACATGGTAGTTAGGGGACACTATTGCAAGTCCTCGGAAGATTTTGATTGCCATATGACCAAAATGCCAACTTGGCAGCCGATCGTCACGTTGGCTGGCAAGATGATCGATCCATTTTCAAATTTAGAAGATTAAAGGAGATGATCTAAAAAGTAACACTTTTAACTAACACTTTCAAAAATATGATCGAGACCAAACAGACCCTTAGTTAACATGATGCCGGCAGCAGAGTTGTGTTGCTCCTTTTCATTGCTAACAGACCACAAATCATCAATCATCATGGAAATGATGGAGCTTGTATTTCATTTTAAAATAGAGAGCAAGACATAAACAGTGAGAAAGACCACCTACTATGATTCTAAAAAGCCAGCATCCAAACTCATTCTATATAGAACATAGCACTTGAGGACTTAACAGGTCTTTGATTTGCTATAGCTCCCTTGGGAACTAAACGGACCAGATCTTAGTTTTCTATAGTTCGATTCTAGATGTACTGAGAAAGCCACCTGAAACCTTCTCCGTAACCCATTTTGCGGACAATGCTACACATGAAGACCTCGAGCGGACGGACATTTGAGTCTCCCAAGTTCACCTTGCCCTTGCCGGTGGTGAAGTTGACGAGGCCAAGGTAGTGCCGCAACTCTTCTTCTGAGGCAGCGTATGGAATATCGATCTTGTTGCCCAAAACAAGGAAGGGGACATTGGCTAATGCTTCATCAGAGAGGAGAGCATCTAGTTCTTTCTTTGATTCAGGAAATCTCTCTTTGTCAAAAGCATCCACCAGGTAAACAACTGCATCCACCTTCATAAGAAAAGGATTTTGATGTCAAAACTCATAAGTACAATATTGTCCAGGAGAAATAAAACAAGAAACAGCTGGGCACAGCTACACTAAAATTTACAGTGTCAACAGTAAAAAATGACAAATCATGTGCGAAAATGGAGAGGAAGACAGCAAGTGCTCGTGGTTCATGGGGAATTTTCATTGTTCAAGGGAAAAAAATGTATGGTGAGGTATTAGTAAAATACTTTTCGAAGACCAAAATTGTTTTCAGTTAACTCCCATTTGTAACGTGCCTCCCATGAATCAGATCATCACAAAAGCAACATTGTCTGGGATTATGAAATTAAAAGCAGTCTCCAATTCAAACGTTGCTGACACTTGGTCGGTTAACATATCCCAAGTTCCAGGGCATTTTCCCTTCCTCCAACATAATTTGATGTCCGGAAGGGGCAAAAACCTCTCATGTTGCCATCCAAAAAGACTAAATGCAGTAACTTTCGTTTACTTGAATCATTTCACCGAGTTTCGCAAAATTCCTAAACTATTGGGACACAGCTCCAAATCCTAGCACTAACAAAAGTGGATACCGATTTCAACTTCCTGAATATACCAACTACAAGTATCAAGATATGATTGCAATTTACAGCCACGATGAACAGCCAATTCAAACGTTCCGAACAACTAATCTGCTAAACCTCATTGCAAGCAAAACCAATATGCTAAAACATACTATACAGAACATTATGAGAGGGAATAAATAAACAACCTTGGCATAGTAATCTTTCCAAACTCGACGAGCAATCTGATGGCCGCCCAAATCAAAAGCCTTAAACTTGATCTTCCCAATACTCAACTCCTCTGATGTTGGATACTGTGTAGGCTGGTGTTGCACTAATCTCTGCCACGCCGAAAAACAAAAAAACAAAACCCATAACAAAAGTTAATTCATTTCTTCAATTTCACTTCATACAATCAAAACCCGGTTCATTCTCATTTCACAGTAATCAAAGACATAGCAAAAAAAAAATTGAAACTTTAAGCCTCGAGTTTCCATTGTTTTTCCATCTAATTCACTGATAAACACAAAATTTAGAGCTTCTAACGAAAACCCAAATTATTTTTCACTTCAAAGTCACCGAAAACTTGACAAAATAAAACAAAGAGCCTGAAGATTCATTTTTCTTTGCAATTTATCAGAAACCAAACAAAAAACAGAAATAAAAATCAAAATCAAATGTGAAAAAATAACTCAAAAGCACCTCATCTTTTAACATGTGAAGCAAGGTGGTTTTGCCAGCATTATCAAGGCCCAAGAACAAGATCTTGGCTTCTTTTTGCCATAAACCAAGTGATGCGAGCACCCCATAAAACCAATCAACCAAAAACATTAATTTTCGAAAAAGAAAAGAACTTTTAAAGCTTCGAGTATTTGATTTGCTGTTTAAAACAGAAAGGGGGAGACAATAAGCTGAAATCTGAAGTGTGAATTTACACGGAGACAGGTTGTGCATTTGTATGTAGTCAGCAATTGTGTAAACTATAGTTTAGTCCTTAACGATTCATGACTCTTCACTTTGAAACATATGGCGTAAACGTCTTCCAAGTTTAGCTCTATAATTCTTAAACACTTTAACTTGACCCCTAATTGTTCAATTCGCTATACTTATTTTATTATAAAAATATTTTAAAAATTAATAAATAACATATTTTTACAATTATGAAGTGTTATATATGGGTAAATTAACTTAAAAAATATTTAAAAAATAACAATGATTTGTTAACGAGTTGCATTGTCAAAAAGATAGATGAAAAAAACTAATAATTCCAAATATTTTGTGAAGAGATTTCTGTAAATAATAAGTGTATTTTGAAGACAAACGAGCCTAAATAATTTGAGAAGAAAAATCCATTTTTCTATTTCTTTTTCAAAATTTAATACGTGTTGTAATATTTCAAAACTCTACAGTTGGCGAAAAAAATAATTAAAAATGAGTTTCCCAGTGTCTAATTAATAATAAAATAAAACATTATGAACCAAAATGTAGTATTTAGAAGAGTACAGGAACCAGCAAAAAAATATTTATGTTGGTGGGTCTGGTTACCGGGTTAGCAATTTTGGACCAATGGGGAAGCTAGGATCTTGGCCGTTGTCGTCATTGGGTGAAGGTGGGCCGTTGATTTAAGATCGGACGGTCTAAGATGGGATTAAAACTGGATTGTGGGTTTTTTTTTTTAATATGGGTATTTGTTAGGTGGGAGATAGAAATTAATTAGCTGGCTTTGTTAGGCAAGGGTGTGATTGCAAAGACAAGAGGCTCTAATTGTTTTTTAAAACAATTATTGATTGAAATCTACAGTGAAAAGTTCTCACACATTACAGTAAAAAATCAGAGATAGAAACTAGAAGCTATATATTTTTTAAAATAATAATAATACTAAACAATACCTTAAAATATTAAGAAATTAAAATATTTTTCAATTAATCTGATATAAAAATAATCCACTCTAGAAACTTCTTCTCTATAAACATTTTTTTTTAAAATAATAAACAAACCGGGCCAAGCAGATCTTGTCTTTTTCCTTGTCTAATCAAGATCGAGGATCATATTATAAAAATAAAAGTAAAAGTAAGAAAATCATGTTTATACTTTAGCAGCATGAACAAATCATAAATTAATATACTTTTGTTGGGAATTTTTATTATTATGTTTCTTTAATTAAATGGATTTATTTGTAACATGAATCAAATAATTACATTTTGTGTAATAATAAGTGATATTGAGGTTAATTATTATGTCTCTTTTAACTGTGGATATTCTATTAGTAATTGTATTGTTAGTATATGATAATTGGATGGCGGGTGGTGGTTTATCAAATTGAAGGAATGTTGTGATACAAAAATTATATACGTTGAGTTACGAAAGTATGCCACATTGAAAATTCTGTATACCAAAAAAATTTAGATAGGAGATATGGGGCCTGTTTGGGAGTGCGGTTACGGTAGTTTTTGAAAGTGTTTTTCGTGCCGAAATGTATCAAAATGATGTTTTTTTTTAAAAAAAAAATCATTTTTGACATCACTACATCAAAATGATCTAAAAACACCAAAATATATTCATTTAAAATGCAGAACAAAAATAATCAAATTTCAGCCTAAAACAGGTTGGATCGCACAGCCAAACAGGCTCATGATAATAGATTAAAAACCTAAGAAATAAATATCATAAATGGGTTGAAAATTTTAAAACTTGACCAACCTGACCGATCCATGTATCCTCTGACAACTAACATAATCTGTCATACTTTTGCTTTTTTCTTCTCTATAATTGATTTTTTAAATTTTAATCAATCTGCTACGCTGACGTATTAAACTTAAATTGCGTGTTGCAGCTTATAACATGTTATGAGCTAGTTTATTTAGCCAAAATCCTAGAGATAACAATCCTGTGAAATTAATAATATAACTTATAAATATTCGTAATATATATATATAATATAATTTGACATGTTTAACCAATTTCAATAAATAATTTATGAATTGATCGGGTTTAAAATTTATAAAATATTAGAAGTTGAGTAAGATATAATTATTAGCTCATACCTAACTATATATTTTAATTCTCGTGCTCTATATTATCATTTATAATTATATTTTTTAAAACCAACCTGATGAAATAACCATGACTTTGTGAACCAGTAATTTTTTTTATTCAAAATAATCTTATTTTATTTTAAAAATTACTTAAACGAAGTATTTTACAATAATTTCTATAATTAACACGTCAGCTCGAATAAGGATCGATCAGACCACGTGCCAAGTACGATAAGCACGTCTGAAGTCAGAAAAACAATATACTTTGAACACACCCCACCCTTAGTAGTTGAGAGTCTTGAGACTGAGAGGTGGTAAGAAAATGTATTTTAAAATATTTTTTATTTGAAAATATACTAAAATAATATGTATTTTTAGCATTAATATATTAAAAATTAAAACAGTTTTTCTTTCTTTCTAAATAGTGAATAAAATAATATATATATTTTTAGCATCAATATATTAAAAATTAAAACAGTTTTTTTTCTTTCTAAATAGTGAATTGACAACGCAAACTTTGTCTCCAGAAGTGACGACAAACTCTGGGCTTTGAAACTAAGAAAAAAAGGATTAGATATTCTTCCATATCCACAACCCACAAAACAATCGACTGTTCTTGAAAACCCCCAAACAGCCAACGGTTTTGAGCCACCCCCAGCACCAGAAGTTGACGACGACATCTTCATATATAAAGAAGCACACTTCCCTTCTCTTTCTTCCAAAACAAACAAGCAACGAGCCTTAGCCTTCACAAACTTTCTTCATATCTTTGCCTGTCCTTTGATTTTCAATCCTCTGATCAAAATACTCCCCCCCCCCTCTTGTCAATCAATGGCTGATGACATGGGAGCAGCAAAAGAACGCAGGATCCTGGTAGCTGTTGATGAGAGTGAAGAGAGCATGAATGCTCTTTCATGGTGTCTCAAGAATGTCTTGGTTTCTACCAGTTCTTCCAAAGATACACTGATTCTTCTTTATGTAAAGCCTCCTAGAGTCGTCTACTCTGCTCTTGATGGCACAGGTAGGACTAAAAACTCAAGAGACATTTCACAACCCTTCAATTATTGATTACCCTGTGCCTTTCCGATTCATTTAAAACTCTGTTTTTTTGTGCTTGATTCTCAGGGTATTTGTTTTCTTCTGATGTCATGGAAACTATGCAGAAGTATAGTAATGACATAGCTGATTGTGTCATAGAGAAGGCCAAAAGGATGTGTAGAGAACAATTTCAAGATGTGAGTCTAAACATATAGTACTATATACCCTTATATCATTTCATACTGACAAAATTTTAAGTTAGTGGAGTTCAATCAAAGGTTGTGTTTTTACACCTTTTAAGGTCTAGGAATTGCAGATGGTTGTTTTCTTTTGTTTGTTTTATTGACCTGATGACCTATGGTGGGTCTAGGTTAAGGTGGAGACAATGATAGAGCATGGTGATCCAAGGGATTTCATTTGCCAGATAGCAGAGAAATTGAATGTTGACATGCTGGTAATGGGCAGCCATGGCTATGGTGTTATCAAGAGGTTAGTTGGTCCCTCTTATTTTTCTTTAATCATTAGCGCCTGTGCTCTTAACAATGATCACTCTCTTGGATTCTTATCTTGGATTTTTCTGTTTTAGTTTTCTGATTACTTCGATTATATTAAATCCATGAAAGCAAATATATTAATCATGTATCTACAACAAAAAACTTCATATTTAAGCTCATCTTTTCTACAATTTACACACACACACACACACATTAATTTGAATATAGGTTCCCCTATAGTGTGCTGCATTTATTTATTACAATCTACTTACTGGTAATTGTTTTTGGACTTCAGGGCATTTCTTGGAAGTGTGAGCAACCATTGTGCACAGAATGTGAAGTGCCCTGTTCTGATTGTGAAGAGGCCCAAATCAGCTTCTGGAAGCAAATGAGCAATATATATATATAAATAGAGAGAGTTTCTTGTTAATCTGTGCTTTTGAACATCTAAATGTGTGTCCTTTCCTATGTATCTTATTAAGGATTTGCAACCTTTGTAATTTAACATAATTCCAAGGGCTCCATTCCTTTACTGTCTCCTCTCCTTTAAGAAGCCTTTGTTTCTGAGCGAGACTGGCTGTAAAATGTAAGAGATATTGCATCACTTGAACACCTCTTTCTTACAGTGATTCTGATAGCTCAACATCCTGTCGGTATTTGCTATTCTTCGTGTGTGTGGTTCAGATCTTGTGTTTGAGACTTGAGAGAGTTGCCATTTTGAGTAGTGGAAGGTTATGATGGAATTCTGGAAGAGGATAGGATAGAAAATGCCCCTTGTTCTAGCATGAACAGAATGGCCTGAGATAATCCTGCTGATGATCTTCCTTGGAAAGATCTAGCTAGCTTGCTTGGTGTTTTCACAATGCTCTTAAAAGAAGGCTGGTAGAGAGAGCCCTCATGGACAAAATAACACTAAAAAACGATAATTCGAGATTGACAAGGCAAGAAACCCGGGTTTATTTTCTATCTATTTACTTTAATTTAATTGGCATTTAACTATTTATGACATTCTAAATGGATTCTATTAATTAAGAAAGTTTTAACTAGTAATCCTCAAGTATAAAACTAATCATTTAAAATTAATAAAAATACATGAGAATCTTCTCGAGATTTCCTTAAAAAGAATTAATTTATATAATGTTTGATTAATGGGACATAAAAAACATATAAATTTACACACACACACACACAGATTTAGATATGGATAATTGTTTTTGGATTTGAGAAAAAATAGCTAATAAATCTAAGTGAATTTAAAACTATAATTTATCTTGACTAACAAACTCCCTAACGTTCACTAAGATAGTTTTGATTCTCCTAGTCTTTCTCTTTGACTGCAACAGCAAACTAAACACCGTGCACAATGAACACTCTTTCGTTTGTGCCACAATAAAATTCTCTGCCATTAGTTGACCTTTGTTGATTGATCAACACTACAAGTCAGGTGATCATTCAATTTTCAATACCTTGACACGTGTTCAACTGTGACCAGGAGCTTTTTCAGTCCTCTCTGTTGAAGATTGAAGAAGAGTTTGATTCAAAGACTGCAACTGAAGATTTGAAGATCATTAGGAGTATTTAGTTATTAAGTTTATGTTTCAATAAAGATCAAATTGTTTTCATCATAGCAAGTTTATCTTTTCCTAATTTACAGCTACTTTTTCCTATTTAAGAAGTTTGAATTTTTTCCAGTTTAGAAGAGATTGTAATAGACTAGAATTACCATTCTTGTATTCAATTTTCTTCTATAAATAAAACCTAAGTGATTCTGCTCCAAAAATCTCATTGAAAAGATTGCTTTTCCTGTTGCCTTGTATCTCAAGTCTTTAAGAAAAACAGGGCAGACTTGTTCTTTAATCTGAACAGTGTCTGTTTTCCTGGAATTTAGCACAGTTCCTGTTACTGATCTGAACAGTAACAGTTTGTGCTTCAGGATTTTATTCTTTATGTCCAACACTCTCTACAGTTTAGAGAACTAAGTCTCATCTTCTGCACTTATGTTTTTTTTAAGAAATCAAGCTTGAAAGGTTAGCTTTACTTCCCAGTTTCAATATCATTTATGCACTGTCATGTTATAATTTCCATATTCTGGGATCATTGAACTAAAATTGGACATTCTGCATGCCACAAGCAAGTAAAGAAAATGTACTCCTTAAGAGAAGCAACAGATTTTTTTTGTTCTTAAAAGATAGACAAAATCTCTTCCTTTTCTTGAGTGATCAGGTGTAAGAGTGACCCAAAATTAAAAAAACAGAAATTGATTAGGAATATTACTTGTGAAGCTATCTTCTTTGCTCAAACCTTGTAGATGTCACCAAGGACGAAGAGTTTAGCCATGGCATCATATACAATGAATTGATACTATAATGTTTTATTTGTTTTAATACTCGTGTGATTTTCCCATGTTGCTTTGAAATGCAGGTATCATTGCACAGATATTTATCTGCAAAAATGAAGTTCAACAAGGAGAGGTTTCGATCGCTGAAGGCAATTGTCAGGCCTTCTTATTTTCTCATCATTCTTGTAATTACCTCCTCAATCTCACACCATTTTGTTTTCTTCTTCTTCTTCTTCTTCTTTATCAATGGCTTGCCTCTTTAAGAGTTTGTAGCAGAACTTACGCGCTTGTTTCATAGCAGGTTCTTTCAAGTTTCATGTTCTCAGAATTGTGTGCGATGATTAAGCAATCCAAAAACCGCGTGAGGTCCGAGTCTGAAGGAGTTCGTAACAAATCTTTTTCAGAGATTCAGATGACTGCAGGACTGCTGCACCGCCTGAACTCATCAGCATCGAATCTTGCAAGAGCCTTAAGCTCGTATTTGAATGGAACTCAGCTTTCATTCGTCGCCATTCAAGATAAGGTTAGTGTGACCAAAACCATCGGAATGTGATTTCCATGCGTAGCTAAGCAGAAGAGGAATGGAAAGTAGTGTTTTCTTGATCCTGCACCAAACCCCTTGTGACTGAGAGGTAGTATTTTTGTTTTCAGGTCGCGCCAACTTTGTTCCTAGCACTGTCGACGATCCCAGAATTATCACAAGTTTCATACATTGGACTTGATGGACTCTTGTTCTCCTTCTACAATGACGAGGACCAAACATTTTCAGTCTATTCCAACACTTCATTTTCCTCGCAATGGTTTACTCAACCCGTAAATCGCGACAACGGGATGCTATATGGAGACGCAGTTGTCTCTGACCCTAAGGTTACTGTAAATTCAAGCTGGTTTCAGAAGGCCTTGAATAGCACAAGCGGGCATTCTTCAATGGAGACTAGGTGGAACAGGGCTCAAGATAGCTTATTCCTTAACACGGCCGCCGTCGATGGAAGGGGAGTTGTATCCCTTGGGTATCCAATACAAGTGGTTATCAATCATTTCGCGGCGGTGGATTTTCATGGAGGTTTTTTTCACCTGGGAACCGCAGATGGGCAGGTTGTCGTGCAAACAAAGCTTCCAAACAGCCAGATAGAGATACACAACGACACGGTCATGGTGCAAACGATGAAGCGAAATGGTGGCCCTTTAGGGCACTATAATATCTCATGTGATTCTGAGGATGGAAGATTAGGAACTCTTCATAAGAAGATAGTTGGAATCAAGTACATGTTTTACTGCTCCACTCTTGACATTGCTGGACTTAAATCGGTATGTCAAGTCTTTTAAGAACATGATTTGTAATATGCTGTGCTAGAGATAGAGATCTTATGATATTTCAGATCAGGAATTCTTTTTCAGAAATTCCCATATCGGCGATTCTCTTCATGCATACATCTGCACAGAGCTGAAAACAATGAACTGTCAGAGTCCATATCTAGTCCAATTCTTACTCGATTCTTTTTTTTCCAGGTTTATGTATTGGCTTATCCTAGAAATGGTTTAGTGCACCTAGTCCACAGAAACAGCATGCTATCACTCCTGCTTCTAGCCCTGGTGTTTATTTTCATTGTTATCTCCCTCTGCACCTACCTGTTCTTGACTGCCAGAGCCACAAATCGCGAGATGTTTCTCTGTGCTTCCCTGATAAAACAGACAGAAGCAACTCAACAGGCGGAGCGGAAGAGCATGAACAAAACCAAGGCCTTTGCTGGAGCAAATCACGATGTTCGCAACTCTTTGGCTGCTGTAAGAGCTTCAATACATTTTTGCCAGGAAGAGGCCAATCCAGACTCCAAGTTAGCGGCACAACTGGTACTGTTGGAAAATCATACAAAGGACCTTCTTGGTTAGTTAGCAAATCTCCTTTCAATATTCACCTTTGGAGTCCAAAATCATCACAAAATTATCAACTTTTTGTTTAAAAAATGTTGTCTCAGGCATACTGAACTCAATTCTGGACATGAGTAAGATTGAAGCTGGGAAAACTTCACTTGAAATAGAAGATTTCAACCTGGCTGAACTCCTCGAGGAGGTAGTTGACATGTTCTATCCTCTGGGAATGAACAAAGGCATAGATATTGTGCTAGATCCTTGTGATGGCTCTATACTCAAATCTTCTGATGTGAGAGGCGATCGATTGAAACTTAAACAGATCTTATGCAACTTGGTGAATAATGCAATAAAGTTTACGGCAGAAGGCCATGTCTCAATTCGTGCTGTGGTTAAGAAGAAAAACTTTAGAAAAGAGATCATTGCTTCTAATCGTACAACTTTTATGAAGTTCTTATCTCGGTTTTGCTACAACAACAAAGATTGCTTCAGTGATCTTGATGCTCTCAATACCGTCGAAGAAAATCCCAACGAAGTGGAGTTTGAATTTGAGGTGGATGATACAGGCAAAGGAATACCTAAAGATAAGCAAAAATCCCTCTTTGAAGACTATGTTCAGGTTAAGGAAACAGATACCGGACAGGAAGGAAGCGGTTTGGGACTTGGCATTGTTCAATCTTTGGTAAGAAAAAGATCATCATTAGTCCAGAACCTGTTCTAGCCTCTCCAATTTTTCTGATTATATTAATTAAACATGTGCTCTAGGTACGTGTGATGAAGGGAGAGTTAAGAATTGTTGAGAAAGAGCTTGGAGAAAGAGGCACCTGCTTCAAGTTCAATGTTTTTCTTTCCTCGGTTGAACCCAAATCAGCCGAACCAGAAGAAGATCGCCGCTCGAGCGCATTTCATCAGCATTTTCCATTCATGTCACCAAAACCAGAAGGGTCCCACGTCATAATCTTCATTCCTGGTGAAGAACGGAGAAAAGTTTTGAAGAAGTATCTTGAGCGCTTGAACATTAAGGTGACGATAATTAAGCAGGTGATGAATCTACAGCTAGAGCTTGAGAAAGTTAAGGGCAAGCTAGACCTCTCTTTTCTCATCTCAGGAAAACCAGAGCACAGTTTAGATGAATACCTGAGCAAATCCACATCCACAAACTCGGATGGAGGATCACTCGATGGATCTCTTAACATCAAGGATGGAGGTGATCATATTGTACCACACTACAAAAAGAGCAACTCCAAAAGCTCATCAAGCATCATCGTGCTCGTGATCGATATCAACGAAGCTACTAGTTACTCCAACTTCGAAAACATCCTGGCTAACTTTCGGAACGACATTGATAAATCTTTGTGCAAGGTTGTCTGGCTGGATGATCCAGTGACGGGACATTCAAGCGATGAGGTGAAGGATCGGGCAACCGCAGAAGGCGATTATGTATTATACAAACCACTTCATGGCTCCTGTCTAAGTCAAGTCCTATCACTGCTTCCGGAACGCAAGGGAACATCTCACTGCAGCCTCTCAAAGTTCACATCGAGGACAGCGGTTCAAGAAGCACAGCATTTTGTAGATTCCAACCTTCCGAATGATTTGACTTGCTCGGAGATCATCGAGCTGGACATGGCATCACCTCAGAGAAGCTCACTCCAGCTGATAACGGCGGACAAGCCCCGCGTAGAAGCCGGTTCCAAGCCCTTGATCGGAAAGAATGTCCTGGTTGTTGAAGATTCCATGTTGTTGCAGAGACTAACCAGTTCTGTTCTGAAAAGACTTGGAGCAAGTGTTGAAGTCTGCGCAAACGGAAAAGAGGCCTTCAATGAAGTCTGCAAATCATTAAGTGATCAAAAGAAGGAAGGGGACTCAATCTCTCCCCCTTATGATTTCATTTTCATGGATTGTGAGGTATGAATTCATCAACTTTTACAAATATTATCAACATATATAGGTGATATTCACCATGACATTACCTTTTTTTTTTTTTTTTGCACGGGTTGGATGTAGATGCCAATAATGAATGGATTTGAGGCAACGAGGTTGATACGAATGGAGGAAGAACAGTATGGTGGCGTTCACGTACCGATCATAGCATTGACAGCCCATGCGATGCCGGAGCAAACAAGTAAGGTTTATGATGCTGGAATGGATTTCCATTTAACCAAGCCTTTGGAAGAGAAGAAGATGTTGGAGGTTATCCTGTCAATTGTTAACGAGTGAGACGACCGAAAGGTGTCCTTCCCTTTTTGTATTCAGCCGCTAGCATCCATTTCTAGTTTCTTTGGTGAATTTTGCTCTTTTAATCTCTACCCCATTCTTTTTTTTTTTCTTCTCTTTAGAGAGAGCGAGAGAGAGAGAGAGAGAGAGAGAGAGAGGGGTTTGAAATAATTATACATGGGACATTAGATTCTCAGGGCTTGTTTGGGAACGTGATACAATCCATGCTAGTGTTCAGCATGTAACGAGCCATCTCTTAATTATTTAGTAGTTACAAGGTTGAGAAATACAGGAAGCACTTGGGATGTATTTAATAAAATTAATAAATCCGACTAAATTGAAGTTTCTCCAGATTTTTGTTATAAGAAGCATGGCTGTTAGTATCAGAACATATCATTTAAGTCACTTTTACATGGGAATTTTTTTTATTATAATTAAAAACCTAATAAGTCGAGAGATATTAATTACAACGTCATTCGGAAAAGAACAGGAGTAATGAAGGCACATAAATCGATTACTTTTCATGATATAGCCGCAACGAACAATTCGCATCCTTAAACTCTCCTCGTGCTATATAATGCGGGTGGGGTATTCAATGTTTGCCAAAGCCTGTACACGCCAAGAAATATTCCTGGTTGTAAGGCATAACGATCTAACACACGAAGGTGTTTCATTGAGCTACCTTCACATTCCTATATATAAATCCATCCATTCATTGAAGAAGTATTCCACCAAGTGAATTATCTCACCGTCAATTATGCTTTTAGAAATATTTTTTTATTAAAAAAACCCATCAAAATTATATTTTTCTATTTAAAAATAATAATTTTAGATATATATATAAAAACACTATTTTAAAAAAAAAATTGAAATAAAAAATAAAAATAATTTTTTTTATTTTTTTTAAAAACATTTTTGAAACGGATTAACCACACTCAGTCATCCCAAGCCAGGTTCGATTTAGAGAATAAGACCACGCAAAGAACGTTCAAACTATTTTTTTATAAATGTGATAATAAAAAAGCACAGTTCGCATTCCTTCTCAAGGCTCAGATACTTGAAAACAATCGGCCACGCGGCAGCGGATGCAGTTCTCAGCCCATTTTGGCCTTTTCCCCTAAACGAAAGAACTCCTACCAACTAAGAATTATGAGGAAAAAAAAAATTACGAGCACTTGGTGCCAAGCTTCATCTCTAAAGACTGAGCGTTGTTGCTGGCAAGAGTGCCTCCTCACTACAACTCATCCTGCAAACAAATATAAAATTGATCAGTGGGTAGACAAATACATAACGATGATTTATTTAGCTTAATTTCAGGGGAAAGAAAGCCTACATGGAATTCATCTTCATCATTGTCATCAGCATCCTCAGATGTGCCGCCTGCTTTGGTTTCGGCATCAGAATCCTCTCCTTCAGCATCATCAGCCTCGTCCTCCGCCTGAAAAAAACAGGAATGTGCAATTAGTGTCAGAAACACAAGTAGATATCAAGTGTTTTAGCAAAGCAGTCTGGGTGCTTACATCAGAGTCAGCTGGATCTTCCTTGGATTCCTGAAAGGATCACAACTCAAAGGTTAGGAAAGAGCTGTGCAATTAATATAGTAAAATGGAGTTTTAACATACAGGAGCATGATACAGCATGAAATACATAAATAAAATCCCAGTCCTTTCTCACATCACATCTAGAATAGTTTCATTTAAGAAAAAATATCTGAGCCTGCACAGCAAACCAGTATACATCTCCCGTGAATTACAGAACTTCCATAATTTTTCATGCAACACTAGACCGAAAAAGTACCTCCTCTGCTATTTTCTTCTCTGCCTCTTCAAATGCTGCCTTCTCAGCCTGCAAAATTCAATAATGTCATCAATCAATGTCATCAAAAGGCACCGCTTTGGATGGTTTAACCTCAACGGGAAATGCCACATACATCTTTCTGCTTTCCCCATGTTTCTTCAGCCATTTGCTTTGCATACTCAGGGTCGTCAGAGACCAAGACATTGTCAAACAAGGTTCCAGATTTCACCTGGTATAAAACAAAGTTGTTTGTCACTGAGTGGATTAATCGGAATTTGACAATACAAATGGGGAGATAATTACCTGCCACAACTCAATGCCAACATATCCCAGGTCAGGGTAAACATAAAGTTCCGAATCATCCTTGAAATCTGAGAAATATTCATATTTAATCAAATATCATATAACAGCAAATTTAGGAGCACATGAAATGCATCCAATAAGAGACAAAAACAAACCTGGGTTGTCAATAATTGGTGCCTTCCATTTGCCCTGGTAGTTGGGGTTCTTAATTTTCTGCAACAATAGCAGAGTTATATAGAGTCACTAAAGCAAAAGGTAACATCAAAAGCTTTCAACTAAGCACAGAGGCACAAACCTTTGGCTTCCATGGACCCTTGTACTCAGGGTTAGGAATGGTTGGGGCAGTCCACTCACCATCTTCCTCATCATCCCAGTCTTCAGGCTACAATTGCAAACCACTTCAATTAGAAACTTATTTTCTCAGAAATCAAAGATTCACAACACTGTTAGAAAGGCAGGAACTTTAGTAACTACCTTTTTGGCATCGGGATCTGGAATTTCTTTAGGAATGTCCTCATAACCCTGCAAAAATAAATGAAGAACATAAATAAAAAAAATAAAACATAAACCACAGATGGTCACATCAGTTATACATTTCCAAACATCCTCCCCAAAGTTCAAAAATAATTTAATCTGTTACCTCTGGCTTCTTGTCTTCAGGATCAGGAATATACTCCTTGTCATCCCAATCTTCTGGCTGCCACCCAGTGAAGAAAGATGTTACATTGTCATCAAAACCAAGAGGCCAACTAGCTAACTGTCGTAAGAACCAAGGGGCAAAGTAGCTAAACAATATAACAATTAGGGTGCTAGGTAATTACTTTCTTGGCCTCAGGATCCTTGATTGTCTTTGGTGGGAGAAGATCCCAGTCAGAGTACAAACTGCCAGTTTGCTTCTCCACATTGTCAATAAGGATACTGTATGTAGCATCAGGACGGATGATCAGAGTGTAGACATGAGAGAGCTGGTCAGTCTCACAAGGGACTTCCTTCTTGATCAAGTGGTTTGTTTCATTGTAGTTAAGAATGGCATGGACTTTCTTGGTGCTGTATCCACAGATATCTGGTCCAAACATGATACTGCAACCAACCATTAAATTCCAGATCAGCAATTTAGACTAACACAACAAAAAACAATGCAGTAGGATTACAGTGGGAAATCCAGTAACCTGTATGGAGTATCACCACCAAATTTCTTCTGGTCAACTTCACCACTGAGCAACTTCATGTATCCACCACCACAGTCAAGCTTTTGCTCATGCTTGACGGAGAATTGGAAGACTAGTGTCTGATCCTTGTTGCTGAATTTAGGGAACTCAGCTGAAATAGCATAGAACCTATAGTCTTCACTTGTTTGGATACCTGCATCAAAAAAATAAATCAATCAACCAATCCCAACATACTTCAAAACACCAAGGGTCACACCTTCAAACATTCCACTTCCACTAGAAATGTCGAAAAAGTACCTTTGTCATTAGGGTCTCCATTCCATTTTCCAGAAGTGTAGTTCCACACCCCAGCAGTGTTCTCATCTTTCTTCCAATCAGATACAACCCATTTATTCTCCCATCCATCTTCAAATTCACACAAATACCAGATTAGCAATCAGCAAACACAACTTTAATCGTACAATGCCAATACAAAATTAGAAAAGAACCCAAGAAACACAAGCCAACTATCATTTTCCTATTACAAGAGTTTGACAATTCCACGTTTCTTCCAACCTTTAGATAATGAAATCAGTCGGAAATTGCAACAAGTGCTTTCATCATATAGGGTTCAAAAACTACAACACCGTATGCTTGTTTACGAAATCACTTTCCTTTTTTCCTTCCAAATCTCACATGAAATGCAGCTCTAATTACAGTTATAAATCCATAAAATCACCATAATCATCATCAGCTACTATACAGAACCATAAGACAGTACCAGATCTAAACAAAATTATTCCAATTTCTACCTCAATTACTCTATAATTAACCAAATCACCACTCTAAAATCACTAGATCCACACATTAAACAAAGTCATGGATCCTTTACTAATCAAATGGAAACCAATCTAGATCACTAACCATACCAAAACCAACACGCATACAAATACGTACATCTACATGTTTATATAAATGCCTAAAATAACGAAATGAAACACGAAAACAAAGACCGATCGAATCAAATCAAAATGCGTGGCAAATTCAACGATCTAGATCAAATCACAAGTTTATTAGCTAATACACGGATACGTAGATTTATACGGATGCTTATAAGTATACCTTCGAATCGCTCTTCGAAGAAGACTTTAGCTGATGCGATCGCGAAGACAGAGAAGAGAATCAGAGAGAAGATTTTAGGGTTTGCCATTTCCTGTGAAAATGGAGCTGATTACACTGGGAGTGTGAAAATCGAAGGGGTGCTTTATAGCGGTGTGTCCGTGAATTTCTGCGTGGTTACGTGGACGTATAGGAAGTTGACGTGTAGGATTTGGAGTGTCATTGGAGTGACGTGGAAGTGAGGGATTAGTAAATAACAGCAAATTTGTTGTGGGTTTCTGGGTTTTTGACTTTTTTCTTTTTTATTAGAGGTAAGTACGTGGCAGGTGGTGGGTTGGGATAAAGGTGGGGCCGAGTGAGAAGTTTTATTTATTTTATTATTATTATTATTATTATTATTTTAAGTAGGTTTGATTGGTTTTGTGTTTGGATTTTGTAAATTTGACTAAGCTGTGGTTAGGTGCTTAATTTTTTTCACTGCATTTTTTAATTTTTTTTGAAAACTTTTTTTACTTTAAATTAATCTGGAGTGGTTATATGCAAATATATTTATTTTTTACTTTAAATAAATTTTTTGTAATATTTTTAAAATATCAAAATAATTTTTAAAAAATAAAACAATATCATTTTGATATATTTTTAAATAAAAATCACTTTTAAAACAAACTCAATAACTTATTAATCTCTCAAAAACCATCTATTAGGAAATTGGAGAGGTTGCCGGAGATGATAGGAACGTAAAAATGTTTGATTGCAGAAATTATATAAAATAAATATATTTATAAAACAATTTTTAAATAAAAGTTTATACTTTTAAAATAAAAGGTCATCGTTTATATTTTAAAAACAAGAAATAATCAAATGCTGTCCTCTTGTCTACGGTGTATTCTATCCCATCAATCCTAATACAACAATCATATTTTCTTTTTATTATTATCTTTAAAAACTAACCTTATCATAACAACTTAGGTAGCAAACGCAGATTTGTTTTTTCACATATAAGGGTACCATAGATAAAAAAGGGTACGATTGAAATTGTTTTTTAAAATAAAATAATATTTGATATTAACATATCAAAATAATCTAAAAATATTAAAATAAGTAATTTAAATTAATTTTTTTATTTTATTTTTGAAATATTTTCAAAACGCAGTAAATAGAAGCTATATAATTTTAAATGCAAAGGGATATGCTTCCATTTGTGGTGTGGAGGGAGGATATTCCTTTATAAAAGTACATAGAAAAGTCAACAAAAAAAACCACTAACTTTCGAAGCCCATTGATGTAAGAGTTGGTGGTGGGGTCAGGCACTTATTTTATTTCCTGCGCTGGATGCTTGGATTGGAAGCCACTCCATGCTCAATGTAGCACGGGCAGAGTCGGCCAGCCTTTCTAAATTTGCTGATAAGGAGTTATATTATTTTTTATTTAAAAATTAATTTCTGATATAATATATTAGAATATATGAAAATACCAAAAAAATATTTAATTAATTCAAAAACAGTTTTAAACACACAAAAACTAATATAATCGGATTTTTCATGTTTCACGTGTTAAAA
The DNA here is from genome assembly GCA_027405865.1 of Salix purpurea. Taxonomy (NCBI): domain Eukaryota; kingdom Viridiplantae; phylum Streptophyta; class Magnoliopsida; order Malpighiales; family Salicaceae; genus Salix; species Salix purpurea. The sequence goes on from CM050333.1 coordinate 23,038,687, forward strand.
TTCACAGAAACCTCCGAGTCTCTGGCTTAACTAGCATGTAGCTTCAGTCCAATAATTAACGTAGTTTCATGCATGGTTTTAGCGTGGATAAACACGATGATCGATATATTGACGTCAAATGAAATTTTATTTTCAATTAATTTTTTATTTATTAAAATAATATTATTTTAATAAAACTTGAATTAATTCATCTATCGTCGTTGATTAACCTGTTTTTTTTTTTTTATTATTTTAATTAAACATAAACAATTCTTTAAGAAAAAGTCATACTTGACTCTGCAGGACATTGTTCATGGGTGAAGACGTACAACATCACCAGAATTCTACAGATGAAATGAAACAAGAGATTAATGAACACTAGAAACCTGTTCAATTATTGTAAAGTTGTCGAAATTGAGTTTCTGGTCCGTTACAATGAGAGCTCACTCAGGTGACGATGCTGCTCACCGGCCAGCGATCAACGGATGTACCTGAATAATCCTGTCAGCTTGATGGTCTTGATTTTTTTAGAGAAATTTGAAGAGCAAACCACCGTGAGCGGCGAAGAATGGAGCAAAAACTAGTGACTCAACTGCCATCAGCTTTATCAGGATGTTAAGCGACGGGCCTGAAGTGTCCTTCAGGGGATCTCCGATCGTGTCACCAATGACGGCAGCTTTGTGTGCATCTGAACCCTTTGGACCCAGAGATTTTGCATGCTCCGATGCACCGGCCTGAATCACATTGCAATCCAGGATCAAACACAGCATAGCTAAGAAATTTCGCAGACTGGTTTTAGCTTCAAGAATGGAAATTCTTAATTACCTCTATGTATTTCTTGGCATTATCCCAAGCCCCTCCGGTGTTAGAAGCCGAAATGGCAACCTAATAAGGAGAACAGAAAGACACCCTGCTTAACTTTCTGAACACCAGCAAAGTTTAACATTAGCTCTGTTAGGAGAAATGAACGATGAAAACACACCTGAACACCAGAAACCAGTGAGCCGGCAAGAACACCAGCAAGTGTTTCAACTCCGAACAAGGTTCCGGTGATAAGTGGTGTGAGCATAACCAGAGCACCGGGTGGGATCATCTCTCTGAGAGAGGCATCGGTTGAAATTTTGACACAGTTTGCGTAGTCTGGTTTGACTGTCCCTTCCATGAGTCCTGGAATAGTATTGAACTGTCGACGAACCTCTTCGACCATTTTGAGCGCTGCACTTCCCACGCTCTTCATTGTCATGGCAGAAAACCAGTATGGAAGCATGGCCCCGACGATCAGCCCGATGAAGACCTTGGGGGTTAGAACGTCGACAGAATTGATGCCAGCCCTGCTGACAAAGGCACCGAACAAAGCAAGGGAAACAAGAGCAGCTGATCCAATAGCAAAACCCTGGGGCATGAAGCAGCAAAACGTTAATGGGATCTAACATGGAAAACAAATCAAAGAGTCACTGGAATTTTGGAAGTTAAGGAACAGATCAGTGGCCCTACCTTGCCGATTGCAGCAGTGGTGTTGCCAGCAGCATCTAAAGCATCCGTTCTTTCACGAATCTTATGACTCATACCAGCCATTTCTGCAATACCACCAGCATTATCACTTATGGGCCCGTAAGCATCGATTGCAAGACCAGTGGCGATAGTACTGAGCATTCCCAAAGCAGCCACAGCAATTCCATACATGGCGGCCAGGCTAAAGCTAACATAGATAGCAGTGGCAATGGCAAATATTGGAACGATGACGGATTTGTATCCCAAAGCCAACCCGAAAATCACATTCGTCGCAGCACCTGTCCTGCAAGAATCTGCTACATCCTGCACGGGACTGTAGAATTCAACAAGCACGTAAATCCCAGATGAATGAATATTTTTTAACAGAAGAAACACTTTATAAACCAATCCCAGGGTCAAGTACTCTCGATCATTATACTATTTTCTGACGTTGGCAATGAATTATAAAAGGTTTTGCATATCTTGAAAGCCTTGATTCTAACAACTATATGCAACAATTTACACGACTAAAAGAAGAGCTACTTGTTAGATGATGATTTTCTAGAAGATGATATAACCTAACCAACCTGTAGGCATTGCTAGTGTAATACTCTGTTGTATATCCAATCACAAGTCCAGCCCACAAGCCAATGGTAACACAGAAAAAAAGGTGCCTGCAGTAACATGTAAATCAACAAATTAAATGGAATCTAACAAAATATTCCAGGGAAAAAACCAATAGACCTTTGGTGGGTAGGATACCAGTTCTTGACAGCCTTCTCGGTTCCGAAATTGAAGAGAGTGAATTCTGACGGCAAAGCAAAAAAGCTGACCACGGCAATGCCAACAGTCATCAGAATCGTCGAGACAACGAGTTGCCTCTTCAATGATGGCTCAATTTCACTTACATCCCTGATCTCGGAGAGATCAGTTGCAAGAAGTGTAGTTATCAGACAAACCACAATTCCAACAGAGCTTATAATTAGCGGATAGGACATGGCTGTGTAGTCATGGTTAATACCAATGGATGATATCGAAGCAACAAAAAGTGCTGCACATGAGGCTTCAGCATAAGATCCAAATAGGTCAGACCCCATCCCAGCAATGTCTCCTACATTGTCACCCACGTTATCAGCAATAACCTGTAATAAAACCAACAACCATTGCCAACTAATCAATGTTAATGGCACAGATGATGTGATAATCAGTCAAAGAGTTTTATACAAGTTCCAAGATATTACAGCTGGGTTTCTAGGATCATCTTCAGGGATATTCCGTTCAACTTTTCCGACAAGGTCAGCACCAACATCAGCTGCTTTTGTATATATACCTCCTCCAACTCTTCCGAAGAGTGCCATTGATGAACCTCCAAGGCCATAACCAGTAATGGACTCATAAAGTCCTTCCCAGTCATCTCCATAGTAGGTTTTGAATAAAATGATGGAGATATAGAGCACCAAAAGACCATTTGCAGCAAGAAGAAAACCCATCACTGCCCCTGAGCGAAAAGCTGTAATGAAGGCCTTTCCCACACCCTTCCTTGCTTCCAGAGTTGTCCTGGCGTTGGCATAAGTTGCGATCTTCATACCTAAGAAGCCTGAGAGGACAGAAGTAGTAGCACCGAGCAAAAAAGCAAGTGTGGTGAAGGCTGCGTTGGCCAGAGCTGGTTTACAAAGATTCCCTTTGCTGTACGTGCAGGGTTCACTTTTAGTGCTGAACCCCTTGACTGAACCAAGGAAGACGAATATGATGGCAGCAAAAACTCCCATGAAGACTATGAGGTACTTGTACTGAGTTAACAGGAACGAGGTTGCCCCTGATAACAAAATCAGGTCAAATAAACATCAGAATTCTCAAAATGGTTTCCTCAGCCATGCAAGAACATTTATATACCTTACCACAAGCTCTAAAAGCCATCAAAGGATGGATCAAACCTGTGCAATTGAAACTAGAGACACTACCTGCATGCTGATGATTGGCTAATACTCTTTCCAGTTATAATTCAAGTGTCAGCATTTCAAACAAGAAAACACAGAACTTGAAGGGCAATCCAGAAAGTCAACAAAGATGAACTTTCAAATTTCCAAGTTGCCTATCCCAAATCGACACAACGCTTATTTTTTCTATATATTTAGCCATGGATGTTATTGGCCTACGGTGGACAGAGAAGTTGTTGCTAACTAGCCAAAGAATAACCAGAGAAGACAAGATCAGAATCAGACACAAACAAACATACATGAAGAAGCATCAGCAAAACAAACCCAGAAAGCATGACAGACAAAAACATTCCATTTTTTTTATTCAGAAAAAAAAACTAGCATGCTATTCTTCCTGTTTTAGCCTGAGAGATGATGGAACTCAACATCCTATTTTAAATAAAATATTTTACCAGGAAAAAAAAACCATCCTAAAGGAAATCTTTGGTCTATAATATAATCAAATTAAATCCCATGAAATCAAGAATCACAAGCAGAGATAGAGAGCTTACCAACAGAAATAGCATTCTGGATTTCAGCACACTTGATAGAAACCTCAACATTATCAGTACCCTCTTCTTCCTCTTCTATTAACTTATCACTATAATCACCACTAGAATCACCAGAAACCTTCACCTTTGACACCAAATACCACTGAAGCAAAGCAAAAGCAATCCCGACCAAAGCAGCAGCAGGTATCAAAACCTGTGTGAGACCTTCACTCAACATTCCCATTTCTAAATGGCTCGCTACCATTCGCTTCAGTTTCTAGTTTTGGAACACTGACCTACAAAGTATAAACTACAGGCAGAGAGTGTACATTATCCAAATTAATAAGATATCTGTATAAGCCTCGATCGATTGGTCCCTGGAATCTGAAAAGGAAAGAAAAATGGTTGGTTTGATCGACAGGTTAGACAAAAGGGATTCTTCCAGACCCTGGATTTTGTTAACCAGTTGGTTTGATTAACAGTTTTGAAGTCTTGTCAATGCTGTCTTTATATTACATGCTCGCTGCTGCTGCTGTCATGTGCCTTGTATTTAACATCAAGCATATGAAAACGAATAGAAGATTAAGAGCAGATTGTTTTTTTTTTTAATAATTTTTATCTATTTCCTTTTCATTTTAAATTACTTTTTTTTTAATGTTTTTACATCCTTTTTATATTTTCATACATTAAAAATATATTTTTAAATAAAAAACACCTTAAAAAATAATTATTATATTCTAAAATTCCATTAAAAAAACCAACTTTACAAGTTTTAGTTTGTAGGAATAATTCATAGGTTAAGTGGTCACGATTATAATTATGAAATTACTAATATGTCGTATATTTTTTTCTGGTAAAAAGAATATGGAGTATTTGTATTGGGAATACGGTTGAAGTTATTTTTAAAAGTATTTTTCATTCTAAAATATATTAAAATAATATTTTTTACTTTTTAAAAATTATTTTTGATATCAACATATCAAAATAAACTAAAAATATTAAAAAAATAATGTAAAAAAAATTCATTTTTTTTAAATATTTATGAAATATAATAACAAATAACTTAGAATCTAATCCAGCTCGGAAGGAAATTGAAAAGGAGTTTGGACCACTCATTCAATATTTTTATTAAAAAAAATGTATTTTGATTTAATTTGAATCAACCATATTTTATCTATTAAATTAAATTCGGAACGAATCCCAATCTTTAAATCAAACCGTCAAGTTTGACAGCTGTGTCTTACCACAAAGGCACTCCTTTGATAAAATTAAAATAATTTGACTTCACTATGAACATCCAACCCAGTCATGCCTTCTTTCGCAAGGTAAGACTCTTTCTGCGTCTTAACTAAGTTCTTAACCACCGCCAAGATCTATTTTTATATATATAATTAATTTTAGTCCCTATTGTGATTATATAAAGGGTTTTAAATCCTCAATGAAATTAATTAATTTGTACGGGTGACCAGGCTAGGTTTAGGGTGGCATTAAATTTCTTCATGTTTGGAGACAATATTTTTAGTTTTTTTTATTGGCCTAATAACGTGACATTTAACATTAATATATAATAAAGGGTCAAGGATTTTCAAAGTCAAACATGTGGGTGTGTTACTTGTTAATCAAGACATGTACTTTTATGACATGTTCATGAAACAAACACTTGTATGAATTTTCAAACCCTAATGTCAAAATCATTGTAAATCTAACCCTGTCCACATTCTAAAAGACTTTACACTTTATACCCTATTAAACTTCATGGTTAAGGCACCTCTAATTTACAGCCTTGAACCATAATCTGGTTGCCCATCAAACCCGGCCAAATCAAGTCCCATATCGCCCGGTTACCGGGTTGACCCGTAAAACCATCAAGTTTTATAGCATGAAGTGCAAAAGATTAATTAATTAAGAGACAAGTTCACCGAGTTGATGACTTAGAGGGTGTTTGACTTTGCATTTCAAAAGTAATTTTTTTTATTTTTAACTTTAAATTAATTTTTTAAAATTATTTTGATGTGCCGATATCAAAAATAATTTTTAAACAATAAATAAAAATATTATTTTAATGTATTTATGAATGAAAATCATTTTAAAAAACAACCACAACCATAATCCTAAAAAATAACATGTCCCGAGGTCAAGTTGTTGATTAGAAGAACCAATTTAAATTATTTTTTTTGAAAATATTCAAAAGATGATGTTTTGAAGTTTTTTTCTCTTAACAGTTAAGCTAGATATCACACGTGTTATAGCCAGTCCACCAAGTTATAATTTGACTTTTTGAATTGATTAGGTTTGACCACATCAATCCCCCACTTCTCAAACTTGATTTGATACCCCAAGAAGATGTAGTTTAGCAGGTCACCAAGTTGAACCGATAGGGTATTTTTAACAACGACGACCCCTACTTTATTTACTTGGTCAAGTTTTTGTTTTGTTTTGTTTTTTAATTTCTTGAAAACTTGCAATAAAAGAAAAGAATGGCCATAAAAAATCAATCTTCAATTCAATTTTGCTGTCTAAAACTGGAAGTCATGTTAGATTATTCATTACAGTTGCTATCAACCACTCTTCAAATATACGAAATTGATTAAACACAGGAAGCCAAAATGTTTACAATTTCCGCTAATTCTACTTCAAGAGCTCCTGATGTCAGACTATGGCGTCCTTGGAAGGAAAAGGAAGATGCTAGAACTGGAGTTTGGAGATGGCACCATGAATGTAGCTGTGTAACCCCAGATTTTATTGCCACAACTCCAAACACCGTTAACATATATCCATGAAGAACAAAATCTGAAGGAATACTGTAATAGTGCTTGAAATCTCTTCTTATCTCTCTCAAATTTGAAACATAAACAACAAGCTGCGATGAAGTGTTAACCCCTTCTCCTGATCAGGGATTGAAAAGACGAAGAATTGCAAGGCAGTATAATTGACATACAAAGAAACGCAAATAGCTTTCTCGTAAGTTTTCCCTCGAGAAAGAAAATTGTCTAAAGATGTGGAGAATTCCACCATTAGCTATGCATGAAGTCCTCGCATGTGCATTGCGCATCAAAATCCCATTTAAAAAACAATTCACTGCAGCAAACCAAATTGAAGGCTGTGATATCTATCTTCTCAATGCCCCGTACTCCTGTACGAGTACATGGGAGAAAAACCTGTATAAATGATCCAATCTGTGAATTTACTACCCCACCAATGAATTAAGTAATCAGTATGGTTCTATCATCTCACGAACTGCCGGGGATCTTCCAAAGCCAGAAGTTCTAGAAAGAATTTAAAGGAGACCTCTTTAATTTTACAATGGCTAAACCATCTGGGTGACCCACAAAGGCAGAGGTGCACGAAACATTAGGGGCTGACCAGTAACAGGATGCTCAAGAGACAAGCTCTCTGCATGAAGTTCATGGCTGTCATATGTTCTTCCCTTCCACTCACACACACCCTCATATTTCACATCCCCTCTTATAGGAATTCCAAGATACTGACAATGCAAGCGGATCTGGTGTGTTCTTCCACTCCGAGGAAATGCTCTTACCAAAATTTCATCCTTCTTTGCATCGGCATCTATCACAGCCTTTTCTTCAACAACTAAAATATCCTTATCATTGTTAAATTCAGATGGCTCTTTGAAGCTCCCTTGTCCATTTATTGATAGTACTTCAAACGAAGTTTCCATGTCCTTAACTGTGGACCCACCTGGCAATGACCGGCCCACATCTGACACCGCATACACACGAAATGCTCCAAACTTTGATCGACCATGACCTGATTTAATAGCAATCTTTTCCCATTTTGGAGCTGAACCGATGCAGAGAGCAATGTATGTTTTCCTAACTTTGTGATCAGTAAATGCCTTTACAAGCTTAGAAGCTACTTTATGCAACTTTGTAATAATCATCACACCACTTGTATCACGATCAAGTCGATTGGCAAGATGGAGCTCTGGCCTCGCCACAGTACCTAAATTGAGAAATTCGAACTTGGCTCAATGTTCACAAATCAAGTTTGAACTACAACTTAATCTATAAAGATTCTTTAACATTCCAATTTGCTACAAGTTCTTTAATATTTCAGTTCATCTCAGGGTTTAAATATACAGTATCCATTAATCAAAAGAATGTACAGCTTTTCACTTGAAAGAATCAAGCTATAGTCCCAGCAGACAGAAAGGACTGGTTCCAGAGCAGCTTGAACCGTATAAAGAACAGAATGTACCGTCATTCCTAAAAATTCCTTTCAAACCTACGCATTAACTTAAGTGTCGAAACCAAATAGTTATTTCATATGCTAAACATCCTTAACAAAAATCCAACTTAATTCATAATCTAACATAACAGTTCACAGAATGATGGGATTCATAAAGGCTCACACTTGTATATTGCCAGGAAGTACATATCAAACTTCATCAAGTAATTGAAAGCAGCTCAGTACAGTACTCAAATTGGTATCAAATGCTTTTGACTTCAATTTCTAATTATTTGATAAAAAAACAGACAAGAACGAACAACTTTTCTCATTTCCTAATACATTATCTCCATATCATTGCGGGCCTCACAATTGAAAGAACTCTAATGGGACGTTAGCTCAAGCCTTCCTTCACCAAATTGAATTCAGCAAAACCACAATTTAAATTGTCTCAACGAAGCAAACAAAGATACACTCTCTATTTACGAGCCACTATTTCATTCGGTCTCTTGAACATTAACTACTGAGTCCATTTGAACTCTGGACTACTGTGCCTTGTCAACTCAGACAAACAATGTTTTCGGATTTCAACAAAAACCCACCACACAAAAATGCCAAAAACAAAGAAAACATACCTTCACTGAGCTCAGATGATTCAACCAAGCAATCAAGAACTTGAGGGACAGAGTTCAACACAGACTCACAATAAACACCTTGAGGCTTATTAACAGCAATAAGCCACTGATCTTGATATATAACATCACTTTTTGACAAAGCAAAAAGACTTGATTTTGAAGAAGCAGACATAGCTCTAGCTAGTTCCATCTCCTTTGATAGTGGATTCAATGGAGGGGAGAGTGGTACAGGGTAATTTTGGAGATTTATAGGGGTATTTTGGGAAGTGGGGTTCATGCTGTTTTGTGAAGCTGACATGGTTGTTCTCTGAAGAGTGGAAAAGGCGAGGGTTTTGGCGAGTTTAAAGAAGGGTTTTGAGGGAAAGAAGAGGGTGGGATTGAGAGGAGAAGAGAAGGGCATTTGTGTCTGTCTAGTTAAAAAAGATGAAAACTTCATGATATACACCACCAGTGTGGTTTCATACAATTGAAAACGATGTCGGTTTAGATAAAATGTTGATGCTGCTGCTTCAATAAAACCTTGTTAAACCCTAGAGCATCAAATCCATAGAGAAAAATCATCCCTTTCTTCAATTGTGAAGGGAAAGAATGTCTTCTTTGATTTTTAAAAGGTCAAGTAATAGATTTCCACATATAAACTTTTCAAAGTTCCAATTTTTTTTATCTTGTAATCAAAATCATAAAGTTTTGGTTTCTGGGGTGCCTCCAGTTTTGATTAAAACCATAAAAAACCCATCTTGTTCTTATTTCAGTGTGTCAAAATACCACAATTTTGCTCATTTGAGTGGAAAAGACAAGGTTTTGGCTTCTGGGTTTGGTGTTTGGAAGAGTTTGTTTAGTACACAGGCAGCAGCGGAGCTATCAACATCTGATGGGATAACTGTTGATGGGATAGCGGCTAGTAATTGGACAATTCTTGATGAGAGTGAGAGTGATTGGAAAAGTCATGCTGCTGCTATTGCTCAGTCCATTCAAGTGATCAAAAGGCGCTTGCAGGTATAGCCCGTATGATTTAGACTCTAGTTTGTTTAGTTATATTTAAGCTTAAGTGCTGATTCTCACTGTGCTTTTGAGTAGCATTTGAGTTAAATGTCAAGCATTATATTTTGTTGAAAAATCAATTACAAGGTCATATTTCTTCAATGGATAGATCACGTTCAGTTTTCGGTGGACTTTCTTTATCGATTTGTTGTATTTACAGTGTAATCAAGGTTGTCTTTGTGTAGTTTATTTTAGATTGATGTGAATTGATATTTTGTTATATGCAATGGAAGTGGAAGAAATTGCTGGTTAGGTTGGATCTGTTATCAGTACAGCTGAATAAGCCTGATCTTTGGGATGATCCTGTACATGCTGGGAATATAAGCCGAGAGCATGGTTCATTGATGGCTAAAATGAAGAAGGTGAAGGCATTGGAACAAGAATTGCTCGAGAATATTGACATGATAAAACTGGCTCGGGAAGAGGATGATATTGAGTTGGAATCGGTGGGCTCTCACTAACTATTCTAGGCATGTATTCATTCTTTTTCATGGTTACCATGTTGTTTTATATTAGATTATGCGACAAACCACTAGAAGATTATCTAATTTTTTACGCTTTACACTCCATTCATGGCATTAACTGATTATTGCAACTGTGCTGGAAATTCATACACACAAAAGCAAATAGCTGATCTTTGTGGTGTAAAAAATAATTTAACAAGTAGCCACATTTATGAGTTGAACTATAATAATTAGACAACACAAAGTGGATTTGATTTGCGATTAAAAAGGTGATTCAGCTAGCAAATTTATCAAAATTTATGACCTATCACTGCTGGACATCACCTCGGCACCCAGCTGTTTGCTCGATGCCTCTTCTTAATTCCTTTGTGCCAGTTATTCATGGAGCACTGCCTGCTCCTTTTTGCAGGAAATGTTGAAAGCTTTGCTTCAAATGAGAAGAAATTCAAACGAGAAAGAGCAGGAAGCTTTGTTATCTGGGGAGCACGATTCCTGTCCTTGTTATATAGAGGTACATTTATATATGCTGGTCTTACTGCCTTTCTATTCAATGAAATTCCATACCTTATGATGTATTTGGATTTTGTCAACACTCGTTTTAGAAGCATGGTGGATGTGTAATTGATCTGCAGCCAGTGAATTTTTCCTTGTTTTGACCTTGTATAAGGACAATGAACACTTTTGTTGGAATGTTACAGGAATGTAAACCTTGATTTTCCTGTGCATGATACAGGTCCAAGCTGGAGCTGGTGGTACAGAGAGCATGGACTGGGCCAAAATGATTATGCAAATGTATAAGTCATGGGCGCAGCGTCATGGTTATAGAGTAACTGTGGTGGATGAGATGCCTGGTGAGATTGCAGGAATCAAGGTTCAATTTCTTATCATCCTCCATTCCTCCTCCAAGTTTAGAAATTCGTGAATACATAATTATTTTCTTTTTCTGGCAAAGGAAATCAACAATAGAAACCATGCCTTTCAACTTTAAATTGCTACTAGTTGCTTCTCCTGGAATGTTGAATGGCAAGCTGCTAAAAATAAAGCTCCTCCTAAGTGTTTTTTGCCCTAGGCTTCATTTTATATGATCTCTAAGAAAATCCAATGGGTTTCTGACATGGAATCAGTTTGTGCCCTCAGCGTGCAACAATCAAAGTTGATGGTGAATATGCTTTTGGATACGCCAAAGCAGAAATTGGAGTGCACAGGCTGGTACGAATCTCACCATTTGACAGTGGAAAGCGCCGGCATACTTCATTTGCTGCTGTGGCCGTAACACCAATCCTAGGGGATGGATTTACCCATGTGCAAATTAATGAATCCGATCTCCGTATCGAGAGGTTTCGTGCTGGGGGAGCTGGTGGTCAGCATGTTAACACAACTGAGAGTGCTGTGAGAATAGTTCATATTCCAACAGGAATCACCGCCACTTGTCAAAATGAAAGGTGTGAATTTCTTGAAGTATCCACACCTTTTATATGCTAAATTCTATCTTGATCCCATGTGGTTCTTGTAAACACAGATCTCAACATATGAATAAGGATTCTGCAATGGCAGTGCTCCAGTCTCGATTGGACCAATGTGAGATGGCTCGTCAGGCTCAGATTAATGCACAGCATACACAATCTCTCACTGACATAGGTTGGGGCAACCAGATTCGTTCTTATGTGCTGCACGTATGCTCTTGACACCATTGCAACTTCCATCACTTTCCTAAAATACCATCAATTCTGTATACTAAACCTCCTATGTTTACCACATTTTCTTCTGGATGCAGCCTTACCGCATGGTAAAAGACCTCCGAACCAATTATGAGGTCACTAACCCGGATTCTGTACTTGAGGGAGAGATAGATGGCTTTATCTTGAGCTATTTATCAACTTTGTTGGACAAGGGCGAAGACTGCCCGTAACAAGTGTTTATGCAGATTGACAGCAAAATGGAATAAAGCAAAGCTCACAATCATCCAAATTCTGATCTAGGTGGTTTCACAAAAGCTCGAGTGGTGAGCCAGTGAGCTGCAATGTCCATAACGTGTCACACAAGCTGGTTTAGATTGAACCTCGATTGTAAGATATTGGATTGAATAATATGAATTTATAGAGCAGACATTGTTTTTTTTTGTCAATTCAGTGTGTTTAGCATCGTGTTAGATTTTGAGATTGCAGTTTTTTTCTTCAAAAGTTTTGCAAAAAGCTATAAATTGTATCTTTTATAGAACCCAGAATTTGACCGTAATCAGAGATGAAAAGTATGAAACCAGACAAGTTTTTAATTTATGGTAAGTCTAAAAGTATCGCACCCCACCAACATTGCTAAACGAAGCCTCGGTCGAAGGATGAACAATTTCCTCTTGAAGTTAGAAATACGTTGCTGATTCGGAGACGATGTCTTAAGAGAATGGGAGGCAGCTGTGATATCCAACGACAATGGCTTGTGAACAACGTGAGTGGTTTATAAATTGAAGTGGCAAGAAGAAACTTCATTAACACGAGAACTCCAGTCATATAATAGAGTGGTGGTTATCTGCGTTGTAACTAGATTGAATCATAATACAGTTGAACTCGTCTAATCTGATTTAAACCTATTAAAAATAAAACTATTTTATTTTTTAAAAATAATATAATTTTAGATAAAAATAGTATATTTAAGCTGTTCTTGATCTTTGGATCTGTTTTTAGCAGGCCCAGCACGTTCTCGCTCTCTGACTAGCCTCAGTACAGAACTAAAAAATATTTATTTCTCAATTTTATTCCAAAAATAAAAGGTTGTTTATCAATCTTATCCTTAAGCGTGACATATTTTCGATTCTGCAATTCTTTTCATGTATTTCAAATATTTCCTACTAGATTTTCTTCAAACTGGCACCACCCACCACGCAGAAAATGAGAAAATTCCAAATATAAGGACTCAACTTATAATTGCAATATAGTATAAGGACCTAATTGATAACATATTTGTTTTGGAATAAATTGGGCTTCAAGTCAGAGACGAAAGAGCATCGTCAATCCACAAATCACAAAGAAAAGTTTTTATATATTTCCCAATTCAAAGGTTCAATCTTTCTTCAATTTTTGAGTGTTAAAGATTGTTTCTTTTTTGCGGGTTTTCTGTTCTTCAGCTTCTGAAAGCTCAAAATTGATAATATTTTAAGCTTGCCAGAGATTAGAGAGAGAGAGAGAGAGAGAGAGTTGTAGAAGAATGGAATCAGCATCTACGTCGTCATCAACATCGATAATAACACCAGAAGATGTGTTAGAATCATTAATGAATGATGGTACCATTGATGCTCTTAGATTGAAGATCATCAATCAGCTCAAAGCGAATGCACGTCTCTCTCCTTTTTCCCCTTTTTTTGTGATTGTTGCTATGAATTTTCATCTGGGTTTTGTTTGTTTCTGTGAAACGTTGTTTTCTTTTTTGGTTTTGATTGGAAAATTGTCAATATGGCTGGTACCCATGTGTGTTTTCAAGTGTTTAAAGGCTTTGTTAGTGAAAAAAGTTTACTGTTTTCTCCTGTTTGTTTCTATGAAAAGTTTATATATATATATATATATATATATATATATATATATATATATTGGAAAATAGTGAATTTGATGAGAAATCTTTAGTGTTTTCAAGTTGTTTGAGGTAATGTTGATGAAAGAAATTATAACTTCTGGAGTTAAGTTTGGTGATGTTATGCAATTGTTGGTGTTGTAACGGATAAACATTTTTTTGGTTGCTGTATGGCCTTTGATTTAGTAATGGAGCATACATGCTTTGAATTCTACGTTTTGCTCCTTGGTTAGATATGTTGATAAACAGAAGCTATAAGCATGCTATTCACGATTGTATTTGGTGTTAAGGATTGTGAGAAATTACTGCTGTAGATGCTGAGTGTGGAAGATATGGTTACTGATTTCTTTTTGGGTGCAGGAAGAGTTAAAGAATACTGCCATTAGAATGGCTGAGCAGAGCAAGGTTTTGAACACACCTGGAGCAGAGAAACAGACCAAAAGAGAGTTATTTGATGCACTTCGACAGGAGCTGGAGTAAGTCTTCTGTTACCTCGTTTTTTGCACTCCCTGAGTCTTTGAATTGCTTTTTCTCCGTGTTTTAATAGGGAGTTTTGTGAGTTTAGACTAATTGCAAAAAAAATTTGAGCAAGCAGTTCTTGTTGTTAAGTATTTGCTTACAGTTTTTGAGTTTTTTAACAAAGTTGGATAATATTTATATCAGTTTGGTGGTTGTTATGTAGAGCTATGATCATAATGACTTTGTAAGTTGGTCACAGCAAGATTACTTCAGGTTTTTGCATTATCACTTGATTTTAAGCTATCTCATCACTCAGGTTGCTGAAAACTTGAAAGTGGTCTATCTCAATTCTCATATATTATTAGAAATACACTGATCTATCTCATATGTCATTAGAAATACGTGGAGGAGCAGATGCTAATTGTTTGTTCCACTTCATCCTCTGCTTTTAAATGCTCAAGCCACATTCTTCTTCATTTTATTTCACATACATCACTCGGTTTTCCTGCGTCAAACCTGATATGGATAGCCTGGATAATTAACTGTAGTCTACTCCAATCGATCTTTTTTCCCAAAAATTTCATGGAAGGATAGCTTGCATGATTCATTATGATCTGAAGTCTGATTTAGAATGGCTACTGAGTGTTTTATTTATGATGCCAATTTATGCCACTCCTGGATCACCAGTTCCATTTTCTCACAATTTCATGCTGTTGTCATACAGAGCTCCAGTGCTTGAGAAGGCCTCTAGATCGGTTTGGGAGTTGATTTTAGACGGTAATGGGCTGGGGAAAGAAATAAGTGAAACAGTTGAAAGAGTGTATTGTCGATTAAGTGGCCAGGAACCTCCATTGTTTCCACAACCAAACGCTGAAACCCAGCCAGATAAAGGATGCAAGGGGAGGGAAGAAAAAGAAGAAGAAAGTGATAGTCAAAAGGAAAAATCAAGCTCAAATTCTAAAAAGAGGAGTCGTAGAGAGATGAGTATGGAAGCAGGGGCAAACGAAGTTGCTAACCAGACAGCAAATGAAGTTGCCGGCAAATCTGTCGATCTTCCACCAGCACAGGAAGGAGCTAATAAATCCCCTCCATCAACTTCGAAGACTTGAACCCTTACATCAAATGGTCTGTGTTACAAAAGTGACCCTGAATGCGGTGATCCTTGACTGTTATCGTTGTTACAAGTCACATGGGCTTGGTTAATCTCCTTGCAAGCTTGCTGTCTCAGCCAGCCTACAGTCAACCTGGCATTGTTAGGACATCCCTAGGAATTTTTTCTTTATTGATTTCCTCGAAGTGAATGTAGTATCACAAGTCTTGACATTGCTACGTCACAGCTGATGACTTGACATTTTTTCTTGCATGCTCCAGTTTTAATTATTTGCGGTGCATATTGCTGGAGTTTTCCTTTAATGTATAGACCTTCATCAATTCCTGATTATGAAATCATTCAATCTCTCAGCATGAGAACACATGCTGGGAAATCACAAATGAGGTTTGTACTGTAAATGAAGCATTATTAGCTGTACTTTGGTGGCCAAGGACATTGCTTCAGGACGTGGGGATTCCGACTTTCTTTTACACGTTGGTCCCACCGAGAATCAGTGAGCTTCCATGAATGATGCTTGTTTGCCAAAATGCTTTGAGGTGGATATTTTATTCTTTTCAAGAATAAGAGGATTGGATATCTTGAAGTAATTTACAAGTTTCACCTGTTGAGGACTAACAAATCTGCAGCCTTGCCACTTGCATCCATGAATTTAGGAGCTTGAAGCACTCACAAAATCATGATTTGAAGGGATTTTCAAGAATCCCTGGGATGCAAAATTAAAGAACAATTAATTGCAAATCATAGAGATTGAAATTTTTTCTGGAGTTTTCAAAATTAAACAGTTTCCTAGTAAACCAACTTTCCATAATTTGCAGTTGACGCAGCTTACATTGTTCAACAGCAAAAGAAAAGGGAAGAAAATAAAATAAAATAAATTATGGCCTAATCTGATGCAATACCATGTTTACACCTGTCCTATGGTTCCTACATCTATCATTCTCATCTCCAATTGCTGTTGAAGTTTTTAACATGCCCAAACTCATCGATTGTTAGGTTAGGATTATTGACACAGTTATAGGGCAAGTTGTTCCATTGTTGAGGCATCAGCGGATTCACAGTATGAATCTGAGGCATGCTAGTAGCTGGCTGCTGCTCATAAAATTGCCCACTAAAATTCTCTCCGGTACTAAAAAACAAGCTATCCTCGGCACTACTATCTTGGCTGTAGAAAGTCTCCTGGGACGCATTGTTACTTTCAGGATTAACTTTCTCGTTAAGATTGACTAACTGGTTCAGCGACAGGACCCTTTGCACGTGATACCTCTCATCGCAGCTTCCAACTTGCATGTCACCAAGCAATTGGTTTTCGAGGTCACTCAGAGCTTTAGCTGCATAAGAATTAATCTCAGCTCCCTGACCTGAACTTGTTAAGTTGTAGTTCTGCAGAGGAACAGCTGGATGCACCACAGTTGATGGGAAATCAGGAACTAGACCTTGATTCCTTGCTAAAGAATCTGTGTAATTGCTCATCCCTTGACCCCAGAGAGCTATCCTTTGATTCTCCAGGAAACTGCAGCTATCTGAAGGCGAAAAATCCATGACTATGTTACCACAAAGATAGAGTTAGTTAAGCAGAACTGGAGTTTAAGCAAAAAGATGAGGTTGAATACGCTGTAATATAGTACCTGATGAAGGTGACGGAATTTCCTTAAAAGATGACAAGCCTGCATGTATATAAGGTTGAGCATGCTGAGTCTGGACTGGGCGTGGAGGAAAATTTGGAAAACTAAACTGTATTCCGGGGTGGATATCCTGTCCACTTCGATTGAAATCGAAAGAGATACCTCTGCAGCCATCAAACTTGGAACGGAAGTAGGGATTTTTCAGCGTTGGAAAAGACTGCTTGCTCAATTCGAACAGCCGCGGTTCATTAAGTAGAAGCTTCTCATAGTGTTTGTCAAGGTATCCAGCAGGAAATGTAAGAAAATGCCTCCTGAGAATAGAATATCACCAGCAGCAAACATTAGATCCTGTAACGAAAAAAGTCCACATATACCTACTGGATCATACAAAGAGGAGGATACAATTGATGTTCACCTGCAAATGGAAGCTTGCCCTCCAGTGAAGTCTGATGCTGGCTTCCAAATGGTATGTTTCCGTGGTTGCGGATCGGTTTCCTCATGGAAGGTAGGAGGCTCGTTTAACTGCAGAAAACTCAACTACATCACAACGGGAGAATCCACTAAATTGAGAAGCTGAATCCTTCATAAAAGCTGGAAATACCTCAATTTGTAGAATTCCAAGCTGATTTTCTAGCATTGAAGCATTTATTCCAATTATATCATTCCATTGAATCTCAATCTTGCTTTTCAGCCCCCCTTTCAAGAGCTCCCACACCAGCTTCTTCTTAGCAAAATAACATTTAGCCACTAGATCACCTTCATTCCTAGATTTTCTCTGCACACATTTCATCCAATATTATTAGAAAAATCCATTGCAATTCATGTTAGAAGTCGTTTTAACTAGAAATGCTATAAACAGTATCGACTGAACCGAGCCATGTACATGCTCATGTGGACCAGGGTCCTAATCATCGCTCCTTTTTGTCAGCAGGTATTATTACCTACCTCCCAAGACCCGATTCTGATAAATGTGGCGGCAAAGTTGGAGGCCTTCAACTTCTCGGACAGTAGTTGCAGACCAAAATCACTGCCAGTCCTGCTTTGGTCGCCACTAGATTCAGAGGTTGCCCCTGCTTCTACTTTTGCGGTATAGTTTGGAATCATTATCGAGTTCATCAAATTTGGTGTTATACTAAGATGTAAACCAAGTGGATGCAACTGCATAAGCTTTCTAGCCATCTCATCCTGCTAAGAAGGCAGAAACTGAATTCAATATAGCACATGGCATGTGAAAAGAAAGAGATTGAAAGGAGAGATTTTGCATGAAGAGAATGAAAACATGTACTAGAATCCCCCCACCCTTCGATTAAAGCAAAAAATGTAATAAATACATTAATCAAATTCAATAAAGGAAAATTAATAACAGTAGCACCATTTGTATTTTATGTTAAAAAGGAGGTGGCGGCATAAAAAGAAGAAGAAAAATCTGCATGTCAACATCTAAAAAAGGAGAAAAATAAGAGATAAAAAGAGAGAATTACATGCTTTGATACAAATAAACCCCACCAACAAATAAAGAAAAAGTGCTGATGATATTATCATAAAAAATAAATGTATTTTCACATGGAAGATTCAGTAAAGTATACTAAGATCACAAATCAAAGAAGAAGAAGAAACCCTCCATGCAAAAACCAAGAACCATTAACCAGACAGTAAGAACACCCCGAGAACGTAAAAAAGAGACTAAAAACTCAACTCAAAACCAAAACACTAGCAAATAAAATGGAAAGCTTGATTCTTGAATCAAAAAGAAGGAGAAGAAAGCATTTTTTAAACCTGATCGCGGCTCCTTTTTGGTGCATATATAATTCTCTGGTTTACTTCAAACCCAAGTTCATTACTTTCATTATCATTATTTCCATAAAGCAATCTCCCAATGTCTCCTGAATCTTCAAAACCAGTATTGCCATTATCATCACCACCCCACAGATGGAATTCATGTTCTTCAACCATGGTTTCTCTTGCAAAAACCCCACCTCAGATACTTGGTTTGATCAGCTCTCGATCACATATACACTAGCCTTTCAAGGTGAAAGATCAGTTTATACGCAAAGATCGGCTCTTTAAAGAAAAGAAATAACAGGGAAAGCGAAAAGAGGGGGAAACAGAACAGAGCAAATGTGAGAGTATATAGGGAGGGAGAGAAGTGTTTGTGCGTGGATAGGGAACAGTTGTTTATTTGCTTCAGGGAACCACTCGTGACTTTATAGTAGAGAAATAGGACTCTCATGACATAAGAATCCTCTTGTGGAGCAATTTGAGGCTAACTCGCCAATCTCTGTTTTTTACCTTGATATTTTAGTTTTGTATTGGATAATTATAAATTGAAGGGAAAAAAAACAAGAAAAAAAAAACAGAATTTTGTTTTTATCTATTAGTTGTTAATGCCTTTTGTTGCATTGGATGGGGTGGTAGCCACAAATTTAGGTGTGTTTGGTATTATGATGAAAAATGTTTTTTGATTTGTTAAAATAATTTTTATTTTATTTTTAACATTAAAGTATTAAAATCATTGAAAAACATTAAAAAAAAATCAAGTCTTTTTATAAAAAATATTTTTTTGAAACTCAAAAATTGCTCAAGTCAAATTCTTAGGTATATTTATGATACAAACAATCACTCCTTTCAATTTCTTTCTTTTCACATGCATGTGCTATATTGGAAACCCCATGGAGTTGGGCTAGCGGATAAGAGTTGGGACTTGGCAGTTTGCTCCTGTTCAAGATCTCGTGTTCGAGTCTTGCCTGGTGCAAACAATTTCATGGGGCCATCGAACTTGGGCGAAGCCCATGAATTAATTGTGGTGTACTTACAGGAAACTTCTTGCCGAGGACCTGTGCATCCCCGGGATTAGTTGGGTTTCGGCCCGGATACCCGGTGCTAATTCAAAAAAAAAGGTGCTATATTGAATTCTTTTTATTCAATGTAAATCACTTGAATAATGGATAGCTACAAATGCAATCAATTTGGCAACTTCATGTGTGAACAAAAATGCTTGTTAATTAAGGATGACAAGGCCAAGTTATGTATGGCATCATAGGGTCAAATGATATTAAGTTGTCTTAAGAACAAAGGTTCCATGCAGCCACATAGAGAATTAGGCTCTCATTAACAAATTAATCAACTTCATTAATTGATTATAGTGAAGAGTTTGAAGTTTAATTAATTACAATTCTATAATTTTGTTACACCAATTGTAGTAACTATCATTAAACTTTTGTATTTTTTTTTTCTTTTAAAAAATCAATACAGTAATCCTATAGATATTTGTGATTGCT
This sequence comes from Salix purpurea, assembly GCA_027405865.1. Lineage (NCBI taxonomy): Eukaryota > Viridiplantae > Streptophyta > Magnoliopsida > Malpighiales > Salicaceae > Salix > Salix purpurea. The sequence continues at coordinate 23,058,980 of CM050333.1, forward strand.
ATTACATCTTAATTTTTGTGTGTCCTTCCTTATACTTGAAACAATATATTTTACCATAATTATTTTTTAAGATAATTTAAGTGAATCTTAGTTAGTAAAGTCACTTACATTAAATTTTAATTTTAATTTTAATTAAATTCCATCTATATATATATATATATATATATATATATATATATATATATTTTTAAAACCCATGAATAGTTTAAGTAGTGTTTGTTTATTGTTTTAGAGTAGAATAAAAAAACAACGAAGACATAAATATATTTTGTCAGAGATAAAAAAAAAAGTCTCTCAAATACTTTTAAAATGAATTTATTTATTTGTAAAATAAAAATGTAAATGAGATATGTCCCTTTTATTTTTATTTTCTAAAATAGTAACCTTATCTTATTCTTTAGGGAAAAAAATGCCAACAAAATTTCTTGAAAAGACACCTTTATTTTTTAGCTAAACAAGAGGTCTAATATGGCAATTACAGCAGAAATATTTATGATAATAATAATAATAATAATAATAATAATAATAATAATAATAATAATAATAAAAGAAGTTTAGAAAGAGCGTGGCACCCACGTGGATCATTGATAGGCAGCCATGGAGCCGCCAATTAGAATTAGAGTGCTCTGTAAAGCCGCCACCAACTCACCATGTACATACCCGACGCAATGGTAGTTGACCCACAGCCTACGTCAGCAGATTGGGGTCCCATTTACCACTTCTTCCTCATTAGACTTTTTTTTTTTAAAAATAAATAAATAAAAACATATATTCAAGTCTAGCACACCTACATGATCTCATCATAGATTCAAATCATATGTTGAATATATTCATTCATGGTTAACTATGTGACGAGATGAATTGCAGCGTTTTCCGTGTTAGCGTAAAATAAGTAAATAAAAATTCCATTTTCTTAAATAAAAAAACCATAACCCTATGTAAATTTCTAGTTGACGTGTGATGGAATTGATTTGTTGTCTTGGATTTAATTTTATTTAATATAATACAAATCATCAAAATA